>OY796893.1:25079804-25738619 GCA_963680785.1 Diplosoma virens
AGATTGTCTTTTTTCATTTGATTAGCTACCAGTTTTGTAAGCAGCAACTCGGCATGATCACCAGCTCCATCATTCAAAAAACCCTTCTTTTTGAATCGAGGATCAAGTAATGTTGCAATTGTGTAGATTTCATTTTCTTCAATAGAAGTGAAGTGATCTCGTCTATCATTTCCATAAAAATATTTTCGAAGATTTTGCAGCAACTCTTCTTTAAACATGTTAACACCGTAATAATCATTTTTACTCAACATTTTTGTCAGAGATTTTATGCCTGGAATTGCTTCCGAAATACATGCACTTTCTATTTCGCAATATGTCACAACATCTGCAATTTCCTTTAAAAGTGTCACCAAACTCTGCAGCATTTTCTACTCGTGTATCTCCAAGAGCCTTGGTAGTTTTTCCATGTCAAGTGATGCTAAAATAATGGCTTTTTTTACAGAAACCTATCCAGCATTTGATAAGTACTGCTTCATCGGGTTTCCTGATCCAGTATCAATGTGTGGTTGCGATGATTTTCCTTTTCTGGAGAAGCTCTCAGCAGCGTCTTTGCCTTTGTGCTGTGACGAAAAGCTCGTACTACGATTCGGACTTTGAGTAGTAAATTAACTACAGCACGTTGATATTTCAAGCTATTTGTTACAACCAGATGCAGTCTATGAAGAAAGCATCCTATATTCTTCCATCCACCTTCATTTGTTGCCTATAAAATATTGGCAGCATTGTCTCAAACAATAGCATGAATTGAATTTTCAATGCCATATTCCAGAAACACAGACTGCAGAGCCTTGATTAGATTGTCAGAAGTATGATTTTTTTTAAATGGTAAGCATTTAAGATGAAGTGAACAGTGACGGACATATAAGCATCCATTGCCGCTGAACTCCACATATCAGTAGTTATTGAACAGTAATGTAAATGAATGATTCTAATCATTTCTTTTTTTACCTTGGAATACATATTTGGCATCAAACAGGTGCAGAGCTACATTTCGAAAGGAATTCTATATCTTGGGCACAAGGTGGAAACAAATGTTTTAAAGCATTCATTTTCGACAGTACTGTATAGCAACATTGCGTCAATCAACTATTCCATTAATTCATGATTTAGCTTTAGCTTAGTTGGATGATTTGCTCAGAATTGGTTACATTTTTTGAAGGTTTCTACAATGGTTGTTTGCTTCAGGCAGGTTGCCTGTTGTTGGGAAGACGCTGCTGTTGTTAAATCAATCATACCAGCACTACTTGATGAGGGTTCATCTTGCTTGTGTTTTAGGTCTGCATATTCATGCTGATGTCTTTTTTTTATATGATCTAGCAAGCTTTTTGTGGAGAATGTCTTTGGAGTTTTCTCTCTGGTGTAAATTGCACTACATTTGCATTTTGCTTTGGTGGGGTCATCACATACAGTAAAAAACTCCCACACTAAACTAGAGTTAGAGCTTTTCTTGATTGAAATAGCCTAAGTAAATTTAAACCTGTAACAAATAGCTAGTGTAATTACAGAAATTTAGTCAAATGGGTTTGAAATAAAACGAAATATTACAAGGGTCCTCTAATGTGCTAAAGAGTTTAATTCTAATGCTAAATGTTGAGCAAAAGTAACACAAACCAAATTAATATCTTGAGTATAGCGCAAATGAGAAACAATCCCAAGCTAGCAAATCAAACTATAACTCATTGTACAATAGCTTCAGGAACATACTGGCATCTACTGTTGGCTATAACTAAAATCTTTTTACTCAATCTATGCTACCCCTGTAGTAAAAGGAGTTTGTTTTATCATAAACTCTTCTGATTCTTAACTTTTAGTCATATCATGTGTTTTGTGCATGAACACAACATGGTTTGACTTAACACAAACATGTACGCCTGCTATCAGCCAGCAGACCATGCTGTGGTCATGCACAAGCTGCATGACTATCTCACTCCATGACAGAACAGTGTGAAGAATAAACTGGAAGTTGAATATTTCTGTTTATTACGTCACAGCTTTTTATTCAAGAGTCACACACATGTACATTTCTGCGATTTTTTATACTGTATTTTTTGTTTTAGTGATCATCCCCGGCTCCGGCCATGTTTGAAGGATACCCTGGCCAGGGCCAGTCCGGGGATAAAAGTGGCATCTCCGGCCGGGGCCTCGGCCTATCCCTACTTCAGAACAACTAAAACAAAACGACTTTGACTGTAGAACATCTGCAAAATCCACACCAACCCCTAACTCCGACTCCACAACATTGGTTAAGTCACACTTTTAAAATTTTGAAGAAAGAAGGAAAAGCCGACTCTCTGATTAAATGTTTCCGTTCAGTAAACATAAAGTTTATGTCTCCCTTTATCTTGGTGTGCTTCTAATGAATAAAATAATGTGTATTGATGCAATATATAACCAGAGTGAACAAAGTTTCAATCAGCAAAAGAGAGTTTTTTTCGTTATTGATAAAAGTGATGTTGTGCAAAGCCTGAAAAAAAGCAAACAAGAAAGGAAACCGCCATGACACAGGCATCCATAAAAATGTGCAGTACATCTTGAAAAAATTGTTAAAAATATGACTGCTTTACAAAACCAAACAGTTTTAGATGTTGAATATTCCCGAATAATTACGCAATATTTTAAAATAAAAAAAACTAGAGCCAGTTTACCGATGGTTTTTTTAACGTGATGAGCGTGAATTGCTTCAAGACAATATCTCAAAATGGTCATGGAATCTTAGGAATTTGATAAATACTGTATAACAATAAAAAGTTGTTTGTCATGAGATAAAATCAGAAAATTTGTTATTTCTTTTTACATAGTTTATACTTTTATTTGACTTCTTGGTTAATCAGATTAAAAGTCTCGCTACTTTTTTAGCCTGTCTGAGCTACAACTTTCCAGTCTGAAGATACACAGAAAGTATACATAATTTGTTCTTGAGTCTTCTTTATATAGTTTCTGGTTTTCTGACGTTTTTCCAACAACTGTTAATCATTTGCTTGTAATGGTAGAAGACAAGCACATCAAACTTGCGCCCCTCAATGCTAACTGTTGCAGCTTGCTAAAATATCATTTTTATAAGTTTGGTATGTTTTACATATCTTGCAAAGTTTTTAATGCAAGATTTTAACAGAATTATGCAATTTTGATACTTTTTTTGCAATCCAAACAAGATCTGAAAAGTAGATCTATCAATTCAATGTCTTTGCTATAACAATCTTATTAAGTTTTTTTAGAAGATTTAAAAAGTTTTTTGTTTTATCTATCAATTTAAGACCAATTTGCGTCACTTTCGTAAAATGTTTTAAATGGTGTAATTTGATTTCAAAAATTCATAACTGCCAAGGAATGTAATTTTTAATAATCAAGTATAGACACTCTAGTAAACAATACAAAAACTTTATTACACCAAAAGTCAAAATATAGTTTAGCGTCCTTCGATTTGCGCCTCACAATCTTATTTATGCCATAATTGCGGCTTGCATGATTTCACGAGTTTGACATGCTTGATGTAGGAGATACTGAATATTAATTTATGCACAAAGTTATACTTTAAGCTCTTTTTCTTTTTATTAAGCCAATAAATTCCAATCAAAATTTATTACAAAACACCATTTTAAAGAAAAAAGATTTTTTTTTCTCTATTTAGCAAATTTTGTCAATACGATAGCTCAGAGTGATAACATTCTGACAAGGAATTTTCAACAGCGTGGTCAAGTGGTTTAGAGCGCTGTGCTTGTGATCGACATAATGTAGGTTCAAAAACTTGGTTTTGTAGGCTTTACGCCATTCTGATGTGTTCTGGGAAAAATAATTTACGAGAATATCTCCTGTTTGGAGGTCTTGGCAAGCAGTACTACATTTAAGTCATATTTTTATAAAACTAAAAAACGAAATAAAAATTTTAATCGGACAGCAATATTTTGGCATCTCGGAAAGGAGGTCGGAATACTTGCTTGTCCTATGTATAGCGCTTACGTCGATTTCCTACGAGTCAGGAGGACAGAAATAGAGATAAATTAAAAAAAATTACTATTACATGACAACCTGAGTGATTTAAATTTTCCTTTTAGAAAAGGAGTTAAAGACAAATTTCTCAATAAGTCACGCTGTTTACCTAAGTGACTCCACTTGAAATAGAAAGTTGCTTCCTGGCCAATACAACCATACAAGTGTGTGTGTGCCATTACGTCAAATTAAACGCTGGGGATATACGAAGTAACTGTGACGCATGCAATCTTAACATGCGGTTATTTGTTGCTCGTGGTCGGGTTCTTTCTTACTTTGTGTAATATGCACTGAAATGCTTTACATTAAAAGCAACAACACGAATCTAAAAAGAAAAAGTTATGCTCTTGCCATAACTGTAGAGCTTTTAGCTTTATTTTGTATGGGCAACAAACTGGGACGGCCTTAGCAAAAAGGTTTAATAGTTAAGAAAAACGCACATGCAATCTTCACTTAAAATAGAAGGTTGTATTTTCTTTACAAATCAATGATCAATTTGGATGTCGTTAAATTAATTTACAAGGATTTTTAGTGATAAAAAAGTCTTTAAAAATTCTGATGGGGGCTGAAAATTGGCTGCTTTTACTGTTTGACTGATCGTTTATGCTATCATTATATAATTTAATTTCCTTCTTCGGTAAAGAGCTCCATTTTCGTCTAGACTCTTCAAGTTGTTTATATTCGTTCAAATAATATTGCATCTATTAGCAGAACAACAACCTATGGAAGGCATGTAAATCTTACAAGGTTATCAGGCCCGCATAGGTGAATTTTTAGCCCAAAAGTTTGATGCGGACCGCAATTTAATTAGAAAAGAAAGTGAAGGTCAAAAACATGTCTTCTCTTTAAACTGATTGATTTATTTCGACTAAAATATCAGTTATTGCATATAAATATAGTCGTTTTGATTATTCAAATTTAGACCAATCAGAAATAATGAAAAGCAATGTTTATGTCGAATGTATATCAAATGTCCAATGACAATTATATTAGAAGAGTGAGTTGTTATTGGCCGACAAAAAGTTAGAATAAAAATTCATTATAGAAAGTATGAATTTTGGTTAAAAACACTTTTCTGATATTTTTTTGCCAATAATAATAAACATAATAGTTGTATAAACCAGTATATGAGCACAAAAGCTCAATAAAATAATAGTTATTGCTATTGCCAAACTCGCATGAAAATAATCAAAAACTGCTTCAACGAGTTCGTGGTTCCAAAAAGTTTTGAAACATTGATTAAAAATATTAGCAAATAATGTCGTGAACATACATGGTATGGACGGTGAAAAATCGACTAAAACTACAATTCTCGTGCGCTGCGTCATATAAAGTCAGCATCGAAATTTCAGTTTAGAATAAAAAGGTTAGTTTACGTAAAACATCTACGTAGCTTGATACTTACACGATGCTTTAAACTACTTAAAATCCTTTCTTGTTGTTTGTACTTACTTAGAAAATAATATTTGTTTTAAAGTTACAAATAATTGAAATAAGACATATATCATTTAGCCGCCTTTTCTTATTCGTAATCATGCATTAGAATTGTGACCAAAATTTTCATTGGCTGCTAGACACATAATAGTCTGATTGTTCATTTCAAGAATATTGCAATGAGTTATTCCTATTGTGGGCATCAACGAAAAAGTCAACGGCACAAAGTTAAAGCGTAACGCTGGCACAAACAACGTCTTAGCATTAACACTAGTGTCAATTTTGGAAAACAAACTTTAAAAAAAGTATTTTTAATTATGTTAAATCATGTAGAGATTTTAACAAAATCAATTTTTATAATATTGCTATTAAAAAAAGTATTTTTATTTAATAATGCAAAAGCAGCAACACTATTTACGCTCATAATTTTGATTGACAGGTACAGCTTAAAAAATTTAAAAAAGGTCTACAGTATGTTATAAACCTACAGTAAGTGTTACGAAAATAGTCATTGATATCCTTATGTACCTCGATCATTCTCAAATACAGTCAATATGAATGAAAGTCTATATGAAATAGCTGAACGCTATGAGCTTTCTTAGATAAAATTAAAAAAAAATTTTTTGGTTTCAACGAAACTTAATGAAACACAGTAAAAATCCACTAACAGCTGCTTATGCAGTAAATTAAACTTCAGATTTGCCTATTCTAAAAATATGTTTGTATATTGTTTTGGACAAGTTGCATCAAGTCCAGAATTCCAAAGATTCGAGTCAGTCCACGAGAACCTTCCAGTCCGTGTTAAATTCGATTTCTTTGGGGCCGTAAATCAAGTCAAGTTAAGGTTCATGAAAGCTGGCATTATTAATACAGACTATGTAGAAGCCGCAGCGCACCTTCATCCGACTCTACACCAGCAGGCGTCTGACCTAAGACGACCCACTGCAAACTATTAAATTTGACTTGGATTAAATGAGTCAACTGATTCAAAAAAACTACTATACACTGAACAAGCCCTAGGTGTTCACACTTGTATTAGTATTTTATTATTGCCGGCCACGGCGGGATCGTATCGACGATTTAAGTGGTTAGTCCACTTTCTATAAATGGACAGAAATAAATATACGGTAACTATATAAAAACAATCCAACATCAACTACTCACTTTTTGCTATACGAGACCACGAATAACCTTCCGACACACTATCACTGGCGACGACACGTCCATCTGCCACGAGGACGATTTTGAACTAAATGAAAGGAAACCTCTATCGAAGCAAACGGCCACGCCCCAGCCAGTGAAGCGTATAGGATAAGCCGAAAAGAAAAAAAAAAGGAAAGGAAGTAGCTATTTAGACGCAACTTACCGGCCCCAAAATATCTGCTGCGGATAGTTTAACAAAGTCTAAATTGCAAATAAATTTAAGATAACCTGACCTATCAAAAGGTTCAAATGACACAAACGTGAGCGTTTCGCACTGTACAACATAAAACAACATTAACCATTTAAACGGAAAAAAAATCACATAAATTGTCCAACGTGTCTGGATACGGATGAGTTTAGTTCGAGCCTTCCAAAAGGCATAGTTTTCGTATGTCTCTGACGATCGAAGAGCTTTCAGTTCGTACACGAGCAGAGCGCACCACTCCATCAGGGCCAGGATAAGTCTCTTCAATAATTCCTTTAGGCAACTGACCTCTGCGCGATTGTTCATCAATAATCAACACCAAATCATTCACTGAAAGGCTGCGCTCAGGGTACTACCATTTTTGCCGTTGCTGCAGCAAAAAAGAGATATTTCTTGAGCCAGCGACTCCAAAACTGATCTGACAGCATCCCAACGAGTCTTCAAGACTTTCTATAATCGTTAGCTTTTGTAAACACTCCCATTGGTAGGGAGGCCTCAAGATATCATTTTTACAAAGCATTTGGAGTCAATGCTTCTAAGTCTCGTGAGTGTGCAGCAACTTTGGTGATGGGGCGACCATTGAGGATCCGCTCGACTTCAACCAAAAATGTCGTGAACGTCTCGTCAGTCATCGTTACTCCTCCGGAAACTGCGGCTAGAGTTCTTTTTGCTGATCGGACAATTTGCTCCCAAGATCATCCCCGATGGCTGGCTGCTGGAGGATTGAAATGCCAGCGGGTTCCTCGTTGTGCGAGTCGGGACAGCAGAATCTCCTGGTTCCACCTGTTAATAGAAAGCCGGAGCTCTCGCTCTGCAGCGGTGAAGTTCGTCGCATTGTCGCTTTAAACGTCGGTTGGGACACACCATCGACAGGAAAACCGCTGGAAGGCCAGAATAAGAGTCCATATCAAGGGAGTATGCACATTCCAAGTAAACCGCGCGCGTGGCCATGCAAACATATAAACACAAGTAGCGTTTAGAGCACCTACGGCCTACTTTAGTCGTATAGGGGCCAGCGTAATCTACACCCACACATGTGAAAGCTGGTTTACCGGGGGAAACTGGTGGCTTCGGAAGAGGGGCCATTATTTGTCTACTTGGTCTGGGGTTTTTAATTTTGCACTTGAGACATTTCCCAACTACTCTACGAACGGTTACGTGTCCCTTTACTATCCAATAAAATTATTGTGGCGCGCACAACGTATGTAGTGGACCTGCATGGCCTTCTCTTTTGTGATAATGCATGATAATAAGTTCGGTCACGTGGTCTCTTGAGGGAAGAAGTACAGGATATTTCCTTTCAAGAGGTAAATTCAAATGCCTGAGGCGACCTCCAACGCATAATACACCCTTATCCTTGACGGGGCACAATTTTCTCAGGGGTGATCTACGTAACGCTTTTGACATGTAAGTACTATAGTAGCAAAGTTCTCGTTATCCTCTAACAAACTTAAATCACTTGAGAAATTACCCTTTTGAACAAGTTTAATAATGTCTGTAGTAGCTCCCTCAAGATCAACCGTGGTCAATATGCGTTTAGTTAGCACGGAGAAAGTTTTAACGTTTCTGACTTTAGCAAGCAACAGACGTTTACAATGCCTCAACCAGGCAACCGCTTTTCGAAGCCGCGTAAAACATGAATAGTGTTATAGCAACCGCGCCATAGAATATTTGAATACATTCTAATTTTAACTTGAACCCTTTTTAAATCTTTAATTTTTGAAATAATATTTGTATTTGTAATTCTTTCGCGCGCTTTTCCTTTTTTTTTCATGTTTTCTCGCCGATCTTAATCAGTTTAGTTTAGCAGAGTCCGTGATGGGATGTTCCGACCTAATAAGCGTTTACAGTGTTTAAAATTTTTTAAATTTTTTAAGGTTTTTTCAGTTTTTTTCTATTGTTTTCAATTCTTTCTGGCAGTTTTATCTTAACTTTATTTTATTTTATTTTACTTTTTAGATACCCCTGATGATCCCTTTTATGGGTGAAACAGTCTGTTGGGTTTTAGCTTTGTTTTTATTTTTGGTGATTTTGCTATTGTTAATCTGAATACATTTGATATAACTTTGGTCTCGTGAAATCTTTATTCATGCTCTTCTGGTAAAATCTGAGTTAAATTGCTGTTAATTCTTTATTAAAAAGTAAAAACAATAACAAAAACTCAACGTTTCGGTGTACTATGATTCAGTAAACCTTCATCAGGAGAATTACTGAATCATAGTACACCGAAACGTTGAGTTTTTGCTATTGTTTTTACTTTTTAATAAAGAATTAATAGCAATTTAAATCAGATTTCACCAGAAGAGCATGAATAAAAATTTTAATAATATACCTAGTATCAAGAAAAGCGAAATTTGGTCTGGTGATTTACAGTGCGTCGTTTTTGACCATGTGTATCTAGTGTCAAGGATCCTGGAGTGTGTTCCCTTTCTTCTTTTGGTATTTTATGAGCGTAACCCGGCTTTACATATTCATTCATTTTTTCTTGGTAGTTATTGTGGAGGTGTGCATCTGCCTTAAGCCCTTTTCGAAGACACACTAGTTGTCTTACAGCTACAAATTTGTTTTCAGAGAGCTTTAGATTATCCGACTTTCAGAGAAGAGCTATCTGATGATGTCCCTCTACCCTGGAGACGGATTTCTCCATTGCTGCCAATGCCTTACGGTCATCTACAGAAACTTCATAACCAAACCTTTTCATTCTTGGTTACAAAGTCTACGTCATACATCTTTTGCAATTGTTGATGTAGAACGGCGTTATCAATTTGCACAGAGTTTATAGTAAACTCTAGTAAATTATCTGGTTGCACGCGAGTGGTAGGCCCAACAAGACTCCATCCTAGCAGAGTTTTTACTACATTGGGACTCCCGAACTACTTATTCTGTACTCTAAAGTTCGGTGAGCTTCTGGAACATCTGCACCAATGAGACGTTCGACTTTACCTTTGACATCTGGGAACGAGATTCCCCTTAGCACTTCAGCATTAATTACTTCATCTCTAGGTGAAGAGATGTTCTGCTTTAGCTCAGGTAGGTGAGGGACACTAAGAACTGAACGTAAGTTGATAATAGCTTGCTCGCCATAGCCTCGGACATTTAGACGGGTCTCAAAACCTTGCTTATTATCCACCCCACCGAGGGTAGAGAGAGTGTATTGCACCGACTTACCTCTAGCACCCAGTCTCTTCATAAGTGCATTGGTACAGAGAGTGGTATCAGATCCTTCGTCTAAAAAGGCGTATACTTTCTTGTGTTTACGACTAGTGTCACTTCAGACAATCACCGAAATCACCTTTAACCTTAGGTTGCGACTGGCCTTGGCTTTAGCATTAATGGTTCCACAAGTGACCCTGCTCTGGCTGCAACTAGACTCCGGCATCCCAGACTTTAAATTCTCTTTTCCGACTGATACTACTGGCCTCACACCTAGCGAACCACCGGCCCCGTCAGACGTCTCCCGCTCCTCCCTGAACGAGCCAGGAACCGTGTGACAAAACTTAAGCAACTCTCCATGCAGTAGACTGTGATGCCGACCGTCGCATTAACGACATCTCGTCTTTGACCTACATTCGCGAGCAATATGGGTACCCAAGCAATTGAAACAGAGTTTAGCTGTTCTTACGAGATTCTAACAATTTTTAATAGATTCCTTTATAAATTTATTGCATTTCCAAAGTGCGTGAGAAGCTTGGCAGAAAGCATACAATTGCTCTTGGGGGTTGAGAAGGGCGTTATTTATGTTCTTAGATCTGCTTTGGCCCGCGTTTACTGAGGCCTTCCTGAACGGATGTAAGTTGCGAGTGCTCTCAACCGACGACTTGTCAACTCGTCGGCTCATAAGCTGACCAAAATAACTTCTTTCCACTAAAGCACGGCGTTGTATAAACCCGGAACAGCTGTGTAAACGCAATAGGTTGACCACGCTCTAAGAGACTGAGATCGTCAGGAGTTGTTATTTCTTTCACATGGGGTTCCAGAATGTTATAATCAAGCACATAATTTTAAGTTACATAAAAAATCATTCGCAAAACAAAAGAACGTTGTTTTATTTTGCTGTGCTTAGGCAATGACTGCAGCTAATACATGTAGATAAAGTGATTTATGCATGGATATGCATAGATGGAGAGAATACTGTTCAAGCAGAACAACGCAGCCTGTATAATATTTCTATTCTTGTTTAAAGTAACTTACAGAAAAAAATGAAAAATCATAAAACATTGTTGCGTAAAAAGATGACTTTTCAAGAGTTATTCTTTCATTGGTACACATTGGAAGGAAATCATGCGTGATTTTCTATGTGAAGATTTCAAGGCGACAGCAGACTTGTAAACGGGCCCAATTTTTATGCCCGAATCCGAACATAATCATAAAATTTATTTTAAGCCCGAATCGGGCCCGATTATTTTAGATCTGAAGGTTTGATTTGGCGAATATTAATTAATCAAGTTTTGTGATTATGAAAAATAAATAATAATGCGAATTTAAGCACGAATCAAGCCCGAACTTTTTTAAAAACTCAAGCCCGAACCCGACCCGAAAATCACGGCCCAATTTACAACTCTTGGCGACAGAGTGTGAAACGTAAAAAGTTAAGCTTGGCTATCTATTGTGCAATCTCATTATTTGACAAATCTTCGAAAACCGATTTGCAGAGTTCAAACTTTACAATTGACGCGCGATTGTTTTTTGATAAACAGGGCAACTGTTTTAACCTAAAAGATTTTTTTGGATTTTAATTTTATAAGTTTAGACTTTATTTGACTTAACGATTTTGATTTGTTATAGAAATTTTTTAGGACAGGATTTCGTTAAATAGTTGCAAAAACGGTAATTTACACCAGTTTAGAAAAGAATGATTGTATTTGTTTTGTCAACAGTAAGACAAAAGTTTTCCTTTCTCTGGATAAATTAATAATGATCCACAAAAAAACATTATTGTAATGAGTTCCTTTGTGTAACAATAATTCGTATAAAAAATTGAACATGCATTAAGTATATTGATTTTATGCATCAGCAATTGTAAATTTGATGTACTGTAAATGTTTGTTTGTTTTCAATTTTATCTCTAGTTGGAAAAGTGGCATAAAATTTTTTTTGTAATAGAACAATAAAATGTAATTAGAAACGAACATATACGATCTTTATAAGTTCCCATCAAAACGACACTTGCAACCTCTCGCCAGCAATAATTCGACCGCACGTTGAAAGAAGGCCTTTGACTGGATTACAGTTTGATGTTCAACGAAAAATTAAATTGATCTTGGGCGAAAGTCATTTCCGTCAAAGTGACTCTAGTGCTGTAACATTTACACCTCGAAATTATGTTTCGAAGTCTAATTTTAGGAACGTTGTTGTCTCTGCTATGATAATGAAATTGGACAAGGCCAGAAAATGCAAAAACAAAACATAAACAAAGCACGAAATCAATGTCAAACATGCGGTTCTTCCACGTGTTTGCGGCACTGCTTACAAATTTGCGCTTCATGCTTTGATCGATGCCGAGATATGTTCCACAACTAACAGTAACAATTATATAGAGTAATATTGTTTTCTCAGTGTTTTTTTGTAAAGTAATGCAATGGTGTAGTTTCATTTCAATAATTAAAAAACTCTTTTAGCGGCCGTGAAATACAATGTGCATGTAAACAGTGATATATAAAAGATAAAGTTTTGTTGGTTTTATAATATTTGTAAGTCGATATCTTGACACTGCTAAATATCAAAACATAGCCAATTTCAAATTCTGTCGCGCAAAAAAAAATTCATTTTCGTTTTTTTATTCTTTTAAAAAAAAAACAGCAATAACTATTAGTAACTACAACAACATCTGGACAAAACATGTGAGCAAGTAAATGAAATTGGTTTAAAATATTCTTTATAATTCGACCAGTCAAACAATGAAACAAGCTTTCTTAGCTTCTTCATTGTTTGTAACAAGCTTTTAAGAACCTGTTGACTTCAGGTTTCATCTATGATCCAGACTAGTGCTTCTCAGTCGCGACTCAAAAGTGGGTCGTTGTTTAATTTGATTGGATTACCGACGACTGTAGTTGTGTAAATCTTTTTTGTAGTGATTCATCAGTGGTTTCTCTGATTTGTGCGTCATAATCCCGTGCATTCTTGTGGAACAGTTTGGTGAAGATTTTTATGACTTTGTTTAAGCCGGTGTTTCTCACGGGAGTTGCTTGGCTCCCTAAGGAAGAATTTCAATTCTCAAGAGAGGAAAAATCGATTGGGGAAGATTTTCAAACAGATTCAAAGTGAAGACCTTCTGTATAGAGATCGCTACTTTAGCTTCTTTTAGCTCTTTAAGGACGAAAATCAAGAAATCCGAGACAGGTTAAATGGTCTTGTGTTTAGTTCACTTTTTTATGCTTGCAGTACAGTCTGTAAAAAAATTGGGTTTCCGAGTTTTTGCTCTCTATTTCCGCTTTGTGTTTGATTCGAGACAAAAAGCAGTTCAGAAGCCTAGATGTAGGCCTTCAGACAAAAGAATCAATCAATTCAATTTTATTTGCAATCAAGTTATGACGTTTTCTAAGTTGTTGTTAACGAAGTGATTTCGAAATAAGAAACAGCGGCCAAACGATATATGTTATTACACTCACAACTTTTCTGCAAGTTCACCACCATTTAGTTTGATTTTGTTCTTTTATTGTTCTTTTATTATAGTTGATTCTGTTCTTTAGTGAAAGATCTTTTAAGCCTTTTAAATCTTAGCCTATTTTTGCTAGATTCAACGTACATATGTTTTTTTTAGGGTAAATGCAGACCAAAAAATGTTTTCAAAAGAAAAAGTGTAAAGGTTATAAAAAAAAGAGAAAGCGTACAGATAACTTTTATGTTCCTTGCTTAAATAGGCACTTTTTTGCCGCAAAAGTTGTTTTTGGTTTGCTACCCACTCGCAATCTTAAAAAGGTGGACAACCATTGCGTTAAAATGTTTTTTTTCTTAAACTTTAATAAAATTGCTTTGTTTGATTTCAATTTTTGTGCTTTAAAGTTACGCGATTGTTGTCGTACAGTTTAATATTTTCGTTTTCTTCCAATTCGTTTCCGATAATTTAATGTCTCAATGTTATTTTAATTTTGCTTGAATACAGGTAATATTATTTGTAAAAAGCTTGGCTATTACGTAATTTAAGGATAGAATTTTTTTTTATCTAAAACAAGATCATACTCGTACTTAACAGCAGCATATTCATAACTTAGAGATGTAATTTAAAGCAAATTAACACAACACGTGAGCTTTTTTGGCATCCATAAGTCCTCTTCAGACAATCGAGGTAAAAAAATAAACACATCCAGCAAATTCTAGAAGAGAGGTTATTGATCCAATTTTTGTTAACTGATTTTTACTTTGTAGATTAGGTTTTTAAGTAGAAAATTCTAACTTGAAATTAGCAACGATTGTATTGCTTAACCAGAACTATTTGTTTGAGGTGGTTTTAGAGACACTGTAAAATGCAAAATAATAATTTTATCTCTTGAAGACAAGCTGAGAAAAGTGCCATAAATTTTCTCTTTTAAGAACACAACAGAATAACGTAGGTTTTGACTCACTACTCTATCGATGATAATTCGCCATCAATATTGATCATATTCGCCATCACTCGGCCACGCTGGTGAGAAAAACAATAAAATTAATTTATTTTTTAGTAGTTTATAGATACCTAGTGCCAGAGGTGGGCATTTTTCCATAAATTAGCAAAGCGCAGCGCACTAAAGCGCAACTAGTCTTTAAAATTAGCAAAGCGCAGCGCACTAAAGCGCAACGTGTCTTTAAAATTAGCAAAGCGCAGCGCACTAAAGCGCAACTAGTCTTTGAAATTAACAAAAGCGCAGCGCACTAAAGCGCAACTAGTCTTTGAAATTAGCAAAGCGCAGCGCACTAAAGCGCAACGAGTCTCTGAAATTAGTGAAGCACAGCGCAACTTGCGCAATGCGCTTTTATAAATCATGTAAAGCGCAATGCAACTTGCGCAATGTTTTTAAACCAGGATTTTTATTGAGACCGTGCCTCCTTTTTGTCCTGCAAACAAAAATCGCGCTCCCTTCTCTCATACCAGTAAATTCCGTCCCAAAATCATGATGTTCACCAAAAAAAAGTCTTCATTTAGATTTAGTGTCCTATTTCTCAATTTTCTTCCGAAAATTGTAGTGTTCTCCAAAAAAAGGCCGGCAGGTTCGGTTAAGATTTAGTTTGTGGCTAGTTATTCGTGCCCCCCTGTAAACCTTTCACTCCACCCCTAGGGCGGCCTACCCTTAAGTTTAAGAATCTAGGAATTAAAATTTAATTTGCAGCCAGTTGCTCATGCCCCCTACGCACCTTTCACCCCCCAATTTAAGTTTTAGGTTTTAAATCATATTAAGCGCAGTGCAAAAAAATATTTATAAATCTTGTTTTACAAACTTTTACAAATCATGTTAAGCAGAGCGCAATGTCTTTTTTAAATTATGTTATTATTAATTAAATTAAATATTAAAATAAATTATGTTATGCGTAATGCGCTTTATATTTAATGTATTTAAAAAGACTATATTCATTTTTTTTTTATCTCTATATTTATCTTTATATTTATCCTCCTGACTCGCAGGAAACGACGGAGGCGCTATACATTGGGTAGGCAATTACCCCGGTCTGCTTTCGGAGATGCCAAGGTATTGCTGTCCGCTTGAAATTTAACAGAGATATGACTGAAATTTAGAACTGCTTGTAAAGACCACCAAGCAAGGGAATGTGCGTAAAGTAAGTTTCCCAAGGACACAACAGAATGGCGCGAGTGTCATTCTATTGTGTCCTTGGGAAAATTACTTTACGCACCGTGACCGTGCAGCGTATCAAGATTTTCAAATCACATGAGACGCAATATTCTGTCAAAATCATAAGCGCAGTCCAACCAGAGCTCTAAATTTTAGTTATGGCACATATAAAAATTTTTTTTAAGTTTTAACTAAACTTTCAACCCAACTTTGTCTTTTAAAAAAAAAAGACATTTGTATTTACAAATTTCAATCAAAAACCAAAAAAACTTTCATTGAATTTGCTTTTTATTTCAAACATTCGTGAGCTACTGTTTTCATCAATTGCATCAAATTTTTATACCGCTACTTTTGAAGTAATCAATAGATTACAAAGCAAAGTCAATAAAAAAGCATTTTTTCGATTTTGATTGTTTGCGATAGTTGAACGACTTTTCCTTTTTTATTCATTCGATTTACACAAAATAAATAAAATAATAAGTAATATAAATTAATAAAATAAATAAATAATAAATAAACTCAACAACTCAACAACTCAACAACCACAACACAAAATGGAATAAATAAACTCAACAACACAAATAAATAAATTAATTATTTTAATAGAAGCACGCAGTTTTCCCTTTCTCGAATTAATACCAATCGTTCAAAGTTTTCTGACGATAACGTCGCTCTCTTTGATTTCATCACGTCGGATCCAACAGAGAAGACACGTTTTATTGCCGCAGAGCTGGGAATGCCAGTGTTGTATTTTAAAAAAAATTCAATCCAAGCTCTTCGGTGGAACACAGGAAAAATTTCAACTGGAATTATGTCTTTCATGTTGGCTTTGTTGCCATCCAATCTTCTATAGTTTTATTGACCAAAGAAGATATTTGGCCACCTTCCGTTGGTGTTGTTCTTAAGTCCTGTCAAACAAGAAAAGTTACATAAAATCCAACTGTCGACCTTTTTTACACTCATTGGAGCAGTTTTTGAGAACGTAAAGTACAATAAGCCCCAATGTGACGTAATTTGAAACGCAAGCTGAAAACTTATTGACAGGGCAAAACATACGACCACACTTTTTACACCAGACCCAGTTGATATGGCACAACTTTCACTTAAATCAAACAATCAAACACTATCAACAAAAAAACACGCAAAAATTCTTACAATTTCCAAAAAAAACTCTCGACCCAAAAGTAAAATTTTTTCAACAAATAGTCAACATCACTAAAACAAAACAAACTTGTACAACATTTAAACGTTAAAGAATTACGTCAGAAAATTCTAGCAAAATTTTAATAAGCAAATATTTTATTAATAAATTAGCGTACTTTACCAAAATACATGTAAGAAAACATTCGAACTAAAAAAGATTTCTGTAAAATTAAAATCGATGTGATTAAAAGCAATCAACTCTAAATAAATTAGTCAAGTCAAAATATTTTTTTATAGTGAAAAAAATTAAGGTGAGTTTTCTGCGATGTGGAATTACAAACATAATTTTTTGTGTAATGATTTGCCTTTCTTTTTATGTATAAAGTTTTTTGCCTAAATTCTTAACAAAAGTGAGTGAATTTAAAAAATCATTTGATAAATCGCAAAGATCGAAGCTTTGTAAACACTAATAAAACCAGCTTTTAGCAGATTTTCGGATGAAAACATTATTTTATTTGGAAACAGTAATAATCTTGCCAAGTGGATTTCAGCTGTCACCATTCCTACTTTTAATTTTACAGATTATGATATTCGACAAACAGCCGAAGTCATTAATTTTCTCAAACCGCTCTCTCGTTTTTAGCCAATTTACAAAAATTGACTACCTTTGATACTGGTTGCTTTTTTAATCCCAAATAATTTTTAAATGCAATATTTAAGTATCTATATTAAAAGAGTATGAAATTCCTTTCTATACAAACTTGAATGATAATTCTAGCGCTACTAATTGTTGAGATATAAGCAAGCAAAGAGTGCGGGCACTTTCCTACACCCAGTCGTAAAAAGTTTTCAAAAAGCCCAATCGGAATAGGGTTAAGCGCGAAAAGATCAATAAACGAAAGAAAGAATGTTTCATTCCACACTGGTTGTAGAAACGAGTCCTAATGCTTATAACAAAATTACCTGTTGTATCACCATCACTTGAAGTAGAAAGAGCTTCCACATCATCGACAACTTTTTCAGCCATGATTTCAATTTAATTTTACAGTATAACACAACCAAATACAAAAAGTATACTTTACTAAACACTTTACTGATTTACACCAAATAAAAATTAACATAAAATATGAGTTTATACCTTACTAATGTTGGAACTGTGGTCTACAATGTACCAACTGTTCCAAATTGGGTACATCTTTTAAAACAATGTTATTGTTAAAAAGCAAATTAATGTAAACACAACTTCCAATTTAGCTCTCATGGTTCACTTTACTCGTTTTCTGCAATCTTTTATGGCACAAATTTTTCTGTTCACAAGTAATTTGACGGCCTAGTGCGACAACTGTCCGCCAGGCTTTGTTTTTACAGCGGGAAAAGATATGTATTTAGCTTTGATGATGCAAAACTTTTATAACTTTTATTGTTAATATTTACGAGTACATGACCACTTTGCCAATTTCGAAATATTTTATAAAAAAATTCGCCTAAAAGCTAAGATTTTTACTTTTAATTTTTTATGTAAGCTCATCATTTGAACCGGTGATAAACTGATTTAGCAGTGATAACACCAAAATTTAGCAAGATATTTTTATTTAAGCTAACGTTTTGTCGGTCAGAAATCCACAGACATCTTCAGAGATAAAGCGCTCATAGTAGCAACTGCTAAAAGCTCGTCAATAGGCGTTAAAAAGGCATTAAATTCGATTTGATGCTTTGTCTAAATAAACCAAAAGTTATGACAAAATTAATATATTTGCCGAGTGTACGTTAATTAATTACTTTACATTTAATAAACAGAGGTACTCTTTATATAAGCTTTAATAGCTTGCTTAATCACAATGACTTTGTCGTCCACTGGCAACGACTTAAGTGAGTTGCCGATTTCAACCTCGGCCCGTATATCAAAAGTCACATGAGGTCTTATAATGTCACATGAGGTTTAAGTCGCTTATGACTCGTGCAATCTCATGACCATCGTCGGGTCTTGAGACAAGGGCGTATACCGAGTTAGAAAACCAATCGCTTTTCGTTTTACCAATTTAGAGAACCAATAGCATTTCTTTGTCAGTTCGCTGACATGCAAAATGAAATGCCTGCAATAAAGTTCGCCACGGGTCGTCTACATTAAAAAACAACCAAAAAATATTGCGCTTTTCCAAAATAAGAGCGCAGCGCAATAAAGCGCAATCGTTTTGTTTAATCCTTAATGCGCAGCGCAATAAAGCCAATTGATTTGTTTATTCCTTAATGCGCAGCGCAATAAAGCGCAACTTAAAATTTTTTTATGATTAGCGCAGTGCATTAAAGCGCAACGCTTTCAAAAAAGTATGAAAGCGCAACGCAACTTCCGCAATTGCGCAAGTTACGGAAGTTGCGCTCTGCCCACCTCTGCCTACTGCAGCAATCAATAGTTTTTCGGTTAATTATTGACTTCCATCAGCTTTAAAACATAAATGGAATAAATTTCTTTTTTTTGGTTTTTTGAGTTAAACTATATAAGTCGGATTATCAGTTCATATTTATATAAGTCATTGCCCAACTAGACCGGATAATCAAGGGAGTAAAAAATCTGGTTCTCGTTCACAATAAACTAGCCTAATTATTAGATAACAAAAACAGGCTTAATAACAAATAATGTGTTTCAATACTGTACATTAAGTATTTAAAAAACATTTATAAACGACTTTTTAAGTTTATGTTTGTAATTGAACTTAGAAATTTAAAAAACAATAGGTTAATCACTTTTTGCTTTTGTTTTCGGTTTTGCAAAATTGTTTGAACCGAATACTCGTAGTTTCTGCCTTTGGTTCTTTTTTTTTAACAAAAAGAAAAGATGAAACAAAAGTAAATTTTTTTTAAAACGATTTCGCTTTTCATGATGTAATTTTTGAACTTGGCTTTTCAGTCACTGTCCCACTTCATTCGTAATAATTTTACGTTATGATGATATAGTTGTTTCCGCCTTAAATTTAAAGTTTTTACTATGAAGTAGAAATTGCTCTTGTGAGGTGTAATTTAAATATCTGCTCTTTGCTTACAATTGTTCAAATGCGTCTTCTTTTTTTTGCTACGTCCGACAGTAATGACCTCATGCATAAAGTTTTTAGAACGACAGGCGAAAAAAATTCTTTTAACAATATTGCAACTATATATTGCCATCATTGAAATCAAAATCAATCCATCAAATTCGGTCAAGAAATATCTAAATGCTCACAAAATGTTTTTATAATGACTTTATCCATTATGTTTCCTAAACATAAAAAGTAAAAACAAGTTTGGATGAAAAATAGATACAAAATAAACAAAAATTGTTCAACCATGTGCATTTCAATTTTGGCAAAACGTACGTTATTCATGTGTTTCGATTTTTGTCGATAGACGTTAGTCAATAGGCATTTTAAAAACTAATTTTTTTTAAAAATGGGAGCATATTAAGAATAGAACTAAACGATTAAGAATAGTTGTTAAGAGAAATCGTGTCAAATTTTGCTGGTTTGGAAATTAAATCTATATAAAAAATTTATGTTTTTGCCATTATTTTTGGTATCTCTTAATGTACATAATTAAATAATCATTGACATATAAGATTAATATACACAAACACAACATATGTAAAAAAATATATGTGACGATAAAAAAAAAACATTAAGCAAAAATGCACGAAAGAAAGAAAACATCAAGGACATGATCGGTTTAGTTTGAAGTATCGCGGTTCCACGTCGTCACATAAAAGTAAAATTTGATGCAAATAAACATAAAAACTACAGTAAGCAATGAAAAGCAAACATAGTCTTTGGTGAAAAATAACAACAAAATATTAATAAAAAAAAAAGTTTGCTAGTTCTAATCACGTTTGAAACACTTTTTAAAATAATTCCTTAATGATTTTGAAAAAGTGGTTTCAAAATATTGCTGGACTTCTTGGTAAATCAATTTACACAACTTTTTTCTGTTTAGCAGTCTTTGCAAGAATTTGACCTAAATTCAAATAACGCTCACAAAATTCAAATTTCTTTTCAGAAAGCACATCCTTAATGTTTTGAATTAAAACCTTTGACCATTGCCCGAATTATTGTTTGGTATCATT
Organism: Diplosoma virens; assembly: GCA_963680785.1. Classification (NCBI taxonomy): domain Eukaryota; kingdom Metazoa; phylum Chordata; class Ascidiacea; order Aplousobranchia; family Didemnidae; genus Diplosoma; species Diplosoma virens. The sequence continues at coordinate 25,100,626 of OY796893.1, forward strand.
CTATGGAGATGCCCAAACATCACTGAGATTTAATATAGAAATTTTTTCAAAAATTTTTGGTCGTTATTTGTTTTTTTCAGTTGTAAACGGAACAGAAAACCGTAAATTTGTACATAATATAGATTTGAAAGACCAAAAAAAGTTCTCCACATCAAATCTTAGTTGTGTTTGAAAACTGATCTGGATTTTAGAATAGCTTTTCTCAAAAATTGGCATAAAATAATTTCTTTCTTCTCAAAAAATGCATGCTCTGTGCCCAAAAATCCTGATTTTGCCCAATTTTTTGTCTATGGGGTTAATTGTGGGGATTTTTGTGGGGATATTGTTTCGCGATTTTCATAACGCTTTGTTCTTTTCCACAATTCAGAAATACATATAAATGGTATGATATCATCATTTTCTACAATTTAGAAACACAAATTAATGAGATGTAGTTTTCAGACAAGACGTATTATCATAATTATATTTGTTTTCAACAATTACTTTAAGCAACATAACAATCTTTTGTACAAGTTTTTGGACAATGTTCTGAATGCTTTGTCACGGACGCTGTAAATAAAAAAATTCCAAAGACTGTTTGATGCGCACATGAGTAGAGAACACAAAATGAGAGTTACTATTGTTCTCATAGACCTGAAGAATCTGGTTGGATCATAAAATAAAAAGACGCACGAAATAACCATAGGCAAGATACAAACACTGAATACGATAACCATAATGCCTAATGTAAAGAAAAGTCGAATTTGTTTTTTCATTTCTTGTTTATGTGCTTTTGTTGATATAATGTTTTGTCACTTTTTTAGATATTTCTTGTAAAACACAAATGTCATGATAGTGAAAATCCACATTAAAATTACAGGTAGAAGAAAAACACATGAAATATACAAATAAGCATAAAATGAATCGTTCAAAAAAGGCATTGGTATTCCACTAACGAATATTTTATATTCAAGTCTTTTACCAAATACACCTAATGGTAATGCAGCTATCATTATCGATATTATCCATAATATCGCGCATATTTTCCAAGCGGTTGAAATAGATAATTTTAAATTGTATGATAATGGGTGATAAACAACTTTGAATCTATCAAATGCCGCAGCAGTCAATGTAAACGCAGAAACATGCAAGCTAAGCATTGCGAAAAACCCAATCGCGTCAATATAGGCTTTTTCTACTTTTAGGTTGCCATTAGTCACGAATTGGTAAACGGTGGTAATAATAAAAGCTGGAAAGATTACGGTTCCTGTAAAAAAATCCGAAACTGCCAAAGAGATTCGATACACTGTTTGTCCATTCATTAACTTCTTGTTAGTACAGCAAACAATCAGAACAGTGACGTTAGAAAATGTAGTCGCCAAAGCTAAAACTCCAAACACGACGAAAAAGACGATGAGGTTTGGACAGCTGCAAAAACACGTTTTGCTTAAATAGTTACTTGCAATATTTTGATTTAATTTCTTTATTTTACGAATTATAACTGTTTACAGATGGTTTACAAAAAAAATAAAAAAAACAAAACATGCATTTTAATTTGTTTACGTTTCAATAGTAAAGTTAGACCTAAGATTTTTTTACTTCACAATTTAAAGTGACAACATGTGTATTTTGATTTATTTTATTTTTTTTATGATTTTTTGAAAAATGCAAACAAAAAACTTGTTTATTTGAAAAGTAATTATTCCATACATGAAAATTAAATTCTTTTCTAAAATTGAATGCAAGAACGAATTTGCTTTTGGTGAAAAATCAAGCTAAGCTAAGCATTGAGTTGAACTTGTGCCAACGATAACGGCTAGGGTTAGTGTTAATTAGAGTTAGGATTTACATCTTGAATGTCTGCTGCCTTGGGTTGGAATCAAACTCGCAGCTATGGTAAAAGCTAGAGTTAGTGAATTTTATTGTGAACTGTCTTTTTTGGCAATCAAACCCAGGACCACTGACTTTATTAAGATTAGGGTGGGGAAGAGTAGTTTTCTTAGTTAGACTTAACCACCGCCTATATCTTTCGGTTTGCTGTCTTGGGTGGGAATTGAATCCAGGATCACTGAATTTCTTAGAGTTAGGGTTAGAGTTAGGGTCCTCTTCTCTTTTCACCTGCTCGGACATAAAAAGGTTAAGGTTAGTTTACGTAAAACATCTACGTAGCTTGATACTTACACGATGCTTTAAACTACTTAAAATCCTTTCTTGTTGTTTGTACTTAGCTGGAAACTAATATTTGTTTTAAAGTTGCAAATAATTGAAATAAGACATATATCATTTGGCCGCCTCTTCTTATTCGTAATCATGCATTAGAATTGTAACCAGAATCTCCTTTGGCTACTAGACACATAATAGTGTGATTGTTCATTTCAAGAATATTGCAATGAGTTATTCCTATTGTGGGCATCAACGAAAAAGTTGACGGCACAAAGTTAAAGCGTAACGCTGGCACAAACAACGTCTTAGCGTTAACACTAGTGTCAATTTTGGAAAACAAACTTTAAAAAAAATATTTTTATTAATTTAAATCATGTAGAGATTTTAACAAAATCAATTTTTATAATATTGCTATTAAAAAAAGTATTTTTATTTAATAATGCAAAAGCAGCAACACTATTTAGGCTTATAATTTTGATTTTCAGCTTAAAAAATTTAATAAAAGTCTACAGTATGTTATAAACCTACAGTAAGTGTTACGAAAATAGTCAATGATATCCTTATGTACCTCGATCATTCTCAAATACAGTCAATATGAATGAAAGTCTATATGAAATAGCTGAACGCTATGAGCTTTCTTAGATAAAATTCAAAAAATTTTTTGGTCTCAACGAAACTTAATGAAACACAGTAAAAACCACTAACAGCTGCTTATGCAGTAAATTAAATGTCAGATTTGCCTATTTTAAAAATATGTTTGTATATTGTTTTAAACGAGTTGCATCAAGTCCAGAATTCCAAAGACTCGAGTCAGTCCTCCAGAACCTTCCAGTCCGTGTTGAGTTCGATGTCTTTGGAGCCGTAAATCAAGTCAAATTTGGGTTCATGAAAGCTGGCATTATTAATACAGAAAACAGACTATGTAGAAGCCGCAGCGCACCTTCATCCGACTCTACACCAGTGGGCGTCTGACCTAAGACGACCCACTGCAAACTATTAAATTTGACTTGGATTAAATGAGTCAACTGATCCGAAAAAACTACTATACACTGAACAAGCCCTAGGTGTTCACACTTGTATTAGTATTTTATTATTGCCGGCCACGGCGGGATCGTATCGACGATTTAAGTGGTTAGTCCACTTTCTATAAATGGACAAAAATAAATATACGGTAACTATATGAAAACAATCCAACATCAACTACTTACTTTTTGCTATACGAGACCACGAATAACCTTCTGACACACTATTGCTGGCGACGACACGTCCATCTGCCACGACGACGATTTTGAACTAAATGAAAGGAAACCGCCATCGAAGCAAACGTCCACGCCGCAGCCAGTGAAGCGTATAGGATAAGTCAAAAAGAAAAAAAAGGAAAGGAAATAGCTATTTAGACGCAACATACCGGCCCCAAAATATCTGCTGCGGATAGTTTAACATAGTCTAAATTGCAAATAAATTTAAGATAACCTGACCTATCAAAAGGTTCAAATGACACAAACGTGATCGTTTCGCACTGTACAACATAAAACAACATTAACCATTTAAACGGAAAAAAATCACATAAATTGTCCAACGTGTCTGGATACGGATGAGTTTCGTCCGAGCCTTCCAAAAGGCATAGTTTTCGTATGTCTCTGACGATCGAAGAGCTTTCAGTTCGTACACGAGCAGAGCGCACCACCCCATCAGGGCCAGGATAAGTCTCTTTAATAATTCCTTTAGGCCACTGACCTCTGCGCGATTGTTCACCAATAATCAACACCAAATCATTCACTGAAAGGGTGCAACCATTTTTGCCGTTGCTGCAGCAAAGAGAGATATTTCTTGACCCAGCGACTCCAAAACTGATCTGACAGCATCCCAACGAGTCTTCAAGACTTTCTATAATCGTCAGCTTTCGTAAAAGGGCGACAATGAAAAGAGTAAAATTCAATACTGATCAATTAGGTGCTGTTTATACGTTTTTTTGAAAGAAACCCAATGCCTATCTTTTATTGTGTCTTCAATCGAATACCAAAGTTTGACTCCACGGAAAGTAAGGAGTTGCTCTCCAATTGTTTTAGATACACGTGGAAGAAAATAAGTTGATTTTTCTGTTTGTCTAGTGTTGTGAGAGTGTATTTCTTTTATTTTTTTAAATAGCTGAACAAAAACAGCAGGTAGTCTGTCAGAGTATAGCTGATACATAAATTTTCCTAATTCAATATGATATATATCTGAGATTTTCAAAATATTTAATTGCTTATACATCGTGTTGATTGGTGTGTAGATAGAGCTGAATGTTGCAATTCTAACAATGCGATTTAGACGAACTTTTATTTTTTTTTAACTGTTTTGTAGCGGTACCCCAAGTTAATATGCCATACTGAATTCGTGAATAAACTAAGTTATAATAGAGCAGGCAAAGAGTTTTTCTCGGAACATAATTGCGCAATCTGCAGAACAGACCAGAGCATCTAGCAAGTTGATTAAATAAATTGTCAATGTGATTTGCCCAGCACAACTTGTCATCAAAAATTACATCTAAATATTTAATGGAATTTTTTCTTTGTAAGCGGGTTTTGTTCATATATAGTAAACTCATCGTAAATTATTTGTTTCAACTTCTATCCAAATGTTTTCAGCAAAATTGAGGTTTAAATCTAATTTATCAATTATCTTATAAATAATATAATAATTTTTATGTACAAACCGACACCGCCAGCCTGAGAATCGCTATCAGAGTGTATGAAGTTACAACCATTTATATTAATGTTAGTTTGTAGTTCATAGTTTTTGAATTTAGTTTCTGTTATGGCTATGATATCAGGCAATTTTTGTAAATGCAGAATGTAGTGAGTTAATTTATCAATGTGTTTTTGAAGACTTCTGGTATTAAAGTGCATTAATAAAAGGTCATTATAATTATTTGAAGCGTGGTTATTATTAGATTCTATATCATGGTAGTTGCAATCCAAAAATAATAATTCATTAAAACCTTCATTTTCTAATTCTGTTATATCATAGTCGTTCTTGAATTCGATACCGTAATCTACGGTGCCTTTCGCGGAAATCACATGACCATTTGTGCCTTTCGCGGATATCACATGACCATTTGCGCCTTTCGCGGATATCACATGATCATTTTGTTTACGTACATTGCGTTTTGTGCTTTAGACAAGCTCTGCAAATTGCGCAGTAGTTTGCAACGTTGATTGCATCAGTTTGCAATTCTTTTGCATCAAAACAAAATTTACATCGAGGTAATTTTGAGCCTGCATACGTTGAAAAAGCCATTATAGTTTAAGAAACGGTGTGAAAGTTATATTCAACAGAAAAAACAACAAACAAACATGCATTAATTAGAAACAAACAAATCATTATTATTGCTACAACAAGGACTGTTTAAGGTATCGCAGTTAAACAAGAGCGGTTTATAATTTAGCTTTGCAAAGTCAGTGTCAATGTTGTATTTAAAAAGATCATCAGGGCAACTCACGTTTAACCACGGACCAGTTCCTTCATCTTTTTCATGTTTTTGAATCAAACCTGCTTTTTTGGCGGACTTCTTCATTTTTATATTTCAATTGATTGTGTGACATAAAACGAAATTATTATTATTTTCTTTTTTTACATATTGCAATAACTTGGATCGTAAGGGGGTCAGATCTTCAGAGATAAATACGTTCTGAAATTCAGCACTGTTTTTAAGTTTGTATTTAGCAAATAGGATCTCATTTCTTTTTTTAAACGAAACAAATTGAGCAATTACTGGTCTAGGCTTTCTTTCTATGTTTTTTGTTTTTTGCCTAATCGATGAACACGTTGAATGTCTATACCTTGTAGATCAATTTGAAGAAATTTTGCAATTCGTAGTACTACATCTTCACCGTCATCATTGTTATTATTAATTTCCGAAACACCATAAATTCTTAAGTTTTCTCTCCGACCATATTGTTCTAACGCATCCAATTTAAATAAAGTTAAATTTGTTGCTTTTTTTAAACGCGCATTTTCAATTTCAAGATTTTTAACTTTTAAATTACTAACTTTCAAATCTTCTTTTAGCGTTTTCACTTCTTATACTAAAGTTTTTGTCAAGTCGTTAATTTCATGCAGTTGTTTTCTGTCTTCTTCATTAAAAGCACTGTTAACATTTTCTTCACTGCAAGATTTTACATTTTTGCTATTTTGCTTGTTACGCGTCATTTTTTAGAGAAAAAAAAACACACGTCCTCTCTACACGCTGACTATAGCGAGAATGATCTATTTGAATTTTATATCTTTGATTTGGTCAAAGTTATTTTTTTAAATATACATTTAAATTTTTTTAAATCTACATATATGCATTTTATATCTTTGATTTGGTCAAAGTTATTTTTTTAAATATTATTTATACTTGATTTATGATTGTTTTACACATGTATGTTTACATAGATAAAACATAGATACTATATATATTTTATATCTTTGATTTGGCCAAGCTTGTTTTTAAAAAATGAATTATATTTAATTTGTAAGTGCTTTGCATATGTATGTTTACATACGTATATTACGTATGCTTTATGCATTTTTTACCTTTGATAAGCAAATCTTGTTTTCATAAAAACAAACTATATTTCATTTTCATTTATAAATATATTTTTAAAGTTTATATATATATATTTAAGTATGTAATAAGCAGTGATGGCCTCACAAAAAAGGAGCCCAGTGCAAGAAAAGCAGAGGGCCACTTTTTCTTTTTCCAAATTTTTTTGGCCCTCCAAAAAAAGGTCATCATTTTAAAGGAGGCCACTTTATAGTGTTCCAAAATATAGTGATTTCCAATAAAAGAAAGTCTTACTTAGTCGGATCAACCTCATAGTGCCATTATGAAGAAATAGAACATTATTTTGCTTAGGGGATTTACGTATTAACGCTTTTTAGGGGGAGAGCGGTGCGTCCGCTGCGTTTGCTCCGTACCAAAAACCATCACTAGTAATAAGAAATCTGTATCTAGGACATGGACAAATTTGTTTTACAAGTTGGATTATGTTTATTTATTATTGTTTTACTATTTTTGGTAGTAATTGATAAACAATTTTAAGAAACAAGATATAATAATTAATCGGCAGCTAATTGGCATAATTCGGTATAGTTGTTATGATCTAAAAAAAGGGTGCCCTTTTACTGTATTTAAAAAAAGAATTTGAACTGTAGATTTTGTAAAAGCTTTTTCAGCCAAAAAAAAACCTAATGATTTCTCTCCGTTAGGTAGCGCTAAAGTAAGAAAACCATTGTTGAAAATTATTTTAAGAGATGTGTTTATTGTCCTAATAAGTATTCGTTGAAATTAGTGACATAGATTTTTTTAAACATTTTTTACGTATGTACAGTGGTTAAAATGAAAAAAGGAAAAAAAGAACGGTTAAATATGTTTAAAATAAAAATCGAAGCCGTTTCTGAATTGTATTTAAAAAAGTACTATTTTCGGTGTGTATGGATAGGTTTTACTTTTGTTCTATAAAAAAAATTGAAGTTTAACTTTTTAATCTAATTGACAAGAAAAAATGTCAATTGTTTAAAATTTTCAAACTAGATGTTTGCGATTTACTATTGCATTTAAATAGTTCTGTCAACACTTTTCTACGTTTGCTCCGTCGATGTACTGTACATTGTACAAACAGTTGCAGACAAAATCGAATTTTTTCTATTCTGCTATGATAACCACATTAAATGCCTTGATACCATGTGTTTTCTAATTTTTGATTAAATTTAAGAATACAACAAGTATATCTGTTTATGTCCTACAGTTTCGAATAAGTTGATAATAGGGATGATAATGACGACAAAGAGAATAATCTACCGTAATGAATATTGTCACATTTTTTCTCTGTTTTGGAAAATTTTCAAATCATTTATTTAATATTAGTTGTAGTTGTTTTGGCGAGTGCTTTAAACCAGATAGAGTGTCCTAATTATCTGCCTGTTCTTACTTACTTCACACGTGGTCAGAAATAATAATAGAATTTCTATTAAAATTTTAAACTTTTCACATCTGCGCCTTCGATAACAACTATGATACGAAAAAATGAAAGAAAATAACGAAGGACGGACAACGTCGTAGCGACAACAAGAAAAAGGCAATTTATATGACCGACAAACGCGAACGCGGAGTCATGTGACCACCGAAAGGCAAGCGCATATCGGAATCTGTATCATTAGTCTTTAAATAATTTTGCAATCAACACTCTGTCAATCAGCTCAGGTTTTTAGTTAATTATTCTAAATACTCTTCCACTAATAAAGCCATCTACTATTCATACTTTTACTTTATTGAAAAACGATTAAAATGTTTCACTAAAAGTGAATGCAATCACATATTTGCCTTCGGAGTTACAGGATGTTAATGTTCGCTTGATGAAACTCAACATGAAGGTTTTAAAGAAACTAAAAGTTTAATTTTCATGTTTATTGCAGGCTTTTTAACCTTTTCATGATTGCCGTCTGGTAACAAATCAAAACAACTTTTGCAGTCAGGCAGTGTTTTATGAAGTCCAGACGACAAAAAAGTCTTCAATAATTTTTCACAACAATTTTCATTTTCACAACCACCTTTATCTTCTTAAGCATCAACCGAGACCTTTTTTTTGGTTTAAATTTAGCGTTAAGAATAAAATTATTTTATTCGAACAAAAACGGATTAATGCGAATTCATAGCCCCTGGAAAAACCAAGAAGTTCAACTGAGACTATATCAAGTGTTATACTAAATTCTATATTTTATGTCCACGTTGCCAAAATTGTATTCTAGATTTGCTGTTTCTATAGTTTCAATTTTGATTATTAATAAAAAAACATCAATCTGATTAGATATAGAAAAGAAAAATATCATTTTATAAACGTTTAAATTAACGTAATTTAGGAAGCGAGGTAGTTTTTAAATTCTATTTGTAATTAATAGCAATCAATAGCCAACATTCAATTATTTATACTTGAGAGTATTTTTTTTTATTTTTTTATTTTTATCTCTATATTTATCCTCCTGACTCGCAGGAAAGCGACTGAGGGGCTATACATAGGGTAAGCAATTACCCCGACCTGCTTCCGGAGATGCCAAGATATTGCTGTCCGCTAGTAATTTAGTAGAGATATTACTGTAATTTAGAACTGCTTGCCAAGACCACCAAGCAAGGGAAAGTGCTGTAAAGTGTCTTTCCCAAGGACACAACAGAATGGCGCAAGTGAGTTTTGAACCGAGACCATGTTGATCATCAGTCCGGTGTTTTAACCACTCGACTACGCTGCCGACCACTTGCTTGCTAGTGAATATGTTTAACACTTTGTTACAAAATTGTAATGCATTAATTCACCAATAGTCTGTTGAATTTTTTGTAGTTGCGGTACAAAAGCTCGATCTCTTTGTGGCGAAAAGCAGTTTCCCGCTGCTTTGTTTCCTTGTGTTTATTACAATAGCAATTAGAGCGGATGTCGGCCAACCCGACTTTAGTTTCACACAGAGATTAAAAGGTTTTTTCTACACACAAACGACTTCGTCAATTTTCGAACGTAATTTTAAAGTCGAAGTTAAGATTCTCGACAATTGAAACTCGCGAAGGGATCTTTTTGCACTTTCCAGAGAAGAAAAGCTTATCTCAGCGAAATCTACTAATTGCTGATTTACCAGTTTTTACAACGCTTTAATCTTTGCAACTTATCGAGAATTTTTAAGATTCTCTCAAAGTTTGGAACAATTAGCTGAAAAACTCGTTTATTCAATCAAAAGAGCAACAAATTATCTTTAGCGAGAATCAAATTTCTTTTGGTTACATCTCAGAAACTATCTTCATACTTGCTCGATTACATAAAATTGTTTTAATTTGAAAAATTGGTTGTGTTCATTGCTTCAATCACAATTTTTTTAAAAACTTCCAGAAATATGTTAGATCGTAAATTTTTTTTACTTTGTCAGTAGTAGTAGTAGACCACATTAATAGTAGTCCATATTGATGCAATATTTGAGCATTCAGGCGTGACGAATATTTAATTTTTGGAATTTAGGTTGTTTTATTGTTTATTTGAATTAGTTATATATTTTGTAAACGATAAAAAACCTAAAATTTTTTTAAAAAAGTCATTGAATCATAATGAAATGAATTGCAACTTCATTGAAATACACTGTAAAAAAAATTTTGTAAATTTTACAATCATATGATTGGCAGCAGTCTTAAATCGCCGATTTGTAATTTTTACAAAAAGTATGTGATTTTTACCAACACAAGGTTGTAAAATCTACAAAATTGTTTTATAATTTTTAAAAAGAATTTGTGATTTCTACAAACACAAGGTTGTAAACTCTAAAAAATTTTTTAGTAATTTTTTAAAAGAATTTGTGATTTTTACTAACACAAGGTTGTAAACTCTACAAAATCTTTTGTAGATTTTGCAAATAATTAGCGGGTTGTACAATTACGTCTTAGTGAATTTTACAATAAATTTTGTGATTTTTACGAGCGCTTACGGTATTTTAATATATGATAGTAATTTTTACAATAACCCTTTTCTAATTTTTAAACCAATTTTGGTAGATGTCTGTAAATCTTTCAAAAGGTTTGAGTTACAAAGTATTAACAAGCAATAATGTACTTTTTACATTGTGGAGTACAAAATCCTAAAAATTATTCTTTGAAGTTTTAAAAGCAACAAACAAATTGTATCATACATAAATAAATACAGTAGAATTTGCCTAATTCGTCACCTCAAGGGGATTAGAAAAAAGTGATGAATTAGGCAAATTGACCAATTATGCAAACAGTTAAAAACTCTATAAAGGCTTGTTTACATGGTGCTTATTTAGCTGTTAACGCAGTTTGTTAAGTTTATTGTTGAATACAATGCACTTACACAGAACACAAATCATGCAGTTCACAGAAAATGATACAGAAAGTCGCTGTAATCAAAAAAGCTAACTCGCAAAAAAATGTGTGATTTTGGTTTGTTTTGTTCTATTAGAGGCTTCCCTGGCAAATATGTCCTGCTGCATTTTGGACACGTTGCGTAACATCACATCGCTGTTGCCTTGCTTTCTGAAGTAGCCGTCTAGCGTCTTCAGTGCTTCTAATGCGGAAAAAGGAGTAGGTTCAAGTTCATCTAGAGAGTTATCTTCATCATTGTCATCTTGTTGATCATCTGCAGATGTTCGCTAGCTCGAAGATCGTCTATTATGCTGCTTTCTGTAATATTATCGCGTGTAATCAGGTCTGCATCACTTTACACGTACTCGTTGAAACTGAAGCCCTCTGAAACTAAGCCGGCGGCTTGCAATCTTTCCCAAATTCTTTCTGTGCTATTGTTGGACTCACTGGCGGTTTCCAGGTTTTCTTCTGATGTTGAAGGAGCAAAACGGACCTTTCTGAAGCAGTTTTGAATCGATACGTCAGATACAGAGTTTCAAGCTAGATCAAGAAGCTTTATGGCTTCCAAAACATCGACTTTTAATTCTTTCTTCCCCTCAAAAGCAAGAAGGCGCATTCCAGCTAGGTTCTTTCTGTAGTATGCTTTTAAACAACGGATTACTCCAGCATCCATCAGTTGGGTTTTGGCGGTAGTGTTAGGAGGCAAGAACACCAGCCTAACATTTGTCAGGCCATGTATGACAGGATGGGTTGTACAGTTGTCAACAACAAGCGCAATTTTTCTGTTACTGTTCTTCATGTTTATGTCAAGTTTCCTAACCCAGGTTTCGAAAATGGTCGACGTCATCCAGGCCTTTGAGTTGGATTGGTACGAAAATGGAAGTTTTTTTACATTTTAAAGCATCTTGGTTTTGCTGCCTTTCCAATGATGAGAAGGGGTAACTTCTCTCCCGCCATACTGGCCGCCACTAGCACACTTAATCTCTCTTTTGACATTTTACCACCAGCGCAAGTTTCATTCTTAAAAACGTGGGTCCGGTCAGGCAAGCATTTGTAAAAAAGCCCAGTTTCATTAGCATTAAAAATCTATTCTTTTTTGAACTCTTTCAAAAGAATAGGGAGACGATTTTTGTACCTATTGTTCATACATTCTTCATCAACAGACGCTGCTTCACCATGTAATTTCTTGCATGCAACTTCTTCCCGCGATTTCCATCGGTTTATCCAGTTTATGTCTAGTTTATCAACATTGTCATAGCCACAGATGCTGGCGTATTGTTAAGCCTTTAAGAGAAGCATTTCTCCGCTAATGGGTATCTTTTCATCTCTTGCACTGCGAAACCACTTCAGTAGAGGCTCCTCCACATTATCAAGTCCATGCTTGCGCTTTCTTTTCATTTCGACATTACGCCCTGCATGAAATTCGGAGATTATTTTCTCCTTATGTTTGCGTAGGGTATTCAGAGTAGTTCTTGGAACATCAAGGTCTTTTGCTAACCTTGACAAATTAACATTTTCTTGGCTTAACTTGCATGCAATTTCGTATTTTGTTTTAAGCGATAAGCTTACGTACTTTAATCTTTTATTTGATATTGATTTTCTGTAACTTCGCTCTGACAATAATCTTGAAATGAAACGCAGAAAGCGCAATTATACTGTACTGTTAACTCTTAATCTTAACGGTTCAAACTGTAGTTGCTTTTTTGTTAACACTTAATCTCTATAATTACTGTGCTCTATTTAAATTCTTCTACACTATCAGTGGGTAGTTAATGTACTGTAAGTTAGAATACGCCTCGCACTTCGTATTTTCTGTTGCTGCAGCGAAATTTTCCTGTAGACTATTAATCCGATTAACCCTATAAGAGACAATGGTACATATGTGTACCATGATTGTGATTGTAACGTAACAAAAGCACTTCTGTGAAGGCATTATAATTTTAATTTTTAAGTATTTGTGACATCATTATTGAACCATTGTCGTTTTATTTTACAATCAAATTCTTATATCCCTTAACCCTTTGAACGTCAATGTACCAATTTTGGTACATCGCCAATTCATGACTGAAATGCAAACAAGCCAATTTTGGTACATACCTTTTTAGAAGAATTTTTTAATGCTTGATAAAATAATTATTATAAGTTATCAAGGAAAAAAACTAAATTGCAATATGTGCAGTGGTTTTTCTTTGGTTAGAAAATATTTTTATGTAACACACATATATACACGAAAATTAAAGGGTTAAGACTCTTTGTTTGTTTGAGATCTCACGCGTGTTGAACTAACCACTGAGACTGCGTGAATCCATCCATCCTGTAGTAATCAACAAAGCTGTGAATATCGCGTGAACATTGACTCGAGTCCGCAAATGACGAATAAACCAAACATAAGGTTTCTCGGGGATATAAACAGGTGACGAATTGAGCGAAGTGACGAATTAGACGATGGCGAACTAGACAAACTGGAATGCATGTAAAAGATACGAATTCTGCCGGGACTGACGAAAAAGTGATGAAATAAGCAAACTGACGAATTAAACGATGATCAATTAGACGAATTCTACTGTATAAGTTTTAGTAATTTTTGCATGCTCTAAACGAATATTATGTAAAAGTGAAAAAAGGTTTTTATTAGTGATACAAAATTGTCACTGTACTATTAGTAATTAAAAAAGGTTTAAGAGTTTAGCTTACTTTTTCTTGTAAATACTACACTATATTTTTGACAATAATTAAAAGCTAGCACTTTGTCAATAACAATACTATGATTCAATGTCACAATTTATTAAAATTATATTTTGGGAGCGTACAGCCGTACATATATACAAATTCATAAATATTTTTTTTATAGTTCATTCTTTGAGCAGCTTGCTTGATAATCTTCGGATGAACGTCTAAACGTCTTCTTTTTGTTGATTTTGATCCGATTTTATCGATTCTTCCAAAATATCTAAAGTACATAATTGCAAAGTTGTAGAACAACAGATAATAATTGCAAAGTATTCACTTATAAGGCGCGCGACACATGTCGATGCAAGTTGCTTGCTGCACTGCAGAAAACTATACAATTTTATTGAATATGTAGTCTGGATGAAGGTTACTCATAAATGCAGCATTGATAAAGCAGAGTGATGGCAATTGAGTTTTTAGAGAAAACCAACTTCGATTATCAGTTCCTGCCGTTTTTTTGTGATTAGATAAAAAAAAAAATCAGCGTCAGTTTGCTACTACCTTTACAACATTCAACATTCACTTTAAAATTTATCAACACAATTTCATTTGAAAGCTAGACTTTGCTAGTTTTATAGTTAAGCATTAGTTTTAAAAATTATAATTGGCTGGTTTCTTGATGTACGGGAGTGATTTGACTTTGAACAGTTTACAGCTTTGTAAAATAGTGTTTGTTTTAGTTGATTCGCTATGAAGCAAAAAATCAGATATAGCCGACTAAAGAATATATATAATCTGGTAGAGTTGTAAATCGGCTCTAAGTTGGCTTTATAGAAAAGAATATAAACCTTACCTCACAAAAATTTAAATATAGTACCAAGACTTATCTATACGAAAAAACAAAATAAACAACATTCTGAAAAAGAATTTTGCAGATGCAAAATGATAATTAGTTTTGAATAAATTCCAGCAAAGCTAATGCTTTTTCATTATATTCCATGTTTAATATATAAAAACAAGCAAAAAAGTAGATAAATCCCCTGATTGCATCATCGAATTCACTAACTATAACCTTTTCGATAGCAACAAAGATTCTATTAGGTGATAGAAGGGAATGACCTGCAGGTTTAGTAAAAGAATATTTAAAAAAAACAGTCCATTTTTGAAATCAACAATTGACAAAGTAAAAATGATAGTTTTTCACATAAAGCACTTTAAAGTCTAGTGTAGTGTAAGTCACTGAGAATTAAAATACAATGACCAATAAAACAAAAAATGAATATTGAAAATTAAAAATTTCTCGATCAGACAATACGACACACATTGTAAAATCAGACAAGCATTTCAACTGGTTCGATTATTATGCCAATTAGCATTATGTAATGAGCATATCTTAACAAAGTGCTTATAACATCCTAGGCCTATTTTTGCAGCATACCTTTAATTGCTAGAAAAGGAGTATTTGGAGCTTTCTTTATGATATCTTCCACAGTTGCATCAACCTATAAATTTATAAGCATTTACGTGCAATTACAGTTTAAAAATGATTATAGATTGTAATATCACAGAATAAAATCAGTGATGGTCTTACTTAGGGATGGCGAACCACTGACCCGCGGGTCACGTCGTGACCCACTAGTTGAAATTGAGTGACCCACCTGATGTTTTCAAATTTCTGGCAATTTTACTCTGCAAGAAATTTAGGATGGATTGGACGGTGATAAAGGTTCGCCTTGTCTAGTTTAAAGGGTATGATCAACTCGGGACGAAAAACGGGAAACGTAAAGAACGATTCTAGGTGAAGACCTTTTTTTTTTTTTTTTAGAGAACACTTCAATTTTGGGAGAAAAATAGAGAAATTGGAGATGAAATTGAAGTGAAGACTTTTTTTTTTTTTTAGAGAACACTTTGATTTTGGGAGAAAAATAGAGAAATTGGAGATGAAATTGAAGTGAAGACTTTTTTTTTTTTAGAGAACACTTTGATTTTGGGAGAAAAATATGCAAGCCCAGATCAGACCTCTTTTTTTCTCAGACTACATCAATTTTTGAAAATTCTTGCCTCGGGCCCCTAAATTGGAATATCCACCACTGCCCACTTAACATAAGTTTTAAAAAACTGTCATTTTTTGACCCGCCGTATAACAAAGGTTCGCCATCCCTGGTCTTACAAAAGGGGAGGCCAGTGCAAGAAAAATAGGGGGGACACTTTTTTTGTCCCAAAATAAAAATGATTTCAAAAGTCGTTACCATCAATTGATATCCAAAACCTTCATTTTTGTCCCAAAATGATGGTGATCTCTAAGAAAAAAGTCCTCACAATCAATTGACTACATCTCTACTTTCGCCCTAAAGATAAAGTGCAGAAAGGGAGGGCACCATTATGATGCTATTTTAAATAGAGAAATATTTGGCTTAAGGGGGCCACTTTTTTACGCTTTTTAGGAGGGGGGCAGTGCAGCCGTTTTGTTTGCACCATACTAAAGCCATCACCTTCATTAATCAACGCTTGTAAATTATCACCTTCATTTATCAACGTTTGCAAATTAAATATTACAAGGTAAAAGATGATAATGAGACATTACAATTACATCAATGAAGAAAAGCCATCATGAAGCAAGTACCAAAACACAACAATACTTAAATAACACATAAGCTTAGGTATCAAAAAAAAACTTGCAAAGTAATTCTTACAAAACAAAAAATACCCTCTTCAGATTGGAATACAAACACTATACTAAATTTGCAACAAAATTAAACCATATTACACATCACACATCACCCAAAAATACTACGACTTAAACTCGACTCCGAATTTAATTATGACACAGAGCATAACAAATTGAAATCGTGCTCGAGTCAAACATACCTCATATACTTGCAGCCAACAAAAGGGTGAAACAAAGTAAATCCAAATTAGAATGTACATAAGAACACTTGCCACATTCTGGGATACGTGTAAGTCGTGTATTACAAAAGAGTTATGCAAAATTTGAAACTTACCCTAAAAGTAGGTATTTACAAAACCGATCAATTTTAAACCAGCCAAAAGATCAATTTTTTCTCACAGCTAAGATCAGAATAGTTGGACAATTTAAATCTATTACAGTTTTAAACTAGAAACTTTTGGATATAAAAACTCGCGGAAAAAAGGTTGTAAATAGTATCGACACTTTCTTCAAAAAATATTGCTAGAACATCAAGCAGACCAAATATTTTAATGGAATGGCAATTTTGAAAATCACTGTCGTTTTTCAAATCGTTTAGTTTTTGCTTCACCACAACATTTTTGCATTGCTCCAAAGCTCTACAAGTTTAAATATATTAAAACTAAATGATAGTAAAAGTGGCAAGACTGTCAGTAAAGGGCTCAATGAAAACTCAGAGCAGTAAATTAAGTTAAATTTCAAAAGCCATGTAGAGAATTTTATTAAAACCTCAACAGTCTACTTTGCCTTTACGGCTCATCAAAAGGTGATTTTTATTTAAATAGAATACTTATTCTATTTGAGCTACTTTATTCTATTATAAATAGAATACACCTCTTGATGAGCCGAAAAGGCAAAACAGACTATTAAGGTTTTAATAAAATTCTATACATGGCTTATGAAATTTAATTTAATTAAAACTAAATGATATAGATATTTCAAAAAAAAGCTCAGTTTTGGTCTTACTCACTTGTACACAGCAGAAGTACGACCTTGAAGAGATTTTAATAAATCTGTAAAAGAGCACATTGACAGCTTGTCATAATGACACAAGAGATATTCTTCTTGAAATAAGAATGGCCATTCACTTTGCAAATCAAGAACTGTTGTTTTTTCGTTAATAGTCTTTCGCTGCAAAGGATATGAGACATCCATCAATTCTTTAACTTTTGACAAGTTCTTTGAAACTTTGCCAAATTCTAATTGCAGCCATTGTTTGTCAATAAGCATTTTTTCTAAATCTGATAAATCAGGGTTCCATTTTTCTTCCGCACATCCATATGACTCTTTCTCCTTAATGTTGCGCGATTGCTTCAACTTTTTTCCTGCATATGCATTTTTTTTTTGCACAATATAATGAATCCTGTAATAAAGAGCACTTGATATAGACTGATAACCATTTCCAAGGGTTATTCCAGATATATGATCTTGAAATGACTTTGGATACTTTGACACAATTTTGACAGCTAAAGCATCCATTTCTTTTTTTGATGGGATGAAATTAACCACTTTCATAATGGCATCTATAACAATTCTTATCATTTCGTTATGCATTAAGGGATCTGGAGCAATTCCCTTCTCACAAGCATCAACCAAATCCTTAGGAAAGTTATTCCATGGAATACAAAAATCAATGAGCCATCCATTGGAACCAGAATAGCTGCTGTTTCTACTTTCACATGATGACACTGGCTCTGTGCTGCTTCCAGAAGAACATCGACTTAATATTGGCTTTTGAAGTTCATCAGTATCACCTTAAAAATAAATACTTTACATACCAAATTTTCTACTTAAAATTCATAAAAAGTATGGCTTAATGTCAAAATACTTTTATTTGGAGATTGAATGATCGGTTAGCTACTATTAATAGCAGCATGTTTTATTTCAGCTCTGCAAAAAACTATAGAAGAAAAAAAATGCACGGCTTTTAAGTAATAGAAATCAGAAAAGAAAAATGAAGCAACAAAATTATAAACACCATAACATGCAATCAAATAAGAAACAAGTTTTTGAGAAGTGTAGGCATAGTTTCAGTGCCATTAAAAAAATAATGAAAAAGCAAAACTGTTATCCAATCACATGCTTGGAAAAACATGCAACAATTTGGCTAGTCAAAAAAAAGGCTTTATAGCCATTTTACTCATGAGCAAGACAGTGTGTGACAAATCAAAAAGCTACTGAAATATTATAAAACATGTAGGTTGTAAATAAAACCTGTAAATTGAAAAAAATACAGTACAAATTTTGGCCTATCAAAAAAAACTTGTTGGTAAACCTTATAGAGTGCATAACTAAATCATCAATTTGAAAAAACGACCACAGTTAACATTCGTTACTAAAAATAATCTGGTAAATAGGTAATACTTACATTTATAACAATTTCTTATAAATTTACGGGTTTGAATTGGAAGCAATATATCAGCAATATCAGCTTGCTCTACAAGTGACAAGTCACATAAACTTTTTACTCCAATATTGTTCAATTTTTTCAATAACTTATCACATTTATTGCATTCCAAATTTGGAAGAGCTTCAAGTACAAATTTTTGTACTGACTCCATAAAAAATTATATGGAATAAACACAAATTTTTTAAACTGAACCTACAAAAACATGCAACTTTGCAAAAAACCATTAACATACTATCTTATATCATGCTTTAAGCAAAAGCAGTTCATGTCTTGAATTTGATAGCAATGCAATGGGTAACAGTCATATAAGTCATAAATTCTGACAACAGTATTTTTTGAAATTATTGAACTTTTCAAATAATAAATATTTAAATGTGAAATTAAATGTCCTACAAAAGTATTGAGTAAAAATAAACAACCTCATTGCATTTAAATATACAAACAACCTGCCCAACAACGAAATCTCAACCACGTTTTTCCAAAGCAACATAATTATTGATGAGACATAAAGTGCCTTTATAAGATATAAACTTTTTTGTAAAAAAAGCATTTTTTGACATCAAAAGAGCATAATGATAAACAGGAAATGATTTCTGGTGAATATTCAGCAGCAACCAATTCAACAAATAATTCTAACTCTTTTCTAAATAATCCAATTTTCCATCAAATATGATTGTAACATTTGATGATGATTTGCTAATGTTTTGGTTATATTTATAAAATTTCCATAACTTTTAACAACCCTCTTAAAATAGCGATGTTTGCTTTCAAAGTGAAGTGTCCATGTTGTAATTAGAGGACCAAACTGGAGCATCATGCGTGGGTAATGACAAAGGTAGTGATGCTTGGGTCGAAGTGGAACAGCAAGAAAAATAGAACGACACAATGCAATGTATTCATGTATATAGATATTTTAGCAAGAAATATCAACAGCATTTAAAGCTGGGGAACAAATTATTCCAACTATCTGATGTAATTTAAGAATGATGCACCATCTTGGATCACTGTAGTCTTGGATTTGGTCACCAATCAAGAATGGTAATAAACGTAGCAAACACCAAATTTGACAAGCATTTCCATTTAGTTTGTTCCAGTTTCTGACAACAAGTGGTTTACTGATTCTATCTTTATGGCTATATGAAAATGATCTGATGATGTGATTAAAATATTTTAAAGTAAACCATTTTTTAGAGACAAACTTCTGTATTATAATTACTAAGTCATAAGCAATAACTCCTTCAAACCAATCATGTGCTATGCAGGGTGGCATACCAGGCTTACAAACATGAAAATAATTAAAGCTGTTAAAAGGAGAAGCAAATTTAATGCCATTTACATGTTCACATCCTGAACTTTCAAGTATGTGGATGTCTGAATCATAGTTGCAAGTACTTCTAAGAGACACTTCTATTAGTGGGTCTTGCATAAATTGAGTTCGAAGCATAGGGCAATAACGACAAAAAAAATCACCTGAACTGAAATTAGTAGTGAAGCCACCTATTAAATGGCTGCCCAAATTATCTCCAGTTATGCAAGTTACTGTCCCTCTAATGCAATCATCAAAACCCAAATCAATGCCTTCAGTTTCAATGGTTTTGATGTCTTGAAAGAGAGGGTGAAACAATGAGTGAAGGTTATCTTTGCTGACAAACTTGGCTTTGCACAACAAAACCAACTGCAAGGAATCTACTTTAGACCTATTAGACACATGCAAATTTCCAAGGGTAAAGTAAACAGCAAGTATTTTGTGCTTACCTTTACCTTGGCCAAGTGGATTGCATACTTCAAATTCGTCTTGGTACAAGATAATTTATAAAGCTTTATAACCTAGCCTTTTAAAAAGTGGATTATTTGTAAAAATTAAACCATCACTTACATCATAATAATCAGCTCTCTTTTCTTCAGGATTTAAAAACTGTTGCCTTACAGCATTGCAACTGAATAATGTTGTTATTGATTTAATTATAGGAACATAATGAAACAAAGCACACGATTCAGTAACATTAGTTGAGTAGGCTGTGTTTAGAAAATAAGCTTCTGGTTCAACATAAGAGTATTTGTTTAAATAGAATTGTTCTCATGAATAAGCAGAACGAAGAGGCCCGGCAGCATCATGTAATTTTGTAAAAGGACAGGTGCAGAAAAAAGCATCTAAGACATTTTCAATTTCTTCAAGTTTTAAATTAGTATTGATAAGTATTTTTCTTAAACATTTTTAGACCATAGTGCTTCCAGGGTGCTTATACTTTTTAAATGAGAAATAATATCATCAACAGTTTTACTTTAAACAAGTTGCTTGTATTGTAAAAAACAATAAAATGATGCATACTGTTTGCCAATAAGATCAAAGTCATCTTCCAAATATTTAGGATTGTTCATGGCATTCATTTTATGTAAATCTTCACAGCAATTTAAAGATAAAATTCTATCTAGTTCACATGATGCAGTGGCTATAATAGATTTAGCAGCTAAACTATCATCCCCAAAGCAATTCTTCATACGGTATCTGGATAAATGAGAGGAAAATGATGACACAACAGAATATTTTTTATTGCAAATTACATAGGGGCATAAAATTTCATAGTGACACCTAATGTGAAACTTAAGATGTCTTATTAAATCAAAAGAGTTATTGAACTCTTTTTTACACATTGTTAAATTACATTTTAACACACACATTCTGCTTAGGTTAGGAAGATGTAGTTATAATAAACAAATTATAAAAGTAATAATATTTATAAAAAATAATAAACTAAAAATATGGTAAATTTCAGAATTTGTTTTCATGTAAATCATCAATAAGCTTGCTTGTAATTAGTATATGAGTTGTTCTTTAATAGAATGCATAAGTTTTTACTTGAGCAAAATTTATCTTTAATTTAAACTTTACCATTCTCATTCACTATTTGTCAAACTTAGTAAATAAACTTTTAAAATCTTGGAGATCCAAAGCCTGCAAGATCAGTAACAGCAAACCAGAAACAAGACCCAAATTAACAAATTTAAACGTTTCGTTTGTAAGTTGAAACTAAACTATTAAAAATTAACCCAGATCACATTAAAACCTAAACAAATTAGGTCTTTTCAAGAAGTCACCGTAAGAAACATTTGTTTGTGAAGCTAACTACGATCCCCCTGTGGTTACTAAAGCTTTTTAACAGATCCTTTTTTCTTGGTTTCTTTTGTATTTCATCTTAGTGTTGTGAGCGAGATTCCGAGTTAATTGCACCAAAAAAATTTTATATGATGCCGTCTTGAAAAGACCCCAAAAATTTAAGCTCCCTAAAAATCTAAGTTAACAACACTATGTTACACAAACTTTAAGATTTATCTAACAAAGTTATCTTAAATTATCTTACAATTTAAAGATGAGCTAATTTAATTAAACTTATTTACTTCTTAACTAAGCAAAAAAATTAATGTTTTACAGTACTAGTTTTAAGCCATATTTAATACTTTTTTTTGCTATTTACTTTAATTCAAACTTTCGTTTATACGCTTGTAGAGTTTTAGTTTTATAGAAAGCTAATGGCCACGTGTTGACCATGCTGTATAATTTAAACCAAAGTTCCAAGCTTCTCTTTAACGAGTTAGGCTAAAAAACACTTTGGTTTTTATTGTGACGTAAATCATTTTTACGATCGTTTAAAACCGCGCACCAAAATATTGACTATGATTGGCTAGAAGAAGGCGGACTCACGTGATTTTTCTAAATCAAGAAAAAGTTTAGTTTCTTTTCTTTACTTACAATCAAAATTCCAAGATGCTTTGCAAGTTAAAATTAAGCCAATGATTAGGCAGCATTAAGTAGATCAAAAAGCCTTCAGATCAATTGGTTCCAATATTTTTTAACACTTTCTGTCAAGCCAGAAGATATGTGAATACTTTCTAGCTTAATATGTGGAAAGACGTCGTTCTAGAGACGTACCTTCTACGTATAACATTCCTGTTTTGTCGCCTCGCCATTGGCGTATTATTCAAAAATTAATTTTTCCAGAAAAAAACGAGAAAGGCACAAAAATTTGGGAAAAATGGCTCTCTATTACCCCGCACAGGGACATGCTTAAACCCGAGCGAACTGTTTCTAAGTCGGACGCTTTACTGATTCGATTGTTGAGCTGTCAACTGTGCCAAAGTTTGGCGTCCCAAGGCTCGAGCCCAAGGATTAGGACCACAAGCGACGGGAAAAATGCTTTCCACAACACTGACTCATTAAATTATAAATTAAAGTTTAGCTTAAAAGTTATATAAAAATAGTCAAGTCCTATTTTTGTCTAAATCTGAACTGTAATATTTTGTTCATCCTAACCAAGATTGTGGAGTCACATGAATTTTTTCCAACTTGGATTCCGAATCAAACTATGTAAAGTTTCCCAAATCCAACTCCGGCTATGTAAAACTTTCCAATTCCAACTCCGACTCCACAACATCTAAAAAAAACGAATCCGACTCCGAAACCGTAGGACCCAATTTAACATAAAATAGAGCCTCCAAAAACAAAAATGATTCCTATTTCGACTCAGCTCCAGCACACCTAAAAAACCTATCCGACTCCATCAAGTCGACTACGACTCCTGCTGTGCCAAATCAAAAAACAACTCCAACTACTCCCTAAAACATCCAACTCCATTGACTCCGAATCCTATTCCTATTTCAAAACCCTGGTCAGCGATGGTCGTTCAGTTCAGTTCAGTTTTCTTTTATTTCTGCTCCGCCACATGATCAAAATAACAAAATGTTGAGAAGTTTGTGTGTTGTTAAAGATGGGGTTAGAAAAAGGAAGAAGCAACAAAACGAGTTGACGTTGTGACTTGCTAATTAGCGATGAAAGGTGTGACTTGTTGTATAATATAGAAGCAAGGTTGCTTCACCTCATTATAAAATTGTTTAAAAAAATAGAAAGAGAAAAAGAAAGAAAATAAAGTATAGGACCGAGGTTATTTGCTTAATTAAACACTGCTATGGGGGCGATGCAATGGTGGGACCATAGCAGAGTTCGGCTCGATGAATATGATCAGTCCTTAAAAATATGTAAAAGCATGAACATATTCTACCAGCCCAACAGGCAAACAAACCCACCGAAAGAAATCCTGTTGCGGATCAAAAGATCATTTCTCGAACAAAAACCTCAGTAAGAAAAATACAAAAACAAAAACATTACACCATTAGTAAAAAAACAACAAAAAGAACACAAAAACAACATAAGAAAACATACTAAAAAAATAAATAAATAAAAAAAATATATAAAAAAATCAAAAAAAATCTACAAAAACCGATGCAAAGTAGTAACAATAAATAGTAAAATAAAATTTATGCAATAGCTAAAAAAATTGTTCAGGTAGAAACAAAAGTGATCCTAAAGAACTTTCCTTAAGTCTTTTCTTGACCGTTGTAGAGTTGAAGATTTTCAAATTGTTCAGTTGTTTTCCTGAAACACAAGAAAAAGAAGACCAGCAAAAGATATTAAATGATGACCTACGTAACAGTTTATAAGTTTGATTGTTGTTCAAGAAAGAATGCTTTAGATTTTTTAACAAATGTACTTAAGGATTTACATAGTTTTATTTTTTTAGGTAATTTATTCCAAATTTTTGGGCCAATTTATCTTATTAATTGTTTTGTTACTGTGTTTTTGCATGATATAGGTATGATTTGAGAGTTACTTCTAGTAATTACAGTGTACGTTTTTCTTTGAAATATATTGTTAAATGCTGACGGTAATTGCTTGTGGAATGATTTGTACATGAAAATTAAAATATTTAATTTATAGAGTTGTTGTATATTAAGAATATTATCTTTTGTTATTTCTTTGTTGCGTTTTTTTGCGGGATTAGTGCAGATTATCATATTAATAAACTTGTTGCAGATTTTTTGTAATTTATTAAGTAACACAGAGTGTCCATAGCACCAAGTTGTAATGCAATACCTTATATGACTCAGAATTAGTGAATGAAAAAGTGTAAGTAGAGCTTCTTGAGTTAGAAAAGGCTTTACTCTCATTACTGCGTATAGTGATGATTTTAGTTTGCTGATTAGCATTGCCATGTGGTCTTTCCATGTTAGGCGTTCATTGAATATAACACCTAGCAATTTGACTGAAGTGACTCTTTCAATTTGATTTTTTCTAATAGTTAAAACTGATTCTTTTGACAATGTTTTTGTGGTACGAGAGCTAAATAAAATGTATTTTGTTTTTTTGACATTAAGGGAAAGTTTATTTGCTATTAGCCAGTTGTCAATGTTTTCGAGTTATTTATTTCCTTTTTGAAATAATAAATTATTGTTTTTTGCACTAAGGATGATCGTTGTATCATCAGCAAAAGACAGGTTGTTGCTATATTTGAGACATTTTGAGAAGTCATTAATGTAAATTATAAACAAGAGTGGACCGAGTATTGAGCCTTAAGGTACCGAGGAAGAAATAAGTTCTATATTTGAAATACTTGAATTATAATCAACTTGTTGGGTTCTTCCAAATAAATAACTTTTAAACCAATCATGAACTGTGCCTCTCACACCATAATGATACAATTTATTTAGTAATATTTCATGATTAATAGTGTCAAAAGCTTTAGACAGGTCAAGAAAAATTCCAAGGCTATTCATTTTTTCTTCAAATGATGTTGCTATTTGATCAGTAAGCAGGGAAGTAAGATGACAAGTTGAGTGTCCTCGTCTAAAACTGAATTGATTTTCACTAATCAAGTTAAACTTATTTAAAAAAGAATATAAACGAATATAGACAAGTTTTTCAATTATTTCAGAAAAACAGGAAAGTAAGCTGATAGGCCTGTAGTTAGAAACATCTTTGGGACAACCTTTTTTAAAGAGGGAAATTACTTTGGTGTGTTTAAAGCAAGAGATAAATTTTTCTTACGATAAAGATTGATTAAAGATGTAGCTAAGAATGGATATTATATTTTTAGGGAGATGTTTAAGTATAAATGAAAGTAACTTTGGCTTTAAAGTAGATATAATTCTTTTGATTTCTTGTGGGCATGTTGGATAAAAAAAACATGGAAGAGGGATTTGAAGAACCTAAGTAATCTTGATAGTTAGCAGCAGAAGCAGGGAGCTGAGATATCAATTTACATGAGATAGTAGAAAAGTGTGTGTTAAATGTGTTTGCTATTTCTTTAGGTTTATATATCATTTTTCCAGCTTCTAAGATACAAATAGTTTTACTGATGTTTGCTTTAGTCCTTCCCAAAATTTCACTAATGGTTTGCCAAGTTTTTTTATATCATGTTTATAATTTTTAAATTTGTTCTTAAAATATTCTCTTTTTTTTGCTTAATGAGATGAAAATATTGATTTATAATTTTTAGATACTTTTTTTTTGCTGATAAGATATTTTTTTGTATATATTTTTTATGTAATCTATCCTTTTTGTGAAGTAAGCTCCAAAGCTCTTTGTCAAACCATTGGCAATTCTGTTTTTGATTTTTTGATTGTTTAAAAAAATTTTGGTTAAATTTATTTAGAAAAATATTCTGAAGGTTTTGAAAAGCTAAATCTGGATCAGAAAATGTAGCAACATTACTGTAGTCAATATTTTCAAGAGAAGCTTGAAAATTTATCAGATTAGAAGCAGAAAAGAATAAATTTTTGACTGGACAGGATTGTCTTAATTTACCAATTTCAGATATTTGAAAAATAGGAAAATGGTCAGAGACACTATGCACTAATATGCCACTTGTTATATTGACACAAGTTATATTTGTCCAAATATGATCAATGGTGGAAGCACAATTATTTGTTAGTCTTGTGGGGCGATTGATTAAAGGAAAAAAATTATTATTAAATATGGTGTCTGTTAAAATTTCAGTGCCAGGGTCTTTTTGGTCAATGAGATTAATGTTTGTATTACCCATTATGTACACATTTTTGTTATGTTTTAATTTATTAAAGGTAAAATTGAGGTATTCAAAAAATTTATTTAGAGATTTGGTATCTTCCTTAGGTGATCGATAGATTGTCCCACAGGTAACAACCTTATGGTCAAAGTAAATATCTATGAAAATTGATTCAAAGATTTTTTCATCAATTACATTTAAATCAGAACGTATGTCGAAGATCAGGTTTTTTTTTATGTACAAAGCTACTCCACCACCTTTATTATTTTTACGAGGATTTGACAAATAAATGTAATTCTTCAAATTTTTGTACTGTCCTGTTGAGTTAGGTTTTTCCCAAGTTTCATTAACTGCAATTATATGTGGACTAAAATCTAGAGCGGATATCAAACACTCAAACTTGGTAAAATTATTGGGGTTAATAAGTGATCTCATATTGATGCATATTGATGAAAAATTATTTTCACTGGAGTTTTTAAGGAGTATTGCTGCTTCATTTAAGCTTAAATAACTATCATTTCCTAATAAATAAATTTGTGTTTCAGTGTCATTGGATACTTCTGTACAAATTTCTGGGAAAAGTTGGTTTATTTTTTTTGCATCATAGCTATGTTTTTGTTGATTTAGATCAGTTGTAAAAAGGTTTGAAAAATGAGAAGACTCTAGAGCATGAAAAGGAAATAAGGTTGCAGAGCAATTAAGACATAGAGATTTGTTTAAAGAATTTTTTTCATTAGAATGCTTATTAAAACATTGAGAGTGATAGTTTTGATTGCAGGAGTTACAAAGTGAAAATAGTTGTTTTTTTTTAATTTGTTGTTTACATTCAAAGCAAATAATTATTTGGCTATTACTACTACACATCAGTTATATAAACAAACATAAAAAAGAAAAAAAAATTTACACAGACAAACAAAAAGATTAACAAAGAGAGAATATCAAAAATAAAAAATGCTAAAATAGCTTCTATTAAATTTATTAAATTAAATGCAAAATTTACTAATAGGTAAAAAAAATAAAATTATTATGAGATAAGGGTACATGAAACCAGCCAATTTATAAAGATATATTAATAATTTTTTGTATTGGGAAAATTTTTAGTTTAGATTAAATAATAAAAATTAACTAATTCCGTATAGAATAAAAAAGATAGATCATTGTTTTACTGTTTGTGCATAACTGAGTTCACTTTTAATTTTAGTTATATCAATAAAATCATCAATTACCTTTTTTTTGTTGTTATGAAAAACAAAAATCTCACTCTTCCAACTCCAAACTGGGCATTGTTTAAATTCCAAGCGAGCTTTCTCTAATAGTTGCAGTCGACGTTTTGTAAGGGATTCTGTGATAATCATTTTAGTTCCTTTGAGAAGTCTTTTTTTTCTGTATACTTTATTTTTTGGTGTCCTACGAATGAACTTGACAATAACTGGGGTGCCTTTTTTTTAGGGTAGTGGATGTGCAATGTCAAGATCATTTGCCTGTAAAGGTGAATCAAGTTGTAAATGTTCATTTAAAGTATTACAAACAAAATTTTCTATTTCTAAATACTTCCCCAGTTTTGATTTTGGTACGTTTTCACATCCATGAATGACCAAACAATTTGACCGACTATATTGCTCAAGGTCATCTTGTCTTCTTTTTACAGCAGATAACCTTTTCATGGTTGAATCAATCATCTGCTGCAGTTTTAGGAGAGCTTCTTTCATGCCATTGAGCTCATTCTTTTGTTCATCGTTTTTTGATACACCTGTAACACAAATTTTGGAGGCAGCATCTGATCTTGGATTTTTAGATTTATTTTCATAATTTGATTCATAAACTGCTAACCTTTTTTTCATTGATTCCATTTCAATTCTAATCTTTTTTAAATCCTCCATTTTTTATGTTTGTTAGAAAAATAATAAAATTCAAAGTTTTTAATTGAACAATTGAGTACATTTAATAAATTACAAAGAAATTTTGGCTTAAAACTATACACCACCTATTCCATGTACCTTATTCAAATAGAATCGTAACCGAAGATCTTAATACGTAGGCTTATGAACAAGATAGTATTGCCAAAAGTATAAAAATAAAACTATTTGGCAAAATCAGCCTAACTTTAATTCTGATTTTATATCTATTTGCTCCATTTACCCCCAAATAATTCTAACTCCAAGTCCAACCCCTCCCTTACCCTGAAATCCCTTCCTAGATCATGCCAAGCCTCCAGCCATACTCATAAACTTCACCTCTATTTGCTATAACAAATCCGCTTGATTGCTTTGGACTTATTGAAATTAATTGATAGATTTTCTTAACGATTTCTGTATCATAATTTTCAAAATCGACAAAAAAGCGAGATTTTGAAAATTTACTATCATATAATTGTAAAATCAGCTGCAAATACTTACAAATTGAGTTTGTAAATTTTTACAACCATGTGCTTGTAAATTTTACAAATTTTTTTTACAGTGTACTTAATTGTTTATACAGTAATCTTTCGGCCATTTTAACCAGCAACACTAAAATTCTATTTAATACAGATAGTATTTAATTCATAATTCGAATTTTCATTAGATTGCAAAGGTAAAAGACAAGCAGGACAACCGCTAAGTGATACAAAATATTCAGTTTTACTATTTTTTAATTCTGTTTATTTGAAAGTTTGAAAACTCTTCGCAGCGTGACGGAAAGTTAGGAAGGGCTATTTCAATCGCAACCATAATTGATATGATTTTGGTTTGAATTCCATTTTGTTTTACCAACTGCAAAAACGTTCCAGTAATGTTTTTGCAGGTTGGTTTTCTAAAGCGGGCTTTGATTACAATCAAACAACTCTTATACAAAAATATAAACTAAAAAATTTAAAATTTACTTTTTAAAGAAGTCAATCTTAAAAATTAACACTTTTTAAAACTTTTGTTTTCTTGGTTGAAACTTAGTTGCACTAAAGCGGTTAAACCATTCTTTCAGCTTAACAACCGAAACGTCAAATAACATCAAACTGCAGCCATTCTTCCTAGCTTTTATCTAAGCCTACTAAGCGGTTAAAATAAGTGATACTCTCTTCGGTGTTATCCGTATTGTGCGGAAAAAAATTGCCAGTCATGATTTTGAGAGAAAATAATGCAAGCACTGGGTGTTGTTACCAAACATTATGTACCACTGTCCTGCTCTTTATTTACTCCTGCACAACCGACATATTGCTCACGAGCAGCAATGCTTTTTAAAAATGCTTTGGAACATTAGTTAAATGCCCATGTTTTATTCTACCTTTCACTGATTTTTCCGTGCACCAACTAGTTTTTCTGTCTAGACTCAACCCTCTACTCAGCTATATAGCATGTTCCGAACAATCGTTCCCGCGCAATCGAAGTCAAGATATTTCTTCCAATGATCAGTGTGCCATTGTTCTTAGATATGTTGTTGGGTCTTGAAGCACTTATAAAAGCAACTTGCTCAAATTACATCCATATTTGGTGCTATGCACACAGTGATTGCTTTAGTAGGAGTTACAAACAAACATCAAAAATTGACCCATGCTACGCAAGATATTGCTCTATTTTTTCATAGTAGCACCAGGACGGTGGCATTCCTAAAATACTGTAAAGATTTTTTTTAGAGAGCACTTGATTTGATACACTGAAAAGTGGTCCCCTAAAACAATAACTTTTTTTAGAGATCGCTTTGCCGCTTTGTAACACTAAAAAGTGACCCCCTACTTTTCTCGAACCGGGTCTCCCTTCTTGTAAAGCCATCACTGTATGCACATGTTTTGAATCTGGTGATCAGTCATGCAAGCAGTGTATGTGTTGCAGCAGTTAGTCTTTTTGGTCTGCTTATTGAGCTATCTACATTTTTCAATAATTTGTACAATAGGATGAAGGTCTGGAAAGAGCATATGCAGACTAAAACCAGGAAAGAAGAAACGCCTAAGTCTAGAGTGCATTGGTCAAACAAGGTGGTCAAGTAGAGGTAGAGCACTTTCAAAATTGTTTGGAAGCTTCACAAATCAGTCATCAGAATTTCATTCAGTCCTTCTGATCATCCTTCAACAAGCACGTGAAATACCTGATTTCAAAGCATCAGTTTGCTATGAAGCACAAAAATTAAGTGAAAACTTGTGCAAATTTGTATGTATGTATGTTTTTATATTTCTCGACCGCAGCAGCACAAATCAAACACAAAAGAGCCATTAAAAGTTGACAAAAAGGAAGCAGTGAAAAACGATATACGTTGTAGGACATGTAAACAATACATTGTACAGATATAACAAACGACATTATCATCTGCATGCTCACTGCACCTTAAATTTGAATTTGAAACTATCTTAATAGTATTTACATTTATCCGAATTTTTGATAT
The DNA here is from genome assembly GCA_963680785.1 of Diplosoma virens. Lineage (NCBI taxonomy): Eukaryota > Metazoa > Chordata > Ascidiacea > Aplousobranchia > Didemnidae > Diplosoma > Diplosoma virens. Next base: position 25,131,639 of record OY796893.1, read on the forward strand.
TACCATACCAGTGTCAGATTATCTGCATAAATTAGCCCTGAATATCATGCAAGCTTAGCATATGATTAACAAAGCCATTAAAAATGTTGAAAAAATCTAAAGAGATTTTAGTGACATTTTTTGAAACAACATCTAATTTTGTTGTTCATGCAAATTTTAAATTAAAAGAGATGAAAATTTTATTCCTAAGAGCTTTTTAATTATCAGATCTAGTCGCTCAGCACCAGAAGGTATCACAGAGCAGAAGAAAAATTTTGAGTTTTCATACCATAATGCAGTAACTGATGCTGTGCTCTCCAGCATGTGAGCTAGATTTTTGTCTTATGAGAAACTCTACAAACAGATATCCTGCTTTAATCAAAACAGGCTTTCTGAAATCTTGGCATCTCCACAAAACGTCGAGCTAAGTTTGATTGCTAATGCAGCACCAGAAATTGACAGAGTGGTACTAGAGGATGAACAGATTTCATTTCATCGAGCTACAAACACCTGAAGTAGGGACTGCTAGAGAATATGAATGACAATTAAAATGATTCGGACATGTTGAAGTCAGAGAAGGAGTATACAGAAGTTGCTAAATCATCTGACAAGACAACATGTAAGAATTGTTTCTCATGTGCTTTCACATTGTTATCAGAGTAACTGCATATGAAAATTTATATGCAGCATAATAAATTCATTGTAACACTAAGCATCACGCAGTGCACATGTGAAAGATCTTTTTCTACACTAAGACTGTTGAAAGACAAGGCAGGAGTTTTCACTCAATCAGAATAAATTGGAGTTACTTAAGCTAATTGCTATTGAAAAAGACATTGCAATAAAAATCAAATCAAACAAAAACCAAATCATTGATAAAATTGTAGAATCCTCTGCTGAAATGATTACAATATTATTACTACAATCTTTGAACTACTAGAGGTTTTTGCTTAGTATTATTGTAATAGCATAACAATTTACATATTAGGGTGTGTTAAAATGTAAAAATTGATTTCAAAAAATGTATATTAACTCATTTCAATATCTGTTAAGAGCAGGGCATCTAGATCAAAGTCTCTTAAAATGCATCTGAGAACCGACTTAAAAAACCTTGCAGTATATGGTAAGGGTCGAAAGTGTTATGGTTAGCCAAAGAGAGTGTCACTTCTCATGAGCAAAGCTCAGCTGACTGAATGCATGAAAGAATTGGGAATTTGTCTATTGGAATGGGACGTAGGCATTCAATAACAATGAGCAAGAGTATTTTTTAAAGATTTTTTTATTTATTTTTTACATTATTTGTTAAAATTATTGTGCTATATGTCATAGAAAAACAAAGAAATTTAAAAAATGTTTTTTTCCGAACATTTTGGATTCTATTAAAATTGAAGGAGGAGGCCAAAATCAACACTTAAATTAGGAATATTAGTTTTTCAATTATTTTAGCAAACGCAAAAAGCAACAAAAAGCTAAGTTAGAGCTGTTTATTTATTTCAATTTGATTGAATGGCTGACTAACTATGTTTACTCAATGTTTATCAGGTAATGAAAGATTTACAATCTCATTTAGCGAAGCAGATTGTTTATGTTAGCAAAAGGAAGTAATTGTTTAAGTTTAAGTTTGTTTTTGACCTATTTAAACGTCAAAAGTCAAATCGGCGAAAAACTCAGTAGGGTTGCAATAGTAAAAAATCCCTGCAACTGAATAGTTTGGTCGTTAACAATACTTTCCCGAAAAGTAATAAGAATTTAAATTCAAAACTAGTAATGTTCTAAGTAGAATTTCTACTATGTTCGATTTAAAAAAATGCCATATTTAAATACTATTCTAGCATTTGAATGTTCGAAATAGAAATATCTACTTTCATTAACAAACATGATGGATGGAATATTTGGTTGGGCGCGGGAGGCCCGTTAGTTTTTGTATTGGTCGTCGATTGTTGAATTTATTTTGTGCCAGTGGTTGGCAGTTGTATTCTACAGAGGTAGAATTATTTGTGTTGATTGAGTCGAGTTATAGTGTTGATTTCGCTTTGCAGTTTGGCAAAGCGTGGAATAGAAGTTTGGTCGGACATGATTTTTGTAATACATTCGTTGTTATTAGAGACGGTGGTCTCTGTTTGTTGTGAAGAAGAGTCTTCAACGAAACCAATCCGAGCTTTCGTTAAATCAACTGTATAAACCATCAGGCTTATAGCAGGACTACTTCTTGAGCCGGGATAAAATAAAATTTAGACACAGCTTTGTTTCAGCGCAGTTATTCGGGTTACCTAGCTCAACTGGTCCTTTGGGATTCCCGAACAAAGTTTGTGACAGTTCTAATCTTTTTGTTTGTCCTTTCAAAAAAAAAGTTGTTGCTGTTTCAATGAATATTTCAGCCTATTTACATATATTTATATATATACAGTATATTTTGTTTGAATGTAGAATTTTTCGATTTTTATTGTGATCACTTTGCCAATGTTTTAGACTTTATTGTTTTAATTTTAACCGTTCTTTTCAAGTTTTTTAAATCATAAATCTAAACTTTAAAAATAGGCTCCATGTAAATTGATTTTTTAAACTGTCAACTTAAAATCTAATGTTTTTCGGTCGAGATAAAATTATTCAATTTTGGATAAACTTTAACGCATTTTTGTAAAGCAGTTCGGATTAATTTTATAAAATTAAAATCAGTGCCAAAACATACTGCTGATTTAATTGTTAAGAAGTTTTTTTGATATTTGTAATAAAAACATATTATGAGAACATTTTGTGGCTATTTTTTTCGTTTTTGTTTCATTGGAATAACAGCAATGTTTGTAAAATAAAGAGTACTATGTTTTTATTTTGTTGTTAAATACAAAATTTCATTAAAATTTGTTTTCTTTTATGTTTTTATTATTATAAATAATAAAAAATATTTGCTGTAAAGTGCATGATTTGTTTGAATCTTTTTTCATTTTAAGTTTTATATATTAATAGTCATAGGTGGGCACGGTACTTTTTTAAAGTATCACGGTACCGGTACTCGGTACCTTGCTAAAATTGTACCGCGGTACCGGTACGATACTAAAAAAGTACCGCAGTACCGGTAGTACCGGTACTCGGTACTTTTGAATAATACGAATTAATGGTAATAACTAAAACTCTGTCATACATTGAATTTCATTTGACATTAAAAAATTGTATTTAACAAAGCGGAAACAATATCGTACGTATCCAACTGTTCACTTTCAAAAATCAATTATTCTTTGAATGTAAAAAAACATGCGTGAATATGTTTTTAACTTGATTTTTCGCATAAAATATGCCTTGGATAAATGAAAAGCCTAATGAACACGTTGTCTTCTGCTTTGTTTTTTATATTAAAAAAAGTTTGTCAAAAATCGTACTAATTTCCATATAACATTACAATGGTTTAGTCAAAGCTATTCTTAAACTTTTTGGGTCACAAACCTCTATTTGCAAATCTTTTTTTATCATGGACCCCAATTTTATGTCACATCAATTTTCTGCCCAACCAACGAGGAAAGATAAAACAAACTGAAAAATAAATAACACAAAATTCGTTAAAAAATAAATGCTTATAAACAAACATACCATATTTACGTAGGGGCAAACCGGGACGCATATTATTAATTTGTAGGCGAGTTCAATATACAGGGCTGTTTTTGACCAATCAAAGACAAGAATTCATTTTCAATTGCTCTTAAAGAGCAAAACGTTTTTCAAAGTTGCTCCTCAAGAGCAGTGTTTGCTTTGTAATAGACTACAGTAAATTAATTTTTGATAGAAATTTTTTTTTAAATAAATTTGGAAAAAAATTATGCTAAAGGATTTTTTTTCGTATCAAATACATGTGTTGTAGTTATAATTTTAAGATAAAAACATTGATTTAATTTATTAAAGCTTTAGGAAAATTTTGTTTTTTATGTGTACTTTCTAATAGACTAATTAATTTTTTAATAAATTTTTTTAAGTTCAATTTTGATTATAGTTTTTTTTATCATTGATAATTTCTAGTGCAGGGTTTCTTCAGTGTGTAGCCTACAATTTTTGGTTAGAAAGACTGATCTAACGTTTTTACAGATTATTGTAATTTTTCAACAAAAACTTTTATTTTTATTTGAAAAATGTATTTTCAATTAAGAAAACGTATTCCTTAAATGCATGTGCTGTAGTTATAATTTTCAATAAAACTTTAATAAAATGTAAGGAAAAATTGGATTTTACATTTTTGTTATATTCTTAATAGTTTTGAGATCAAAGTTTCAAATCTGATTCGAGTTGGCCTCAAGACATATGATTATATACTTTTGATTATGTCATAGGTCTTTTGGTTAACTAACCATAAATGTACAAATGCATTAAATGAAAGCTTTTGTTATTTATGAGTAAGTTTTTGCAATAGATACAAACCAAAAGAAATAGTTTTATTTATCAAAATCTTTTAATATTTTTATGTGTTTGAACAGTGATCAGTAAGACATATTGTAGATAAAGAGCCTTAATAAAAATTTAGATAAAAATTTCACATAAGCATTTTTGCTTTTTTTCATTTAAAAATGAAGGCAAGAAAAGCGTTCCAAGCATTTTCAAAATTACTATTTTAACAATCGAGTGCTAAGTTCTCATTTCATGATAATAAAGATTGTTTTTATTTCGCCGACGTTAACTGCAATATACTCAATCTTGCATTCACTACCATATAGACCTATTGCAGGGACATTTTTAGTAATTTCAATTGGATGCCTGTTAGTACCATATACTTATATGATTAGATTTGCCTGTTGCGTTGCTATTTTTGCAAGAACAAGAATGTTATTTTTCTTTCATTGTACAGGCCTATTACAGCCGAAGTGACAAAATAAAATAAATTTTCATACCTATGTGACTGTAAATGACATGGCTAATTTGAAAATTTAAACAATAATTTTCCTCGAAACAAGCAAATATTAGATTTTTATTGTACTTCCTGAAGTGCGTACTTCGTCTCTCCAATGCATGATGTGTAATTGTGGCGCTATGTAGATAAACAAGTTTATTGTTTTGACAGTGGTCCTCCAAGTGGTCAATTGGAATATTTAAGGGATCAAAAGGAGATTGACAAATAAACTTAGAGTTTACTCGAGCAATAAAGCAACACTGCCAAAAATCTCAAACATGCATAGCTGTCAAAATGAAGATCTTTTTTTAGTATTTAATTGCTTCCTGTCACATTTACAGTAATTTAAAGACATAGATTGTTGCGTGCAAATGGAAATAAAAACAGTTGATATAAACACTGTTACCAGGGATATTACTTGGTTTAAAATTCATTTGTTCTTCTGGTAGACTTAGCAAGTTAAACTTCAACAAATGACAGAATGCGTAAATATATTTATCAAAGAAAAACTTAACACGACGTTTCGTCCGTTACATCGGGCGGACTTCATCAGGTAAAAACAACACACAATGCACAACGCATTTAAAAACCAAGAACACAAAAAAGCAAGCTAATAAACAAAAGGTGAGAGGCGAACATACATAACAATTTAATAACTACTTCGTGCAATAGAAACAGATTTAACAGGTTGAAAACCCATCCATTATGAGATTTTTATATATTTCTGGAAAAACATTCCAATCTTTGTCATTATTGAATTTTTTGAACTATTGATATATAATGATTCTAAAAATTTTTGTTTATCATAATCAATGTTGCAATGCATTGTGTGTTGTTTTTACCTGATGGAGTCCGCCCGATGTAACGGACGAAACGTTGTGTTGAGTTTTTTTTTGATAAATATATGACGCCTTCTGTTATTTGTTGAAGTTTAACTTGCTAAGTCTACCAGAAGAACAAATGAATTTTAAATCAAATAAAAAACAGTTATTCACGTTAAGTGTTTAAGAGTGTGTGTTCGATAAAATATTTTTTACTTATTTCGAAGTCGACGTGCAGAAAAGTTTGTGCAAGCCAAATTTCTTAAATTACTGAAGCACGCCTTGGCCACTTGCCAAGTAGGCCTTCGGTCGCTGAAACTTTTTTAACCTGGAAAAAAGTTAAATTTTTTAAAACTTTAACTGTGGTTTAGTAGGGCTAAGCGCTTTAATATTTATTTTAGTGCTGGAAATTTGATAGATTTTAGAGTTTAACTTTTCGTTCAAGCTTAAAAAAAATTTTGCAAATTCAAGTTTTTCATTTCTAATTTTTCGAGTTTAGGAAAGGGTCATGTAATTTTTCTATTAATTTTCATTCCCAGTTAATATGTCTGTTGCAAGAGATCCAAAATATTTATTAGGTCTAGTTATTTTAAAAATTAGTTAAATAATTTACAGGATTACATTTTATTTAGTTATAATTCAGAAATTTCTATTTCTTGATTTCAAGTTTACCACTTTAGTTCATGACGCTATTTTTGTCACACATACCAAAAAAATGTTTATTAGAACCAACATTTAATGCAGTACAAATCCCTGCCCAGCAGTGAGGGCTGACAAGTAAAAAACGACGAGAAACTGCAATCAGGGACGCCGGAAAAAAATTGGGCAGGAGGAACAAACTTTAAAAAAGAGCACGTTTTGGGTCGAAAAGATACTTTAACAAACAAAAATTTCAGCGCTTTTTAGCAATTAGTATTTAATATATAGCAAGAAATAACCTTTTTATAACAATTTGTATTTGATATATTGCAAGAACGAAATAACAGGGTAATTTGTTTTGCTAGTTCCTACCGACCTAGTCACTTCAGTTTGCAAAAAATAGAACATGAGATAATTATAAAAGATGTTTGTAACTGGGTAATTAGTGGAAAAGAAAAAATTTAAAAATAGAAATTAATGCTTGAGTAATTCTTTCTTATAGGTAATTGAAAGATTCTTAAATATAGCATTGTATTCGTGTCAATAACAGTGTCATTGATAAACTAATATTATTGATAACTGATAACAGTGTCACTGATAACATTGTCACTGATATAATTATTATTAATCAACAAAGTTTTTAGGAGAGCCTCAAATATAATGCTCAATAATAATCAAGTTTGCTGATTTACGAATTGAAAAATACCAATGAAAGAATTGAAACATAATTAAAAATTCAACTTGCAAATACAACAATTTTACCAAATTATTTGATTAACAAATATAAAATTTCCTGCATTTACATTTTAATGAGCAAAGCAATTGTAGATATAGTCTTTTGGCTGTTTTGCGAAAGCATTTGTTTCTTGCATTATACACAAAAAAATTCCATAAACTATTTGATGTGAACACTATTGCTACAATGACTCTGGCAGAGTTGTAAAATTGTCGAAAATCTCGAAAATTCGGTAAATGCTGAAGTAGTGAAAAAATTGCACTTGGTACAAGACACAAAGTAAACACTCCAACCATTATTCCAAGTGTAAGCAACAATCGCTTTTGTTGTTCCATTTGCCTGTTTTGAAATCGATTTGCCATAAGATGTCTACGTCTGTTTGCTGTTTTCTTATAAACAACAAATGTAGAAATTGTTGCAATCCACATCAGTAAAATAGGCAAACATATTGCGACCGCATAAATGATTGAAGCTTGAGGCCCAAACGGTATGATTAACATTGGGTAAATTAAATCGTAACTATAACTATTTATATAGAGTGGAAAGGTTGAAAGTAAAAGCATTGCTATCCATATTATAACTGATGTTTTTAGTGCGGTTGAAATTGCATTGGAATGATTATACGCTAGTGGGCGATAAACAGCCTTGAATCGATCAATAGCAGCAGCAGCTAAAGTAACTGCAGACACACCAACGCTCAAAATCGCAAAAACACCAATAGCGTTGTAATAATGTTTATCTTCATCAGTTGCTTCAGTTAGGATTTCGGAAAATGGTATAAACGGATTTTTAATTAGGTTCAATGTTTTAATTTCATCAACAAACTTGTAATAACCGACGAATGTCAAATATTTGGTTTGAAGTGGGGAAATAATCGATTTTACAAGCGAACTGACAAATGATGGAAAAACAACAACACCAACTAGAAAGTCAGAAATAGCCAACGATATTTTATAAACAGCTTGAGCATTGATGAGTTTCCTGTTGACAAAGTGAACCATCAACACCGTGATGTTACAGATAGTTGTGACGATAGAAAAAACGCCGCAGATAACCAACAATAGAATGATACTTGCACGACAACTGTAAATATGTAAAAAAAGATAATAGCAAGTAGGATACCAAAAATTAATGGCAATATCCTTCAGTAATATAAGCTAAGCAACTCTTAGGTTATATTATAGTTTCGTTAAATGTCGAATCGCTAGTCATTGTTTGAAATGAACGAAGCAGAGCATAACTTCCCAAGACGACAAATTTCAATTTGCATTGTAGTTTCAAAATTACTTTTTTTGACGGCATTTTCTTATTTTAAAACTACTTATATTTAATATATAGACAAAAAAATAAAATAAACTTTACCAAAATTTTACACGCAACAATAGTCGCAAAAGTATGAAAACTTTTAAATAAGTAAGAAACGAACAAACACTGAGGAGACATGTTAATTATGTTACACTTTGGAGGAGTTCAGCATTGCTCAACAATAATCCAGGTTTAATCTAAATAGAGTTCTGTCCAACTTTCACTATTTCGGAAAGCTAAAACTGTCAACAAAACAGGATAGTTAGGGTTGCACTGGAAATAGATTTAGAAGGGTTCCGACATTTTGATCTGAAGCTACATCTATCAATTCACTGAAAGAAATCTATAGCAACAACATGCTCTATCAATCAAGTTTTATGCTGTGGCTTGGACCTCTTTTAAATAATTTTGGTAAATAAAACTTAATAAGAAAACATTTTCTCAGGCATTTTTGTGCGTATGACCAAACTATCAAGCAGATATTCTTCAATCTAAAGATATATTTGTTTAACATTAGGTATTTTTTCAAATGAAGCAACGCTTTTGATTGTGTTTAAAAATATCATTTTGCACGTTTGCCATTGAATTCGTAACCTACTGAGCACTACACTTATGATCATATTGAAGAAAGAGAAAAAAGATAAATCGAAACACAGAAAGCTTTTTCTTTTACTCTTTTTGTGGCAATTGAATGATTAAGAATTTGCATTACGTTACATAATTACTGCACTTGCTTTCTAAGTTCAAATGCCTATTTTTTGGTCGCGCCTCCCGTTACTCGTGAATGCGCCCCCAAAATACTTAAAATTCTCCATCTGTTACATGGGCCTATAAAATAGAAGAATTAGTAACTTCTAGGCTTGGTAAGTTGGGACTTAGATGAATTTAAAACTTGGGTCCCATTTTATTTTATTATATAAGATGCCTTGGAATTTTTGTGTTCCGAGGGTGTTTTGAAAAACAAGGTCAATAAAAGGTTAAATAAGATAAAAATAGGACAAAATTACTCAATGTCAAAACTTTACTCGGGAATCCGAAAGAACCAGTTGAATTAGGCAACACAATACCTAGGCTGAACTAAAGCTGTGTTTATTTTATTTACGTTGGCTCTAGAAATAGTTTGCAGTGAGATTTCTTCTTGTTTCGGCCTTTCACTTCAATCAGGGGTAGCCACAGCGTATAATGTTTCTCCAAAGTGTCCTGTTTTTAATGTTCATCTCCCTTGCACCAAATTTCCCCATATCTTCCTTGACTACATCTAAAAATCTTCTCTTTGGCCTCCATCTTTTACTCTTTCCCGGTAACTCTATTTCCATCACCCTTCTTCCTACGTACTCTTGGTCTCTCGTCATGACATGTCCATACCACCTCAGCCTGCTCTTCCTCATCTTCATTCCTAATTGTTCTACCTTAACTGTACTCCTGGTGTACTCATTTCTAATCTTATCTTTTTTCGTTACTCCCATAGCAAACCTCAACATTTTCATCTTTGCAACTTCCATCTCTTCTAGTTGTTTTTTTGTGACCGCCACCATTTCAAGTCCATACGCCATTGCTAATCTCACCATTGAACTGTACACTTTTCTTTTTACTCAAGCTGGTAACCTCCTGTTGCAGATTACTCTTGATATTTTCTTGCCTGCACTCTACTCTCTACCTCCCTCTTACAACCAATACTTTCTTGCACCCTTGATCCCAAATACTTAAATTCCTTTACCCGTGACATTTTTTGTGTCCTCCATCTTCATTGCTTCTTTGTCATTTCCTCAATTTACGCACAGATGTTTGGTCTTTGACCTACTTACTTTCATCTCTCTTCTTTCCAACGCATACCTCCAGCATTCTAGTCTCCGCTCTACTTCTTCCCTGGTCTCTTCGCAAATCACAATATCATCAGCAAACAGCATCGTCCACGGTGGTTTTTTCTTACTTCATCCGTTATCCTATCCATAATCACAGCTAACAGGAACGGACTTAACGCTGATCCCTGGTGCAATCCAACCTTGGCCTTGAATTTTCTGTAGTTCCTACTTCACATCTCACCACTGTTTTGCTTTCCTCGTACATATCCTGTACAAGTCGCACTTACTTTTCCGCCATTCCTGATTTTTTCATACAACCAGCCATCGGGGGCACATTTTTCACAAAGACAAATGACTTTCTATAGGCGATAAAAATTAACTATTGGGCCACGGTGTTAATTTTTTTATAACAAACATTCATATAAGACATATTTTTCTCCTACGTGAGAATAATATTGTATTTTTCCAAATTTTAAACTGTTAAAATTTTTTCTAAATAGTTCGAAAATTTTTTAACTAAAAATTGCGCACCCCAGGGTGAGAGTACTAAAAGTTTTAGAAGAGGTTTGAAGTTGGTGGAATATTGTAAAACATGTAAAACCTATTTTGCTAATTCAGAAATTACAAAGCAGAAAGATTGACGTTAAGGTGTCGCAATCCCAAAATTTTAAGAATACCTTAGCCTACTACTAAATGAGCTGGTCAAAAAATTGCAAAAATGAGCAAAAGTTGCGTTTTTCTATGTAAAATTGGACAAGACAAAATGCGCCGATTTCGCTTTGCAGTGGCAGAACGTGGAAAAGAATTTTTGTCGATCATGGATCGTAAATTTTGTAATACATTCGTTCTTATTAGAGACAGTGGTCTCCGTCTGTTTGTGAAGAAGAGTCTTCAACGGATCAATCCGAGTTTCGTTCAAGCCAACTGTATAAAAGCTTCAGGCTCATAGCAAACTACTTCTTGAGCCGGAATAAAATAAAATTTAGACACAGTTTTGTTTCAGCGCAGGTATTCGGGCTACCTAGTTCAACTGGTCCCTTAGGATTCCCAAACAAAATCTGTGACAGGTGGTTATTTTACATTCAAAATGTGCTCTACACTTGATTTGATCATACAATTGTATTTTTGACAAAAAGTTTTGATCATACAATTATATTTTTGGCATAAAATGTATTTTTGATAGATGACATAAAATAGAATATAACACTTCTAAATTGATTTTTAGGCGCCAAAACAGAATTCGGGTACGTAACACTGCTAATGTATTCTGCTCAGTTATATTTGTTACGTTTGGGCTTCTTGGTAAAATTGTGCAAAACCAAAACCATGATTCGGGCAAAACTGTTTTGACCCTTTTCCCAAATTCTTTAGTCTAGTATGTCTATAATCACGATCTACGAGCCATGACCCTGGTTTATACGCTTGCAAGACGACTGAATGCCCTGATTCATGATGCCTGATAAATCAAGATCTCTACTCTGGTCCAAGTGTGTCGTAAATTTTCGAAAGGTAGCAAAATGTGCCGCGGAAGCAAAAGGTTGAGAACCACTGTTCCAAACAATCGTTTCTTTAACGTTATGTAGAACTGTAGTGTCATACTTCATTACTAATAATTTTAATCATAACGATATAGTTTATTTCCGTTAAAAGTAGTTCGTAGTTTTATTATAAGATAATAATCGCGTCGCCTTGTAGCGCTGCTCTCGTACTATGTGATATAACGTCCGATTCGCTTTCTATTGCGCGATGCATACATCCTTTTTCTCTTCTCGCCGGACAGTAATGACGTAATAAGTTTTTGATCAGCGTCACTGTGGTAGAATGTTCGCGTATGTACTATGTGGTTCTAGCATAAGCTTATTCTCCAGAGAGTTGGAGAATGATCTGGTTTATTCGAGTGAGTTCGCCGTCACGTGGTGTTTGTCTATATATACTCTCGTTCGATCGCAGTAACACAGACGAAAAAGAAAAAGCGGACAACAAAAACGAAGAGAGACAAATAAAGCGAAAAGTGCCGCTTTGAGAGAAAGTAGAATTTGGGGCGAGTGTTGAATTTATTTTGCACCAGTGTTTTGGAGTTGTGTTCTACGGAGGTAGAATCATTCTGCGTTGATTGAATCAAGTTGTAGCGTTGATTTCGCTTTACAGTGTGGCAAAGCGTGGAATAAAAATTTCGTCGGTTGTGACTTTTGTAATACATTTGTTCTTATTAGAGACAGTGGTCTCCGTCTGTTTGTGAAGAAGAGTCTTCAACGGATCAATCCGAGTTTCGTTCAAGCCAACTGTATAAAAGCTTCAGGCTCATAGCAAACTACTTCTTGAGCCGGAATAAAATAAAATTTAGACACAGTTTTGTTTCAGCGCAGGTATTCGGGCTACCTAGTTCAACTGGTCCCTTAGGATTCCCGAACAAAGTCTGTGACATGTAGCAAAACCTCACAATGCCTTCAAAGCAAAATCAATGCGTTGTGATTAAAAAGATAAAACGAGGCTTTAAAGAACAACTTGCAGACAAAATAAATTAAGTAAGGAAAAGATATACCAATTATACAATCACTATGTAACAGTGAAAAAGATTATGTCATCATCAAAAGCTTAAAAATCATTGGGAAAGACTGAAAATCAAGTACAGAGTTATAAGGGTTAGTTCAAAATTATAGATGAAGTGTGACACCCAAAATATTGCATATTTACACAAAAATCAGATTTACCGGTAATTTACTTTGTCAAAGGATAATTTTAAGACCATCACAAGAAAAGCTTTAAAAAATTGTTAGTAAAACTATACTGAAATCGAGCCCGAATAGGTTTGAAAACCATATTGACGGTGAACGCAATTAACATGTTAAAAAAAAATCCATATCCTCTCTACTTGAATTTATTTTATTCCAAACTAGTTTTCTTTTATGACGTCCAGATATTGCATTATTTACTTGACTTTTTGCATTTTATATTTTCACCACTAATGACTATTTATTCTTTATTTTTCTTATAATAAAAAACCTGACAATTTTGAAATGAAGCAGACTTTTGTTTTTTAAAACCAAGCGATTGAAATTATTATTAGGCTATTGTATAAATATTTCATTAATAATCAAGAGGTCTATGACATACAGCAGGGCTTCGCCACCCCGCGGCCTACGAGGTTTTTTAATGAAACCAGGAAAAGAATTTCTATTCACATACTCAATCGACTTGAATTGCAATGCCTCTGACCAAATATCGGAATACAAAATTTTAGGACTAGAAAAAGGTTTTTTGTTCCATTTAGGAAAAAACGTGGGATTAAGATGATGAACTTTTTTTGGTTTGGTCTCCTCTTGATTTCGACATACTGTATAATTTATAAATTAACATCATTAATAATCTGTTTTTGAACAAAAATTTAGTTAAATAAAAAACCATCACTTTTATCATTCATGAATCGATTGTGGCCGGAAATACACAAAAAGTAATGACCAAAAATTTAGTTTTTGAACCAAAAATTTAGTTGAATAAAAAACCATCACTTTTATCATTCATGAATCAATTGTGGCCGGAAATACACAAAAAGTAATGACATTATTAGGTTTTTAACTGAATATTAGGTTCGAATTCTAGTTGTCAGGGAGGTAAAATGAAAATGAAGATCCTCCAAAAAAGTAATCACTTTGATTACTGAACCGATTGCGACCATTGATAGATTTACAGATTTACAGGCAAAAGTTTGACCAGCGATTTTTAAAAGGTTTGGGATTCAGAAATATTCTAACCACCTGACGCCATAAAATATCGCGACCAAGTTTCGTAACCTGAGAGAGTAAGTTAATAGTCCTTCAATTTAAGAAGTTTATGATCTGCTTTAATAACTGCAAAAGTCAATGATTAAATTTTTGGAAAGAAAGAGTAATTCATTTTTTTTGTAGCATCAACTTTCATTTCAATTGTGTTACATCCAGCTTCAAACTATGCAATGTAAGCTAGAAGTCAGATTCAGAATGAAGAAGTAAAACCAGATGTTACAAAAACCAAGTAACTGATTTTAAATCTTCCGATTTAGACCGCACTTCAGTTTGGCTCTGCATCTCGACCCACCATCAATGTCATGATAATCATATTCATATCATTTTTTATTGTAACTCGCTGAAAAATATTAATGAATGTAAACTTTGGACAACTGTCAAGGGATTACCCGAAGTGCTTTTGGAGATGTCAGAGGTTTGAAACTTTTTATTTTTTAGTTTTTATATAATGATATGACTAAAATTTAAAATTTCTCGCTGTAAGACCAACAAGCAAAAGAAAGTACTGTAAAGTGTCTTCTGAAAAAAAAAAAAATATGTTGACAATTTATTTATATTATGAAGATAAAGATAACAAAATTATTAACCATTTACAAGAACACAAACTTATGGCTAAGAGTGAAATGACTTATTGCAAGCTATAATTAATTATCAATGAAGCACAACCTCTTTTAGTATAAATTTTTTCATTATATGATGTCGAATTTAATTTTTGTGGTATCAATCTGAACATTTAGCATTGATTTAATAATCTCAATAAAAAATTAATTTTTAGTCGGTTTAAATCGGCAGGTTATAAAGACACCTAAACTTTACCAATAAGATAATAGTTTGGTTGAAAGAATCAGCTGCTATGAAAAACCTATCAAAATTTTTGCCTCGAATTTGGAAAGGTAAAAAGTTGGAAATACAAATCTTGAAAAACAAAGCATATAATAACTAAACAGAAAGATCTTTTTTGTCTACCCAAAGCTAGAGCTGTCAGGAAAATACGCAGTAAAATTTGATCTTGAAACCAAAAAAGATTAACGCTGAATTCAAAAATAGATATTGTTTTTTTTTGTAAATAAAGTTGCTTCATGTTGAGAGAACACCCTAACTTTACTGAAGAGTTGAGACTGAATGGGATTTATTTAAATCAGCAGTCATTACATCTGTAGCTGCTAGCTGTGGTTGCAAACGTTTCAAGGTCAAACGGGTAGTGAGAAAAAAACTGCTTGGTGGAACCAAGACGTTAAAGGAGCTATCTGAGCAAAAAAAGCTGCATTTAAAGCTTGGTTAACAAACAAGTCATCCGAGCAGCTTTGATTGCGGTATTTTTATCAGGAAACGTCCAGGTGTTGTAAATTGGCCCAGATGGTAGGTGCTTTCACGCAGCCTGGGCCGTGAGTAAGTCTGTTCATTGATTTTAAAATGACAGACCGAAACCGAACCTACCAAAACGGAAGGGTATCCGCCCATTCCGATGTTCAGTGTGGGTCTGCTAATCGGCAAACGTCCTTTTCAGGAAGGGACAATGCTAGGATAAAACTGCCCTTTTCAGGCCACATTGCCAACAAGTTCCGAAGACCCACTATTCTTCAGCTGAACATCGAAGGCCTCACTGCAAGCAAGATGAACGTTCTTCATCACCTCGCTATGCAGTCTGAGGCACTCGTCATCCTACTGCAGGAGACCCACTGCACTGATGCAGAGGAGTTGGTACTACCAAACTACCAACTAGCTGGGTTTTCTTTAAGCAGGAAGCATGGTCTTGCCACGTTTGTCCACGAACGACTGAGATACACGCTTTTGGACCAATCTCCACCAACATCGGAGATCGAGTGGCTGTGTGTGGACGTTGATGGTTATAAAATAGTCAACATCTACAAACCACCGCCAACGCGATTGCGAACCCTGGATCTCCCAGTGTTTCCTCACCCCAGTCTGTACGCTGGCGATTTTAATTGTCGTCATGCTGACTGGGGTTACGACGACAACAGTCCGGACGGTGAGTGCTTGGCTGGCTGGGCAAGTATTAATTGTCTTGCCCTCCTATATAATGCCAAGGACGCTGCCAGTTTTTATTCCGGCCGCTGAAACACTGGTACTAATCCGGATCTAGCTTTCGCCAGCGTAGGTCCAAACAGTCGCTTACCGGATAAACGTGTCCTTGACAAGTTTCCCAGGTCACAACATCGACCTTCGCTTATTACACCACCAAGGTTTGCTATGGCAGTGCCAAGCATGCCTGTTAAGCGATGGAACTTCCGCAAGGCCAAATGGAGTCACTACATTGCTTTGACGAATAAATTCGCAAAGACTTTGTTGCCGCCTGATACACTTGATGTGGATGCGGCTTACCAGGACTTCTGTAACACCATTAAGAAAGCAGCCAAAAAGACTATCCCACGCGGGTATCGAAATACCTACATTCCGTGTTGGAATGCAGAGTGTGAATCCCTTTATAAAACCTTTCTGCAGTCTCCTCAGGGAGACGACTCAAGCTTGCAAAGCTTGACAGAAAGCGGAGAAATTGATGGTCCGAAGCAGTTCGGAGCATTGACCTCTCACACTCTAGTCGAAAAGCGTGGAGTATTTTGAATAACCTTACTGGTAGGTCACGACACTCTCTTCGTCACTGTCCCGTTTCAGCCGATGCTATTGCATCTCAGTTGGTTAGAAATGGGAAATACGAGGCTGTTGATCGCAAGTGATCTCGACTTGTCTTTCAAGAAGTGTCTGACCTTTGGAGGGCCACAACACCAGACGCAGTAAATATCTCTGACAATTTTTCACAGAGAGAATTTACTGCTGCCCTCCAACATTTAAAACCAGGTAAAGCTCCGGGACCTGACTCCATCTGCTCCGAGCTTATACTCCATGCCGGAGCTGCTTTGAAGTCCTGGTTACGTGACTTCATTTCTTCCTGTTTGCGCCGACTCAAAATTCCCAAGATCTGGAGAAGAGCGCTTGTGGTTGAGATCCCAAAACTCGGAAAGCCCGTGGGGGACCCAAAGAGTTATCCACCGATATCTCTGCTCTGTGTCCCCTACAAGATCCTCGAGAGGCTTATCTACGCCCGCGTTGAACCATTAATCGACCCGCTGCTCCCTAAAAAGCAGGCTGGGTTCCGACGCGGGAAGCCAACCGTAGATCAAGTTGTTCTGCTAACCCAGAACATCGAGGATTCTTTTGAGGCTAAAAAGGAAGGCCGGTGTCGTATTTATCGATCTGACAGCTGCTTATGACACTGTCTGGCACCGTGGACTTACCTGCAAGCTGCTGAGACTACTTCCGGATAAGCACATGGTCAAACTGATCATGGAGCTTGTCCGAAATCGAAGTTTCACCCTTACCACCGGTGACAGCAAGCAAAGCAGGCTACGCCGTCTTAAAAACGGCGTTCCTCAGGGATCGGTCTTGGCTCCCCTCCTATTTAACATCTATACGTACGATCTTCCTTCCATGATTTCCAGAAAGTTTGCTTATGCTGATGATTTAGCATTGTTGCACTCTTCTGGAAACTGGAAGGACTTGGAGGGGACCTTAATCCAAGACATGTCCACACTGTCAGCGTATCTCCAGACTTAGAGGTTGAAGCTCAGTCACACTAAGATGGTGACGGCAGCCTTTCATTTAAACAACCGAGAGGCCAAACGTGAGCTAAAGGTCTACAACAACGGTAGATTTTTACCGTTCTGTCCAACCCCTACTTACCTTGGGGTAAAACTGGACAGATCGCTCACGTTTTGTCACCATTTAGTGGCATTGCGCAAAAAACTATCCTCGCGCGTCACACTGCTGAGGCGACTCGTGGGCTCGGGATGGGGTGCTGGTGCTAAAACACTACGCATAGCCACCTTATCTCTAGTCTACTCAACAGCTGAGTACTGTGTGCCAGTCTGGTGTCGCAGTGCTCACACTCGCCTCATCGACAGTGTCTTGAATGACGCCTTGCGCATAGTTACTGGATGCCTGCGTCCCACTCCAACGGACCACCTACCTATACTCTCAGGCATCCAGCCAGCTGAGCTTCGCCGAATGGGAGCGACACTCTCCTTGGCTTACCGTGGATCTCTGGACCCCGATCATATTTTGCATGGTCTATTAAGTGGGTCCTCAGATACTCGCCAAGTGAGACTAAGATTTAGACGCCCGTTTGTGCCAGCTGCGCGGAATCTCTTGGACAACCTTGCCAGACTTGGCATCCGCGCCTCTGAATGGACAAATCACAAATGGAACGCGGAGTACTGTGAAGGTGCTCCCAGGCTCCATGCTTTTGTGCCCCGGACCGGTTCCAGGCCTGTTGGGATGGGCTTATCCCGAGCAGCTTGGGTTAAGCTCAACCGCCTGCGGACTGGTGTTGGGCGATTCCATTCGTCCATGCACAAATGGGGTCTCGCTCCTTCACCGAATTGCGAGTGTGGCGCCTCAGAGCAAACCGCAGACCATGTACTAACAGCGTGCCCTATATATCGGGCACCACATGGAGCACGAGGTCTGACGGTTTTGGATGACGAAACTCGATGCTGGCTTAATGACATTACTGCCAGCGTCTGATCCAGGAAGTGCAGCAGTCTGAGGTAGTAAAAGGATAAACCCTCGGCCCCAGTCCTGTTTGTGTCTGACCTGGAGTGGATACCGCTTCAAACGACGACGATCAGGAAACGTAATTTATTAATCTAAAAAGATGTTATGAATCTGACACACCTTTTTTTGGATAAAACACAATACCGGCTTAAAGCACCATTTCCCTGACACGACTTGAAGACGATAAAATAAGATTAAACTTAATCACAAAAATACGTTTTATTTTAATTTTAAAACTTAAAAAAAACAATTAAAATTTTTCATCGGGCACATCTGTCATTCTTAGATTGGCATTATTATGTTGAACATGCTCACCTTATAGTCATACAATTCCAAGCCGAGAAAGTACTAGTTAAAGCGATTTCTTCCAATATTTCACAGCGTAAAGAACAGAATGGAAGTAAAAAGTTTTTATCTTCATAGATGTAGGTTAAGTTACCGTTATTTTTCTGCACAATATTCATTATTTTTAGCAATTCTGAGTTTGATTGTCTTATCCAGTCAGAACGTTTTGTCGTTTTTATATTGGTTATTAATTGGTTTGGGATATGACTTTTGAATTTATTTCTCGACCAAAACCAATTTCATTTGATAAAGTTTTAAAATTGTTCAAAGTTATTGAGTTTTTGTTTTGATCTTTCTTGATAACTCTTCTGATGATTTATCACAACAAACGGAATGACTAATTATAGTTTTTGCTGTATTTTTTCTACAGTATGTTGGCAATAATCTTTGTCCCGTATATTCATTTCACCAAAAACTAAAAAGTCAATAAATAAAATCAGTTTAAAACCAAACTAACAAGTTTTTTCGCTATAATTTTTAAAATGTCATTAAGTTAACTATACTGTTTACAAAAAAAAACATTTTTTTATTTGTAAGCAAAAATTTAAAAAACACCAATTGAATAATGAATAACTACAAACATCAGGGCTTCTACCTTTTTTGAGCCGAGCGCCATTTTGGATCATTAAAAATATTCAAGAACCAAACAAATAAAACATCGCAGTCAAACCTTATAATTTAATATCTTTTTTGTATCGCTTCGCTTTACGATTGCCTTATTTAAACGGTTTTCAAATTTTTATTCACGGAACATTTAGTCTTATCATTTTAACTTACAAAAAACTTAGTTATTTCTAAAAAAAGGTCGACTTTTATTATCTATCTCTCAATTCTTGATTTTTGCTCCAAAAACGTAACGACCTCTAAGAAAAACATCAACTCTCCGAATCGGTCTCTCATTTCCCGATTTTCGTCCTCAAAACGTAGAGTTCTAAAAAAAGGTCTTCGCATCTGGACGTAAACCAATTAGAAAAAGGCTGCCCTATTTAGTTTACGTCATTTTAAAAAATACTGCGCGGGCCACGGGTTGGACGCCCCTGACATATGTAAATAACAAAAAATAAGAGCTATGCCTTTTTATGTGTTGTTTTTTGATGAACAACTTTGTAATTTTTTCTTTCTATTGTATATTTTCCTCTCAATACAGAATAACCATAGACAGAGCAGCTGTTGATGTTTTTTACTCCAATTTGGTTGTTTTTGTAAGGTTTGTGTGGTAAACTTTTAAAAACTTGAAAGTCAAAAATTGAATTAAAATTTGATATTTTTTAAATTTCTAAGTTTTATTTAAATGAACGTGTAAATTGAAAGTTTTTTGCAGGTCTTCTAACAAGTAAATCTAAAAGCCGTTTATAGCTCTAATTTAAATTA
The DNA here is from genome assembly GCA_963680785.1 of Diplosoma virens. NCBI lineage: Eukaryota > Metazoa > Chordata > Ascidiacea > Aplousobranchia > Didemnidae > Diplosoma > Diplosoma virens. Next base: position 25,151,858 of record OY796893.1, read on the forward strand.
AAAAAAAAAAAATAGCAGCAAAATTTTAGATTAAAAAGCAATCAGCCCGAAAAACGTAACCACAAGGTTTGACATCGTTTTATTTTTAGGAAGAAGGTCTTTAATTTATTTTCATAAAGCTTATACTGTATATTTTGCCGACGTTTATTGAAGCCACTGATTAATGACTTTTTACCATTTGCATAAATAAATACTTTTTTGAGGTTGCTCGGATACCCGAAAAGTACGTGGCCTTGATCAATTTTCCTATGTTTAAATCGGCCTGGCTCAATGTTTTTATATATTTAATACAGATCAATACTGTGAAACGCTATTATGCAGGATCCTTAATTATGTGGACCTCTCGTTCGTACTATGTCTACAAATAAAGACAATACTTTAATCAAAAGCAGAGAAGTACTAATTCTTGAATATATAAATCTTTTAAAAATTAATTGCATATAAAAAAACAAATTTGAATTTATTCGGAGAATTAAAAAATGATTTTGAAAGCTTATGTTTTTTCCATGATAAAGGCAAAAAAAAAAATAAAAACAAAAGTTTTATTAATAAACCGAACAATTCATTAAAAGGGCCGCCTACGGTCTTCCCGAAGATTGCAAAGCCCAGGTTAGCCCTTTGAAATCTAACTATAATTTTTGCTGTTTGTGTGTTTGATCAATTTTGGAAAGTTTTTACATTTACTTTGGGCTAAAAACAGAGCACCATTAGCTTTTCAAACATTCTGCACACTCTTTTGAAATTCAATGTGAAGTATCTAAGTATCTAACCTACCAATAATTCTACGCTCACTTTTTATACATCAAATTAAAGTTTCGGATCATTAGCTAGTTATTATAAACCACTTTTTGTGTAAAGATATTAAGAAAAAGTTTTTGCTTTTACTTTTATCAATTAAAATAGTCAAAGCCTATCTAAAGTTTAAAAAAAGCTTGTTAAAGTTCACACAAAATTTTTTCTAAACATAGCTTTCATTATTTTCCGGTGATCTAATTTTTGACAAATAATACTGCTGCACTAGCTTTTAAACTTGAAATCCAAGTTACAATTTTTTCGCCCATTGTTTGACCTGCATTTTTTTAAAAATCTATTTAAATAAAAACTTCTTAGGTAAATAAGCATAAATAAAAATAGAAATTTGATTAAAAAAACCTAAAATTTAACTATAATTCATTGTATTGCAACGCTTTTGAAGTTCCAACTGTATTTGCTATTAAACTCAAAAATATTTGTTCTTGCTTTTACAATCCATATTCGCATAAAAGACTTTGCAAAAAAGTTTGTGAGAAAGTTTCTGTTTGCTCACCGTAGATTTTTTTTATTTGAATTGATATAGTTTTATTCAACGACAAAGAAAAGACATATTTAAAAGTTGATTTTCTTTTTTTTATTTATTGTTACTCAACGAATGTAATCAATATCTAGTATTTTTTTTACAAACATTTTATTTTGAAAAATTTTAAAAGACATCGTTAAAGTTTGTTGCAAGCAAAAATTTAAGACAAACAATTGGTTTAGAAATTTCTTTTCACTCTGCCTCATTTGAAAAATGTTAAAATCACTTAGTAACTTTTCATATAGATTTATTCGTTCGTACCAAAACTAAACATTTGTAAAAGTTACGTATACTGTTACTGTAAAACTGATTAAGAAACTAAATTCCACTGATACCATGAATAGCCGAAAAATAAATTCAAAAATAATGTAAACATCAAGTTTTTTTTGGCCGACCTTATATTTAAAAAGAATTTTATCATTTACTGTATTAGTTTTTATTAACTTTGTTTTTAATGCAATTAAATTTCTCCGAAAAATTCGTAGATTTTTTGCGTTTCAAGTTCACCTATTTCATCAGCGTTCAAAATTATTTTCTATTACTGTATATTCGATTTTTTTCAACTAAGTTCAAATCTTACAACTTCTTTTTATTAATTGACTAAGAGCATTAACTTTTAAATTTTACGACTTTGGGTATTAATGATCCTAAAGCGATTAATGTTTATACCCTCCTTTGTTCATTTGTTACTTATAAACCGAGACGTTTTGGGGCTTAAAAACTTGTAATCATAAACCAAAATTTTTATCATAATTAACAATTTTAATATTATCCTTACACGCTTTGTCAAGTAACTGTTTTAATACTTCGTAAAATATGTTTTAAAATTCCTGTACGTGCAATCGTATACCGTGGCCCCTAGACATACAAGCTACATTCTTACGAAAAATTTAAGACACGATATGCTTTCGAGAAAAACCTTGTTTGACTTGCAAGCAAAAATTCAAGTTACTGGAATTTCCAGATGCTCCCACTAGGTGGCCCAATGATCGTTCAATTGTTTTTTTGTTTTTTCGAGATACAAGAAACTCTCGATACGCACACGATCCGGGTAGCATTTTTAGTTTTGTACCTATGAAACTGATATCTAGATATTTTTAACCAATTAAATTTCCAAAATTTTTTCTCTAGTCGTAAAATTTCTCACTCAGCACTTGGAGCGATCAAAGACCACTTTATGTTAGTTGTTACAGCAAAGCTTTTTTTGGTAATTTTTTAACATACTAAACAAAGCAATTTGCTTTTTATATCGCGTTTGCAAATGTACCTAAAAATACATAACAGCTTTCAAAAAATAATTTTTCTTCTTGAAGGAGCTTTTGAAAGAAAAGTCGAACAGGCTTTTTCTGATTACAGTAAACCCTCGATTTAACGGCCCTCGATTTAACGGATTTCGGATTTAACGGACATTGAATTGAGCTGCCAAATTTTTTAATTTTTTGTATTTTTTGAAATAAATAGCAAAATATTTGGTTTTAAAATACTTCTTACGTGCAAGCAAGCGTGCAATGCATATCATACAGCCTTGGACACTAACTTTCATTATTGCCCTATTATGCCATACTGTAATTGCAATTAATGTATAGAGCATTTTTTTAATTTCCGATGTATTGTTTCATAATGGGCTTTGTTTCAACAATGGTTAGGCAACGATAGTGTGAGTTTGTGGTTTGACTTTCTTTTACAGTTTAGCTTGCTACAGTCTTCATTCCATTTAGCCTTTGTACAAGATGAGCAGCAATATTAACAAATCTGTAAAGCGTAAGCGTGTAAATTTATCTGTGGTGAAAAAGTTAGAACTCGTTAAAGACATCGAGAAAGGAGCGACAGTTAAAAGTGTTTGTGAGAAATACGGAGTAAAAAAGCAGACTGTCTCTGACATTAGGAAGAACAAGGAAAAGCTGGAAAAATTTGCAGCCTCATACTGTATTGATGCCGCGTCTTCTAAGAGTGGCAAAGTTGGGAACAGAAAGCATATGAAAACAGGGAAGGAGAAGTCTTTAGATGCGGCAGTTATGAAATGGTATGTGCAGGAACGCTCCAATGGCGTTAATGTGAGAGGAACCGAGATATTGGCAGCTGCAAGAAAGCTTGCTGCTCACTTTGACTTTAGCGATTTTAAGGGCAGTGAAGGGTGGCTCTGGCGATTCCGAAATCGTCACGGATTGTTTAACAAAGTTCTTCATGGGGAGGCTGGTGATGCAGATGAGAGCAGCGTGGCCCCCTTTCGTGAGAAGCTGAAAAAGCTTATTAGTGATGAAGGGCTTTCTCCTTCCCAAATTTATAACGCAGATGAAACAGGCATCTTTTGGCGCTCCATGCCTAAAAATACCCAGATACGCACATGTGAGGAAAATGCCACGGGAAAGAAATCAAGCAAGGAGAGACTCTCAATTCTTGTTGGGTCTAATGCTACAGGAGAACACCGATTAAAGCTTGCTGTGGTTGGTAAGTCAAAGAAACCACGAGCATTTGCAGGTCTAAACATTGAGCGTGATTTGCCTGTCTTTTACTATCACTCCAAGAAAGCTTGGTTCAACTCCGCAATTTTTTCCAATTGGTTTTCAAATCATTTTGTGCCAGCTGTGCGCATTTATCAAGAAGAAGTGCTGAAGATTTCTCCGGACGAGGTACGCGCAATTCTTATTCTCGACAATGCTCCTGCACATCCCAGTGAGGATATTCTTTCCAGTGAAGATGGAAAAATTAAGGTGCTCTTCATGCCTCCCAACACGACTTCGATTCTGCAGCCAATGGATCAAGGAGTTATTAGCGCTATGAAGAGGCATTACATTCGCCGTTACTTGGATGAGGTTCTGGTGGTCATCGAAGATGGGTTCGTTGACAACAGGGGAGAACGCACTTTGGCCAACATAAAAAGATATAATATCCGTTCGGCCATTTTTAACTTTGCGGCAGCTTGGCAGGATCTTAGGCCTTCAGTTTTAGCAAACTCATGGAAAAAGCTGTTGGAGGGTGAAAACACAGAAACTAACTTCGAAGGAATCGAGGCAGTAGACTTTCTTCATATGCTGGAGTGCGGAGGAGAAGTAGCAACTTCCATTGCTGACGTCACAGATTGGCTTAGCGAGCTGCACCTGGATCCAGGATACGAACTTTTGTCTGAGGCCGACATAGTGTCATCTGTGCTAGGAGAAGAGGAGAAAGAGAGCACTGACGATGAAGAGATAGCTGTCCCAAGAAAAAAGCTGTCTACCTTACTCACTTATGTTGATGCTTTGATTGATTATTCATCCTACAGTCAGCTACCTGAAATGGCTCATCACTATGGCAGTCTTCGAATGATTAAAGAGCTAATCATCAAAGAACAGCATATGATGGGACGTCAAAGAAAGATTACCAGCTTTTTTACTCCGCAAAGCGATTCTGGTCTCACGACATCAATCAATCCTGTACCATGCACCAGTCAGGAGCCTATGGTCATCTCAGACTCGGACTAAATTTATGTACTGTACTCTATTTTATACTGCATTGGTGCATAGGCTTCATATAAGATCTTGCTGCCAAATTATTCGATTTTTTAGGCGCAGTATGTTTCTGCTACATAACAATAATAAAGTGATTCTAACCAAAACGTGTATTGTGCATTTACACTACGTAAAATCCGTGTCTTTTCGAATAACGGACATTTTCCAATAACGGACAACTGCATTTCCGCATTAATCCGTTAAATCGAGGGTTGACTGTATATAAATTGGCGTTTGCTTATTTTAAAATTTCTTAAAATAGAATGTTTCTAAAAGATGAGAAGGAGATATCGATTACCTTATTTGAATTACAAAAGACGAAGAGAAGAAAATCAACTTTTGAATGCTTATCTTTTTTGTCATTGAATAAAAATAATATTAATTCAAATAAAAAAATTTGCTATAAGTAAACCAAAACTTTCTCCTAAAAGAAAGAGCAAATATATTTGAGTATAATATCAAATACAATTGTAACTTCAAGAGCGGTTTTATAAAAGGAATTATAACTAAAGTTCAGAAGTTTTTTTATTGAATTTCTATTTTCACTTATGCTTATTGATACAAAAAATTTTTATTTGAAGAACGTAAGAAAGTACAGCTCAAACAATGGGTTGAAAACCAAGTACTTTGTGACTTGAAATTTATTAAACATCATGAATCAGATCACAGTAAAATAATAGAAGCTTTGTTCAGAAAAAAATTTTGAATAAACTTTAGATAGGCTTTGAGTATTTTAATTGATAAAAGTATAAGCCAAAATTAATTTTTTTGAATAATATTTTTACACAAAAAGTGGTTTTGTAAAAACTGTTATCCTGTATTAATATTTCGTAAATAAAAAGTTAAGCATAGAATTATGGGTAGGCTTAACCAATAGTCGGATTAAAAAGCTAACATTGTAATGCAAAAGAGTTGCAGAATATTTGAAAAACTATAGTTAAATGCGCTGTTTTTAAACCAAAGTAAACGTAAAAACTTCCCAAAACTGATCAAACACACAAACAACAAAAATTATATTCAGACTTTAAGGTACTTACCTGGGCTTTGTAATCTTCCGGAAGACCGTAAGCGGCCCTTTTATTGAATTGTTCCGTTTTACTAATCAAAAAATTTGGTTTTTGCTCTTTTTTTTTGCCTTTATCATGCAAAAAACTTTCAAATCCAAAAAAGATTCAAATCGCTTTTAAAACCATTTTTTCAGCTTCCGAATAAATTCAAGTTTTTTTTCTATCTTCAGCTCATTTTTATAAGATTTATACAATCAAAAAGTACTTCTCTGCTTTTAATTTTAGTATTGTCTTTACTTGTAGACATAGTACGTTCAAACAAGAGTTCTACAAAATTAAGGATCCCGCATCACAGCGTTTTACAATATAGGAATTTATTGAATAAAAACATTGAGCCAGACCAATTTAAAACACAAGAAAAGTGCAAATTACTACTGGATGATATTATTTATTCTCTGTATCAGCAATAAATACTTTTTTACTTAGGTAAACTATAACAAAAAAATCATTATCAAGTTGTTAACAATAATAACAATGTTATGTAAAACTATTTTCACTCAATCTAAATTAGCATAAATTTTAGTTAATTATGATAAAAACTGTTAATGAAAATAATTCAAACTAACCTAAAAAGTAACTTAGATCAGCGTGGTCCAACTACGGGCCCGCGGGCCGCACACAAGTCTTGTCGATTACAAGCAGCGGCAACTTTTTTTTTGAAGAACGCTATGATTTTGGGACGAAAATAGGAACTTCGTAGATCGATTGAATTTGGGACCAAAATAGGAATTTTAGAGATCGATTCCAGTTGAAGACCTTTTTTTTTTTTTTAGAGAACACCCTGATTTTGGGACAAAAATAGGTGTTTTTAGCCGGCAGAGGCCCGCAAACTCGAGTAATTTTGAAAAGTGGCCCACAAGAGTGCAGAAGTTGGACCACCCTGACTTAGATTATAGTTATTTTACAAATATTATTGTATTAGAAAAACATTCTTCTGCAATTAAAAACTTATTATATTTCTAACCTACAAATTTATTTTATGCTTCAAAAACAGACTGAGACCGTATTTCTTCGATTAAAATGCGCCCTTGTTTAGAGTGCGCCCTCGTTTAGAATGCGCACGAAATTCGCGATAAAAAAATAGAATGCGCCCTCGAATACAATGCGCATAAAGAAAGACACCTAGCGGATTGTGAGAAACTATTGCTGCTTGCCTGATACATAAGCACTTTTATAATTTTTTTGTATAATAAAAACTCAATCAACAAAAACGGCTGGACCTTTTAATAACAATGAGTGAGTCTAGCACATACTCAACGGTTGTTTAAGGTAAATGCTGACCAAAAAGCAAGCATTAAAAAATAATATGCGCCCTTGATTAGAGTGCGCCCTCGTTTAGAATGCGCACAAAATTCGCGATAAAAAAAGTAGAATGCGCGCATTCTATTCGAAGAAATACGGTATGTTTCAAACTAGATCCTGAGTTTATCACTGTCAAGCAATCTTAATCATTGGCTCAAAATAACTCTTGTGAATAATTAAACTTACAAGTTTTTGTATTAGACACCAGTTACTAATTAATTCAGATTGAATGATTTGTGTGTATTGTTGATACTGTATTTTCTTTGATTTTTCTCATTGAACGAAGTAATAATTGTTTTTACTACGGTGATACTGTATGATTATTAATATGTTTAAGCAAAACAGTTTGTTATTATTGCAATAGTGTATTGCAATCCAAAAAACATATTTTTAGGTGAACATATCCATTGCTTAGATAAATGAAGCTAAAAAATCTTCAGTAAAAACCAAATTAATTTGTTAAAACTCTTTTTTAAAAATTATATCGTTTTTATTGAAGAAATAAAAAAGAAGCACAGAAAGTTTACAAATGAAAATATTCTGAAATTTTACAAATTTTTAAAATTTTGTTGATCCACAAAAGAGCTAGCCAAAGGATCACTCTTTCCATGCCAAAGTATGTTAGGTGTTTGTTGACATAGTCCTAAATCACTAAATACGTAATATTTTATGAATATTCAATTCGAGTAAATATCATAATTTCAAATTATTTGTCATATCCAATGTGTACAATATTAAAGCCGCACTTATCTAGCATTAGACCAGTTGTTCTGCCAGCCTTTTTTACTTTAGTAGAGTAAAGTAAAAAGCGCAATAAGTTGAAATAGTTTAGCTTTAAAAATTTTCCGCTAAGCATAAAAAATTGTACGTTTTGGCGTTTTTTACGCTTTTTCACTTTTAGTGTGAACAGTCTTTCCGTCTTGTTTTTTTGCGCTTTCCGCAATAGGCTTTACTTTTTCCGTGTCCACTCTTAATTTAAATCGACCTTAAAAATGTGAGCGAGTGTAACGTAATACCGCCAATTTACGAATGACAGATATACCAAGCAAAAATTTAATTGCTGTCTCTTTCTGAAGTTTTAAATAGAAACAAAAACCATTTTTTAGCAATTGAAGTTGATCCGATTTTATCCTTTTCAAGAATGCGATGCTAATGTATGGTGCTGGTATGGTGCTTTATTTATTTGGCTTCTAACAAGAGTTTAATAACTTATTTTGAAGTTGAAAGCTTTAAATCTCTGTTATTAATGTAGTCTGTGTGGTTGTATTTTTTTGAACAATTAAGCTTTAAAAATTATTCGTAAAGATAAGTGATTAATAATTTAAAATTATTAAACTGCCTATTTGTTTTCTTGAGCATCGACCAGAAAATTATGATATTTATAACAAAGTGTATTAGTAAATTCACTGCCAAATGAAAAATCACAATGGGAGATACAGAAAATATTAAACAATGCCTATTCATGTAGCTTATTCTCAGGAAAGTGGTTCTCTAAATGGGCACATAAACTACTTATAAAATTTAACGAGGGCCTAGTATTTACTTCTTTTGCCTCTTCCTGTTCAAGTAAAGCATTTACCCTCTCACTCCAGTGATCATTGCCTTGTAAATATTCCTGACTTTTTTGATCATTTCTCTGGCCAAATTATGAGACTTTGGTGGTTTCAAGTTGCTCCTTCGTAACATTTTTGCACAGAGAAGCTATTTCTTCCAAGATATCACTTAAAACAAAAAGAGCTATCTTAAATGTGACGTTGTTCAACTTTTTGTAACAGTAATTAACCACAGGATCATTTAATGTGTCTTTCTCAAAATATGCATTTAGTACTTCATAGTTTCTTATTATTGCCTGCAATGCAAAATGACCGAAAACAAGAGGTTCATTTTCAAAAACCTTGACAATTTCTTTCAATTTAGCTCTTTTCACTGTGGAGTAAGAAAAAAGTGCGTAAACTGTTCCCATTAATGTATCAACATCTTTCATTAATGTATCAACATCGTTCCCATTCTTTTCCAAGTATCAAAGATCTCCAAATCTCTACGGTGAGCCACACAGTGTTTCTAAACAAGATATGGAATTTTTGATTTGAGTTTTGCAGCAACGCCATTAACTTTTTCTAGTATCACTGAAGTTCCGTCAGGGGTAAACATGACCATTTTTTGAAAATCAAGTTTCTTCTCTTAATAAAATTATTTAGCTAGCACAATAAAAAAAGCGTCACAAACCTGTAGCTGAAATGTTCCACTAAAATATGTTCTATACTCACTACCATCTTTGGGCCTAATCATACAATAAAGAGACATTTGTTAACAGTTGTACCAATGGTTTCATCACTAGTTAAGGTGTGAAAATTTGCATATGAAGTTTGCTTTAACATTTTATTTTCGGCAACTAAGTTGATTTTTTCCAAAAATTCAATCGCATTGTTTTTGCTTCACCAGCGGTCTAAAAGTTTAAGGTATTTTTCCATATGCTGTTTGATATGCTGAACTGAAAGTGAAAAGTTATGCATTTCAATTACTAATAAAACACTCTCGATAAGATCTTTAATCTGCTTTGATTTTGATTGTTTTCACTCTCTTTTCTCTGAACTTTCTTGTAGCATAGCCCGGATTCCTGTAGCTCACAAGAAATGAATTTGTAGCCAAAGTTTGCCTACAGCATTTGAGAGTACAGTGCTTTCTCAATTAACCGGTCCAGTTGGGTCGTTACTTTCAAAATATATGAATGGATCCGCACAAAACTGGTTAATTAAATTCTTATAGTCAATTCAACAAAAGTATACACTATAGTACATGTTTACGGTTTAGATTTACACTGCACTAACAAATAAATCAATTTTGGATTGTTTGTGAGTAGATTCACGTTTCCTCTGTACATTTTGAAATAATATTGAAATAATGCACTGTGGTATGTACTACTGCTGTGATGTACGAAAACGCGTTGTACAAAATACAGCGGCCGGATAATTAAATGCCGGATAAGCGAAGTACGAGTAATCAAAGAAACACAGTATTTCTACTATTCAAATGGCGTTTTAAAAAAATCCAGCTTCCAAGTGCTGTCAAACCTTTTTCCATGTGAAGAATCACCAGAACCTTTTCATATTGACGATAAGCACAAACAACTCAAGTTGAAGGATCATAAGAAAATATTTTATGAAGCGTAATATTTATCATCTCATGAGCTTTTGGCGTAGCAGTTTTCACTGTTTCATCTAACTATCCGCTTTTAAAGCCGTAAGCAGTTCGTTTTCGCTTTATTTCCTTTTAATTTGACATGGTTGACTGAACAGTTTTGTAATTTTTATTGGGGAAAAGAAGATTTTGTAAAATCGTTTTCGCAAATTTGAAAATCTAAGAAAAATATAAAAAATTCCATAAAAATATCAAAATAAAGTAACCTATTAAAACACGGTCAAAAATAATAATAACTGTTAACACCAAAAAGTCCATGCTGATCATTCGTAACAGATTCTACCTACAAAACTACGAAATGTTTGTCTTTAAAATCTCTTTCAAATGCAAAAAAATATGTATATCTTAAAAGTTTTGCTGCTACTTACAAAAATAAGATTGGTTAAAAAATTGAATATCAATAGAAAACAAAACTAGAGTCGACCAAATAATTTAGAATGAATTTTATTCTGAAATCTTGTGTGCGCACATCTTTTCTTATGTACGCTAGTTTTAGCGCGTATGTGCGCGCGCACATGCGTACAGTTTAGAGAAAACGTTGGTTGTAATAAGTCCATTAGTTCAGTGGTCCCCAACCCCCGGTCCGCGGACCAGTAGCGGTCCGTGAATCAATTGATACCGGGCCGCACGGGATACACAAGAAACATTTAATTATTTCCGTTTTCTTTTGTTGCATAGTTTATTCTTTACACGTAATTAGGAATAATGATTAAAAGACAAAGCTTCGCGTTATCAAAGCTTATTTAGTAGTGACAAATTACGTAACATAAATGAAAAGGGATTTCGTGCTTCGTATCACAAGTATACAAAATTATTTGGTTTAACACGGATCTAAATGCCTTATTGGTGAAGGCACCTAATCAATGAAACATAATATTCACAATTTCAATTTAAATTCAGCATTGTAATAATATACGACAAGCGCCTGTTTCGATCTTATTTGATCTCATCAGGTATATGTAATTACAATTACAAGTAGAAAATTGGCTATAAATTTGGAACTGGTAACATGTCGAAATAATTCATTGCAGTAAAATTTGATGAAAAGTCAAAGAAATCGACGAGAGTATTAATGAACTATGAGAATTCCAATGCAACTCTTTTGAAAATTTGGAATTCTGATTTTTTACACGTAATTATTTAGGAAATTACTGAAAGTTTCTTTTGATGATGCTATAACCCTATTTCTGACGTCATAAAGATACTTGTTGATAGGAATTATCTGGAAGGTTTTGTGTGCAATTCATCTAACTTTGTCATAGATGAACAAATAGTAAGTTCTCGACTATTTTTTCGTTTTATTTTAGGCGGGTTTGACCATTTCTTTTCATTTATTTCATAAATTGGAAAATGTTCAGAACATGACACTGTCAGTTGTTATAGAGATATCTGCAGTAATTATTTATTTGTAATGGTTTTATTGTATTGTAGGTTAGTGATTGCAGGTATTTAAAGTGGTTCAATTTTTGTAAAAAAGGCACTATAGTTGAATTTTAGCCCACAAATTAGCAAAAATAAGTACAAAACAAACATCGTTAAAACGTTTCCTGGCTAAGGGGAAAAGGCCCAGTAAAGAGAGAGAAGAGCCTTTAATATCAAAAAAACAGAAAGCTTTTAGCAGACTATGTTATGAGTCTTACCTGAAATATGAATTTATCGCGACAGGTGATTCCCACAACCAACCTCACTTTGCATAGTTTGCTGCAACCGGCTCTCTAATGAGGCAATAAAACCATCAAAAACTATTTTGCCACTTGAACAACAAGCACCCTGCGTTAAAAGACAAACCCTTGGAGTATTTTGAAAAAAAAACGAGAACATGAAGAAGAGAAAATATTTCTGAGGGCTACCACATCAATTAACGAGAATGTACTGAAAACATCATATTTAGTTGCTAACCGTATTTGCTAAGGCAAAAAAGTATTCACTATAGGCGAAGAATTGATCTTGCCCTCCACTGAAGACCTTTGCCGTGAACTTTTAGGAGAGGTTGCAGTTAAAAAGATAGAACATGTGCCTTTGTCGGCTAGCACAGCTGTAATTAGACGCATTGAGGAAATAGCTGAAGACATTGAGACACAATAGTTGGAGAGGATTAATACATTACTATGGTGAGCACTCCAGATTGACGAATCTACAGATATTGACAACAAGGCACAATTATGTGCAATATCTTTATCAGGAGGATGTACATGATGATTTGTTATGTGAATTATCTTTGCCAATCAACACGACAAGAGCAGAACTATTCAAGTCTCCAGATGGCTATATATCAGAACAACTAAAAGGTCCATGTGTATCGGCATATGCACAGACGGAGCTGCTGCCATGACTGGACGACTGTCTGGTTTAACTGCTCAGATTAAGAAGGTTGCACCTGAATGTAAATCTACGCATAGTGTCATTTACAGGAAAATGCTGGCAAGCCGAAAAATCACACCGGAATTTAACAGCGTATTGATTGACGTCGTTATAGTTATTACCCACATCAAAACACACGTGACAAGGAATGGGTCGCAAAACTGGCTAACCTGTGATACATATATTAGGGTGCTCAATGAATTTAATCTGTCTCTTCAGAGGAAAATGACAACTGTTTTCGAGTTGGCAGACAAAGTAGCTGCATATACGGCCAAACTGGAGTTGTGATGACGGCGCGTAACTAGAGATATTTTTGACATGTTTCATGCATTAGAAAGGATTTTGGGCGAGCCTGAGCCTTTATTCTCCCAGTTGGTGCACAATCATCTGTTGTTGCTTTTAAAAGAGTTCGAGCGCTACTTTCCAACCACAAAAACCCCACAAATTGGTAAGGAATGCATCTGCGACCCATTTGTCAACAAACCACGTAAATCTAGCATGTCTCTGCAAAAAGAAGATCAATTGTAGGAGATTGCAAATGACGTCTGCCTTAAAGCTACGTTTGAAACAACAACTCTACCGGTGTTCTGGATTAAAGTCATGGCGGAATACCTTGAGATCGCAGCCACATTACTTAAAACCCTGCTGCATTTCCGACGTCCTATCTGTGTGAAGCGTGGTTATCTGCAGTAACAGCCACCAAAACAAAACAAAGGAGTAAATTGGACATAAGCAACACACTTCGGGTGTTATTGTCTTCTATTAACCTCAGACGGAATCGTCTCGTCGCAAAAAAACACGCTCAGGTTTCTCATTGATTTAGCTTTCTACTGAGTTAAAGTGTTATGTCACTTTATATTTGTTTTTTTTGGTGTAATTGTATTTTGTTTTGAAGGCAGGTTTTAAAACAATTAAATTAAAATTACTAAATCAAAACAATCTGAAATATAAACACTCAACGTCTCCTATCACCGGGCCGCGGTAAAATTATCAAACCTTGACCGGTCCGAGGCGATAAAAAGGTTGGGGACCACTGCATTAGTTGATGAACTCAAATTAACCCGAATTCAAGAGCCCTCAAGTTATATCCATAAATTTTTATATTCGTAATGATTTTAAAAGCAAAGACTTTTTTCGTCTTCATTTGTTTTTAACATGATTTTTAATGCACAAATATGTTTAAAGTAGTTTTTTCTATATTAATAATTAGATGCAACTTCAGCGACAAAGCAATAATTTAAGGCACTGACAGTTATAAATTCATTGCAATTTCTATTTATTTAAATGCATAATAAAACATAATTTTCTAATCGGCGGCCTGCGGGTTACTTCTGGTTCACCATGTTCAAGCTTTTGGCCTGTTGGCTTATCTTTATTTATCCATGGTTTTTGTTAACTTACGGTTTTTTATATTAAAAAAATTGCTGGTAGCAAAAAGTCAGGAAGTTATTTTATTGAATCTTATAAAGTTGGACCATTGCCGCAATCAAATGTGAACCTCCCTGCACTGGAATATTCATTTTTGCATTGCAAAAACCGCGAATTTATGTCACCGAAAGTACGCATGTTTTGACAAGAGAACCTTTTTTGAACAAGTTTTTAGTACAAACAGTCACGTTGATTAATCTAAGGCAACTCAACAAGTTATTTTAGGGTTTGCCGAGCTTACACAGACCAATTATTAGTTGCGAGTCCAATTATAATTTGGACCAACGTCAAAAGTTTTGACAATTTCTTTTTTTGGCAGCAGCACGTGCATAATTGTTTTCGTGTCTACAGTCACTTTTAATAGAGAAAAAAGGCTTACGTCATTGCTATGATAATGCACATGGTAAGCGAGTTTTGCAGTAAGTTGAAGGACATATTTCTGACCTTTTTCAAAAATCATTGGTTTATTTATTTTGTAGTAAAATTTAATTCAAATCTAGTGTTTTAGAACTGATGAATCTTTTATTGTCATAGGCAATAAAGTTGGTTGAATTTTTTATTTTGTCATATTTTACGTTTTTTCTATTGAACTGCTTTGTCCATTTCCTGGACTCGAATAAAAATGAAAGAAGCGAAATATAAATATTTTCATGACAGTCGACCTCTGGTAATTATTATGACCTGAATTTAAAAAAGTCAAGATATTTTTTTACCGTCTATTTATACTCTTTAGTTGTTTTAAAGTTAAAACAGGTTGGCACACCAGCCGCGTTTGATAAATTTTTAAAGTTAGTTTTGAAAAAATGGAAATAAAAGATTATCAGTGCTTTTTTTGTAAAAGAAAAGGTGCGGGAACTCACAGAGGATTTTATTTTGTGGCCAGAGAAGCTATTTGAGTAGTAGCGTAGGCCTATTCAGAGTGGTTTTTAAAGAATCGAAATTGACAAATGAGTTTGACGATCAATTAGTGTGATGTAAATTTAAGCAAAATTTAAATAACTTGGACTGGGTCTTGAAGCCTTAATTTAACACGTTTATACTTAACACAAACACTGATGATAAACACGTAGCAATTGAACGAATAATTTAAACAGAAAATGTTGAAAACGTAATAGCATACAATTTATAATGAATTATGAGACAAAAACAATTTTTTTCTGACATTTCGGGGGGGGTCAATTGCCCCCTTTGGCTATGCCTGGTTGCGGGCCTGTTTCTTGTTAATCTTTTATTTAAAAAATTATATATTCACTTCTTAACACAAATTTAATTTATTGTAAGCTATTTAAGGCAAATGTTCATAGTAAATTCCAAAGTTTTTTCCAATTCTCGTCCGACAAATCTTCTCGAATCCTTTCCTTGCTGTTAGTATATATGGCCGAATGTCGTCCTCTGAGTAACCACAGCTCAACGTACTTTGAAGGATCGAAAAGTATCAGAGGTGGTCCGACAATTTTGATGACAAAAGTGCTGAAATTGTCTTAGTCTTCAACGAAACTCTTGTTGGGGTGGCAATTAGATTCACCTGAGAAAACCCGCGTTCACATTCACTTGAAGAAATGGGAATGGTATTCAGAGTCTGTATCAAAGGCAGCAGTTTTTCTGGATATGTTTTTTCAAGAATGTTTTCACGGAAACCACGAATCATTTCTCTTTTATTTAGTTGCAGTCTGATTATCAAGTTTGTAATTTCCAATTCTCCAAATGTCAGTTGAGTATTAACATCTTCAGGCCAATGTTTTTGATCAAGTACGCGAGACCAATACGCCAACTCTTCGTCTTTGCTATCAAGCAATCTTTTTTCGATTGATTCTTTCAATTTTGTATAAAATGTACTTGGGTCAATGGGAAGATCCTTTCTTGAATCTTTTTCGTGAAGTAAAACTCCACGAAAGCGAAGATCACGTACAGCAGCAACAGCGCATTTATAATAGGATCCACAGTTCTGTCTTCTTTCTTCAAAAACTTGTACCAACATTTTTATTTTCTTATTTGCCTTGTACAAGTCCATGTTCCGGTCCTGTAGATCCAAACTTAATTCTGATAATTCTTGGAGAGCGTCACACATCAATCCTAGGTCCAATAAAAATTCTGCAGATGTAATTTTTCTTTTCAAGCCATCATAAGTGCATTTATCATTTTTATCTCTTGTAGGATCATGCATTGCTTCTTCAAAATGATACACAAGGCATTCAAAATTATTCCACACAGCCAAAACTGTACGCAAACTAGATGACACCCATCGGGTACTTAAAATTCTTCCAAGTTTTAGCAGCTCAGCCCCCAGTAATTCTGTACATACGTACATGTAACTCTCTACTATTCTTTGGCAAAGCATGGTATATGACGTAAAGTTTATCAATAAATGATCTGAATCTATCTATTCCTGAAGTTTTCTTGACAGCATCACCTACTGCTAATTCTAGTCTGTGATTAGCACAATGCCAAACTACTCCGCATATGTTGTCGTTATTTAACAATATTATGTAAAAATAAAATCATATTTTTATTTCTTTAAAAAAATATTCTAAGAGGACATATATGTCTTAATAGCGGTTAAGAGCAACTTTTCTTTTTCACTAAGGCTTCATATATCTAGTGATCGGTTTTTTGATTACTTATGTAGAGATTTACGAAACAAACTATAACTAAGCTAACCTTCATTTTTAAAGATTGGAAAGCAAAAATTGTGATTGGATTTGGTTTTAAAATCTATTTTTTCATTGTATAAATTTGAAAAGTAAACTTTTATTTGTAGAATAGCCTAAATAAACATTTGACCTCGTACAGTACGAAAAACTATTTACTGTTATGCCCAGTCATTTTATTTTAAATCATTTATCTACCCAAACAAGGTTTACTAAATAGATGCATTTGCTATGAACAGCCCCAATGTTTTGATGAGGAACTTAATCAATTCCACTTCGCTTGTCACGCTGATTAGAAACGCTTTCACGCAGATAAACAACAAATGTTGACCAAAAC
Source organism: Diplosoma virens (assembly GCA_963680785.1). Taxonomy (NCBI): domain Eukaryota; kingdom Metazoa; phylum Chordata; class Ascidiacea; order Aplousobranchia; family Didemnidae; genus Diplosoma; species Diplosoma virens. Next base: position 25,169,023 of record OY796893.1, read on the forward strand.
AACTAAACCTGGTATCTCGCCAATTTATACCTGTTACTGCTGTACAATCTGTAGCTGCTTTCAAAATATCTTTACTGCTTATGCCTTCTTTAATAAAGTTCAGAGTCAGACCTAAATTTTTAAGAAGGTAGTCTACAAAATACCTTTGCAAGCCAAACATGTGAGTATTTGGATGAACATAAAATAACTTTCCAAAAATAGGTCGGTGCTCTTGTTTACATGTATAGATTGTACAAGCTGCAGAACAACATTAAACTTCTTTTTACGTCAGGTACAGTTTGATTGTCATCTGGAGTAATTTATCTAATACTGTAAATGCTATAAAATTGTAAACAACTTTTGCTTTATTGCAAAACAAAAATTAAAACCCTAAATTTTATGCCAAAACACAAAATTCCAGTTTGTATGGTTTTTTCCATATTTTTCATATTGTATAAGAGTTGATTTTATTAAACCTATTACTAGGTTGAATTGGAATGCTCTCTCGTCATAAGTTTATGGCACAACTTTGGAAATTACTGGCCTCACGATTGCAACATTGTGAGTCTGCTTCTTGCTCAGGGATTTTTGTATTTACGATTACAGCAAGATTTTTTTGTGCTGCACTTGAACTAGCTGCATTGGTAATGACATCCACTCAAGTGCTTTTATCTGATACTCTTTAGCAAGAGGTTCTAAACACAATGATAAATTTCTTTATTTGTTTATTATAAAATTGTCAAATTTTATACATTTTTTTTAGGATCAGCATTTTCATTTTTTGTAAGAAGAAAAATATCTTTATTTTTCTGCTATCTGTTTCTATTCATACACTGCTAACATAATTTCATTTGAAAAATTTGCTTTGGATATATTTTTTTAACTCATAACACCTATTAGAACATACAGTATATGTTCTGTTTAAAAAATATTAAATAAAAAAAAAATAAAAAAAAATTCAAAAACCTAAAAAGTGATAAACGTATATTATGAAATAAAGTAACAGAAAATAATTTTTAAAGTAAAAAAAAATACGTATTTTTACCAAAATTAATTACTTTAAAAACACTATTTCAGCAAAATTAGAATTTGTAGAAAATTTTTTTAAAAATACTTCTGTCACGTGATATATAATACAGAGTGGCCCATAAAATATGTTTTTGTAAAAATCATTAAATGTGAAAGTATTCTAAACCTTTTTTATGGCCAATATTTTAAAGTTAAGAAATTTATAGATATTATTAAAAGGGCACACATATGTCCTAATAGGACATAAAGGATTAACTTAAAAAATGTCGCAAGTTTTGATTATGCTTATTTTCTTAATCTAACTGCTCATTTAAGAAATTTTTGTCAGCTCTAACGCACATGTTCACAAAAAGCTAAGTTTTTTCAACTAATATATTATATTATTCCACTTGAAGTCAATTCCTTTACACAAAAAAAATTGCCTATTTTAAGATTCTTGCCCCAAGCGTTAGGCTATAAGGGATATGGTATAAAAAAATGTAAAAAAGAGTAGCATTAAAATTTTCAATTATAAATAAAGTTTTTATAGAAATACCATGAAAGAATTATTATGCAAGATTCAATCACTAAAAAATTTAAACAAAAATAGTATAAAATTGAAAAAAACTCAAATAAAAATATTATAAAAAAGTATTAAAATTTTTAGAATGGGTCAACGGTTTAAAATCTGTTTTTTGTGGACAGCAAGCTTGTGATTTGATAGCAGATTTATGCGGCCTAAATTTGCTTTAACATATGTAATTTATTTTGCCTGGTTTATTTATTTTTTGCAAAAAACAGATCGCCCGAAATTTCTACTTTAATTTTAGATTTGTTACAGTATTCAAATTTTATTTCACAATTATCAAATTTATTTGATATTGCGTCCACATACTTGATTAATTTGTTGTATTATTTTTCATTATGGATTTTGAATAGCAATAAAAACTTTCTTCTCTTTACGTACAAAAAATTTTATGAAGGTTGGCACAAATTGTTTAAAAAACTTAAAAATTTAAAAATAGTAAGTTTAAAATTTAAACTCACATGAATTTCTCAAAGTATGTTTGTTCGTAAAAAAAACTTCAGAAATTTTTTCTACTTTCATAGTGGTTTGCTGACTAGGTTTCCCGCTTCTAAAGCGACTTACATTTGGGCGACCCTCATTTAGCGACCTCATTTTAGCGAAGATATTTTTGCCAATGTTTGATTAGAGCGATTATGATTTGAGAAACTTCTAAAGTAAGACAAGACAATACAACAAACGAGCTTTTGCTCAACAAACAAACAAAGTTAAGATAAGGGTTATGGTTACGGTGAAAATTAGGGCTAGGGTCAGGTTAGATTAGAGTTAGCTTTTTAATCGCATTGAAATACCTTTGCGTTAAAAACCTTTGCCATATGGCGTAATCGCTTAAAACATGTCGCGATTGTCAATGTCGCGCGAATTAATATCGCTTAAACGTATAACCGCCGCTTGCTAAGCTCTTCTAACAACCTTTTACTTTAGGCTTTTTATCCTTTTTAAGAGAACAACAGCAACATTTTAATGGGCGTCAATAACATTCTCGACTGTTCTAATGACTTTGATCTAGTTTAACAGCATAAGACGTTCTATACATAAAGTTTATGAAACAAAACTGTATTGCATCATTACCAAACAAACAATTAGCTTATAACAGTTGTTGTAGACAAGCAAAGTCTGATATGTGAACATTGTTTCGAAGAAAGACAAATCTTTTTTTGCATAATATGTGAGGAATTAGGTGACGAACAAAAAAATTGAGTTCTTAAATTTTTTTCAATCAAGGTCAACAACACATGGATGGCAAGGTCATAAATAACAAGATAAAAGCTTCTAGTTTTTTTGTACGTACTGCAATTTCAAAAAAATAAAGAAAAAAAAATTGTTATTATTGATGACCAAAATGGGTTAGTCAAATTTGTTAATTCCAAAGTAAATTTGACAGGTAAATTTGATAATAAAATAAAAAAATAGATGTCTTAATTTTCAAAAAATAAGAATATTTTCCAAAAATCAACTTTGTTTTTAAAAAGAATGAGTAAGAAAACAATTACATTAAATATACATTAAGACAAATATAAGCCAAACAATATACCGGGTGGGGCTAAGAATTACCCTCGCGCAATGATGAAAATAGTTACTCTCACTTTTTTTTCCTGTTTGTAAAATTTTTCTACGATTAAAATATGATTTTTCCTGTTAAAGATAAATAAATTGACGGTGAAAATGAGACCAAGCACAAGTTTCTGCGGTTTTTTGTTATGGAGTAATAAATTACTGAAAAAAGGAAACTTTTTGTGGTCCACCTTGTACAAGAAAAAATTTATTTCAATTTTAACTTTGATCAAAAGAGACCGGGGCTGATTGTCTCAAACTACTGCAGGGGTACTTAACCCCTTGAGGGTGCGAGCTCTATTTCTAGGGGGTTAGATGATGTGTAAATACTGAATCATTAGGGTTGGTAAATGTCACGCAACTGTTTAAAATTTTTTTTTTTTTGTATACTGTAGTATTTCTGTTGACTAGTCTGCTTGTATAGTCAACTGTTTGTTCTTTTTCTATTTGGTATTGTTTTTCTTGGCATTCTAAAATTAATATGGCCAGTATTGACAAAATTTGTTTTACAAGGGGTGTGCATAGCCTTATCTACCCTGGGGGCAGGAAGGACATAATTTTTTGGGCAGTGAAAAAAAAATAATGGAGTAAATGAGGAATTTTAAGGCAGCGACAGTGATCAAATGCAGAAAATAGTAACCAAATTCAAGTAAAAACTTTTTTTTAGAGAGCACTATAATTTTGGGACTAAAATCGAAAAATCTGAGAGTAATTCAAAATGAAAATCTTTTTGGCTTTTTTAATGATCTTCATCTTACAAGCTCAGACAATTTTTTTGTCATATTCGCAAAGTACTTAAAAATCATGATTCGGGCAAATGTCACAAAATTTAGGCAAAACTTTGTCGCCTCCGAATTTTTTTGGAAGGTACGCCTATGGAGGTGCGAGAACGTAACAAAATTTTAAAGGGGTGCGGACCACTGAACAACTGGTTGTCACGCGTCATTTTAAGCTATTACATTTCAATGTACAAGAAAATAAGTTAGTGTTACATCACGCATCATTGGGGTTAGGCTTGTCACAAAAAGTTTGAATATGATCAAGAAAGCAGCATAAAAGTAAAAATGCTTATTTTTAAAAAATTTAAAAATATTTTTATAATTGTTTGGAAAAAGATCACCAAATCTATGGTGCACAGATTGTCAATATGAAATTATTCTAGCATATGTAAAAGCATAAGCAAACTACTAAAATAAATCTTGGATAAGAGAGAGAGCACAATTTTAGAAATATACTTTCAGTTTTGTTTAAAATGGTGGGTCTGTCCAGGTGACACAAAGTAACCAGTGAGGATTGTTACAATATGACAGCCAAACTCACTTAAAATTTTTGCTTGTTTTTGATTTGTTTAGATTTGTAAATAATGAATAAACTAAGTTACAGAGGTGGTGCTCGAGATGCGTCTCGGTTTCGAGACATGTCTCAAGACACGTTTTTCGAAGTCTCGGTCTTGTCTCGGTCTCATTACCACAAAGTCTCGTGTCGGTCTTAAACTTTTTTAATCTTTATCTTTTGTAAACTTTTTACATAACGTGATAATGTCTTATAATTAGCCTACAGCCAAAACTTGTTACAGTTTTTTAAACACTACCCGTATTTTTTGAGTTGAACTGCACTATACATTTGATCAAGCTTGGTCTTACCTCTATTGCTTGGCATATTACGAGTATATTGGCAGCCTGGTCGAGTGTTTAAGAGCGCTGTGATTGCGATCAACATGGTCGCTTTTTAAAACTTAGATGTGATATTCTGTTGTGTTCTTGGAAAGACACTTTACAGTAATTCCCCTGCTTGGCGGTCTTGGTAAGCAGCTGTAAATTTCAGATATACCTCTACGAATCTAAAGATTTTTAATCGGAAGCCAATATTTTGGCATCTCCGGAAACAGGTCAGAGCAATTGCTTGTCCTATGTACTCGTATAGCAACACTGATTCTTTCCTTCGAGTCTGGAAGATAAATACGGAGATGAAATAAATAAAATAAAATTTGGTAATTACGCGGCATTTTAAGGCTTACAAAGTTTATTTATGATTTACAAATTGAAAGAAATAAGTTTTTTTATTGTATTTAGTTCTCAAAAATTTAATTTATAAGGGTCTTTAAATTTAAAAGGGATAAGGGGAATTTAATTTAATAGGGTCGATTGGTTGTGCACATAATAAGCAAGAATTTTAAGCGGGTTTGTTTGTCATACTGTGACAATTCTCACTGATTACTTTGTGTCACCTCGACAGACCCACCATCTTGCACTGATCTAAAAATATACTCATAAGATAACATCAAAAAATACCAAGAACCATCTAAGATTTATTTCAGTGATTTGGTTATGCTTTTACATATGCTAGAATAATTTTATATTGACAATCTGTCCACCATAGATTTGGTGATCTTCTTCCAATCAAATATAAAAATATCTTTAATTTTTTTAAATAAGCATTTTTAAAGATTACTTAAATGCTACTTACTCAATTACATTCAAACTTTTTCCCTTCCTTTGTAAATGACAAACCGTATCCTGTAATACTTCACGCAGCACTAAACTTTTTTTGAACATTGAAATGTAATAGCTTAAAATGGCGGTTGACAACCAATAGTTTGGGACAACCAGACCCTGTCTTTCTTACATTGGAACCTATTCTAAAACAAATAAAATCTATACCAAAAGAATTAATTTTTTTTGATTTTTAGTGACCTTACAAAACTTTAAGATCGATTCAATTTATTTTAAATCGGTAGAAGCTGAAAAAATATTATCCAAAGTGTTATTTATTCAATATACCTTGTGCTTTTATCAAAGTTAATTTGCTGGTGTTTTTAATCAACTAACTTAAAATTGTATATCAGTGCTTAAAATAAAAACTTACTTTAAAATAAAACGTTTTTGAAGCCGAACCGTTCCGGTTTGTTTTTGATTAATAGCCATTGGCCTACGCCAGGCGACCACAAACAGCATTGTTGATCAAAAGGAAATATAGTGAAAACAATTAGCACTAACAATAGCAAAGACGTAATATTGTTTTTATATCGTTTGTTTAAATCAGTATTTTAATCCGTAAAATTTGCTTAAAAAATCTTAACTTGCCTATTTTTAGTATTTTTGTCTTGCCACTTAAGTAAAACAAGTTAAGTTACATAAAATAAAAATTAATTTTCCAACAGGCTTTAAAATTTTTAAAATTGAATATGCTTTAAATTTTTATTTTTATTTTTTAGTTATTTGTAAATGCAATATAAAATATCTTGTTCAGACAAGGATAGGACATTGATGTGAGGTTTTGATGGGCGCCGGCATGGTTTCGGACCGAGAAATAATGGCCAGAGAACAATAGCGAGAATGGCAGTGGGACTGTAGCATGTGGGCGACTTTCAAAGCAGCGTTCGGATCACTCACCCATGCATCTGACTTTGCCTTTAAGCAGTGATTCTCAATCTGTGTGCCACGAGAGATTTTCAAGTGTGCGGCAAAGCTTTTTAAAAAACATTAGGCCATTGATTCGCAACCTTTTTTTAGTGACACTACTTATTAAGGACGAAAGTCAAAAAATCGGAAACAGATTCAAAGTAAAGACTTTTATTTTGGAGAACACTACTTTTTAGGGACGAAAATAAAGAAATTTGTTTTTGAATTGATTTTTTTGCTTCGCTTAGCGCTTAAAAACGGAAAAAGTAAAAAATCAATAAAGCAAAAAATGATCAATGGAGTGCGTGCGTTTTGAAGGAGATACGTTGTAATTTTTACGTGGCATCTGAAATAAAATAATTATTATTTGGACAGTCTCGCTACTTTTCAAACACCCCTGGTAATCCAGGCTTGCAGCGGAAACGGGCCTTAAATTAGTTTTTTGTTTAAGTTATTTACTGTATAAATCGAACTTTGGTTAAATGCATTGTTTACTAAATAACGAAGATTTACCAATTGATAAATTTTTAAATTTTCAAATCTTTTTCTCAAATCTTGACTATAATTTATTTATCCACCCGTAAATGCGTTTGATATAAAATAAAAATTTACAACTACAGAGAGTATGCATTTTTTTATTTGTTTTTTTTGTTAATTTTCAAGATAATTATCAATCAACATTTTAACAAAGTTTTTTTGACAAATCAAAGTAATACCGTGAGGAATATAAAAACTTTTACGTTTTTTATTGACTCGATTTTCAAGGAATTATTTTGTTTCTAACAAGAGAGAAGATTAAATTTACTGTTAGACGTATGTTGCTTAAAATCGTTTTTCCACTTTTTTTGTCAACGTTAAGATGTTTTCGAGTATTCAATTTAAACAGTAATTTTTAAGGTTTTCCTTTCAAAGATGTAATTCTTCGACGTACGAAAACATGGTATTATACAATCGCAAACGATCATTAAACTGACGTTGCTTCTGCTTTTTTCTAAAGCAAGCTCTTCATTACAGATGTCGAACGTCACTCTGCGAGTTTGGAGGTCATGATAAAGATCGGTGCTAAGTGAGCAAGTGTGTGAAAACTAACGCTTAGATTATTGAATAAATTATTGCGTCTTTTAAGCACAAGCAAACGCTCTTTGTACTACAGTGGCGACAAAAAGTTTAGATACAACTAATTGTTTTTTCTTTATTCAATCATAACTTTATTCAAAATTAGTATAGAAAGTTCTCAATTACAAATTTGAATTCAGCATGAAAAAATCTTTGGAAAGATGTTAATTAATCATAAATTTATTGCAACTTAACTATTTTATTAATTAATCAACTTAAAATTATGAATTTTGATGCGGCAAAAAGTTTAGAAACACCTAATTTTTATTTTTTTATTCAATTACAACTTTATTCAAAATTGGTCTAGAGAGTTCTAACATACAAATTTGAATTCAGCATAAAAAATATAGAATACATATTTATAAAAATAGAGCAATTAATTTGTCAATCAAAAATGATTGTCTAAACTTATTACATCTAATTGTTGGCAAACAACAATCCCTTATTTTGCCAAGAATTAGGTACAATAATTTTAGATACACATAATACTGTAGAATTGCTAAAATCACTTATCATTTTAAATAAAAACGTTAATTAGCAAAGGCTTTAGTTTGGAAAAAAGGTATTTTACTAGACAACAATTGAAAAAAGCAGCCATAATGGATTCAGCATTTATTAAACAAACATTAAAAAATTATTATTTAAAGACGAACGTTTTCGGCTTGCTTCAGCCCTCATCAGGTTTCTACAATTTTAGTAATATTAATTAACTTTAAATTTACACACACACATAAAAAATTAACAACAGCAAAAAACAATGTATATTTTTTTAAAAAAGAAAAGCTGTACTTTTGACTAACAGGCTAAATTTTAAATCAAAACGAGAGAGAAACTAAATTGATACAAATTAAATTTCAGATTATGATGTCATTGAAGAAAAAAAGAAAAAATATTACAATCAAAATATATTCAATAAATATGAAGCTCCGTTTGCAAACATTTGTTGATTTAATTTTGGACTTAACTTTTTTATGAGTAGAGCTTCGTGAATCTTAGAACAAAATTCTGATTTGCATTTACGTATTATTACAAAATTGTTTTCATCAAACCGATTATTAGAACACTTTTCACACGACAAAATATGATCTTTAATTGCACTATCCTGTAGACTTTTGAAATTCAGATGCTCCCGGACTCTAGTGATCAAATGTCTGGAGGACATACCGATGTATGTCTTGTTCGTATTGCACGAACACGAGAATTAATAGACAACATTTGAGCAAAGAGACACAGGAGTTTTGGATTTTAACTGAAAATAATTGACTACTTTAAAAGTTTTATAGATTGAAGATATTTTTAAATTGTACTTGTTTTTTATTAAATTGTACTTGTTTTTTATTAATTTAAAAAAACAAGTACAATTTAAAAATATCTCCAATCTATAAAACTTTTAAAGTAGTCAATTATTTTCAGTTAAAATCCAAAACTCCTGTGGCTCTTTGCTCAAATGTTGTCTATTAATTCTCGTGTTCGTGCGATACGAACAAGACATACATCGGTATGTCCTCCAGACATTTGATCACTAGAGTCCGGGAGCATCTGAATTTCAAAAGTCTACAGGATAGTGCAATTAAAGATCATATTTTGTCGTGTGAAAAGTGTTCTAATAATCGGTTTGATGAAAACAATTTTGTAATAATACGTAAATGCAAATCAGAATTTTGTTCTAAGATTCACGAAGCTCTGCTCATAAAAAAGTTAAGTCCAAAATTAAATCAACAAATGTTTGCAAACGGAGCTTCATATTTATTGAATATATTTTGATTGTAATATTTTTTCTTTTTTTCTTCAATGACATCATAATCTGAAATTTAATTTGTATCAATTTAGTTTCTCTCTCGTTTTGATTTAAAATTTAGCCTGTTAGTCAAAAGTACAGCTTTTCTTTTTTAAAAAAATATACATTGTTTTTTGCTGTTGTTAATTTTTTATGTGTGTGTGTAAATTTAAAGTTAATTAATATTACTAAAATTGTAGAAACCTGATGAGGGCTGAAGCAAGCCGAAAACGTTCGTCTTTAAATAATAATTTTTTAATGTTTGTTTAATAAATGCTGAATCCATTATGGCTGCTTTTTTCAATTGTTGTCTGGTTGAAAAAAACAACCTCTTTACCGAAACTTTACTTTAGGTATTTTACTGTTCTAAATGTATCTTAAATGGGTAAAAGGCACAGCATTTTACTAAAAAAGCATGCAAGGATTATATAGCTTCATCTTGAAGAATTGTCTTACAGACAAATCCAAAACAAGATGCAGTGTAGTCTTAAAATAGTACAAAATGCAATTCACAAGTATAAAGATACTGGAAGCTTTAAAGATAAAGAAAAGTGCGGTAGACCAAGAATAACCACCCCAAAGTAAGAAAGAATCGTTTATCCCTTGTCTTCAAGTGATAGAAGATTAACAGCTGTTGACATTAAAAAGCATATTGAAAGCAATTATGATGCCAAATTGTTTGTTTCTACGGTGAAAAACAATTTGAAACGTTATGGCATGAATGGCATGAATGGGAAGAAAGAAGCCTTTTATTTCTTTAAACAACAGATTGAAACGTTTGCAATTCGCCAAAACTCATATCAATTGGTCCAGGATCTTTTGGAGTGGTGAATTAATGTTCTGTAAGCTGGGATCTGTAGGCAGAATTTATATTAGACAACAGTCAAAGGAGGCGGTGGTTTAATCGATGTATTGCGTGGTTTTTCAATGCATGGTATGTATACGATTCATAAAATCAATGGCATTATGGACCAAACCATTAATAAAATATCATGAAAGATGTTCAAGTCTACCTTATTCAGAAGAATATTTGCCATTGAACAGGATCTTTATGCAAGATAATGATTCAAAACACAAGACAAAGTCTGTTATGAAATTTTTTGAAAACGAAAAAAGTGAATTTATTAACATGGCCACCCCGATTCTCGGATTTAAATCCATTGGAAAATGTTTGGGGGGAGATGGGCAGAGCTTTGAATAATCAAAAAGGCAAGTCTCTGGAAGAACTGTATGAAAGTATGCAAAAATTTTGATATAGCTTTCCAAAAGAAAAAATTGAAAAATCCATTTCAACTATGCCAAAAATATGTCAAGAAGTAATTAAAAACAAATTATATTATACTAAATATTAATAAAATATGTTATTTTTAATGATTTATTAGACTAATTTTTAAAAAATTTACGTGTATCTAAACTTTTTGCTGCATTAAAATACATAATTTTAAATTCGTTAATTAAAAAAATAGTTAAGTTGCAATAATTTTATAATTAATTAACATCTTTCCAAAGGTTTTTCATGCTGAATTCAAATTTGTAATTTAGACGTTTCTATACTAATTTTAAATAAAGTTATGATTGAATAAAGAAAAAACAATTAGTTGTATCTAAACTTTTTATCGCCACTGTATATGGGTTGTCGGTTATTTTTGCGTGTTGAATAATGGGTGCAAGTGATTGGCTATTGTCTGAGGCGTCACGAATGTAAGTTGCAGGAAAACATGTTTAAAAATGAGCAAACAAACTTTTAAAAAGGTGTTATTAATTACGATTACAATTAAAAAACAATTAACAGCTGATAACACTGGACAACAAAAAAAATTTTTTTTTGTAACGCAACTAACAAGATAGTGATTTTGACTAATTTGGGGTCCCTGATTTCAAAAATAATATTAGTTTTCTTCTATCACGTCACGTTTTTAAAATAACCACATGTCCCAATTTTCTCTGATTCCATACAATGCACATAGTCAAAATTTATCATTTCGTAGTAAAGAGACGACTGCAACAGACAACAAATATAGTTTATTTCCCAATATAACTTGTGAAATAGCTTTAGAAATATTTAATGCATTTGGCTTTTCTTTTATATGACGAGCCTTTGCTTTCACGTTGTAGGTACCAGCAGAAACCTTCCATCATATTGGCATCAAAACGGCCCTGGTACCGCCCTTCTATGACGGATATATCCTGGTGGAATCTCTCTCCTTGTTCATCACTTACTTTGCCAAGGTTAGGGGAAAAGAAATCCAAGTAAGAATGCAGAAAGTGCATTTTTAAAGACATACGAGCTCCTAATTGCTCATATGCTTTCAGCATGTCATCAACCATATCAGCATATTATTCATGACGGTGATTTCCCAAGAAGTTAGCAACAACTGATTTCAAAGCATTTCAAGCAGCCAGTTCTACCGGATTGAGTCGTGAATCAAACTCTTCATTCAGCATCAGTTTTCTAATTTCAGGACCCACAAAAATTCCAGTTTTTAATTTTGTATCACTTTTATGAGCTCCAAAGAAATCCTTGAGAAATTTGAACATCGCCTTCCTGGTCTATCGCTTTTACAAAATTTTTCATTAACCCAAGTTTGATATGAAGAGGCGGTAAAAAGACATTTGCAAAGCTAACCAAAGGCTGTGATGAACATTATGTCTTTCGATTTGGGGGCTTTGTCGAGTAGGCCATACTTTAACTGCATAGTGACTGCTGTCTTCCCGACTGTTTCATAGACATAAAAAACACATATGTCTTGTGTACCCTAACTGCAATCCAAGGAGGAGAGAAAGAACTTTCAGATCACTACAAATTTTCCAGTTATACTTAAGATATTCCAAGATATCAAGTAGAATCTTTATTATATCATAGTTTTCCTTTCTGAGAATGCTGTAGCCCACGGGGATTGATGGTTTGATGTTACCATTGTGCAACAACACGGCTTTAAGGCTTGTTTTGCTAAAGTCGATGAACAACCTCTAGTGAGCAGGATTATGTTCACACCCCAATTCAGTCATTAACCGTTCAATATCCTTGCAATAGCATATATTTTCTGCACTTGCATAATAACGAGCAAGGCGGATACGAAAAGAAGAAATGGTTCTACTTGGTTTCAGTAGATTCCATTGTTTGAGCCTAGATGGTAAAACTTCTGCATTCTCTTTGCATAGATACAGATCACGCACCAGGTCATTCAGGCGTTCCTGATTGATGAGAAGTGGGGCAGACTCATGCTGAAAAGATGGATCTGATTCAATAAGATCTTCCACACTTTCGGTACTGGTACTCGCACCTTCATCAACAGACAAGGTATCTTCCTTTTCAGTAGGAGGCTGAGGTACAGGCAGATCTGGGTCATGGGGAACGGGTTTAATGGCTGACCTGCATACGGGGTAAGAAATTTTGGACTTATTTTTTCGAGAAATTTTTTTATGTTTGTCATACAGAAGTAACAATCAGTAACATGATCACTCTGCTCACGCCATACCATGGGAACATCAAAAGGCATTTGCTTCCGTTTACCATCCAGCCAAAACAGAAGACTTGTTCTACAACGGTTGCAGCAAATATGTGGGGCCCATTTTTTATCTTGGTCGCCTACTTGGCATGAAAAATAGTGCTTATATGCATATCTTATTCTGCTGTTCAGCTTTACACGGTGAGCAGAAGGAGTGTATTCGCCGCAGACATAACAAAAGTTTTCAGGGTGATTGATACAACCACTTTTGAAGCTTGAAAGCATCATTGTAACAAGTTGTTTTAAATCAATATGCTAATTTCAATGGTTATATAGCAAATCTAAGCAAAAAATACAAAACACTTCTTTAAAATTCCTACCTGCAGGAAATTCAACTGAAACCCAGTACGGTAGCTAAAACTATCTTGCTAAATTAAAAGGCTGTGGCTAAAGTTACGAGACTGAAACTGTTTTCGCCATTATTAAATCGTATTTCAAGCCTAACTAACCTTAACCCTAACTTTAATTCTAAACTCAAGCCCTAACACAAACTATAAAAAAGTTGGTCAAAATGAGCACCAAAAATTACAAACTCTAAAACTTAATCCCTAACTACTCACTTAACCTTAGTCCAGAAACGTGCATCCTATTAAGATTTCGGTCACGCATGCTGTAACCTTAGGTACTTTAAAATTGAAAGAGCATAGACTACTAGCATTAATACTACGAGTATTTAAGCATCTTGTTATGAAGCATTAAATCAATTGTTGCATCGCAAAGAGATTAGAGTAAAGTCATAAATTTTAATTGTTTATCAATAATTGACCTCTTTATTGCTACTGGATTTTAAAGTAGACCCGGATCGGAATGAAAGTAAGTGGAATAAATTGGAGATATCTCAATTTCTAGACGTGATAGAAAAAATCCGACTGCAGATTTGGGCTCAGCACACCTGAAAGACTGGGAAATGATTGTTTTTTTGCGGCATAACATTTTGCTGTTGACCAGTGTAATCATAATATACCATTTTAAATAAATTTAGAATTGAAATAATTTTTTTTTTTGTATACAGTAGATCTCGATTACTCCGGATTCGATTTAACAGACAAAATTATCCGAATTAGGCGAAGTTCGGATAATCCGATGTTTTTCATTAACAATTACAGGTCTACTGTATTTTTTGATTTATATTTATCTTTAAAAAACAAGCTTAATGTTTGGAAATCATTTTATTTTTTTTAGGATTAAGCAATTTAGTTTGTGTTTTTCAAGATTAAGTAACTTGGTTTGAGTTTTTTTACCCAATTTCCAATATTTTTAAACGAGGCCAAATTTTTAGCAATTGAGTTTTTGACTTTATTGTATAAATTGTTTAATATGCGAGAGTGCTTTACATCTTTCAAATTTATATCATAACCAACCAATATTTCGGTCATAATTATAACGCGAAAAATTTTGTGTCTCTATTTAAATAGTAAAATAATGTAAAAGTTTCTAGTTTAGAGATGGCGAACTTTTTCATAGAACTGTTCAAAAACTTAATTTTATCCAAATTACCATTAAGTAAACCATTGGCCCTATTTTCTCCCAAAATTTAAGGTGAAGACTAAAAAAAAGGTCTTCACGTCCAATCCGTTGTTTGCTATCCCGGTTCTAATTTCGTCATTTTTGATCTTGCTAACCACGTGTTGATCCTTATTTTAAAAAATATTATCACTTAGTTTTTTGGACGTTACCTAACTCCTATTCAACAATGCAAAAATCATTTGTCTTCATTTAAAATAATGTCCACTATATCAGACGTTCGCGTGTCTACAAAACGTGTCAAAAGGTACCACTGTTATATGCAAATAGTTTATTTGGTAATGATGCAATGCGTTTTTGTTATATAAACTTTATATATAAAGTGTCTAATTGCTATTAAACTAGAACAAAGTAACTTAAACAGTCAAGAATGTTATGAGCACCAATAAAATGTTTGTGTTGTTTTTTATAAAGAGTAATAAGCTTAAAGTAAGAGGTTGTTATAAAACTTAGTAAGCAAACCACTATAAAAATGTAGAAATTGTTTAATAAGTTTTTTTATAACTTACGAACGAATAATTGCTTCGAGAAATTTAGCGTGTTTAAATTTTAAACTTTCAGTTTTTTAAACAATTTGCACATCCCTACTTCAACATTTTTGTAATTTAAGAAGAGGAAAGTTTCTATTGCTCTTTAAAATTCAATACACGAAAATGGTTTGGAATGTAAACGCAATATCAAGTAAAGCTTATAAGTATCAATTAATGCTAAATGCTGCAAAAAAATCTAGAATTCCTTTTCACCAAAATTAAACAAATATGGCGATTTGAACGAAGCACTGCCTGCTAAAGTAAGCTTTTATCTCATTAATCTGCTTTCAAACCATGACCTGTCATCTCCCAAGGGACTAATTACAAATTTCTAGACGGAATTTGCGGTGTGTCCAAACTTTTTGATAATATTCTAGTTTGATTTTTTTATAATTTTATTTTTTATTTCTTTTTGTTAAAATTTTTCGAATTTGTGAACATTGGGATGCCATTTTTATAAAAACTCTGTAATATTAAGAAATTATTACACTTAACAAATTACGCACTTTAGCAATTTTTCCATCATTACTAAAATTTATTGCAGGAATTTTAAGATATGGAATTTTTTCCTTTGAGTAAAAAAAATTATTTCAACTGAGATACAAAAGATGTTTTAATAAAAATTTTTTGAAATAAGTTTGTGTGCTTGTGCTTACAAATGAATTGCTAGATGAGCAGTTGCATAAAAAAATTGCAACAAAATTTGCAAGTAGATTGCATCTTAACTAAATTTATTTTACACTGAAAATAAAAAAGAAAATGCTGTTTATTAAAAAGTATCAGTTTTTTCAAAAAGTCTCTAAACATAAATTTTTAGATACTTAAATTTTTGGATCAAATAATGTCTGGTTATATTTATATATCTGTTAACTTGTTATTTTTGATTTTTTGTCTAAATATTACAAATGTGTATGGCACAGAAACTATCAGACGAATTCAAACTGAAAAATGGCGTCAATGCAATATCATTGTTGAAGATTTTTCGAAGAACTGGCATGATGGATCAAGGTATTTGTCAAGGTTCCTGGATAATCTTCAATCTTTGAATTGTCCCCAGTTTGAAGAAGTATGCTCCAAACAAGCATTTGCGTTTACGAAATTCACATCTCTGATGTATTTGAAATTCTGTAATGAATCAGAACTGATGAAACAGTGCTTTGACGCAGTGGAAAATATTTTGCAAAAGCAATCACGCATGAAAGTATCTGGTTTGTGGGGAGAAATTGTTAATAACATCAATTTTTTAGAATTAAACGAAGAAGAATTGAAGAATCCGTGTTTGCAAGTTGCCATGTATGATCAAAACGGGACTAACTTTCAATATGCGGAAGTAATTGATATATATGTTCCGTTTTGTTCGATTGTATGGTGTGGGTTCGCTGACGTAGTTTTTCAGTCTAAAAGAATTTCTGTTTGGACATGCATGCCCCAAAGGTGGGTTTTTGTTATTAGATATACAGGGTGTTTCAAAAAATTTGACATCATTTGACATGTAAATATTACAGAAACTACACAGTCAAATCAAATAAAATTAAATAGGGTTAATGTTGTGTTGTACAAGATTTATTCCTGTAAATTTGAATAAGAAATTCAAAAGCACATGAATTCCATGAAAGGGTTCGCAAATGTTCAATATGCGCACTGTCTGTAACGCGGCACAGGTGATGTCCGCACTCTGGCTCCTCCTAAACATGCTGCACCATGTCTTAGGTAACAATCTTTAGTTTAACTTTCGTGCAAGACAGGTAGTTAACAAAGAAGCACCACCGCCCTGGAGACTGTTGCGCAAGACATGCTGCAGCATGTTTAGGAGGAGTCGGAGTACCGACTTCACGTGTGCCGTGTTACAGGCAGTACGCATATTGAACATTTGTAAAACCTTTTATGAAATTCACGTGCCTTTGAATTTCTTATTCAAATTTACAGGAATAAATCTTATTTAACTCAACATTAACCCTGTTTAGTTTCAATTCATTCGATCATGTAGTTTCTGTAATATTTACATGTCAAATGATGTCAAATTTTTTGAAACACCCTGTAATTTTGTTAAACAATTAATATGTAAGATAATCAGTGTGTTTGGAGTTAGCTTTTTTGGGATTGAACTGTTTTAGCTGTTTTATTAAGTTTTAGTCTAATAATTACATCAAAAATATTATCGAATCTCTTTTCATACAGCAAAAATAAAATTTTTTTCATTAGGTTTTATTTTGCCTTTTCGCAAATATATTTTTGTTACCCTTTAAAGTTTCGTTAAATCTTAATCAAAAGTTCAAATTATTTCGTAACAGATTTTTAGTTCAGAAAAACATTGTTATTGTTCATAAAAAAATAAAAAAGAGAAATAAAAGAAAAACGAATCCTTGTTTTGTTAATTACGTATTTCGATTGATCTTCCAGTGGCAAAACCAAACCACAAATCAGCAAGACTTTTTTGTTTAAACTGAAGCTTTTTCGACAAATACCAAGATATAACTGTTTTTGTGTTCAAACTATAATCTGATAAAGAAAAATATCTTTACAAATTAAAATTTAATCATAATGATAAAATTTTTTCGTTTAGTATCTTGATAGATTTTTATTAAAATAATTCGTCAAAATAAGCTTTTTCTATTTTTATTTATTCTATTTCTATTTACTTCAGTAAACGCCGTGCTATACAATTATATGGTTTTGGGTTTGTTTTTTTGCTTCAGACGTTCGGCATTAGTTGGAAGCTTGTTATTTTTATTGAACGTTCTTTACTTCTAGAGTTTTTTTTATAAATAATTTTGTTACAGTGGTAATTAATGAGGAAGCGCACATGTTTTTCGACGCTGATTTTAGCTCTGATAGGCAGTGGAGACAAGCATTTAAGCAATTCTTTACTGTGAACGATCTAACGCTTTTAGAGATATTGGTCGAACTTTGACCGACAGAGAGCCAGTTTAATCAAAACGCCTGTTAATTTATGGTTTTAACTATCACCAGAAGTGCTTTTAAAATAATTAACCTAGCTGAAGCTTGAAGCATTTTTTTGAATTCTCTTTTTGTTTTTTAAATCTTTTTTTTTCAGCTTTTTTAAAAAACATTTTAAAACCAGCCATTAAAAAAATATTTTACTTTGATAGAATTTTCAGACTGGTGTGATTTTGAAACAACCAAAAATAGCATAGCCATTATTTCTAGCAAAAATCAAACTGGACGAAAATATCTTGACTTTTTCCAAAACTGGCTCCAAAAATCTAGGCTACTAGACGCCATCGGTCATACGTATGTTGATATTCCGTTTTTGTAATTTTTATTCGAGTCCAAAATTTGTTAACTAAGTAACTAAATAAAAAACTTACAAATGATTTAAAAAAAAATTTTTTGAACCAACTGCGAAACGTCTCTACCATATGCATTATCAAAATAATGACATAAGCTTTTTTTCTACCTCAAATGACTGTAGATATAAAACAATTATGCACGTGCTGTTGCTAAAAAAAGAAATTGTCAAAACTCTATGCCTTTGCCCAAGTTATATATGGATTTACAGCAATTGGTAGGTTTGAGCAAGGCTCGGCAGACACGGAAATAACTTATTGACATACCAGGGATTGAACAACGTGACTGTTGGAACAAAAAAATTGTTCGAAAAAGGCTTTCTTGTCAAAACTGCTGTATACGTTTGAAGGCATAAAATTGTAGCTTAGAAAATTAAAAATACATTGCTATTGTAGGGGCTACATCGGATTGTTGCTCGCCACCTTTACAAAGTTTAAGGCCTTTACATAACCATTAGATAATTTTACTGATCATTTTCTAACTTTTGGCAGCAAACAAAATTTTTTTTTCAATAAAGACACACGATCAACCAAAAATGACCCCCAATAGCGAATCAAAAAACCCTGGTCTATTGTCTTGCTTATATGCATTAAAAGATATAAATTGCGATGGATTTTTAATTGTAAGTGTCTTAAAGCATTGCTTGATTGTCTGAAGTAACATTTAAAGAACATAAACTTTCGACCTACTCTTTAACAAGAAAATATTTTAGTCAAATTGTTCAAAAAGCGCTGCTCTTAAAACACAAACTAAGTTGTACATTAAATAAAAAGTTAAAACAATTTTTCTATCTTGAACATCTAATGTCTGCGGCATTAAACCAAGCAACAATTACTCGTAAAATAGAAGCAAATACACAAGGTTTAAGCTTTGTTTGATTTAAATTTTTAAAGACTACCATAATGAAATAAAATACACGATATACTGCAACAATACTTAAAAAATTCTTTTTTTTATAATATTCATAGCATTTGTCTAATTAGCGCAAAGTAGCTAACCATTGTTTCATTTTGTGTTATATTTGCAGGTGTCAAACGAATATCATTATTACCGCTGTTGTTTGTGCTCTGTTAGCCTTGGCTATAGTAATTTGTAATTCCACGGTTCTTGCAGTTATTGTGACCAACAAGAAACTACAGAACGCTCAAATTGTTAACCGAACATCGTTGGCTTTTTCCGATCTTTTAGTTGGCGTCTTGGTTTTTCCCAGTTTTATATTCAATATGTTTAATTATGTGGATAATAGACTTGAGATCAAAAATGAAAATGACCTTTCCAGTTATACTTCGAAAGAAAACGATTTTAATGCAACTACAGGTTTAAAAGATCTAACAACATATTCTATGTTGCCAAAAGCATATCTTGGTATTTTTGGGTTTTTTACTAGCATTACCATTGCTGTGTCGGTGAACACTTTAGCAGTCGCCGCCATTGACAGGTTTGTCGCTATATATCGTCCTTTAAAATACAGGACAACATCAACAATCTTAATTGCACGTGGGGCATGTGTGGGAATTTGGTTTTTTGTCGTATGCGTTTCGCTTTTGCCATTTTGGTTGGATGATATAATGTACGTCACTGAACACACATCTCTTGTTTTTGCCGAAGGTGATTTAGCAATATATACGTATATGTTGACTTTTTGTATTCCTTTGATTGTTTTATGGTTTTTTACTCTTGCTAGTTACGTAGCTTATAAAAAACATTACAACTCTAGAAAGAAGATAATTTCCAATGAGTTAATCAGACGAGAAATGAAAAAACATATTAAACTTATGATCACTCTCGGTATAATGGCTGGTGCTTTTACTGTAACTATGATTCCATCGATTGCTTTCATTTCGCATTTATTTCTTGACGACGAAGAGTTTTTTGAATTGCTTAGTTTAAGTCGTCAAAATCCTGTAAATTACTTTCAATTCGCTGAGGTCGGCGTTACGATATTATACTTGGCTAACAGCTTAACTAACTTTTTCGTATACAGCGCTCGAGACAAACGCTTCCGACAAACTTCAAAAAGCTTTTATTTGAAAATATTCGGTAAAATAGCCGCCGATGCACGTATGTTAGTAAGCCGTACAACAGATTAGTTTGAAAAATCAAGCAATGATTTGCTGCTTTTAACAAAACAAAAGTTTGCAATTTTTCTTGGTTGGAAATTATTTGTCGGTCAACAACTGGATTCAAAGATCATAACTTAAACAACTTGCTGTTTTTTTAAATATTTTTCAAAATATTTTTTTACTTAATAGCATTAACATATAATTCTATGATGTTTATCAATTGAGTTCAGCTTTTATAATTCTATGTTTTAAAAAAATGCCTCAATCTAATCAATTATTGTTTATTGTCGTCAATGGAGTCGTCTTGCCATTATTTAAGAATGTTTTCATATTTTTGCCAAAAAACTATCAGGACAATTATTTGTAGATACTGGAAATTTTTATTCAACAGCGTTTTAAGGTAGTCAAAAGTTTGAAAAGAACGTACTTAATAAAATAAAAACAGTCAAAACTAAAATTTAAAATTTTGCATAGTTTTTCTTTTCAAATCTTTTAATTTTTAAATTCTTTGGTTTTTAAATTCATAGCTAATCAACTAAAAACAAGAATGGCGGGCACAATTGTAGAAGCGCTATTTTATGAGTGCTTATAATGATTGCTTTTCGCGACTTAATGAGTACGCGACTGTGTTCTACCTAATAATTTTGTTTCATGTAATCAACTTCCTGCATGTGCTAGTTTTTCTTATGTTAGCGACTTATAATCAGTGATACATAGTTTATAATTAATTAAGGTATTGTAAGAACTTTAAAAAGAAACCCAAAAAATTTATTATTTGTAGTAACAAAGCGAGGTTTTTTATTATAAAAAAAAGTTCGCTGTTAACGCTTAATATGTTAGTTTTTGATTGGCTTATTTTTTTAAATTTCATTTGCAAACAACATTTTGAATTTAAGTGCATCTCAAAAAACGTATCTTAATAATGTCTCATTATCCTGAAATTTGTTAAATACTATTTGAAACAAATTGTTAAGATAGAAAATATTTTTATTGTCTAGTAGTGTTCTATAACTGAAATTTTGCTTTTAGAATTTTTCTTGGAAATATTGAAAAAATGCCGTTACTAACGCTCAATTAGTAATAATTGTTAAAATTATATAATTTAAGATTATAATAATTGTAGGCTGCGGATAATTATTAATAGTTATCAGATTATGCGGTTGTGCTTTAAAGATCAGTTTTTGCAAGTTTTGGAAGGAAAATTCTTATTTGTTTTATTGATTTTTTGCTTCGGTTAGCGCTAAAGCACCAAAAAAAGTAAAAAACTCATAAAACAAACAAAGAATACTCCCGCCAATGCTCGTAGTGGAAACGAGATATTAAAGTGTTGCTTTTTTGAACCAAATTTGGTAAGTTATCGAAAAATAGAAGATTTTTGTTAAATAAGTGTTTTTTTCTTTATGAAACATTTTTGGGCTTATTTTATGTATTTTGTGCAAATCTTCAGTAAATATAACGTGCATTTACGCATTCTTACATTTATATTTAAACGAAGAATGCAAGAAAAAAAATTGTTTTTGTGCCAAAAACATTTGTAATTTTTTGTGCATTTTCGTACTCTATCGCTGAAGACCGAAGTAGGTAGGAAAAGTTTGCTATAGTTCTTTTAAGCAAAAGTGTGATATAACTAGTTTTTTTTTTATGAAGAACATTAAAATGTAGTGTTTTACGTGGTTAAAAAACCCGTAGCAACACATCCTGTTCTAGTAATGTAAATCTAACTTTAATTATTTTTTGACTTATACAATATGTGATTAAATTTCATTTCATTTTTTTTATTTTATCTTCCTGACTCGCAAGAAAGCGACGGAGGCGCTATACATAAGGAAAGCAATTATCCCAATCTGCTTCCGGAGATGCCAAGATATTGCTGTCCGGTTATAATATTTTATTTTGTGTTTTTAGTTTTATAGAGATAATGACTGAAATTTAGAACTACTTGCCAAGACCACCAAGTAGAGGAAATTGCCATGGAGTGTCTTTCCCGAGAACACCACATCAGGGCCGGCCTTAGAAGTTGCGGGGCCCAATTAGTTGGATGCTTGCGGGGCCCCTCTATACTATTTATTATTGTGCATAAAGAAGAAAAGAATTGCAAGTGCAAAGTGGCCATTCTCAACCTTTCTAATATTTTTTTATATATTCTTCAGAAATTTTCTATATCCTAAAAATTTCTCAGGGCGGAAAATTTTATAAAAATTGAAAAACGAAAAAGACTCTATACACCCTTTTATTAAATAGTTGTCTTTTTAACCAATTTTATTTTTATATATTTTCTATTCTGGAAAAAACGGAGCGATTTTTTTGAATCCAACTGTACATCAAAATGTCTGACATTGCTCCACATTCATGAAAAATCTAAAGCCTATTTTGTCTTACGCGGGTGTGAAAGGTCTCCAAACTTGAGCAAAAGTTTAGCCCTTTAGTCATGATTTTAGATTTTCCTGTTTCCATGGATAATGGTTTGAGATTCATTGCATTTTCAACATAAAAGAAATTGGTAATAGTTTTCTTGGAGCTAATGGGCAAGTTTAGAAATACAAAATAGAGAAATAGAGATATTTTGCAAAACACCAAGTTGCAATTCTTTTCTTTGTGTGTCATAGTAGGGTTCTTTAGATGGTAACTATTAAGATACGTCATTAATTAATCTGGTTACTACTGGTTTGACTGCTGGGCGCTGACTGGCTGAGTGCACACATGTGATTGCATCAGCAATACCGCCAGAGGATCGAGATGACCGAGATTGTCGCCTTTTGAAAAAAAAATGCGGGGCCCCTCTCAGCGCGGGGCCCGATTTGGAGCAATCGGTCAAATCGGCCTAAGGCCGGCCCTGCACCACATGATGGCGTGATTAGGTTTTTATTCGAGAGCATGTTGATCACAATCACGGCGCTCTAACTACTTGACCACGCTGCCGACTGAAATGATAGAATTAATATCTTTAGTATAAACAATAAAGTATTAATCCAAAAAGGAATTTAGTATAAATCCAAAAAAGAACTTCTTAATCTATTTAAAGGGTTTTTATATTTTTGTCTATTTTTTGATTAAGTTAAACATCATTTCTGTGAAAAGCAGTTTAGGTTTATTGTTTTAACGCGATTGATAGAAGTGTAGCCAAAAAAAATTAAGAGGCGACCAAAATTCATGCAAAAATATGTCAAGTGTAAACGAAAATTCACTGGTAGCAACTACTATTTGACTTTAAAAAGCAAACATTTTTTTGGATGAATAGTACGTTTGTAGTGAGTAATTAAAGTTTAAGGCAAAAAGCAGAAAAATAAATTACAGCAACTACACGAAAAGCGTTGTCGTTTGAAGGGCATCCACTTCAGGCCAGACACAAACAGGACTGGGGCCGAGGGTTTATCCTTTTACTACCCCAGACTGCTGCACTGCCTGAATCAGATGCTGGCAGTGGTGTTATTAAGCCAGCATCAAGTTTTGTCATCCAAAAACGTCAGACCTCGTGCTCCATGTGGTGCCCGATATATAGGGCACGCTGTTAGTACATGGTCTGTGGTTTGCTCAGAGGCGCCACACTCGCAATTCGGTAAAGAAGCGAGACCCCATTTGTGCATGGACGAATGGAATCGCCCAACACCAGTCCGCAAGCGGTTGATCTTAACCCAAGCTGCACGGGGTAAGCCCATCCCAACAGGCCTGGCACCGGTCTCGGGCACAAAAGCACGGAGCCTGGAAGCATTTTCACAGTACTCCGTTTTCCATTTGTGATTTGTCCATACAGAAGCGCGGATGCCAAGTCTGGCAAGATGGTAGGTGCTTTCTCGCAGCCTGGGCCGTGAGTAAGTCTGTTCATTGGTATTAAAGATGACAGACCGAAACCGAACCTACCAAAACGAAAGAGTATCCACCCATTCCGATATTCAGTGTGGGTCTGCTAATCGGCAAACGTCCTTTTCAGGACGGGACAATGCCTGGATAAAACTGCCCTTTTCAGGGCACATTGCGAACAAGTTCGGAAGATCCACTATTCTTCAGCTAAACATCGAAGGCCTCACCGCAAGCAAGATGAACGTTCTTCATCACCTCGCTATGCAGTCTGAGGCACTCGTCATCCTACACGGAAAACAATATCAGTTTATAATATCAGGGGTGCCCAGACCTGCCTCTCGCAAAAGCCGCATATAAAAAAAAGAAAAGTTTAAAGAGCCGCAATACAAAAAAACTACAAAATTTCCACAGATATTGTACAAACTTTAATTTACTGACACACGTCATTAAAAATTATGAATCTCCATTTGAGCTGTAAGTTCTTTAAAATTAGGTTCACGGTAGTTCTTTTACATGTTGGTTGTTAGCGCCGCACAATGCTTTAACTTCACAAACTTCATTATAGAATAAAAGGACTCACAACAGTATGTAGTACTAAAGATTGAAATTAGCCTGATAGTAGTTTTTTTCATTTCTGGATATTTTGTTGCTGGGACTTGTGTCCAAAACTCCAATGTATTCAGAGTTTTGTGGGCCATTTTTAAGGCATGGTCTTCATGCAGATCCACTAATTCAAGTTCCACGGCAGGTGCTTCTGATAACAAAGGTTTAGGGATAGGACATCCACTGGTGATAACATCAACCTCAAATTGGTTAACAAAAAAAGCAAAGCATGGTTTCAGTTTTCGCTGATCGTTAAACCTTTCTTGGAAATGATCATGCAGTCATTGCAATTTGGCTTTGTAGTCTTCTAGTTTCTCGTTTTTTATTTCAACGTCAGGAAATGCAGTTATCCTTTTGCTGAGGTTAGGAAAGTGACTGAATTTTTTTGACAATAAATTGTTTTGGAAAATTCTAATTTTATTTTGAAAACCAAAAACTGTTTGCGAAAGATCTGAAAAAAAACTTGTCCTTACCTTGGAGTATCAAATTCAAAGTGTTGAAATGCTGCATTATGTCGGTAAAAACATCAGATCTTGGTCATCATTTTCCAGTTGAGAATAAGGCTTTTTAATTTCATTAAGAAAGGCAATAATTGGGTCTAAAATTCAACAAATCTGCACAAAACGTTGCTAGTGGATAACCATCTTACTATGCAGTAGAACGAGACATCACTGGGTTTATCTTCGAGCTCTACTTCTTCAATAAAATTTCTAAATTGTCGGTGAGTTTTGCTATGTTTGCGTATAAAATTAACAATTTCAAGTACAGTTTTCATGATATCTTCATATTTAAAATATCTTGAGATCAGATTCTCACGGTGAATAATGCAGTGAATAGGAAGAAAATCTGGGTAGCTAGGATTATTTTTTATAAGTGCGATTAATCTTGCATTTTTTCCCACCATAGCGGGCGCTCCGTCTGTTGCCACACTGACAAACTTATTCAATGGAATCTTAGCCTTTATTAAGATTTCGTCCAGCGCTTTTTTATATCTACGCCGCGAGTTGTTTCCTTTAACGGAATTAAGTCCAACAATTCTTCTTTAACGGCTACATCAAAAGAAACATAGCGAACATATACAACCAGTTGTGGATTATCTGTTACATCAGTTGATTCGTCCAGAGCTAAACTGAACGCAGTGGCATTTGCCAAATCTCTTTGGAGTTTGTCTTTATCATTAGCACTGATCCGAGAGATCCTCCTTTTTACGGTGTGTCAAGAAACTGGTGTTTGCGATGTTAGCCGTTGCAATTTTCTGTTGTTAGGATCCAGCACTGCAATAACCTCGGCAATATTTTTCTTAACGAATTCACCATTAGAATACGAATGTTTAGCCCGTGCGATATTCCATGATATAATGAAGCTGGCTTCAGTTGTTGTATCACTTTCCTTCTTAAACGTTTTTATAAGATTCTACTGAGAATTTAGTAGCGATTTTAACTCGGTAAGCTTACTCCTCTTTAATGCTGACTTAAGTGGATAGTTATTAGAAAAGTTGCTGTGTCTTGTTTCGTGATGACGTTTCATGCTACTCGCTTTGTAATGACTAAGGGAATCGTAGCAGATAAGACATAAAGACTTTTCTCCGTGTCGGTAAATGCAAATTCTCCTTCCCGCTCTGGCTTAAAGGTTCTTTTATCGCCCTCACATTTTCTCTTTTTTCTAGCTGGCGCCATTTCTTTACCAAACAGTACAAGCTAGTTTTTATATATTTTTTGAAAAGCTAAACACTTTCTTAAAAGCTAAATAAAAAATTAAAAGCCTTTTATATGGAAATGCCTACTCACTTTACCTGGACTGATAGTGATAACTGTTGCACAGTTCATGTTAACTTGAAAAGTCACACAACCAATTATGTTAAAACCTAGATAGATTATGACGTTTAATTAAAATAATTACAATCGTCCGTTGCACTAAAAGCAATATGAAGATCAGCTTACATCGCAGAGGGCTAGTGACTAACTAAGCGGTGAATCGGTAACAGTCTGAAAGAATTAGCGAGAAACTGTTGTGTTTTTAGCTACAGAGCTTATTTTTTAATAGAATTATTTTGAAACATTCGCCTTATTCGAGAACTGCAAGCGTTTAACTGACTCGGTTCAGGCAATGTCTGCGGGTAGTAACTACTGCGCGTAATTATGATGAATGAATTCGGGCGATGCTTGAGTGAAATAAAGAAAAGCGAGTAAACAGAACAAACGCGCAAAAGCGATTGGCATTCAATGAATAATAGCAAAGTTAGCGCAAGGTTTAACGAAAAAGATGCGAACTAAAATTGCGTGATCGACCATAACAGGAATGTAAACAAAGAGCCGCACACAGCCCAAAGAGCCGCCGTTTGACCACCCTTGATATATATAAAACCGAACTAGATCTACAACGTAACGTCACAAACTTTAAAAACCAAATGTCTCAAAAAGCGATCTGAAAAATCTTTTAACCTTCTAAAGCACAGCACTAAAATTTTAATTTTTTAAAATTAGAGTTTTATTTAATTTTTTTTTTTTTTTTTGATAAAAGAACAAAAATAATAATTTAAAAATTTGAGTTATCTTATCTTTTGTGCTTTTGGCTCGAAAAAGTTTTTCCTTCTGCTTAGGTAAGATTTTACTTTTCTCATTTCACGTTATAATAAGCGTGTAAAAACTGTTGTTTCTCAACTTGTAAAGATTCAAGTGATGTAGCTTTATATATACGTAATTGAAGATATTTCGCAGGCCTTATTGACCGCGTTGTTTCTTTCTGTATTAAGAGAATCAACATTTGGTATTACTAAAAATATTTCACAAAAACTGCTCAACTTGGTTAAGGCTGCTTTACTATATTGATGACTTGGCTTTAAAACAGAAAGCAGCTATCAGATCAATACGGCCATATAATGAAGTTTAAATAAATTTACGCTTTTTTTGAATTTTTGAAAGTATAAAAAAAATTGAAGATAACCATGAGGTTATCCCTAATTTATGCAAGCCACGAAGATGGGTTGCGACTTAAATTTGGATGGCAACAGCTTTTACTTTAATTCGTATGTCTCGCATTTTTGAACAACCAACATCGGATAAATTCACATTTTTAATATCATTCTTTACAAAAGATATAATTCAAATTCACGTCAGGAAAATGTTAAGTTGCCATCTTCAAAATTGTACTTCAATATAACATTTTAATTACCAAAGGCGGCAATTTACGCCTTTTACATAGTTTTCAGAGTAATGTTACTCGAAGCATTTGTTTCACTTTTTTTTTTGGAAATTTGTCGAGTTCTATTTTCTTAAAAAAATGTATTTGTTTAAAAAAAACGATTCTATACAAAAATAAATTCTCACCTACTTACAACCATTACCTATGTCATTTGACCAAGCAGACACTTTTGAATATTATATAAGACGCAGTTGCACCGCGCCTTGTTTTGCCGGAACTTACTAAATTAGCCTTTGTTTTGTGTTCAAAGCAAAGACTGTTGTCAAACAATGAATTCAATTCCAATAGATCAAATTCACACTTCTCAGCTCATTTCTATGTGCGGAAGCAATAAATTTGCAGTACGTAGCTGAATAGAAGTGCAAATGAATATTTGTAAGTGAAGGTTGTTAGCAAATTGATTTTTTCTAAAAATTAGTCACAGTGTTTCCCAACCTATGGCCACATAGCCAAAACGGGTCAAAGCAAATTTTTGGTAGGCCACAGAAATTTTTTGTATTTTTACTGGGAAAAAGCCCTACCGGCAACTCGAGCTTTTTTTTTTAGACTTCCGAAGTTTTTTCGGTCAAAAATTGAGAAATGTATTACAGAATTGAAGTGAAGACTTTTTTTAGTCTTCAATGTTTTTTTAGACGAAAAAGGAAAAATGCCTTAAATAATTTTTGTCAAGATATTTTTCTTTTTTGATCTTTACAATTCTTTTTAAAGGGAAACTAATAGTTTCCGCTTCTATTCAACCACAAACCTGGTGAAGACAAAAAAAGGTCTTCAGTTTAATTCTCCGGGACATTTCTCATTTCAGACGATTCTATTCAGTTGTAAAACCTTAACTACAATTTTTTCTATCCAACACAAAAGAAGTGCTTTTGTTTTAAATTTTGCTTTTCCGCGAAAAAGTTTTCCGGTGCCTCTGATGATAAGTAGATTTTATGGACCACAAAATCATTCTGGCTTAAAAGTGAGCCATGAGCTAAAAAGGATGGAAACGATGCTCCAACTCGACTACGTAATTATTTCTAAGTTTAGTAGAATCTCTTATTTTTTAAGATGAAAATCTCTTAGATTTACCGCCTGTTAAGCTACTATAGGATTCCTGTGAAAATATTTCCATGAGAAACTTTCTGAACAGGGTATCAACGATGAGAAAACAGCTTCGTTAAAGCAGTAACTAAATGATTGAATCATTTGATGGCGATGATTTAGATTCTGCAACTGAAACAGATAATGACAACAATCTACAACAAGAAAGTCAAAAACGTATGAAAAAGCCCCCGGGTCGCATGCGGTCCTCGCTGCGAATTGCTGTGGCCCGCGCAACTATTATTTTTTGTGAATTTTTATCTTTTGAAATATCTCGCAAAATTTGCGAAACAATACAGCAAGGTTTCCTCAAAACTATGCGATTGTAGTACTTTTTACAATTTAAATAATTGAAAACAATAGATGTATCGATTTAAGACTTTGATAAGATATTAAAAAATATACCAATCTTATATAAATTTTTTAGAAAGTTGAAAAGATATTTTAATTTTTCATCAATTAAAGAGCAATTTTGGTTATTTTTATTTCTCTTTGGTTTTGATGCTACCTCAACTAATAAATGTAGTTAAATGAAACTGCTAAAAATTAAGTCGAGTTCTGCGCTAAAGACTTATCAGTACTAGCTGGAGTGACAAGAGGGAAATTGCGCCCTCAAGACGCCAAAATTTCAGCAAAACAAGATTTTTTGGCCACCCAACACGCACTATTTGTACAATTTAGATTAGTGCGCAAAAACAACCAAGATTTAATGTGAAAACCTTTTTCTCCAATTGTTTCTATATTATTTACAACTCAAAAAAAGTCTAGACAAAAAAAATCTTCGCATTAAATCTGAATGAAGCCCCCATGGAATGATGCGAAATGACCATTCGGGTAATGGTCAAAAAAATTTGGGTAAAATTATTTGCAAAATGGTTTGGTCTGTTACGGCTATGGCTAAAAGTAAACTATAATAAAGTTGGAACACAGTTTTTTATTTTTATTTGCAAACAATCGAGTTTAATTATTTGGATCAAAATAATTATTTGTGTAAATAATCATATATTATTTGGTTCAAATTATATTTGTGCAAATAAAAATAATTAATTGGGTCAAATTATATTTGTAAACAAAAGCACCGGAAAGCGGAGGGTAGTGGGGCAATTGATCCTCTTGCCCTTTTGCTTTCTTGAAATTTTCCCCGGGTCTTATGAAAAAAAGTAATTTTGCCCTTAAACTCATAAAAACTCGACCAAAATATAAGATTGATAGAAAATAAAGGCTTTTTGTTTTTGTTTTTATTTTGAATTCGGGAAAAACTAGAGATTTTGGACACTGATTGAATATGTGGACCCCCCTTTTTTTTCAATCACCACAAAATTTTTTCGTTGAAAACGTTTGCGATGCTAAATGGTCATTCTTGAAAGGTGCCTTTTTTAAGTTTTGCCTCCTCATTAAAAGATTTTCCGCCGCCCTGTTTGTGAAAAATTATTTGAGCTGACTTATACTTATTTGTCTTTACTTGTTTAAAATTGGGATTGCAAACACTTTTAATTGAGCATTAAAAACATAAAAAGCAAAAAAGCTCTGGGACAGGAGATTTTTACAAAATCAAATATAAAATATCAACCCAATACTTCTTCATGATTATTTGTGACCAATTGGATTTCAGTTTGTAAAATTTTAACTTAAAAAATATTTTAATGGAAAGACCAAAAAAGTTTGATCTATAACTAGGTAAAAAAATTATTTTGAGAGGATATTTTTGGAGAAAAAAAACTATATCAAAAGAATCAAGTTTATTGATAAAAGTAATATTCTCCAACAAAATCATTTTAAAATATTTTCATACTGAGCTATTTTTTCCTTAATCATCATGCTCATCGCTGTCATCAAGTAAATTACACGCTCTTTGTTTGGAACGCACCAAATTAACATTAGAATCACCGGAATTCGGAACTACACACAATTAACTTGCGCATCAATTAACCTAAACGCTGTTTCATAACGTTTAACACTAAATAAAGAATTTTTATTGAACAAAAATATTGCAGATTATGTTGTGTTTGCAAAGAAACAATTAAACCAGACTAAACAAACAAAAAAGGTCTATAATAGTGTCTATAGCTGAATTTTTAAACTCTGGGGCGTGAAAGTTTTATCAAAAGGGCGCAAGCAACTGGCTGCAAACTGAATTGATAGCTGCAATGACAATTTTTTGTCTTCACATTGAATTTTTGACGCTGATGAGAAGTAAAGACTTTTTTGTCTTCACCTTCAATTCCCGACAAAGATGAAAGATGTGACAATAGAAGTCGGGTTTTTTGCTTTGTTTATGTTATCAAGGGGAGTGGTGGCAAGTTTTGTTGGCATGAGGAAGAGGGTGCACGAGCAATATCTTGGCATTTCCAAAAGCAAGTTGAAATAATTGTTTGACTGTTGCTTTATGACAGGGATGGACAGCACGTCAATCGCGACGTCTTAGCTGGTCGTTTTTAATTTTGAGTGAACTTGGAATGTTTTACTTTAAGACTGAAAGTAAAGCAAACTTTAACACTTAAAGTAAAATCCAAGACAGATGTAAAGTAAAGACTCTCTTTTTTTTTTTAAAGATCTGTCTTTTAAGGGACAAAAATCAAGAAATACAAGAGAGATTTAAAGTAAAGACTTGTTTTTTAGAGACCACATTTTTTTAGGATTACATTTCCATAGGGGTTGATCGCGAGTTTTTAAAAAAATTTAAAGTCAATCTTATTAACAGACAAGTTGGCCAGCCTTGCTCTACGTGTATCCTGCGGGCCAGAAGGATAGCACTAAGGAATAAGATTTATTTTGGTAGTCATTTGTTACCAAAAAACTAAATAGCTAAAGTGCAGCAATTTTTAGATTTATATCAGAAAAAGAAAACAAAACAATTTTTTTAAATTTGTCGAATGATGGTTTCCTTAGACTGAATTTAAATAGCTATCGGGAAAGGCTTGGCGGGGTATAATGAGAATTTATTAAACTGATATAAACTAATAACTAAAATGGAAATTTGGAATTCTAACCAAGTATCTTAAAAAAAAATTAAAAATGATTGTTTCTATCAAGTGCAGGTCTATAAAACTTGTATATAAATGTTTATTTTGTATAGTTTCTTAAAAATCATAAATTGTTTTGCTTAGTCCAAAAAGTCAGTCATTTTTTATTCTTCCCTTAGTGCTTTTGGATGCTACTTCTAGTTATTTTCAATATTAATTTTTTTGCAATTATCTTATTTGATTCCTAATTAGTGCTCGTCTCTCTTCGTAATTGGTTTTTTGATAGTAATGCCGGTTTTTTATGTTTATTGTTTTATTTAACATTAGTTAGAATGATTTAAAGATTCTTGGTTGAAATTTCAAATTTTTAAAAAAGATAATTAAAGAAATTCTCATCTTTCCCGCCAAGCTCTTCCTGGTGACTGTCTAAATTCTGTTAAAGAAACGTCTGGTACAATCTCTATGATTGTCACTAGGATAAAAAAAAAATATATAAAACTATGTAATTTCGATGTTTATCAGACATAATAAACCCATAGCTTTGCCAGCGTCCGCCTTTAGTAGTTACAAAATAAGGTCTTGACACATGAACAGGGACATCGGCTCAGACATTTAAATTGTTGCCAATAAACAGTTTTCGCTTTTTTATTATTTCTAATAGTACAGTGACATTTTAGTGCAATAAACTTAAGACATTTACAGAATTCAATTTTTTGCCGATACTTTCTAAAAGTATTCGCAGGAAGATTTGGCAACTTCAAAATGCGGTTTTATGCAGATTTTACGTTTTCTCCGATTTTAATTTCTTTTTGCTTAAATGAAATCGTACCAACTAGACAACAACTTTCTGTTCGTATTAAAAATAGATTTGAAGACATATTTAAGTGGTTACGTTGCGGCCTTCTTAAAGCAAGGGCTTTATAAGTTTTATCAACATATCAGTATATACCACTCTATTTTTATCTTTTTTAAAAGCTGGAAAACCGTTAAATAAATAAATGGTCATAACATCAACCAGTAACTAAAATTTTATTTGAAATCGATTGCTTTGTCGGGCATATTTTGTCTGAGAATAATAGTCCATCAACATTAATATTAGCATTAGATTTAAATATCACTCGACTACTTTCAATAAAGAAGTTCTCCAGGCAAAATCAAGTAAAAAGATTTTTTCTCTACATTCCCTTTTCTTTCAGGTTTTAGCTTCAATTATTTCATTTAAAAAGTTCAAGAAATCATTATGAAGAATAGTTTTATTGAACTAGGCATACCCGCACCAGATATTCCACCTACTAATGAAATATAACGTCTAATTAATATTAGATCAGGGATAGAAAAAATCTCATTGCACTCGCGGGCTGTATCAGAAAATTAAAAAATGGGTGCGGTCCGCATAAAATTTGGAAAATAATATAGTTTTGCCCGAATTTTTTGGACGTTTTTCCGATTCATGATCTTTTAGCGTTTCGCCGATACGAGAAGTAATTGTATTCTAAATTTGTGGTGAAGACCTAAAAAATATATTATCACTTATAATTAGGGTTACCATATTTTCGGAGGGGCGAACCGGGACGCTCGTTAATAGAAAAAAATTCGACCCTAAAATGTTAAGTTCTCTAAAGAAAAATTGTCTTCGCTTTAAAAGACTCGGTTTTTTTCATTTTTGTTCCCAAAAAAGAGGTGTTCTCTAAAACAAAGGGCATCTCCTAGAATCTGTTCCTGATTTTTCTATTTTTATCACATAAAATTAAAACTGGCTTTACTTCTTTCCAAACACACGCGGGCCGCATTGAAAAAATTTGTGGCCGCATTTGACCCGCGGGCCACAGGTTTCCCAGCCTTGAGTTAGATCCTTGTGCAATAATAAAACCGAGAAACTTTTCAAATTATCTTAAATGATTTGATTTGATGACATCTTACTGATCGTGAATTTGGCGTAGGCGCTTGCACAGACAACGGATACAGTATTCTAAACTGCTATAAATTTATAAGATACTGTACACATGATAGAAAATTAAACAGTGGCGAATTTCTGTGTAGTTTTTTTCAGTTATGCTAACTTTATAATTTGATCAAGTTTAATTTAGGTTCTGCGTTGAAGTACATGAGAGCGTTGTTTGTCTTTCTGTTCAAATTATTGTTATCAAGGAAGCAACAGGAAATAAACATTTTTTTGACACTTTGTCGCAAAAATTTAATGAAAATAACAAGAGTAATAAAAAAGGACTTATAACGGTGATACGAGAGACGGCATGAATAATTAACCTTCATCAAATTTTTTCATTATTTTTGGTTAATTCAAGTGATAATTAACAGCTTGACCTGGTGTTAAATTCTGCAAAGGAATCGACTTTCACTAAAGAAGTCTCTTACATCAGACACATCAAACTCGAAAGTTTTTTTTGTGGGGCGCATTCATGGCACGATAGGATGATGAGCCGCAAATCCTGGTACGCTAAACAATTTTTTGACATTTGGCATAGGCAAATAAACTTTTTATTTTACTTCAGCGTTTAAACTCATTAAGGCAACTGAAAATTCACGCTCCTCCGCAGCAACTTTATATTTAAACATTTTTAAAAATCAAAACAAACAATTTAAGTATTTGCGGTCAATCAACTTTCCAACTTTAAAATGATTTGTTTTTTTTATCTAAAAACACACAATTATTGCTCTTGCTACACAAGTGACCAAGGCAGAGCAGCATCAAGGTTATCTTAAAGTTTTTGAATGATAAATTTTTTTAAAGAATCCCACGTAAAACGTCGCCGAGTGGGTAGGGTGAGCTCGGTATTGATGGCGAACGCGATCAACATGGTTGCGGTTTAAAACTTTCTAGCGTCATCCTGTTGTGTTCCTAAGAAAAATATTTTATAGCACTTACCTCTAGTTGGCAGTCTAATCAAGCAGTTCTAAATTTAGTTAAATAACTATAGGGCATAAAAACTAAAAAAACCATCAAGAAAAATATATATTCAACCGGAAAGCGATACGCATCTTGGCGTTTTCGAAAGCCGAGAAAAGCAGGGAACTCGAAGAATTTTTAATCAACTTATTTAAATTGAATCGACTTATACTGCATAAATACAATAACTAATTGTTGTAACTGAAATATTTTCTGAAGCTTTAGCTCCAACTCCGATTTCGTAAAAAAAAAACAGAATTGAAACCAAGATAATCAAAAGCAGCAAAAACTACAATGACCATAAGCCGTATCTGCCGGGAGGGGGAAGAGGAGCAATTGCCCTCCAAGTCTCAAAAATTTGGACAAAACCAGAATTTTTGGGAAGCCATAGAAAAAATTTGGGGAAAATCAAGAATTTTTCGCAGCGACAAGGAATCATTCGGGCAAAATTTTTTTGTGCATCGAAAATGAACACTGAATTCAGAAAAAATTTTAAGATTTAAAGTGACGACTTACTATTTTTTCTTTTTTTTACAGGTCAATATGTTTTGGGTTAAAAATTGAGAAATCAAAGACAGATTCAAACTGAAGACCTTTTTTTTGGTCTTCACCCTAAATTCTAAACAAATTTTTTGTCATATCTGTGAAGTACTAGAAAATCATGATTTGGGAAAACGTTACAAAATTTGGACCTGACTGTATTGACGACCTAAATTTTTTCGGCTGGTACCTTATAGAATAACAACTGAGAAAAACAAAGTTTTAGTAGGCTACATTTTGAAACAAAATAATTAAGTGTTTTTAGTGATTTCTAAAACTGTTTATAAAATACGGAATCAGTACAAATTGTTAACAGTTACTCTTAAAAAGCAGAGAATTTTAGTGGCAGCTTGTCAATACAGTTAGGAAAATTAAAAGAAAAAAGTTGACAAGGGAAGAGAAGAAAAAAAAGTAGATTAAGTAAAAAATTTAAGGTAAGTCTTTCATGACTTCTTAAAATTATTCAAAAGAAATTAACAAAAATATTTTTCTTCTATAAAAAAGAAATATAGCCTAAATGCTCATAGATGTCTATTTAACAATTTAAAGAAACGCGATTCTTTAATTCAGCATGTCTTCTTTTAAATTGCCCAAGAATAATTAAGAATATTTAGCTCACTTGCTCCCAAAGCCGAAAACCATTTTGTTTTTTGACAATGTATTAGGTCGGCAAAAATTGAACTTTTAGATTAACCTCTGCCAACTAACGCGATCAGACTTTGTGTGGTGCTGCCATCAGGCAGTTAATGAAGAAAAATGCAAAATAGTGCAATTTTTTCCTTGGCTGATTAATTAGCACTTACAAAGCTGTAAAAGTAAGTATAGAAAAGACAAACAAGCTTAGCTAAGCTCAATGTTATTTGTACAAGCTAAGCTCAAGAAAAAGAAGCTTTTAAGTAATGACCAAACTAAGGTAAACGGAAGTCACAAAACAGTTTTCATGTTGTGTTTTATACCGATCTACAATTGAAAATGTGAGATTTTTTCAAGAAATGTTATTTATTAAAAACTTTTTTAAGGTAATGAAAAATTTTTTTAAATCGTATTTATAATACAGGATAGTATTTACCGTATGTTGTTTATTGTAATAATTTTGTTTCTAAAATTCTTTTACTCGGTTTTAGTGGTAAAGTTCTCCAGAAGTTATATTCTGTTTGCTTTATTTTTTTTATTCTATCATGCATTTTTAGTTTTAGTAATAGCAATGCAGCCAAGAAAACCATATTTTTTTAAGGACTTTTATTTGCTCATCAAAAAATAAATTTTTTTATTCAGAATAGAGAAACGAGTGAACATAAAAAACAGCTCTACTTTTTATATGAACTATTAGCTTTAATATGTTAGTTCTTGTGAGACTTTTAAATATTGAAGAATTTATGCTTATTTATTTTGATGTTTTATTTCTCTTATACCCTTTATTTTTTATTATTTATATGGCAACTATCGCGCGGAAAAATTGCATGATAGTAAGCTAGCACCAAAAAAGTTGAAAGATAAAAATGTGGTTTTCTACATGTTGTTTATCTCACTGGTTAACGTTTACTTGAACACATGCGTCCCATTAAAGGTGATATCATGAAAATGCTGTTTTGTTATCATATTAAATAAATTTTTTGATTTTGTAAAATAATTCTTTTGTTTTTATGACCTCATTTTAGTAATCAAATAGTTATACTGTAAAATATAATCCAGAAGTGTTGATAACTTATTCAGGTCTAAACTTGCAATGAGTAATAACTCCATTGTAGAATATATAGACTGGAAAAATTATTTAAAAAAATTATTCTTAAAAAATTTCAGCTAAATGCCACTCAACTTAATATAATGGTTATATTAGTTTTTATCCCTTGATTGGAACAGACTAAAAATAAACTGCAAAGTCAAACACTCATCGTGAAAAGCCTAAATCAAAATGATTTCTATTCTTTCCCGTTTTGCGTGTTTGGAAAACGTGTGAAAACAAGACTAAAATCCATAAAGGAAATTGTCTGCTTTGCAATTATGTGTTATATAAAGCATCAAATTGTTATATCATATAACTCCAGAGATATAGAAAAGCGTTTTTACACTTGAATGATTTATGTTGTTCGTATGATTAATTTTTTGGTTTTTGCTCGTATAACCTATTTAGTAAAATTCATTAGTTTTAGCTCAATATTATAAAATAAAGGTTTCTAAAGAAAAAGTTTTATTTAAAAAAATGCTTTTGTTTTTCGAAAAAACTTTGAGAAATCTTGCATGCTTTGTGCAATGTAAATAGTGAATTCCGTCAATAGTGGTTTTGTGCAATGTAAATAGTGGATGAAACAGGCTGGGTTCCGACGCGGGAAGTCAACCGTAGATCAAGTTGTTCTGCTAACCCAGAACATCGAGGATTCTTTTGAGGTTAGAAAGAAGGCCGGTACCGTATTTATCGATCTGACAGCTGCTTATGACACTGTCTGGCACCGTGGCCTTACCTGCAAGCTGCTAAGACTACTTCCGGATAAGCACATGGTCAAAATGATCATGGAGCTTGTCCGAAATCGAAGTTTCACCCTTACCACCGGTGACAGCAAGCAAAGCAGGCTACGTCGTCTTAAAAACGGCGTTCCTCAGGGATCGGTTTTGGCTCCCCTCCTATTTAACATCTATACGTACGATCTTCCTTCCATGATTTCTAGAAAGTTTGCTTATGCTGATGATCTAGCATTGTTGTATTCTTCTGGAAACTGGAAGGACTTGGAGGAGACTTTAAGCCAAGACATGTTCACACTTTCAGCGTATCTCCAGACTTGGAGGTTGAAGCTCAGTCACACTAAGACGGTGACGGCAGCCTTTCACTTAAATAACCGAGAGACCAAACGTGAGCTAAAGGTCTACAACAACGGTAGACTTTTACCGTTCTGTCCAACCTCTATTTATCTTGGGGTTAAACTGGACAGATCGCTCACGTTTCGTCACCATTTCGTGGCATTGCGCAAAAAACTATCCTCGCGCGTCGCACTGTTGAGGCAACTCGTGGGCTCGGGATGGGGTGCTGGTGCTAAAACACTACGCATAGCCACCTTATCTCTAGTCTACTCAACAGCTGAGTACTGTGCGCCAGTCTGGTGTCGCAGTTCTCACACTAGCCTCATTGACAGTGTCTTGAACGACGCCTTGCGCATAGTTACTGGATGCCTGCGTTCCACTCCAACGGACCACCTACGTGTACTCTCAGGCATCCAGCCAGCTGAGCTTCGCCGAATGGGAGCGACACTCTCCTTGGCTTACCGTGGATCTCTGGACCTCGATCATATCTTGTATGGTCTTTTAAATGGGTCCTCAGATACTCGCCAAGTGAGACTAAGATCCAGACGCCCGTTTGTGCCAGGTGCGCGGAATCTCTTGGACAACCTAGCCAGACTTGGCATCCGCGCTTCTGAATGGAAAAATCACAAATGGAACGCGGATTACTGTGAAAATGCTTCCAGGCTCCGTGCTTTTGTGCCCCGGACCGGTGCCAGGCCTGTTGGGATGGGCTTACCCCGAGCAGCTTGGGTTAAGCTCAACCGCCTGCGGACTGGTGTTGGGCGATTCCATTCGTCCATACACAAATGGGGTCTCGCTCCTTCACCTAATTGCGAGTGTGACATCTCTGAGCAAACCGCAGACCATGTACTAACAGCGTGCCCCATACACCGGGCACCACATGGAGCACGAGGTCTGACAATTTTGGATGACGAAACTTGATGCTGGCTTAATAACACCACTGCCAGCATCTGATTGAGGCAGTGCAGCAGTCTGGGGTAGTAAAAGAATAAACCCTCGGCCCCAGTCCAGCTTGTGTCTGACCTGGAGTGGATGCCCTTCAAGCGATATCGACGACGACAAATAGTGGAAAATTGTTATCGACTTTCTCAGGAAATAATATTGAATCTGTACTTAACTATTGTAAGGAATTTAATGTAATACACTATAATAATTATATTACTTTTTACAGAATTATAACGTCGATAGCTAAATTCTTTCTGCTTTTATATAATTTTTTCAAATCTCAAACCGATTTTGCGTTGCATTCCATAGAAAAAATCTTTTTGAAGTCTTTATAACATTGGGATCGTAAACATTCGTTTAATTCAACTTTCATACTTCAAAAGTTACAATTAAGTAAAATTTTAAAGATTGATGTTTTTACTGAAAAGTGCACTTTTCTACTTGGGATCTTTAATATATTTGCTAACAATTGCTAAAGTGCAAGGCAGCAATCTTGTCAGTAATAAAGTAAATAATATCACGAACCGAACAGAAAAGCGGCAACTATGCAATGATATTTTCGAAGATTTTCGCAAGAACTGGTATGATGGTTCGAGGTATTTGTCAAGCTTTCTGTACAATCTTCAGTCTTTGAACTGTTCTTAATTTGAAAAAGAATGTTCGCAAAAAACATTTGCGTTTAGCGATTTC
Source organism: Diplosoma virens (assembly GCA_963680785.1). Lineage (NCBI taxonomy): Eukaryota > Metazoa > Chordata > Ascidiacea > Aplousobranchia > Didemnidae > Diplosoma > Diplosoma virens. The sequence continues at coordinate 25,208,897 of OY796893.1, forward strand.
ACATCTCTGATGTATTTGGAATTCTGCAACAAACCAGAACTGATGAAGCAGTGCTCCAACGAAGTAGAAAGTGTTTTGCAGAAACAATCACGCATGAATAAATCTGGTTCATGGAATGAACTTGTTGATAAGATCAACTTTTCAGAATTAAACGAAGAAGAATTAGAAAAGCCATGTTTGCAAGTTGCTATGTTTAATTATCACGAAGCGCCTTATCGATATGTAGAAATAGTCGATATATATGTTCCGTTTTGTTCGATTGTTTGGTGTGGGTTTGAAAACGTCATCTTTCAGTCTAAAACCATTTCTGTTTGGACATGCATGCCTCAAATGTAAGTTTTTTTAAAACTTTTATTTTGTCTAAGCCAATAAAACTTAAGATTCGGCGTATTTACTTTTTATGTCAAAGACTTTAGTTTTTTTTCCATTAACGTATGCGAACTTTAATTTAAGTTGTATTTTTTTAAGATTTAAAAAACATAATAAGACAGTCTCTATTATTTTGGGTTTTTACTTCAGAAGCAGAGCGGTTTTTCAAACATTTTCTAGTATGACGTAAACTTATTATCATGTTTACTTAGTTATGTTATAAAGCAGCGGTTCTTAACTTTTTGACTACGCCTTTCTTAAGTGATTTGGCGCAACTCGGAATCGAAAAAAAGGGCAACGCCAAACGTTTACATCCGCCCGGGAAATAGTTTGTCATCGCAATTGCAGCGATGACCAAAAAAATTAAGGTCATCATTTGAAATTGTAAGAAAAAAGCGAGGTTTTCTCGAAACTGAAATGAAGACTAAAAATGTCTTCGCTTTATGTTGGAAAAAAAACTCACTATATAGAAAGTCAATTTTAAAGCACATGATTCATCATTTTTTCGGGCCAAAAGGTACTCTTGAAATCAGCAAAAAGAGGTAGTAATTTGAAAAATCGGATTTAATGTTACCGCCTTCTTTTTTTATTAAAGTTTTATTGATGGGGATTGCCTCAACAAAGTACCACTGTAATAAAAGTTATAGATAATCAACTTTTCAACTCCATATAAGACTCCTTGGTATGTTTTTGATAAAGAAAATTGATATAAAACTTAATTTAGATTAAATAGTTAAATGTCAAAAGTTCGCCAAACAGTGTCAAAAATTAGGACGCATAACAGTTTGAGCACTTTTCCGCCAAATGGAAAATACTTAAAATTAACAATTGATATTTACAGATGCCGCATAAACATCATCATCGCCGCTGCCGTTTGCGCCATCCTGGCTTTGGCTATTGCGCTGTGCAACTGTACAGTTCTTGGAGTTCTTTTAACCAATCAGAAGCTTCAAAACGCTCAAGTTGTGTATAGAATTTCATTGGGTTTTTCAGATCTTTTAGTTGGTATCTTGGTTTTTCCGAGTTTTATTTACAACATGTTCAGTTACTTACTTCAAAAACCTGCTTTTGAAGAAACAAACAACGGTTTTAACGTAACAGCAAGTGCCAGCAGTTTTAATGGTTCAAGTGTTGTTGAAGAAAGCCACCGAAAAGTAGCTATATTTCTGCCTGATTCATACCTTTATGTAATAGGATTTTTTACAAGTATTACAATTTTTGCCTCAGTAAATACTTTGGCAGTCGCCGCAATTGACAGGTTTGTGGCGCTGTGTTGTCCTCTGAAATATAGAATATTGGCAACAATTTCTATAGCTCGTGGTGCATCTGTAGGAATTTGGTTGACGGCCGTTAGTGTTGCAATTTTACCATTTTGGTTGGACGATTTAATGTACGTCACCGAGCACACATCCCTTGTTTTTGCGGAAGGTGATTTAGCAATATACACGTATTTGTTGACCTTTTGTGTTCCTTTGATTGTTATGTGGTGTTTTACAATTTCTAGCTACATAGCTTATAAGAAACATTTCAACACAAGAATAAAGCTCATTTCGAATGGTTTGATAAAACGAGAAATGTTAAAACATTTTAAACTCATGATCACTCTCGGAATAATGGCTGGTGCTTTTACTTTAACCATGATTCCATCGATTGCTTTAATTTCGCATCTATTTCTTGGCGACGAAGAGTTTTTTGAATTGCTTAGTTTAAGTCGTCAAAATCCTGTAAATTACTTTCGAGCTGCTGAAGTTAGTGTAACAATATTGTACTTGGCTAACAGCTTAACTAACTTTTTCATATACAGCGCCAGGGACATACGGTTTCGAAAAGCTTCCAAAACATTTTATTTAAAAATGTTTGGCAAGATGATTTCTGAGGTGTCTGTGCGAAGGACACGCAGCACCGATCGAACAAGCTATAGATAAAAGACCGTAAAACGTTACTGATTAGAAATGCTTCAAAAATTTGTTAACTAATTTAAGCAGTTGCCTACGGGTTGGTTGAACAGTTGCTGTTTTTAAATACAAAGATGGGAGCTTAGCGAAATTAAGTCTAAAATAGTGTTATAAATAGCTTGTGCCGCCGCCGCTGTGACAATAGCTGAGGTGAACATATTTATTATCATATTAGATCATTAATTTTGCAATGCTGCGCAACGTGATCTCAAGGCTATTCATTGGTTTGTCGTCGGTTGCAAATTTAACCCCAGTGAACGATTAGTTTTTTGTTTTTTTAACAAAGTATTGAATGTTCTTGAGTTGAAGTGCAATTTCGCTTTATGTTTTATAAAATTAAACTACTCTATTACACAAAACGTGTCTGTTACTTTCTTTTTAATGATTGTGTCAAAGTTAGTTATGTAAAAAATAATTAAACATTTAAACTACAGCTTGTGGGTGGATAGCAAAAAATTATAAAATTCTGAGTAGCGAGCGTAAAGACGGGAGATCGATCCTCAAGCTACTTAAGTGTCTTCTTTTGTACTTCGGAAAGGCACTTACGAAAATGTCACCCTGCTTTCATAAAATGTTGACTCAGTTTAAAAAAAGCAGCATCCAGGCCCACACAGCCACACGAAAAAAAAAAGATGAAGTACAGCTTTGAGTTGTTGCTGGGATAGAATGAAATAACTACTAAAATAATCTTAACGGTTTTTATTGGATTAATTAACACAATTGACCAAAATTTAATAAGTTAGAAACAACAAATACAACATTAAAATTTACTATTAAATGAACCAAAATAAAACTTTTAAAAAAATTCAATTTTTATTGTTTCTTTGCTCGCGAAAAAAGCTTACTTTGAAGATTTTTAAAGTAAAATGTCTTTTCGCTTCAATAGTTGGGTTATCGCATTGAAGAAAAGCTTATTTTAGGATAGCACGTCATTCTACTACTAATGAATTTAGTCGCACATTCGTTAAAGTTAAAAGTATTAAAAAATAATATTCTCAATCTATTTTTTTTAATCATGCTTCTAAAAATTTTGTGATAACTTTTATGGGAAGTCTACTTTTTTACACCAGCTGCATACATTCGGCGTACATTTATAAAATGTGATAAACAAACAAACGATACACTGAGAGCGTACGGTAGTTGAAGACTAGGTTTTATTTTGGATTGATCGATGCTATATTTTAGTTCGACAGCTATCATGTATATAATGTGCTTGTTAAGAAATTTACTGTAATAAAATTGCGAAGTTGCTATCTTTAAAAATATCATACTGGTGACAAAATGATGAAAGTTATAAACTAAAAATAAGTTGACAGTGTAAAATATTTTTAACTAACTGTTTTTACATTGATCAGAAAATTCGTTTAAACAAACTACAACCTATCATATCCTAAAAACTCACACAAATATAAACTTAAAGCTTTGACAAAAAGTTTGTTCTCTTCAACCTGACAACAATTGTGAAAAGCAGCCATAATGAATTCAGTATTCTTCATTTTTATTTAACAAACATTAAAAATTTTAAAATGTTATTCATAAAGACGAACGTTTTCGGCTAAAGAACGTAAGCCCGCATCAGGTTTTTACAATTTCAGCAATATTAATTAACTTTAAATTTACACACATATATAAAAAAACAATATATACTTTAAAACAGGCTGAACTTTTGATATATTTGGTTAATTTTAATCAAAACGAGAGGAAGACTAAATTGATACAAATTAATTTCCGGATTATGATGTCACAGAAAAAAAATAATGCGATCATAAAAAAATAATGCGATCAAAAAAAAATAACGATCAAAATATATTCAATAAATATGAAGCTGCGTTTGCGTACATTTGTTGATTAAATTTTGGACTTAACTTTTTTATGAGTGGAGCAGTGGTTCTCAAACTTTTATGGTCCGCTGCCCCCTTTCTGAGACTCTCAAACACCCGTGACCCCTGGTTATAATATTGTTCCAAAGTTCAAGCGAAGAACGAAAAAAGATCGTCACCTTGAAACTGTCTTTGATTTTGTCATTTTTGTTCTAAAAGTATATTGAAGTCTAAAATGAGGATTCTTCTGGTGGCCCCTTTGAGAACCACTAGAGCAGAGCTTCATAAATTTTGGAACAAAATTTTGATTTACAGTTACGTATTATTACAAAATTGTTATCATTAAACCGATTATGAGAACATTTTTGACACAAAAAAAAGGCCTTTAATTGCACTATCTCGTAGACTGTTGAAATTCACATGCACTCGGACTCTAGTGATCAAATGTCTGATATAAACTTTTTTCAACACTCAAGACCTTAGATATACATACCGTGTATTTGTAAGGTGAAATATTTTGTCTTGACAAGACAATTATTTGCACTCATTTTGTGTCAAATTTTGTACCGTTACCTTTATCAGTGTAATAAAAAAAAAATGTATTTACATTTAAAATTTTTTTGTTTTTCAAAGTTTTTTGACAATGAGAAGCGTTGATTGGAGGTAATAACATGTAATCACGAACAATATTATTCACTGGCTGTAGAAATTTGTCAATCGCTACAACTATCTACAACATTAACCGTGCAATAAAGGGTCATGCTCAAAGGCAATTTGTTTAACCGGTTTTGACAAAGTAAATATTATCGTGATATACAGTACGTTTGTGTTTTAGACGAATTTAACTAAATTAGCTCGCTTTAACCTAATACACTGAGTTTTAAGCGATCTAAAAAACTGCAACATGTAGCAATAGTTATCCATGAATCTTGTTTCACTTGTTAGCTCTTCTGCAAAAAGATTTACCTCTCCTTAACTTAAAATATTTTCGTATCCTTTTTAGCATGAAATAACAAGTTCATTAAAAAAAAATTACAAATTGTTGTAGTTTCGAAAATATTGTTACTTAACTGAGAACCCTTATTACTCGTTTAATTGAAATAAATAAAGGGCGAAAATAATTTTCAAACTTATAAACCAAACAATATGGTTTTTACTGCTTAAAAAAATAATATAAAATTTCTTTTGTTAATCATATCATAAAAAACCAGCAATATCAAATCAATCAATCGATTTTACGAAAAGCTATTTTTTAGGATCGCTGTTGTATTTTTAAAAACTTATTTAAACTCAAACAACGCGTCAAGATTGTCTTCAAATAAAACTTATAGGTTGTGTCTCATTTGAGTGACAATTAGCCAGAGACCAATTTTTGAAAGGAGTTGACAATAAAAGCTCTTTGTTTATTAGGACGTGTTGTTCCATTCCATTTTATATACGCCTTTGATATTGTCACACTTCATTCATAATTTTAATCATAACGATGTAGTGTATCCCCGTTAAAAGCAGTTCGTAGTTTTATCAGAAGAGAATAAATGCGGCTCTTTGAGCGCTGTCTGCGATATACGTCCAATTTGTTATATTGCTCGATACATGTATCCTTTTTCTCTTTCGCTCGACTGTGTGACGTAATATGTTTTGTTCAAGCTTTGCTATCTCGAACGTAGTAGAATATTCGCTAACGATCTCTCCAGGGGTTTCTGGCTGGATCTCGAAATTACGAGAAACTTTACGTCACGTGATTTTGTTTTCTATATAAAGCCGATGCGTAGCGAGAAATTATTATGATGATTACTATCGTTGTGAGATAATTTGAAGCGACTCGAGTAGCGGCTCGAGCGAAGGTGATTTTGTTTGGCCACAGGAGGTGGACCGTTAGATTTTGTGTCGGTGGACAATTGTTCAATTTATTTTGTGCCAGTGGTTGGCAGTTTTGTTCTACAGAGGTAGAATTATTTGTGTTGATTGAGTCGAGTTAGAGTGTTGATTTCGCTTTGCAGTTTGGCAAAGCGTGGAATAGAATTTCGTCGGTCGCAATTTTGTAATACATTTGTTGTTATTAGAGACAGTGGTCTCTGTTTGTTGTGAGAAAGAATCTTCAACGAAATCAATCCGAGCTTTCGTTAACCAACTGTATAAACCGTCAGGCTCATAGCAAAACTACTTCTTGAGCCGGAATAAAATAAAATTTAGACACAGCTTTGTTTCAGCGCAGGTATTCGGGTTACCTAGCTCAACTGGTCCTTTGGGATTCCCGAACAAAGTTTGTGACATCTGGGGGCTCGTCGTCCGGGAAGATTTAGATTTTTGTTTAAGAGTGCTGAACAGGAGTTTACAGCTTGAAGATGGCGAATAGTTCGATTGAGGAAGAGTTCGAAAGACTGAGAGTCCGTGTGGAAAATTTGAAGATGTCGGAAAAGGCAAAAGCCGATTTCTTCCAGAGCGAATGGAACCGACTATGTGAAAAGGAAGAGAAGGAAAAGGAACGACAAGCGATGTTGGAAGAGAAGGAAAAGGAACGACAAGCGATGTTGGAAGAGAAGGAAAGAGAACGACAAGCGATGTTTGAAGAGAAGGAGAAAAATCGAGAATTAGAACTCGAAAGGCTGAAATTTGAATCGAAGCAAAGAGAAATGGAATTTGAAGAGAGAAAAATGCAAATGGAATTAGAGAGGTTGAGGTTGGAACGAGAAGCCAATCGCTCTGCTGGAGAAGGGGGAGAAGCAAACCAGGCGGGGGGCGTACGTGCTTTTGGAGGGGTAAAGTCCCTTGATCTCCCTCATTTTGTTGACGGAAAAGACGACCTTGATAGCTATTTGTTGCGCTTTGAAAGATATGCTACGGTTGCGAATTGGCCCCAGACTAATTGGGCGACTCAGTTGAGTGCTTTGTTGAGGGGGGAAGCTTTGGGCGTGTACTCCAGGCTTTCACAGGAGGATGCTCTGGATTACGAGCGATTGAAGGCAGCGTTGCTAGAGCGATACGACTATACGGAAAAAGGGTATCGCCAACGTTTTAGAGAAGCCAAGCCAGAGGGCGCTGAGAGCCCTGACCAGTTCATTGTAAGGCTTAGAAACTATTTCACGCAGTGGGTGAAGCTCTCTGATATGGAAAGCAGCTTCGAAGGTGTTGTCGAGCTAATGGTTAAGGAGCAGTTTATAAACGCGTGCCCGAAGGAATTGTCGGTACATCTGATGGAGAGCAAGCATAAGGATCTCCGAGAATTGGCAGCGAGTGCGGGGCAGTACTTGACAGCGCACAACAGGAAGCTGTCAAGCCGAGATGTAAGTGCTAAGAAGAGTGTCGGCGCGCCAAGATTGGAAGGCAAGATTCCGGATATCTCTTCTACAACGAAAGGAAATATAAAATGCTTTAACTGCGGGAAAGTCGGGCACAGGGCAAGTGAGTGCTTCTCAAAGATCCAAGAGAGAAACCCCAAAAGATATTGCTACCGGTGCGGTGGAATGGGTCATACTTTTATGCAATGCGAAGAAAGAAATCGATTAGCGCGTGGTGGTGCTGGTGCGCGGGAAAGAGCATACAAGGTTGCTTGCGCCGTGCCTATAAAGAGTTTTAGTGAGATCGGAAATGAAAAACAAAAAGAAGAAAATTACCGAAGTGTAAGTAAAGAAAGAAAAGAAATTGATCAAAAATCACAAGAGTATTTAGAGCTAAAAGATGGACGAAAAATTGGAATTTTGAATGGCGCATGTTTAGACGAAAATTTAAGTAATCAAATGCCTACGTCGATTGGAATGGTCGGAAACAAATCGGTCACCGTTCTGAGAGACACTGGGTGCTCCGGAGTGATCGTTAAGAGGGAGTTGGTCGCGGAAGAGCAGCTCACAGGAAAGGTGGGGTATATAATGACGGTTGCGCGCACTTTACTGAAGGCCCCGTTTGCAAATATAGAGATAAATACGCCTTATTGTAGTGGAACAGTGGAAGCTTTGTGCTTAAGAGACCCGCTGTATCCGTTGATTGTTGGAAATATTCCAGGAGCTAGAGCACCCGATGATCCTGATGAAACTTGGTGCGTGGAGGCGGCAGCAGTTACTCGGTCGCAAGCTAAAAGGAGCACCGAGTCAAAACCTTTAAAAGTTGCGGAGGCAACGAATCAGATGGGTGTGACGAAGGATGAGCTCATCAAACTTCAAGGGGAAGACCCATCCTTGTTAAAGTACGTGACGATGGAAGCGCCCTTGGTCAAGAACGGGAGAGAGATCAGCTATATAAAGAGGAAGGGAATTTTGTACCGCATCACCAAAAACATTGATGTAGGAGAGAAGGAATTGAAGCAGATTTTAGTGCCAAAAGATCTGAGGAAGAAGGTGATGGAGATCGCTCACGATACGATGTTGGCTGGACATATGGGTGTCAAGAAGACGGAAGATAGGATACTGACCAATTTTTATTGGCCTGGGATTCATCAGGATGTGGTGAGTTTCTGCAGGTCATGTGATGTGTGCCAGAGAACGGTATCGAAAGGGAGAGTAGCAAAAGTTCCGCTGGGAAAAATGCCGTTAATGGATTTGCCGTTTAAGCGAGTGGCGGTGGATTTGATTGGCCCGATTATGCCGGCAAGTGATAAGGGGCACCGATATGTTCTTACTCTGGTGGATTATGCGACACGTTATCCAGAGGCCGTGCCTCTGAAGAATATTGACACCGAGACAGTGGCAGAAGCACTTTTGGACCTATATAGTCGAGTTGGAATTCCGGAAGAAGTATTGAGTGACCTTGGGACTCAATTTGTGTCGGAATGCATGCAGGAAGTATCAAGATTATTGTCGATCAGAAGGCTGACGACGACACCGTATCATCCGATTTGCAATGGTCTGACTGAGAAATTTAATGGTACGCTGAAGAAGATGCTGAGGCGATTATGTGTTGAACAACCGAAGCAGTGGTATAGGTTTATAAATCCACTTTTGTTCGCGTATAGAGAGGTTCCCCAAGCGTCCACTGGGTTTTCACCCTTCGAACTTTTGTATGGTCGCACTGTGCGAGGACCTATGGCAATTCTGAAGGAACTATGGACAGGTGAAAGTGAATCAACCGAAGTGAAGACCAGCTATCAATATGTGTTGGAGTTGAGAGAGAGGCTGGAGGAAACGATGAAACTTGCTCAGGAGGAGCTAACGAAGAACCAGACTAGATACAAGAGAAACTACGACAAGAAAACGAAGGATCGACTATTTAATAAAGGAGACAAAGTTTTGGTAATGCTACCAACGAACAATAATAAGCTTTTAATGCAATGGAAGGGACCGTACGAAATTATCCAAAGGATGGGAGATAATGGTTATAAAATTTTGGTCGGAAACAAAGAAAAGAATTACCACGCTAACATGTTGAAGAAATATTATGCCCGAGAGGATGAAGCGAAGACCGAAATAGAGAAAGAAGATTTAAAGATGTCAGCTGGTGCGGAAATGTTAATGGATGAAGAGATGCCCAGCATAGACGAGGATTCGTTGTTAGAATTGGGAACATACAAACAAAAGGAAGCTGTAAGCGACGTCAAATTGGGCACAGAACTGGGCGACAGCCAAAGTCGACAACTGCAAGCCTTGATGGAAAATTATGCTGATGTTTTCTCAGATGTACCGGGAAGAACATCTAAGATTGAACACCGGATTAATTTGATAGATGAGGAGCCTGTCCGCTTGAAACCTTATCCTTTGCCGTATGCACTGCGGCAGGAACTGAAAGAAGAAATAAAGGAGATGTTAGATATGGGAGTCATCAGGAAGTCGTCATCGCCGTATGCTTCACCGGTGGTTATTGTGAAAAAAAAGGATGGTTCGAATCGCATTTGCGTCGACTACAGAAAATTGAACAAAGTAACGATTTCGGATCCGGAGCCAATGAGGACTTCGGAGGATCTTTTCCAACAATTAGGGAAGTCAAAGTTCTTTTCGAAAATTGATCTCAGTAAAGGGTATTGGCAGATACCCGTAGCAGAAGAAGATATATTCAAGACCGCGTTTGTGACACCGGATGGGACGTATGAATTTCTTCGAATGCCCTTTGGCATGAAGAACTCTGGTGCTACACTGGTTCGTGGGATGAGGGAAGTGCTTTCAGGCATGTCTGGCGTTGAGAGCTATATCGATGATTTGATTGTATTCTCCAGAGATTGGGAGACACACCTGCGAACTTTGGAAGAATTGTTGAAAAGACTAAGTGAGGCCAACCTCACTGCTCGTCCCTCAAAATGTATTTTTGGGGCATCTACGGTAGAATTTTTAGGTCACGATGTCGGATACGACTGGATCACGCCGAACGATGACAATCTAGAGAAGATTGCGCGAGCGAAGCGTCCAGTCACAAAGAAGGAAGTCCGATCATTTTGTGGGTTGCTCGGGTACTATCGGGACTATATTCCTTCGTTTGCGATTATTGCGGCACCGTTGACGGACCTGACGAAGAAGGGGCAGCCAAACTTTGTCAAATGGGGTGAGGCTCAGGAGAAAGCTTTCAACACTCTGAGAGAGGCTCTCCTGAAGCGGCCCATATTAAGACTGCCCGACCATTCGCGAAATTTCACTCTACGCACGGATGCATCCAACAGCGGAATTGGAGCTGTTTTGATGCAGGAGCATGAGGGAAAACTCCACCCCGTCGCGTACGCAAGCAAGAAGTTGACGAATGCGGAGACAAAGTACTCCACACTTGAAAAGGAGTGCTTGGCAATAATATGGGGAGTTGGTAAATTTCGCTTATTCCTGGCCGGAAAGAAGTTCGTCCTCCAAACGGATCACAAGCCGCTGACTTTCCTTAGCACGGCCCGCTACAAGAACGATCGTATACTCCGGTGGTCTCTATCATTGCAGGAGTACGACTTCGTAGTAAAAGACATTGCCGGCAAGGAGAACGTTATGGCGGACTATCTCAGCCGCATAATCGTGTAGACTTTCGTGTGAATAACTTCGTGTTTTGTTTTGTAAAATTATTTGTATTTCGTGTGTGTTGTTAAAAATATTATTGCATAATATTTTTCTTTGCGGGGGGCGTATGTCACACTTCATTCATAATTTTAATCATAACGATGTAGTGTATCCCCGTTAAAAGCAGTTCGTAGTTTTATCATAAGAGAATAAATGCGGCTCTTTGAGCGCTGTCTGCGATATACGTCCAATTTGTTATATTGCTCGATACATGTATCCTTTTTCTCTTTCGCTCGACTGTGTGACGTAATATGTTTTGTTCAAGCTTTGCTATCTCGAACGTAGTAGAATATTCGCTAACGATCTCTCCAGGGGTTTCTGGCTGGATCTCGAAATTACGAGAAACTTTACGTCACGTGATTTTGTTTTCTATATAAAGCCGATGCGTAGCGAGAAATTATTATGATGATTACTATCGTTGTGAGATAATTTGAAGCGACTCGAGTAGCGGCTCGAGCGAAGGTGATTTTGTTTGGCCACAGGAGGTGGACCGTTAGATTTTGTGTCGGTGGACAATTGTTCAATTTATTTTGTGCCAGTGGTTGGCAGTTTTGTTCTACAGAGGTAGAATTATTTGTGTTGATTGAGTCGAGTTAGAGTGTTGATTTCGCTTTGCAGTTTGGCAAAGCGTGGAATAGAATTTCGTCGGTCGCGATTTTGTAATACATTTGTTGTTATTAGAGACAGTGGTCTCTGTTTGTTGTGAGAAAGAATCTTCAACGAAATCAATCCGAGCTTTCGTTAACCAACTGTATAAACCGTCAGGCTCATAGCAAAACTACTTCTTGAGCCGGAATAAAATAAAATTTAGACACAGCTTTGTTTCAGCGCAGGTATTCGGGTTACCTAGCTCAACTGGTCCTTTGGGATTCCCGAACAAAGTTTGTGACAGATATCATAAACGAAAAATTAAAAAGATGTTTGACAAAAATAAGAGATGAGAGCAAAATATTTGCGACAAGCCACTATGCAATTTATTAAATTCCGAAATAATTTAGCACAAACGAATCAGAATCGGAGAAAAAATTTTTTTCTTATTTTCGTATATTGTATCTCTTTTATATCCTTTTGTTTGCAGAAAAACGGCTGTGGGACCCTCAAACTATGTTTACAAATCAGTTTTATGAAATACCAAAGTATTCACTTCGGTTCACAATTTTGTTTTGAATTTTTTATAAAAAGCAATCCCTGTTATTAAATTCGAGAAAATATCTCAAAGTATCTTTCCGAAAGAAAGCATCATGACTAAGATACAATTAAAAGCACTCCAAGATGATAGAAGTTGTGACTAAAAAGTGGTATTTGTGCCTCTCATTCGTACAGCTTAGTATACGTTTCCATCTGAATAGAAACTGATTATTGGGCATCTCCACAATACTTCTTCGTCTTTATTGATTTTCTGTAAACATATTTTGATTTAAAACTGAAAAACATAATAGTTTTGGAAGGTGCCAAACATAATGAAAAGAAATTTTTAAATAATTTTTTTTTAATTTTGAAGTTTTTAATCGCATGGTGGAGCCAAAGAGTTTGTTTAACATGAAATTTTTATTTTAACATTGATGTTACGTAACGCAAATCGCTTCTTCGGAGAAAATTAGATATTTTTTAATTAACTGCAATAACCTGTATCCATTCTAAATAACTTAAAGGCATCGTCCTAATTAAATAATCTCAATGTGACCTCGTTTTGGAAGTGATCTATATAAGGGCATAAAATCGATTTTTATTGTTAATTTTGTCGTCTAAGCCACGTGGCCCAATTCGGGTTATTATAAATAGAGAGAGATCGCTCTTATTGCACAATAACTAGAATTTCGGTCTGAGAACGGTGACCATTGTATTATTTTTTTCTATATTGTGTTAAGTAACTGCGTGTCTGAAAAACCGCAGGTAAAAAATAAACTCCTTTCCTTCGTATTCAAGTTACAGCTATATTTTTCTGAATCGAGCGTCATAGAGTTACGCATATTAAATAAGGGTAGTTTGTAATTGGGAGGGATTTCGCTGATCTTATTTAAACAAGTTCAGTACTAGACGGATATAGCTATCGAATTATGTAAATCGTCGGACACGTGAGCATTCTCGCAAGAGAATCGCGAGTCTTTCTTTCATCAACAAAATTTGAATTTATAAGTAGACTTTATAATAAAAATTTAGATTTACTCTCTTCTTCTCCTAAAATTTGAATTTATAAATTTGGTCTTTGAACCAATTGACAAACGACAAATTAAGAATTTTACGAATATTGAAAAAATAAAATAATTTTTTTAACATCACTTGGAAACTGCATCCCACAAAAAAGTTCAATGCAAACCTTTTTTTACTTCATTACTGAGGCAATCAATTTTCAACCTAAAAACTAGAATTTTTAAGTTTAAATTTTAAAAATTTTTATTAAAATCTTCGGCGTTTGCAACTTAAATGTAAAGTCCAAAATCAATAAAAAATTAAGCTTTAGGTAAAAAATGATTTTTTTTTGGAAAAAAAGAAAGACAAAACAAAAAAGTTTATTACCTACCTATCAGCAAGAAAAGTAGTAAACAGGTAATGAAAGTAATTTGAAAAAGCAAAGCGATAAATGTTTTTAACGTTTGAAATACTTCAAATCTTTTGTAAAACTCTGCAATATAACATTTTTCAACCTCCAATACTTTAATTTTACTTTACCAAAAATTTAAATAAACCTTAACAAGAGTTTGATTAATTAACTTTTAATATTAGGCCTAAAACAAAAAAATCTAAGAGCATTAAAAGTATTTTTATTGGGAAAATAATATGTCAAAAGAACCTTTATCAACAATATTATTAGAGTTGTTGACTTTTCCTGAAATCTGCAGTACTTGTGTCTCAGTGGTGGGTTTTAATATTTATAAAAAAACTATTTCTCGACATTTCAAACAATTATTGGCTTTTTATATCTCAATTATCCGCCAAAACTACCAATAAAAATGGTGAACGCACAAAATTAGGATACAAAAATTCAAAATTATTGCATTTGATATAAATAATTCATAGATAAAATAAAATTATTGCATTTAGAAAAAATAACTGGGAGGCATCTTAAATTTTATACAAAATAAATTTGTGGGAAAAGATAATAGACTAGTTTTTCAATGTTGAGTCATTTTTGCATTTGAGAAAAAATGACTCTGAAAAAATTGGTTATTGTATATCTTACAGTTTTTTGAGATGCAAACATTCCAAGTTTATGTATTCTGTCACTCTGCTCAGGCTTAAGAATCCAATCAAACACAGGTTTAAAAAAATATTAGAAAGGCAAGATTATATTTACGTAAGATAATATATATCAGGGCACCTATAGGCTACTATAATTTAAGAAAAGCAAAAAGGCTTAATAAAACTTAATTAAAGACTCTGGCCCAAAACTCTTTGTTTACTTTAATTTAAATATCAAATAGTACTTGTGCCCGCTACTGTTTTAATTTAGCTAACTGAAGACCGAAAATAAAAATCACCAAGTTGTTTGATTCTCAAAGAACCCCCCTTATATAAAAACGTTATAACTTGTAAAGTTCGAATGATAAAAACCTAAAATTTTATAAATTTTCCTTAAATTTATTCCTGAATATTTTGGTATTTTACTTGAGCAAATCTAATGGGTAGTTTTAGTGTATTAGGCTATTTTTTTTAACTTACCTCATGATTTTCGTACACTTTTTGTGTAAAAAATCATAAGGTAAGTCAAAAAACGTTTTGAACGTCTCGCTATGTTTGTCACGATTACTGCGTCACGTAGTAGTTTTTTTTTTTTGCAGCAGACTGTGACTAATCTGATTATGTCGCAACACAAAGCAATCAACGAAAATTTGAGGACATTTAACTTTATGCAAAATAAGAAGAGACTAATAGAAAATATATAAAAAGTAAAGACATTTGACTAAACTAGAATAATTGTTTTTAACATATCAAAAAATCAACTGCGCAGCTACTCTCTGTTAAGAGTATTGGACATGTAAACTTAGGGTCCTCTGCGGACCCCCCTTAGGTAGTGTAGCGTCGCCAAAACGCGAAACAAGGTCTGTGATCGCGCGCTAATTAAAGTTCGCACATGGCGCTTAGTGATTGTACGCGCTGCTGTTGCCTGCCCTTTGGCGATCTCTTATTGCAACAGTTAGCACGAGGTATTTCTCCCTTTTTGTTTTGACCTTCGTAGGAGAAGGTTACTAGTAGAGCCTGCTGGCCGCTTTCTTATATCCTCTTGGAAATTGAAATAGCCTATTGGCATAAATTTGGAACGGAACAAATTTGTTTTAATCTAATTTGGTGTAATTAATTTAATTGAGTAAAGTTTGGAATAAACTTGTATTCTTTGTTCAAGTTCGAATCATTTTCCGTACCGGAACTAACACGAGTTAAAACAAATTTACACGAGTTAAAACAAATTTGCACAAGTTAAAACGAATTTGGACGAGTTATAACAAATTTGAAAGAATTTAACAAATTTAATATTTATTGCTTCGATTATCGATTTCGATTCGAATAAGATAATTCTATTTGAATGATAACCTTGATAAATTATTTGCTTTGAATAAGAATTTTGAACATATTGCAAGAAGCAGAGTTTATTTGTCTGTGATGTCAACGGACGCATCCGAATTCAAGTCTTAAAGAAAATTCCTAAGAAGTTGCAAGACTGCAAAAAAAACGGTATTTGAACATTTAAATCTATCCGCTCCAATATAGAGCACGGAAAGTGTTGAGACTTTAAACTAACTAATCTACTATCTTTAATTATATATTGTGTAGATTTATATTTGTTTGAATATTTATTACAAATGGAGTCTAATACTCCCGAGATTAACCCGCTTCAAGACGATGTAAAAAATGTTATCGAAAGCTTGCAATCTATACTAAACAATAATTATTTAACCGCCGAAAGATTAATGTCGTTACGTAACCCGGAAATCAAGTCGTTGAACGAAAGCGTTACTAAAGTACAAGATTCATACAATGAATTAATGAAACTAATGCCAAGCAATATGACACCTGCGCAAACCATAGCCGATGTCGCAACTAATAAACGCGAGTTTGATGAGCTAATAAATGACTGGCTCACTCGCACAGAGACTATGGGTTCTAATAAGGATTTTGCCCGTTTTAAAGCCGCGCCCACTAGCTCGACTAAATCTAGTAGAAGCTCACGGTCTTCTTCTCTCACGGTTAGGCAACTTCAAGCCACTCTTAATCTTAAATCGGCGCAATTATAAGCTAACCACACGCGAGAACGGGCGGCAGAGCAACAGCGTAAGTTACGATTAGAAACGTAAGAGCAAGAGCGTAGGTCACAACTAGAAACGGAGCTGCAAGAAAAGGAGGCTCTACGCAAAATAGCTCTTGCCGAGTTAGAGTGAAAAGTGTGGGAAGAGGCAGAAAGTAACGAATTCAAGGGTCCCTCCTTTTCTAATCCAAATCCTTCAACTTTATTAACTCCAAGTAGTGAAGGAACTCAATTTCCAACATCTTCCACGGCTACTAAGAGGGTTACTTTTGGTCAAACAGCTGTATCAACCACCAATACTAGCCGTTTGGGATGCGAGGCGAATCGGGGGCAGCGCCCTTGAATGAAGGTGCTTCTTGTCCACCTTTAGATGCCCCGCAACATTTACCTACCCGATCTTATTCACCATTTATTAATACGCCCTACCAACCGTGGCTTTACAACGTCGACCATGATAGTATGTTTTTGCCTAGACCTGAATTTCCTAAGTTTAAAAGAAATCCTCTCGAATTCAAGTCATTTCTTAATAACTTTAAAACACACCTTGAGCCAAGGGTTCAAGATGAACGAACCCTGTTTTGCTTCTTGCTTCAGCATTGCAACGAGGATATACAGGGCCAAATAAACCATTTAGCCGACCATAAAGCATGCTACCAGCAGGCCAAACAAAAACTTGTTAGAGAGTACGGATCGCCATGGATCATATCTGACGCTTGCTATCAAAAACTTAAGGAGTTTTCGGTAATTAAAAGCGGTGCAATTTGACAATTAAAATCCTTTTGCGAACTACTAGAGAAGACCTTAGTGATAACAAAAGACATTCCCCGATACACAAATCTAGATACTTTAGATACTCTAACCGCCTTGGTAGGAAAGTTGCCTTATAATTTACGAGGGCGATGGGTGAAAAGGTCAGTAGAGATAGAAAAAAACTAGGGGCCTTGTAGCGGAATTCTCCGATTTAGTTGAGTTCGTGAAACAAGAATCTGACGTTGCTATTTCTTTGTTCGGCCTCAGAACTTTGAATGATAAATCTAACCCCAGGTCCAAGCCCTTTAGCTCTAAAGCAACCGTAGCGTTCTTTGAGGAAGAAAATAAAAAGGTGGGTTTAGGATCTTGTTGGTACTGCAAAGATACAAGACATAAGTTGTTGAATTGTGCCAGTTTCTCAAACTTATCTTTAAATGAATGTTATAAATTCGTAAAATCAACAAAGTTATGTCACAAGTGTCTGAGTTCTAAGCATCGGACATCAGCATGCAAAAAGACGAATACTTGTAGGGTCGATGGCTGTTCTGGAGCATTTCACCATACCTTCCTTCATCGATCTGTCGATAGCAAAAAACTTCATACCTGCGAAAAATCCACATCGAACTCCGATACGATTGAAAATACTAACGTATCTAGCGCTTTAGTTAGCAACTCGTAAAATTCGTGCCGAGAGTTCTTCTGGAACTGTCTACCTATGCGTTGTTCCAGTCCGCGTAGCTCACAAAAATAAAAATATTTTGACTTATGCATTTCTCGACCAAGGTTCTACCCATAGTTTTTGCGACGAAAACCTGGTTAAGACCTTAAACCTGAACGGCCCCGAAACCAGCATTCAGATTAAAACCATAAATGGGTCTTCCAAAGTCTACAAAAGTATATTGTGCAACTTAGAAGTATCTGCCCTTAATAACAATAACTCGTTTTCTCTTACCAATGTACATTCCATTGAAAGTATTTCTCTCCAACCTAACTCTTTCCCAACTAAAAGAGAACTCTCTCAATTTCAACACCTTAAGGATATAAGATTTGACACTATACCAGGTGCTTCGATTCAAATGTTAATAGGTGCTGACGTTCCAGAAATGTTTTGTGTGGGAAATATACGAAAAGGTCCTGAAGGCACACCTTACGCTATCGAAACCCCTTTAGGTTGATCTCTATTAGATCCCTCAATGACGCTTTCTTCCCAAGCAAACTTTTATGTTAACTTTCTAAGTTGTAAAGATGATAAGCTGCTGCAAGCAATTGAACGCTTGTGGAAGTCAGATTTTGAAAGTGGTACATCAGTATTGAACGTTCCAAACTCAAAGGAGGACGGAGCAGCTTACGACGTGATGGAAACTAGATTATGCCTTGCCGGAGGACATTACCAACTGCCATTGTTGTGGAAAGACAAATGTCAGAAGTAGCTTCCAGATAATCTATCTTTAGCTAGAAAACGACTGTTTAATCTGAAGAACCGATTACTTAAAGACGAGAAGTTGAGAAAGGCATACACAGAAGCGATCAAGTCATACTTAAGTAAAGGATATGCCCAAGAAATTACTGAAGAAGATATTCAAAATGCTTCCACTGTGTGGTACCTTCCCCATCATCCCGTAGTTAATCCGTGTAAGCCTGGATAGCTTAGAGTAGTGTTTGATTTTGCGGCAAAATTTAATGGAACTTCTTTAAACAACAAATTAATGAAGGGTCCAGATTTGGCCAATAGTTTAGTTGGTGTCCTTACTCGCTTCAGAAAGAATAAAGTCGCTCTAGTAGCAGACGTAAAGGCGATGTTTTATCAAATTAAGGTAGACCCCCGAGACCAAAACGCGCTCAGATTTTTATGGTGGAACAAAGAAGACCTATATGAAGAATCGAAGATTTATAAAATGGTGGTACACCCCTTTGGTGCAACCTCATCCCCGAGTTGTGCCAATTTCTGTTTGAAGCAGACCGCTAGTGAATTTGGTCATTAATATCCATCTATGATATCAGGAGCCGTACTTCATAATTTCTACGTTGACGACTGCTTGGTTTCTGTTTCTACAGTTAAAAAAGCGGTTACATTGCAACAAAAACTCACAGAACTTTTGGCCCGACGCGGTTTTCACTTGACGAAATGGATTTCTAACAATGACAAGGTGTTGGAATCTATCTCCAAATTAGAAAGATCAAATTAGGCCAATTTATTTTAGATAACGGTGTGAAGAAAAAGGTCCTGGGCATGCAATGGCATATAAAAGGCGATCACTTTATTTTCGTCATTCATGTCAACAAAAAACTTTTCACAAGACGAGGGTTGCTTTCCATGACAGCAAGTGTTTACGACCCCTGGGATTCGTAGTGCCAGTAATTTTAGAGGCAAAATTATTGCTTCAAGATTTGTGCAAACAGAAAGCTAATTGAGATAGCGTTATCAGCGAAAAAGAAAGAGTTAGGTGGTCTTGCTGGCTCGAGGAATTGCCTTATTAAAGTAAGCTTAGGATTCCCCGGTGTTTTACACAAGTAGCTGCTGCTAGCTATGAGATTCACTGTTTCGCCGACGCATCTTCGTTTGCATACGGCGCATGTTCATATCTTCGCATAGTTGATACAAAAAAATTTTGTCCATTGTTTGTTTCTTTTGGGAAAATCTAGGCGCCAATTAAGTTGGTATCAATACCAAAATTAGAATTAGCTGCCGCTGCCCTAGCCATACGCTTATCTAGCTTATTGAAGGCGGAGTTAGATCTACTTGTAGTTTTAATTTTCTGGACCGACTCTACAGCCATACTTCATTACATAAAAAATAATAGCAAACGCTTTACTGTATTTTTGGCCAACCGTTTAGCAATCATTGAACAAAATACTGAACTTGATTGTTGGCGCCATGTGCCGTCGAATTTAAATCCTGCTGATCTTGCTTGCCGTGGTGTACGAGCTAACTCTAACAAAATGAAAAAATGGTTAGAAGGACCAGAGTTTTTGACAAAGCCCCGCACCGAGTGGCCTACAAATACTTTTTCAAACCTAACTCCGCTCGAAGAATTTATATCGGCTAAGGAGCAGACTATTTGTTCCGCCTTGGAATCTCGCTTTACAGGTGAGCTAAACTCTATAGATAAACTCATCAATCGTTGCTCTAATTTATACAAACTGAAGGGTTTGACGGCCTGGATTTTGAAATACAAATTCTTCTTGCAGAATCGCAGCAGTTTTGATTGTACTTTGAAAATCCTTAAACAGATTACCGTAGAGGACTTGCAAAATGCAGAAATTGAACTCGTTAAATACACCCAGAGGCAGCATTTCCCATATTTGTTTACGAAAACGTCTTCACATAGATGGCCTTTATTCATGCGAAAGATTAACCCTATTTTTTTGACGGAGTAGCGCGGGTAGGTGGCAGGCTCGCACAACTTGACATTGACGTAGACATAAAGCATCTGATAATTATGCCTCAATGTTCTCATTTGACTGAGTTAGTTATAAGAAAGCATCACAATAAACTCGGCCACGCAGGCACCAGTCATACCTGGGCCTCGTTACGACAATGCTTTTGGATTGTCGAAGGTGCAGCTGCTGTTCGCCACTCTATAGATCAATGCATAAAATGAAAAAGACGCAATGCTTCGGTAGGTAAGCAGTTGATGGCTGATCTTCCGCGCTGTAGGGTATAAACAGACAAGCCACCCTTCTGTAAGATAGGTGTTGACTACTTTGGTCCTTTTTTGGTTAAGCAAGGAAGAAGACGGATTAAAAGATATGGATGCATATTTTCCTGCTTAACAACAAGAGCAGTGCACATCGAGGTGGCCAGTGACCTATCTACAGACTCCTTTATAAATGCACAGAAGAAGATTTACAACCAGAAGGGGTCAACCTGATGAGATTTCAGTGACAATGGCACTAACTTTGTAGGCGCCGAACGTGTTTTGCGCGAATCACTTCAGAGTCTACAACAATCAAAATTGAATAATTTCTGCCTTCAGTTAGAAATTAAATGGCACTTTAATCCTCTCTATGCAAGTCACATGGGTGGTGCATGGGAGCCAATGATACGCTCAGTGCGCAGAATTTTAAATACTTTTACTCAGATGCAGACATTGACCGAAGAAGGTTTAGTCACTATAATGACTGAGGTAGAGGAGATTTTAAATTCCAGATCTTTGGTCCCATTGATGCTCCATGATTCTGAAGAGGAGCCTTTAACCCCCAACTATCTGCTACTGCTAAAAGGCAACCCTAATTTACCGCCTGGCACATTTGACACAAATAGCTGTTACACACGCAGGCGTTGGGCTCAAGTACAATTTCTAGCCAATCAATTCTGGCGACGTTGGGCCAAAGAATTTCTTTCCAATCTTTTGCAGCGGCAAAAATGTTTCAATCACGAAAGAAATTTTGAAGTAGGGGATGTAGTATTGTTGGTTGAAGATATGCAACATAGGTCAAATTGGGTGGTGGGGAGAGTGATTCGAACCTTAACTGATAAGGAAGGCCTTGTGCGAGTGGCCCAAGTCAAGGCGCGCAATTCCGTATTAACTAGACCCGTTACCAAATTGTGTCTGATTGAAAAACAGCTCAGTAATTTTAGTGAAATTATGTTGCTTTATTGTTTATTTGCTATTTGTGGTAATCTTGTTTAAGAAGACTACGTTGTTGAATAGCGTAACTTATGTACTTCATAGGAGAAATTTTTTGTTTATTCTAATCTCCATTCGTGTTATTAATTTGATGTGTATTTATGTTGGATTTACTTTATTGTATACTGCTGTTCCCGCCGAGTTGACGACGCTTTGTAATGTTTAAAATGTTAACGTACATTTTTGGGGGGGAGTGTAGAGTCTCCAAGACGCGAAACAAGGTCTGTGATCGCGCGCTAATTAAAGTTTGCACATGGCGCTTAGTGATTGTACGCGCTGCTGTTGCCTGCCCTTTGGCGATCTCTTATTGCAACAGTTAGCACGAGGTATTTCTCCCTTTTTGTTTTGACCTTCGTAGGAGAAGGTTACTAGTAGAGCCTGCTGGCCGCTTTCTTATATCCTCTTGAAAATTGAAATAGCCTATTGGCATAAATTTGGAACGGAACAAATTTGTTTTAATCTAATTTGGTGTAATTAATTTAATTGAGTAAAGTTTGGAATAAACTTGTATTCTTTGTTCAAGTTTGAATCATTTTCCGTACCAGAATTAACAGGTAGTGAATAGAAAAAAACATCCTTGGTAAATAAGGGTTAACTAATTGTGTTTGCTAGTTTACGAAAAGGGGACTTTTTTAACGAAAAATTACTGACGTAAAATTACAAAAACATTATATAACAATAACAACAGACAGTGTTACTGTTTTGGCCTGTAAGGCCTTGTCACTGCTGTGATGACCAATACTTGTTTGGAACTATATCAATGGCAAACAAATTTTTCACTTTAAGTTGACTTAATTCGTGTTACATAAAAACTTTGGAAATTTTTCTTTTATTGCTCAAATCTTTAAAGTCTAAAGTAAAATTCTTATCTCAATCGGATATCGCCTTTTATATTTTCAAATAATTTTGTGACTTTATGGTGTTGAATTTTAAACTTAATATTTAACGAAAAAATTGAACATATTTCAAATTTTTTTAAAAAATAAGCTATTTGCACGTTTAAAGTAAAATGCTATCTTTTCGATTTACGTTATACCATTTATTTCCCGCAAATAATACTGTATTGCCTTAAAGCAAATAGATTTAAGACTGAAAACAATAAGTTTATTTATGAGAGAAAAAACATTTTTCTTGCTAAATGTTTATTTGAATCAAGCTTATCAAAAGAAAAAATATTAGCTACCAATACTGTTAAGACCAAAAACAAAACAACCAATTACAACTATTTTGAAAAATACATCACAGTTTTTCATTGAAAAATGTGCATTTCTATGACGTTGTACTTAGAGTTTTATACTCAGCAAAACTTCATCTATTTGTGCAGTGGTATAAAAAAATATTATTAAAAAATTTATTGACCAGAAAAATTTTTAAATAATTGATGAACAAATATTGGTTGATAATATTTACAGAAATTGCTTTTGAAAAATTCAAAAACTTTGAGAAACTGAAATTAAAAAAGAAATAAAAAAATTTGTACAAATAACTAGTGTTTTTTTTTTTTTTTTTTTTGAAGAAAAAATTTAAAGAAACATCGTTAATAAAATTTGGATGAAAAAGCGTTATCTGGTTTTTATAAAAAAAATATTATCTGAAATCTAAAAATCCCAAAATAATTATGCACAATAATCTGTTCGGATTTTTATGTTTTTTTAAAATCAAAATGAATCTGTAATAAAATGATCTTTGAAAAAAATCGGAAACGAATTAAATCAAGCAAATTTGCCCAGCAACCTTTTTTTTCATAAAACTGACTTTAATTTATTTTATTTTCAGTAATCTGATCCAATCTCAAAAAATTTTGTGACGTAAATTTCTCCGTTTTAAAATAGTAGAAAAAATAAATTCTGTTTTGGATTCTTTTTTTAGAACGAATTTTAGAATAAAAAAAACAAACAAACACCAACTGATGTAAATAATTGCATTGAAAATGTTCAATTATTTCTAGTTTTCTTTTTACTGCTATTAATTTCCTACTGCCTATCCGTAACGTTTTGTTCATATAGAAAAATCTATTTTTGTTTGTTTCAGAACAATTCAATTTAAGGAAAGTTGATATTTTGAAACAAGGATAAACAAGGCAAGAAGCGTGCTTACAATATTTTAAGTTAAGCTATTTAGGATTTTCTCAATAATGTAAAAATTTTCTCTTTAAAATTTTTTGGAAATCCATTTTAAATACATTTTGCAAAAGGAATTAGGTTTAGACGTTTAATTTTCTGCTGCCAATTTATGGAATAGGCTTTCTCAGCCTCATGGCAAAAGTTTTCGTGCGTAAATATTTTGCTTTGTGAAAAGACTTTGATATGCGAGTATGTAATTTCATCGTTTGATGAAAATCAACACCAGGTGGTCTTTTAGTTATCTTTTTCTACGTCATCTATTTATGAGTTTATAAATAATTTATGCCCTAGGGATTGTTCGTTGCGCATTTAATTTTTATTTGCTAAGTTTAAACTGCACAATACCGCGCGCTTTATCAAATTCGATTGAGCATGGTTCTAATATTGGTACAATACTAGTCAACTGAAATGTTAGCTTTATATTTGTTTTTCTTGATCTAAATAGTTTAAAGATATTACGTTTGTTTGTTTGTTTAAACTACAAATTGTAATACTACTTCTCTGTTAAAACTTATATTTTTCCTTGGTGTGAAAGTAAACTACATCCGGTTGTGAGCTTACCTTTGATAAGTTGGGACGAATGAAGAAACCCTGCTACAACTTCCTCCAGGTCACCCTTCGGCAAGGTGTAGCACCTGTGAGTCTCTTTAAGCATGGGTTACTAAAAATTAATTTCTCTCATATTAGATTGTGAAAGATAGAGTTTGGTTGAAATTATTAGAAACTAGCACACAGGCTTATTGCATGTTGCTTCATTTTTATATTTGATTCGTATTACTATAGTGTTTAGTTTTTTGTTTATGATTATTTACTGCTTATTTTGTGCATATTTGTTTGTGTTAAGGCTCAGCGAATATGCATTTTTAAATAATTATTTTTGTAATCTTTTTCTTTGCGCATGTTTCAACGTATATTGTTTTGTCGCTGATTCCTTTTTTTTCGACCACATATGGGAGTTTTAATATGAATATCTGTGTGTGCTGGACAAAAACAAATAAATTTTGATTGATTGATTATTTTACTAACAAATGTTTAACTGTTTCAAATATTAATTTTAAGTTTATTTAAGAACAAATCAGGAAGATAAAAATAAATTTCTTTTGAACAATAGCTCGTTTGACTTGGTTTTTAAAGTTAAACGTCCTCGAAAGCAGTAAAAATTAAATGCTCTATTTTATTC
Source organism: Diplosoma virens (assembly GCA_963680785.1). NCBI lineage: Eukaryota > Metazoa > Chordata > Ascidiacea > Aplousobranchia > Didemnidae > Diplosoma > Diplosoma virens. The sequence goes on from OY796893.1 coordinate 25,233,920, forward strand.
ATAATTGAATTGAAAACAAAGATTAGAAGTTTTCCATAAATATTTAAATAAATATTTCAAATCTCTTTTATTTTTTATCTTTCCTCATATAATAATTCTATTAAGTTGTTTTATTTGATATTTAAGTTGTTTGTCAATTTTTTTAAGCGATTTTTGCCCGAAAAAATATTTTTAAATTGAACTTTTAAAATTGATAAATCAAATTAATTTGTTTGCTTAAGAAAAATAAGATTGTAAAAAAGTTTTGGTGAATTGTTAGTCACGCGAAAAAAAGCCAGTCTTAAGACAACAAAACAATCATTAAAACCTAGTATTTTTTCTGACAGCTTCTGGAATTTTTCAATCATCGTTTTGAATTTTATTTCATCAGATTTCTTAAAGGATTGTAAAAATCACAATTTCCGCCTGGATTACTATACCCCGATTAAATAAGATCACATATATGTCTTGGAAAATATCCTTAAAAAAAGTAGTCGGAAATGTGATCGAGTCGTTAAGAGGGCCGTAATTGTGATCGACATGGTCTCGGTTCGAAACCTACTCGCACAAATCTGTTGAGTCAGGGAAAGACACTTTAAGGCACTTTTCTCTGCTTGGCGGTCTTTGCAAACAGTTCTAAATTTCAGCCAAAATATCTTTTTGAAACTAAAAAAACGAAATAAAAATTTTAATAGGACATTAATATTTTGGCATGTTGGAAGTAGGTCGAAACAATTGCTTGGCTTATGTATAGAGGCTTCGACACTTTCTTGCCAGTCAAAAGTACAACTTTATAGATGAATGAATAAATGTATAAATATTTATATGATTATTTCTGAAAGCGTGTTTATATTGATCTAAAGTTGTCTAATTTTTATTTTTCTCTTTTTTTTAGTATTTTAAGAAAATATCTATCGAAATTTCCTCAAATAAGTCTTGTCAACTATACAAAGTGTCTCAATGTTACTACTCGATATTTGGACTGGTACCAACGTTTTATTCCTCTACGCCCTGATGTGACGAATTCGTCACATGAAAAACAATGGTTAATAGCGAGAAGAATCGCTTGCATTGAGTCTAGCAAGCGATTGTGACGATATCGAGACATGCCACGATTTCATTGAGAAAAGTCTTTCGTCATTTTTACTTTGCGTTTTTCAGTACCTCAACAAACAATCTTTTAGGTAACATGCGACAAAATAGGTTTTCTTTTTTTTAAATAATTCCGGGCATAAAGGGTTTATAGAATTTTATTTTAAGACAAAAGTTTTGAAGAGTGAACCAACAAAAGTCATCACATTGAATAAAGTTATCCAGCTAAAACATTGTGTAGCGAACTCATCACCGCATATCGTCTTTCGTGCATGCATTTGCTTCGATATTGCAAAGTTTTTCGCAAATGTGTTTTCACACGTTATATTTCGCTTGCTGCAGATTCAGCTTGCAGCGCTTTTCCGCTCGCTGCACAGCGCTTACCTGCTCCTAAAACAACTGCATGTAACAACTTCGCATCTTTTAGTATTTCTTTTATGTACCATCTTTCCGTTGTCCCCCCAACTGATCGTTGGCTGATCCCGCCATCAATGCCATTTGTATAATTATTATTATTATTCCGCCTTTTTTGTAATCATTATCAACACACCGCGAACCATTATCCTGTTCACGTGGTCTATAGCCTGACCATGTGGTCTATCGCCTCATAAAGACTCATATACTGTGTATTTAACTCGAGATTCATCGTTGCAACGTCATCAAGCGACGATTCCGCTTACTGTAATTCCGAAGTTTTAGTGTTATTTGTCTGTTTATTTCAAATTGTGCCCTTTTAATAAAAGGAATTTAAAGTTAACGGTGAGCCAAAACCACTCACGCTACAATTAATTACCAATTGACATGACGCCACCTTAATCGTTCTTGCTTTTTTTAAAATGTAATTTTAAATGACGCAAATAAATCATGGTTAAAAGTTCAAAGTCAATGTGACTATAAAAATGTAAAAAAATATTCAATCTTATGTTTAGTAAAAAAAATCTTGAAAGAATCATTAAAAACCTTTGTATATAACTTATCAGCAAATAGAATTAAAAAAAACATAAAAAAATCTTTTCAATAAAATATTCATATTGATTAAACACTTATGAATAAGAATGAAATACAATAATGAACGTGAGAAAACGGCAATTAAAAGTTAACACCTATTAGTTTAAAAAGTAAAGTTCAAATTTCATTTTACTTTATTTGAACACAAAAACTTCTGCTTAATTACTAGTTTAAATTAACTGAAAAATTTTTTACAAAATAAGATAGAAGTAATTAATGAAAATCCCGATGTAGAAAATTAAACTTTGTTTGAATCAACTGCAAACGTGACGAAAATTTCCGTTCGTGTGTTTTGCGTTTTTTATCATAATTTGTTGGTTGTTTGCGGTCTAAAGTTATAAAATATACAGGTAAATGTAAAAACAACTGTATGGAAAGCATTACTAAAAGAAGTCACTTTGTCTTACTTTAGCTAGATTTGTAATAGGTTTGAGTTAGTGCATGTATTGACAATCTGTTTTATTAAAAGATTCGTAGTGTAATTTTTTATGTCTTTAGACAAAAGCTATGTCTAGTTTTTATAGAATATTGTTTTATTTATTACTTTGGATGTGTAGCTGCAAGTTTACAGAAACTCAAAGCTATAACTTCAATAAAACAAAAATGCAAAACAATAGAAGTAACGATGCTGAAAAATGGCGGCAGTGCAATATACTTGAGAATAACTTTCGAATAAAATGGTATTATGGATATAAGTATTTATCAAAATTTTTATATAATCTTCAATCTTTGAATTGTCCCCAGTTCAAAGATCAATGTTTAAAACAAACCTTTGCGTACAATCAATTTACAAGCTTAATGTACTTGAAATTCTGCAATGAGTCCGAATTCATGATAAAGTGTTTTAACGAAGTGGAAAGCGCTTTGGAAAAGCAAGAAAATGTAACTGCGACCGTTTCTTGGAGTGAACTCGTTGCTAAGATCAATTATTTGACCTTAAACCAAGACGAAATGAGAAAACCATGTTTACAGGTTGCAATGTACGATTCTAAAGAAGTTTCCCGAGATTACGTAGAAATAGTTAATATAAACATTCCATTTTGTTCAGTTGTATGGTGTGGTTTCACTAAAAAAATTTTTAATACGAGTAAAATTTCATTATGGACATGCATGCCAGAAATGTAAGTAAATACTTGTGAGCAACTTCTTTGCTTTAAAATTTTTGATAATAATTAAGTAATTTTACAGTTTTATTTTTTATCTTCATTAATGTAATTAATTTTCTATCAAACTTTATAATGTCGATTAACTTTTTTGAATGTATTTTTAATTAGGTTGGAAACCGTTTTCCAATGCAATCAAATTAGAAATGTAAATTATGCAAATTGTAGAAAAGCTCTTTACTTTTTTAGATTCAACTTTGCAATTTGCACAAATTTAAATACTTTAAAAAAAAAAAAAATTATTATAACTCATTTGGTGATATCTAAAACATTTTTTTGAAAAAATTTTTGTCTAAATTATTTTTAGTATAACATCTGGTTGGATTAAAAAAAAATTTTTGTTTTGTTTCAAAATTCCAATAGAAAGCATGATTTGGAATATTTTTTAAATTTCTGTTCATCTTTGTTCAACAATAACAGTTTCTATGCGTCATATCAACTGTTGATTGCGTCAACTTAATTGTTAAACCAATTCAAATGAATAATAAGAGTATAGCTCACAAGAATAGTACCAGCATTTTCAAATACAAAAAACTAAGAATAGAAGTTTTTATATCGTATAAGTAAATTAAGAATTGAACCGCATCAAACAAAAAATGTTGCTTCAATTAAAAGAAATTAATTCTAGTCCAAAAATCGACTCAGTCGTTTTATATTTGCAGATGTCGAACAAATAACATTATTGCTGCCGTCGTTTCTGGTATCTTGGCTTTTGCTATAACGGTCTGTAATTCAATGGTTCTTGGAGTTCTTTTAATCAACAAAAAACTGATACACGCTCAAGCCGTGTATAGGATGTCATTGGCTCTCGCTGATCTTTTAGTCGGAATTGCTGTATTTCCGAGTTTTATTTATATTTCCCTGTTTTATTTTTCTGGAAGATTGACGATAAACAAGCAAAGTACTTCAACAAGTTTGCATTTGAATCAGTCAATTGAATTTAATACTTTTTTAAACACAGTTTTGCATTCAACTTTATCGCAAAAGTATATTAACGCTATGGGCGTTTTTACAGTCGTTTCAACTTTAGTGTCCGTGAAGACATTAACCATTGCCGCAATTGACAGATTTGCAGCAATATATCGTCCTTTGAGATACCACACATTGTCACCGACAAAAATAGCTCGAAATACATGCCTAGTAATCTGGATGATATCTTTTGTAGTTGCTCTTTTGCCTATTAGTGTTGAGCAACTAAACTACACAATAAAAAATACGTCATTAGTATTTGTCGCTGGAAATTTTGCTATGATCGTTTATATGTTGACGCTATGTATTCCATTGATACTGGTATGGTGTTTTACGTTTGCTACTTTTGCCGCTTACAAATCACATAGCAGTAATCGAAAATATATTATTTCCAATATAACATACAAAAGCGAAATATCACAGCATATGAAACTTTTGAGTACTCTTGGAATAATAGCTGGCGCTTTTACCGTAACGTTGATCCCACTAATAGTCTTTCTTTCATATTTATTTCTCGGCGATATGGATTTTTACGAAATTCTTAATTTAAATCCCAAAAATCCGGTTAACTTTTTTCCTCTTCTTCAAAATATTGTTATAATATTATTTTTGTCCAGCAGTTTGAGTAATTTTTTTGTGTACAGCGTTAGAGATAAAAAATTTCGCTTTGCCATCAAGACGATTGGTATAAAAATAATATGCAAACTAAAATCATGCTTGTACAATAATAATAAGAAAATTGTTGAGGAAGATGTAAGTGTTTAAAATTTTATAAATATAGTATATTTATATATTTGCTTTCATTATACTAAAAACCGTTTATGGCCCGATAGTATCGGTTATTTAAATTACTATCGGTTATTTACTTAAGCCTTAAAGTATTACGGCATTTTTTGTTTAATAATGTACAATATAACTATAAATTTTCTACTAAAATTTTCTTATGCATTTTGGCTGCGCGTATTTAAAAAAATAAACTAAAAAACACCATTTTACAAAAACAAACATGTTTTAATTATATGCATAGTTTTTCAACGGTTTTATGATTAAATGTAGCTTTTATTTAAATAATTTTAAGCTTGTAGAAATTAAAAAAATTAATTTCAGTTAATTAGTCCAAAAATTGAGAAAATTGAATTTTCGGGAAGGCATAAGCTTAATACTTAAAAAGAATTTGGGCATAAATAACGATTTTCACTTTATTTTACCTTTTTTTATTGTATAACTAATCTTAAAAAATGGCACCCCATTTCTTTTTTGCACCAGGTCCTCCTTTTTTGTAAAGCAATCACTGCTTACGACTGTAATGATTGTTTGTTAAATCTTGTGATAATTTAATTATAGGTTGTGATAAAGTTGACTTTAGAAATCCATCCGATTGAGGTAGAAAATCTTGTTCTTTATTATATGTTTAATCGCTGAAATTCGATTTACAGCAACCGAGAAATGAAACAAAAATATTCAACTGCGAAATGAAACAGCCGAGACATATTATAAGCTTTAAACAATTATATACAATTTCGTCCCGTGAGGAGTTTAAAATAACGATTCCTAGCACTCTGAGACTTCCTAAACCATGTGCATTAGCACAAAAAGCACCTAACTTTTGGCTAATAAACAAAAATGGGTAAGTTTAATTCTGGTTTAGAAAGCTTTATTGGATAGGCTTGAAAAGAGTATTTTTTTATAAATTTTCTCAGCTTATTTAGAATATTTGAGGTAATGATATTTATCGTAAAGTCTGACTAATTTTTTACCAGAAGACATAAAATTTTATTACAAAAAGCTATTGTCGATAAAAAATTCGTTTGGAAACTAATAAATAAAAAACTTAAATTAAAATGGCGTCTCAATGCAGTTTGTTCAAAATTTTAAGATCTTTTTCAAATGCAAGAAGTCAAATGATCATAATGTGATCATAATGTAAAACAGTGGTTTTCAACCGGATCTATTGTACAGCCGATTTAATGGTATGCCATTTTGTATGCACAGTACAACTGAGCTAATGCTTAGGGGCGTATTGGTATGAACTGAGATATATAGAATCTCAGTTTTTTAATACTTTTTCTGACTCTTAAAATGATTATTATATTTAATTGTTTGTTTCATCATTGTACCAAAATTTTTTCTTTTCTTTTTTTACTTGTTTTAATACAGGGTGTAAAGTTTTTTTACTGTATTCAAAAGTGTGTACCGTTGTAAAAACGATAGAAAGAACTGATATAAAAAATACGATTGTTTAAAGCCATATAAAGTTAAAAAGGTTTACGTATATTAAAAAAATTCGATTTATGGCTATTGCGTCAGTTATTAAACAACGAGAGGATATGAAAGTATAAAACTTAACTAAAAAATGATATTGCTCTCGGTTCATTAATGCATGGTGTTTGAGAGCAAAGTGTTATATTTTTCAAACAATTTATCATGCCTAAAATTTTTGTGGGATTAATTCGCTTTACTTGTTTTTTTTAAAAGCCGTTGTGCCTCACGTACAAGCAGAGGATACAGATACATACAGGATGAACAACGACACCTTGTAATTACAATGTTATCTTTCGACGTTTATTATGATAAATTCAAACCTAAAAACAAGATTAAAAGGTTAATCACATTTTTAAACCAAATTTTTTAGCGGAGCGCTTTTGAGTTAAACTCATATAATGATTAAAATCATATACGTAAACTTTGATTAATTTTTTTCTGTCAAAATTGCACGAGTAATTATGTTGAAAGCTATCCATGATAAAAAAAACGATTCGATTTTTTTTATTTTGTAAAAAGAAAGATATTCACTTTTTCCGGAAACAAAAATGTTTAAACAAATTTTTCTGATTTCGTCAATTTTCATTTAACAAAAAAATAAAGTTTTTTATTTTAAATCAACAAAAATCTTTAACCAAATTCGTGTTGTCTCAACAAGACTAAATTCAAAACAATGTTTAAAAACAATTGCAAGAATTGTTCGAAATAGAGCCCCAAAAACTTAGTCCTTAATTTCTTAATCTTTTTTTTTTTAAAGAAAAAGTCAGGATGTACAATTTAAAAATTTATTAATTTTTTTGTGTTGTAGACATTGCAAATTATTTATCTTTTTTCTTGGCGTGCAACTTTTACTCTTAAAAGCATTTAAAATAGTTGAATATTTAGTGATACTGTTTCGGCAAAAGGATATTAATTAAAGTATTACTTTCTTTATTTTCTTATCTTTATCAGACATTAACTTTTTTCCAAAATTAAATCCAAAACAACCGAGAAATCACAAAAGCTGATGCTCTAATTTTGAAAAAACAATATCATCTTTTTATAACACTTCTGCTTATCGCGAAACTCTCCACGACCACGATTTACGACTTTGCATGATAGAGTCTAGGTGAGTGTAGTACAAACTCTATGTGGCCACTAAATAGCTCTAAACAGTCATTTAACTTGTTCATTTAAGTTCGATTCATATAATTTGTTCATTTAAGTTCATTTAAGTCCGATTCATTAAGTTTGATGATATCATCGGCCAGTTTGAAACCGCCAAATGAGTTAACTTTTTGAGTCGAAAGTTTTTCTCGCGTCGTTGACATAGTAAAAAGGTGTTTTGCAACTATCGGTTGAAGGAAGAACTTTTTTTTAGCCATGACTGACCTTTGATCAAGCAAGGTTTGACGAAAATACAGCTTTAGATTAGTTTCGATTCATTACTTTTTACGTTTTTTAGAAAGAGGTTTCAGGTGCAAAGAACTTGATCGACGTCAACTTAACTACTAAACAGGGCCAGCATAAGTCAACAAAGACAAATTTCCCCTGACGTTGTCAAAAACGTTATTTTCGTCGCTCAGGAATTTTTTAAACTAGTTTTATGTCAAAACACAGTAAAAGACTTTAATAAAATTAAAATACTGTATGTCCATAACTAACTTACAAAAACTCGTTTCTTTTTTATTTTTATAATTTCTGCAACAACTTTACATTTTTAATTTGTATGTTTTGTTTCTTTATTCTATACCTAAGATTTTTCGGGTTGTGACCTCTTGACGTCATTGTTAAAATTTTACACACGTTTCTCTTAATCAATTCTGAATCAACTGTATAATTATACACGTTTGACAATTTTCCACAAGCTTAGCGCCCTACAATAGAACATCACAATAAAAGCATTTATTTGAAACGCTTCGCGTTGATTCGTGTTTTTCAACCTGCATTTTAAAGTTTGATATGGCTGAATTTATTGCTTTTCTTGAACGCTTTTTTTCGTAGTGTTCGTAATCGCGGATCCATATTACGAGACAAATTCATATTAGCATTAAGCTGCTTAAGACAAAATCCAAATACAGCCTTTGTAAAATAAAATAAATTGCCGTTTTTGGAAGAATTTAACTAAAATCTGTCAATAAAAACTGTGATAATATTTCAAAACTGTTAAGACCTAATAAAGTCAAAAAAAAAATTCTTTTGGGTCATCTGGTAATAAATTTTTCACTAGAAGAAAGCACAGAAGTCACTGAGTTTGGTTAGATAATTTGCAAAAGCACCTTAATTAGACCATTCTTATGCATTGTCAAAAGCCATTATTTTACACTTCTTTTACAATCCATTGCTTTATTTTTTGTAAATTGATTAATCAAAATCCAGTCTATTGATAGTTTTTCTATGAAATTTATTTTTCTTAATTGTATAAAATAAAGTAATTTAACAATCTTCTAAGTTAGACATTACAAAATTGTCACTTCCTGTTTCCAAACATAATTCAATTGAAAACTTTACGCACGCTCACCCATTCAAATAATTAGATAGCTTTTGAAACCATTTGTACTCCATGCAATGGTTACAAAACATAGCTACCAAAGTTAAAATGAATTCTAAAAAAAGAAGGTGAAAGCGTTTAGTACAAATACGTTTTTATGGTTTTATCGAATCATCAATTTTTAATGTGCTGGTTCCAAGCCTTTTTTATTCCTACATACAATAATACGAGTTATATTTTATGAGAGTTCAGGAAAGAAAGAGAATGAAAACGGAGTACAGGTAGGTCATGATCTAGAATAGCATTTACGTGTCAAACAGGATTGCGACTGTTTTTTATTTTGTGAAAGAATAAAAAAAAAGCGTATGTTCCAATACTTTTTTCGGGATATTTTTTGTCTAATATCCTCTGCCGTTAGCTCTGAAGTTGTAGGCTACTATAAAACTGCTTAAAAATAACAGATATATTTAGATATAGGCTGGACAAAATAGCAACTTTTTAAAAATATTCTTACTTTATATTTTAGATAGTGGTTAAGTAGTTAATATTTTGATGCAATCTCAAATAGCAAAGTATTACAGATAGAGAAATTCTCAAGATACTGCGAATTAATTTTTTTTGTCTTGTATTGCTGAATCACCACAAAAACATTCTAAATTCTTTAAATAAATATTGGATGGTTTGTGGTCTTTGCAGAGAATTATAAATAAGCATTAAACTAGATGAATTAATCTATCAATTTTAAATCATCCTCATCATTATTATCTTCCTAGTAATCTATAAATACACAGACATGACAGAAAAGAATAGACACCTATAGAAATTGTTTATTTTGATAAAAATATAATTTATTGAACAAAACCAAAAATTAATGGCCACAAATTTAATAACTAATATTTGGTTGACATTTCCTTGGCTGTTTTTAATGCTAGGACCCTTCTAGGCATTGCATTTATCAGTTGGCGAATATCATCTTGAAGAATTTTTTGCTATGTTTAACGCAATAAAGCGAAAAGTTCAGGCTTAGTAGATGGCTTCATTTTCTTTTTGCTCTTCAACATTTCTTTTCACAAGATGCAAGATTATTTCAGAGGGCCCGGGGCGACCTGGATAATGTTTTGTGCACTCTTTGCCTTCTCTTGCTAATTGTACGATAACTCTATTAATAGTAGAAAGGGGTATTGAAAGATTTTCTGCTATTTTGCGTTGACTTAGACCACCTTCATGTTGACCCACGATTCGTCCTCGCATAAATTCTGATAGGTCTGATGCTCCTTTGGTTCGTGGCATGCTTCAATGGTGTTAGATGCTATTTTATGGATTTACTCTAAGTTATCCAGAACTATTCTCACCTGTAAACATAAATAAGCACATATTAATAATAGGAAAATATTTATGTTGGTGTCTATTTTTTTCTGTTATGTCTGTGTACATATAATCATCATCCATGCGATTATTTCTATGATTGGTCTGCAGAAAATAGAATCCAGTTTCTATAAACCAAGTGCAAGACTGCACTGGTAGGAACGGCATTGTGCATCACGCACGCCGTATGACCAGATGCTGTAATATAACGAGTTTGGGACAGATGGCACTAGAGAGTACCATCTGTGGCATTGTGCATCACGCACGCCGAACCCGACCTCACTGCCCGACCATGGTTTTGAGTGACTTTGGCCCAAAATCAATTTAATTTTTCGTTGAACATCAAACTGTAAGCCAGTCAAAAGCCTTCTTTCAACGTGCGGTTGAATTATTGCTGGCGAGAGGTCGCAAGTGTCGTTTTGATGGGAACGGATAAAGATCGTAGATTTTCGTTTTTTATTACTTTTTGTTGTTCTATTAGAAAAAACATTTTATGACACTTTTCCAACTAGAAAGTCTTTATCAACAACTCTAAATTACAGTTTATAAAAACTAGAGTGCCCAATAAAAAATTTCTTGAACAGCAATATTCTAACATTTGTGAAGATTCGAGATTTACATTTGTTTATTTTGTCGCTAAACATTTGCAAATATTCACATAACATATAATTGAGATTAAATGTAGAACAACGTGACTGAGAAATAACCATAATGTGTCTTAATCACGCAATTATTTTTATTGTGTCATTAAAAATGAGAAAAAAATTATAATAAAACAATCGTTTGAAAAACAGGCAGTGAAAAGGCAAAAGAGTAATTAACAAGTGAAAACCTAAAAACAAAATTAGAAAATAAGCAAATCTCGGTAACCAAAGTAGACAGATATATTTTTTAATTTTGCAATATGAAAAATATTGCATGAAATATGGGATAAAATAACACATTTTGGCTCCAATATATTAATTAAAAAGTGCGTTTTTTTGTTTTACACTGTGGAAGATTAGATTAATCAGCTTCAGAAAATATTGATCACCACAAGGTCTCTCCAAGATAACTTCGAGAAAGAGATGTTAAGCTGTAAAAGCCCTTTTTTATCATTACGAAAAACAGGGCGATTCTATGCGGAATTTGTTGTAGCATGTAAAAGTATCCACTTCAAGTAAAACACATAAACAGGAATGGCCCCCGTGCTTTATTTTTGTATGGCAAATTGCTACTGTATTGCCTGGATTAAATGTTGTTGGCAATGTACCAAACACAACTGCTTATTTTTTATCCAAAACTGTTCGACTTCGTGCTCCTTGATGCAACGTTATCCCTGGTTTGTGCAAGGCGCCGCATTTGCAATGAGAAAAAGAAACTAGACTTCATTTTTCTATGCACAAATGAAAACGCGTAACTACTGTACAGTCCGCAGGCGGAATGGGCTAACTGACCGCAACCAACTGGGCTTAACCAGACAAGTTAAAGACAACTAGAGGCAGTCAACAGGTTAGTTAAGCTGCCCCAGTCGGCTGCGTCCAGTTGTCTTTAACCCGTCTGAAAGCGTTTAAGCATAACTCAAACTGTTCCGGGCACGCTATTTTGAACGGGTAAGGAAAGGCGCTGGTAATAAAAGCAGGAGGCCGGATGTACTCTCATGGTACTCAGTGTTCGATCTATGATTGGCGTGATAGACAGATCGGATGTGCTTAATTCAGTAAAATTGTTCAAGTTTTTGCGCAGCAGGTACAAGCATGTGTTTAGACCTTTGTGTTTATCGACAGCCATTTGATAACAGATAAATAAACCATAGTCAGGATCTAGAGCAGTGCTCTGCAACTCATATGCTGCGGAAAAACAAGAAACATACTCTTTGAAATAGAGATAAAGTTATGTTTCTCTGAAGTAGCAACCTAAAAACTAAAAAAATTCATTATACAATACATCTCATTGTCTAATGTCAAGACCTTTTTTCGGTCTTTACTAAATTTTGAACACCTTTTTTCATATGAAACTTAATTTAGGGATCATAAAAACTCTCTGGTAATAAATTGATAATTTTTTTGATCAATTTTCAACGAGGCTCGATTGTGCACGATATGCGCAAATTGGTAACTTCAAATGAAAAAAAGTCATCATTTTATTTTTTGAGTTTAGATTGAGTTTTTAGGTTTTTTACGACAGTCAAATGAAACTTTAGGTAACGGAAAGCGTTCAAAATTTAACTCTTTACCTGGTCCAGGTGTTCTGCTACTTTTTGAAATTTTTCGAAGTGTGCCGCATGTTCGAAAAAGTAGCGGAGCACAGGTCTAGAGTACTACCTTTAGCCAAAGCAAGTGTCGCTACTAGTTTTCAAAGCTCAGGTGGCTGGATGTATCAAAAAGCTGTTAAGTGGTCCGTTGGAGAAGGACGGAGGTACCAGTGATTATGCGCAAGCCTCATTTAAGACACTATACATAAACCAATACTACGAGAACAAACAAGACTCTAATACTCGGCTGTTGAATAGACTAAAAATAAGAGAACTGTATCTGATGTTTTGGCACCAGCACCCGCTCTGAGGCCCTACGTTGCCTCAGCAGTAGGACAGGTGAAGTTTTTTGCGCAATGCCAAACGGTGGTGACAAAACTTGAGTGATTACTACAATTTTAGTTCAAGATAAATCGGAACCAAACACAATGGTGAATGTTGATTACTGTAAACTTTTAGCTTACATTTTTTCTTATTCTGGATATTGCGGAAAGCAGATTATGCATCTAGATGTTAAAAAGTTGTGATTGATTTTGGAGGAACACTGTTTCTCTAACACCCGAGATTATTTTGCTTACTGTCGCCGTTAGAGTGAAACCTTCGTTGTGAACTAGTTTTATAATCATTCGAACCACTTATTTATCCAGCAGAAACCTCAGCATCTTTAAGTTAAAGTCAAGATTGAATGAAATAACAGTGTCATATGCAGCTGTCAGATAGACAAATAGTACTGGCATTCTTCTTAGTCTCAAAAAAATTGTCGATTATTAACAGAACAACTTGATCCACGGTTAACTTTTTGCATTAAAACCATCAATTGGCTTGTTGCGGACGTAGGTAAGCGTCTCACATTTTTCCCAGGGGACGTAAAGGGGATAAATTTGTCAATAACTTTTTGAGTCTTCTACCTCCTTCTTTGTCTTTCGAATCGCGACTACAAGTGCTCTTCCGTAGATTTTCGAAATTGGAGTTGACCCAATTAGGAAAAGATAAAGTTATGTAATCAAAAATTCAAAGCAGCTCTAACTAAGCTTTATGCACATAAAATTAGGGCCCCGAGCTTTATCTGGTTTTACGTAAAAAAACCCTTGTAAACAGCCCAGGTCATCCATAGCTAATATATCTAAGTTAATTTTATTCAGAGGTTTCCAGGTAGTGGGTCATTTTAAAAGTAAAAAGATGTCGAAATATAATAGGATAATCATATTAGACCAAAAGTCATATCCAATTTTTTTCTAAATGACATTTTCAGTTCAAACATAAAATTTATTGCAAAAGGAAAATTAAGATCATAAATGGTCTTTACGTTTACATAAAAAGTTCTTTTCAAATTTTAATAATGAAGTTTTTTTGGTCTTTATTTTATTTTCGAAATAAATTTATCAAACAGTTTGCAATAAGTAAGGACCATTTTTTTAAACTTTGGCACGAACATTTTTGAGGAGGAAAAAAGTTATTTTCATAAATTTCAGACTTTAGAACTGTCATAAATTTATACAAGTTGAAAATCCCTGTTTCATTGAAATTCCATTGTATGAAACGTCTTGTTTTTATTTTATGTTTTCTGTTTACAAAACCCACATCTAAAAGTACAACCTTTTTTACAAAACTTTACGACGGATTTTTCATTGTAAGGAAAATTTCAACATAAAAGCGGCCTGTTATTTCAAATGCAACGTGAAATATACATAAAAAGTCAATTATAAAAAGTCAGGTTCTGTTTAATTGTCTGAAGTCGTCAGCATAAGAGCTAAAATGTGAAGCAGTTAATTTAATTTTTTTCCCACGAATGAATAGTTATAAGAAAGTTTTATAAAAATGCTTAGTGTAAAGATTGAATTTTGTCCGATTGATTGGTATTCAAGTAGTCCAACAGCAATTGTTTTATACAAAAGAATGCATATGTATAAAATGTTTCCAAGCAATAGCCAAAAGCTCAAAAAAAGAAAATGCGATTTACATGAAATAAGTTTTGCATCGCCTAAGTCATTTCGACGTCGGCAAAGGACGTAATTCGCTTCGACACGCAAAGCCAATTCTTGGTAAAATTCATGTCACTTAATAAAAGCGTGAAATTGAAATTCCAAGCTCTGCTTGCGAAAACCAGCAAAAATTCACAAATTTGCTAAAAAACGTCTATTTTACCTGTTAACCCTTGTTTGGGCGCACCTAAAAATAGTATCATTTTATTCAACATTTCAAATTAGGAAAAGTCAAGAAATTCCAGAATTTTATCTACAAAAATAAAGTAATTACAAACGTTTTCGCAAGAGCCGGGCTTCAGAAGCCCTGGTGAAAAGAATAGGAAATAGGAGGAGAATAGGGTTAAGGATGTTAAGTAATTCACGATGAGTCAATACGGCCTTGATATTTTAACACTGATTGATAAGTTTGCCACTGTCAAAGTATGAGAAGTTAACATATAATAATGTATACATAAACATAGGTATGTACAATGAATAAGCTATGGCTTAGAAATTCATTATTACGATAATATTAGTTTTATAACACTTAGTTTAACCATTTGGTCCATTTCCAAAATCTTGAAATTTGACTTAGGACAGCAAAAATCTTAATTCGCCATTGATTTTATTACAAGATGCTGCAGAATCCGGATCTGCAGCTATCAGAGATAGTATTAAATTAGCATTAAGTGCCTTTATTACAAATTGTCAGATATCGCATTCCGAAGGTGTAATGGTCCCCCAGGTGTAATGTTCCTTGATGTTATGGTATGTTTAGAACGGTTTTGACGAGGTGGATATGTGTATAACGCCATCAAACTGGTTTAAAGCATTCAGCTGTTGAGTCGATCAGATACAGGGTACCTTCACGTAAGATTGATTTTAAATTAATAAAAGTAAAGTAAGCATGAAATTGTTACAAATAAACAAAAACTACTTAATCATTGGTGTTATAAGATGGAAAAAAAACTAGATTTGTGAAATCTTAAATCCTCCATAATTTTTAGTTAATTTTTGATTTTGAATATTTCCAAAAAAGTAACACTTGTCTACAACTGGTACTTTTTTGTAGATTTGACAGCGGTTGAGGTGTAAAGTTTGATGGATATTCTGAATCTGTACAACAGGTACTTTTTTATCTGAATTAAAGACGCAATTGACTACGTTTTTTAGAAAATTTTTTAACGGAACTAATTTTGGCTGCATTCTATTTAAATTGAAAAACAATGAGTTGATGAATTTTTGTACAACGTAATTTCAATAGACCTTTTCCAGCCACCTAGTGGAAATGACAACCGTTGCTAAGCCGAGCAAACTTTGGCTTTATTTACTTTGTTTTAATAGCCAAGTTATAAAGCGGATCGCTTATTTTGATGATTTGAATTTGAGTTGGGGGAATAAACTTACTTTAAATTTTACAATCTGTTAAGCTAAGTAATGAAAACTAATTTCTTGCACTTTTTAAGCAGATACTTTAGTTATTTTTTAAAAAAATTTTCCAAACATTTTTTACATTGTTGCAAGATATCAACCGATATCTGTGCTCTGTGTCCTTTACAAGATCCTCGAAGGACTTATCTACGCCTACGTCGAGCCAATTATTAATCCACTGCACACCAAAGGACAGGCTGGGTTTCTACGCGGGAAGTTAACCGTGGATCAAGTCGTTTTGTTGACACAGAACATCAAGGACTTTTTTGAGGCGAAGGAGAAGGTCGATATCGTATTTGTCAATTAGACAGCTGGATACGACACTGTCTAGCACCGTGGCTTTACCTGCAAGCTGTTGGGGCTTCTGCTTTATAAGCTCACAGTCAGAATAATCATGGAGCTTGTCCGAAGCCGAAGTTTTACCTTACTATAGGTGACAGCAAGCAAAGCAGGCTACACCGTCTGAAAAACGACGTTTCTCAGGGATCGTTCTTGGCTCCCCTCTTTATCAAAATTAATACGTATGATCTGCCTCCACAATTTCCCAAAAAGTTTGTTTATGCAGACAATCTGGCATTGTTGCACTCTTCCAAAAACTGGAGGGACTTGGAGGAGACTTTAAGTTAAGACACAATCACACTTTCCGAGTAACTCCAGACGTTGAGGTTGAAGCTCAGTCACATTAAAAAGGTGATGGCAGCTTTTTACTTAAATAATCGAGAGGCCAAACGCGAGCCAAAAGTCAACAACAACAATAGACATTTACCGTTCTGTCCAACCCCTTTTGAACAACTTATTTTGGGGTGAAATTGGACAGATCGGTCACCTTCCGTCATTACCTCGTGGCATTGCACAAAAAACTATTCCCGCGCGTCCCACTTTTGAGGCGATTTTTAGGCTTAGGATGGGTGCTGGTGCCAAAACACTGCGAACGTTTGCCTTAATTCTGGTCTACTCAACATCTGAATACTGAGAACCAGTCTGGTGTCGCAGCACTTACACTTGCCTCATTGACACTGTCTTAAATGACGTCTTGCGCATAATCACTGGATGCCTGCGTCCCGCTCCAACAGACCATTTGCCCATGCTTTTAGGCATACAGCCAGCAGAGCTTCGCCGACTAGGAGCGAGACTTTTCCTGGATCCAGACCGTATACTTTATGGTCTTTTAAGTGGGTCTTCGGATGTTTGCCAAGAGAAACTAAGATCTGGACGTCCATTTGTGTTAGCTGGGCAGAATTTTTTAAACAACCTTGTCGGACTTGGCATTTCCGCTTCTGTGGATCGAATTACGGATGGAACACGGGGTATGTGAGAGCACATACAAGCTCCGTATTTTAATAACCACAACCAGTTTCAGACAAGTTAGATTAAGCTTGCCCCGAATAGGTTGGGTTAGGTTCAATCGCCTGCGGACTGGTGTTTATTTTTAATGATCTCTTTTTACCTCAGCATGGTCAACAATTTTAGTACTGCGTATTTCGACGTTCGTTATCCTATACCGCTCAGTAAAAATTATGTTTAGCTTCGCTTCTTCTATGCAATGATATAATGAACCACTGATATCTGATTGCAATGTTTATAACTGCTTTCAAAACCGGTTTAAAGTAGAGTTTTGCCGGTTGGTTCTATTATTGTGACCATAAATCAAATATAATTAATATTGAATTCATGCAAAATATAAATAAATATATATGCTATTTTGCTTTTTTTATACATGATAGCTCTGATAAACGTAAGCACAAACCAGGCTTTTCTTCACAAATTCATCACTAATATTAAAAGAAACAATAAAAATAATTATTCAAATAAAACTAAGCGTTTTAAAGTAAGGCAGCTAATTATTATTATTAGGTTTAATGGTGTTTTTCAATGATTATAGTTTTTGAGCACCAGGACAAAAAAATAAAAGCGAAAATAAAGTTAATTGTGTAGGCCTATACTTTCGCAAATACATATTTAGGACAAAGTAGAGTGTGCAACCTGTAATTAAGGGAAGCAAATCAAAACGGTTTAAACCAAGCTCGAGTATTTATTAAACTTAAAGAAGTTAGCACAAGACAGTAAAGTACGTCTAAAGAAGAACGATAACGAAGAGAAATAAGTAATCAAGTTAATAACCGTATAAACATGTTAGGCGCTAGAACGATTCGAATCTTGAATAGGTTAAATCACAACATAAGCCTGATATCTTTTTTTAATTACTTTACTTTTTATGCTTTTGTTAAAGGCTCTCGCAATTTCCAGACTACCCTCAGATTGAAAACTATCGCTCTACAAAAACTCATGAGTTTTCTAATGTTTTAGTATTTTTAATGGTTTGTCTTTACCAGCAGATTTGTTATAATAAAACCAGCTATTTGCAGACACTTTGAGAATTTTTGATAATTCTTGATAATTCTACATTCAAATGCAGGTAACTAGTATTCTGTTATTTTTAAAAAAATGGCTTTCCTTTTTGTTAATAGACCTACTGTTATTTATCTATTTCTTTTTGGGCTATTGCAAACAAATATTGTAGTTGATAGTGAACTTCAAGAAAAAGAAAGCAGAAAAAGAATTGAATACACTAAAAAATGGCATCAATGCAATTCAATTGCCGAAGACTTTCGCATGAATTGGTATTCTGGTACAAGATATCTGTCAAGATTTTTGTATAATCTTCGATCTTTAAATTGTTCGCATTTCGAAGAATGCTTAGAACAAACATTTGCATTTACCGAATTCACGACTTTAATGTATATGAAATTCTGCAACGAATCAGAACTTATGATAACGTGTAATGATGAACTTCAAAGTGGTTTAAAAAAACAGTTGAATACAAACAGTTCAGGTTATAGGAGCGTAGTGGATAGTAAAATTAACTTACTAGAATTGAACAAAATGGAATTGAAAAAACTGTGTTTGCAAGTAGATAAATATGATCCCCAAGAAGTTCCTAATCAATATGTAGAAATAATTGAAGCATATGTTCCTTTTTGTTCCGTTGTTTGGTGTGGATTTGACAAAAATGACTTTATTAACGGAATAAGTTCTATTTGGATTTGTATACCGTTAAAGTGGGTATAAAATTTATGGTCTAGTTTTCTTTTTTTAAGATTTATACATTTGAATTTATTGGTTTGATTACATTGTAAATTAGTATAAATTTCTGTCATGGTAATTTCAGCCTTTTTTGGTGGTCTGATGAAAACTTCAGGAGCTGATTTAAAACGTTTATTTTATTTTTTTTTGTCCCATCCACATTTTTATTTTCATGGATTTTTTCTGTTTATACCAAATCTACTTCAAAGGTTTGTAAAATACACAAATTTTACTTATTTTGTTGCGTGGTCTTCGTCATTGTCGTTTGAAGGGCATCCACTCCAGCCAGACACAAACAGAACTGGGGCCGAGGGTTTATCCTTTTACTACACCAGACTACTGCATTGCCTCAATCAGATGCTGGCAGTGATGTCATTAAGCCAGCATCGAGTTTTATCATCCAAAACCGTCAGACCTCGTGCTCCATGTGGTGCCCGGTGTATAGGGCACGCTGTTAATACATGGTCTGCGGTTTGCTCTGAGGCGCCACAATTGCAATTCGGTGAAGGAGCGAGACCCCATTTGTGCATGGACAAATGGAATTGCCCAACACCAGTCCGCAGGCGGTTGAGCTTAACCCAAGCTCCTCGGGGTAAGCCCATCCCAACAGGCCTGGCACCGGTCTCGGGCACAAAAGCACGGAGCCTGGAAGCATTTTCACAGTAATCCGCGTTCCATTTGTGATTTTTCCATTCAAAGGCGTGGATGCCAAGTCTGGAAAGGTTGTCCAAAAGATTCCGCGCACCTGGCAGAAATGGGCGTCTGAATCTTAGTCTCACTTGGCCAGTATCTGAGGACCCACTTAAAAGACCATGCAAGATATGATCGGGGTCCAGAGATTCACAATAAGCCAAGGAGGATGTCGCTCCCAGTCAGCGAAGCTCAGCTGGCTGAATGCCTGAGAGTACACGTAGGTGGTCCGTTGGAGTGGGACGCAGGCATCCAGTAACTATGCGCAAGGCGTCGTTCAAGACACTGTCAATGAGGCGAGTGTGAGCACTGCAACATCAGACTGGCGCACAGTACTCAGCTGTTGAATAGACTAGAGATAAGGTGGCTATGCGTAGTATTTTAGCACCAGCACCCCATCCCGAGCCCACGAGTCGCCTCAGCAGTGTGACGTGCGAGGATAGTTTTTTGCCCAATGTCACTAGATGGTGACGAAACGTGAGCGATCTGTCCAGTTTTACCCCAAGATAAGTAGGGGTTGGACAGAACGGTAAAAGTCTACTATTGTTGTAGACCTTTAGCTCACGTTTGGCCTCTCGGTTATTTAAGTGAAAGGCTGCCGTCACCGTCTTAGTGTGACTGAGCTTCAACCTCCGAGTCTGGAGATACGCTGAAAGTGTGGACATGTCTTGGCTTAAAGTCTCCCTCCAAATCCTTCCAATTTCCAGAAGAGTGCAACAATGCTAAATCATCAGCATAAGCAAACTTTCTGGAAATCATGGAAGAAGATCGTACGTATAGATGTTAAACAGGAGGGGTGCCAAGACCGATCCCTGAGGAACGCCGTTTTTAAGACGACGTAGCCTGCTTTGCTTGCTGTCACCATTGCGTGGTGTTGCTTTTTGATCATAATTTTCAAGAATTTCCAAAATAACAAACTTACTTAATCTGTTTGACCTAAAATATTCGCAACAAATCTGTCATATTTGCTTAGTCGTATATGTTGTAGTCCTACTATGCTTTAGCCTTTCAGATAATTATATTTACTCTTACAGCTGCATGCATAAAAACAAAATATTTCGTTTAATAAATAATTTAGTTTTGATGCGAATAGAACTTAGTAAGATAAAAAAGGTTAGCTTAAATTCTGGTATGCAAGTTCTGTCACCGTTTTTATAAAGTCTCTATTTTAAAGTTTTCATTTGCCATTTATTGTTTTGGCGCTAATCCTGCAATAAGTTTGCTTTTTATCTGTTGCTGTTAAAACAGATGGCATTGCAATGAAAATAAACTTTAATTTAAAAACCTATATAAAACTGATAACTAAATACTATTTATTGAGCTATAATTAGAGAATCGATTAATTTAATATGCAGTATGTAGTTTTTTAAACTTTCCATTATCATTTTTTTAAAAGTTTCTACTGTTGATAAAATTGCCTACAGTTAATATCACATTTTTTTAAATAATTTTTTGAAATGCACTGTCAAAAATTATCTATTCGATATTTTCAGATGTCAAACAAACATCATTATCATTGCCGTTGTTTGCACTATTTTAGCCTTTGCTATAACACTTTCCAACTTGACTGTTCTGGGAGTTTTTCTAACCAACAACACTAAATGTAATGCTCAAGTTGTGTACAGAGTATCCCTTGCTATTTCCGATCTTTTGGTCGGTATTCTTATTTTTCCAGCGTTTGTGTATAACATATTTTATTACTTAAACGGAGGTCTCAAGATTAAAGATCAAAACAACCCTACAAATTCTATTTTTAATGAAGACAACCATAATACTACTGTTGATCTTATTTTGGAAGACGGCCACATTGTGCAATTTACCTTGTCTTATTCTTATCTTGGTGCAATTGGATTTGTTACAACACTCACTATTTTGGTTTCAATTAATACATTAACAGTTGCAGCCATTGACAGATTTGTTGCCGTTTATCGTCCGTTAAAATATAGAATCTTACCAACGATTTCCTTCGCTAAGTATGCATCTATCATTATATGACTGACGTCTGCTTTGGTTGCAGCTCTACCGTTATGGATTGAAGAACTTTCTTATACAACAAGACATGCATCTTTAGTGTTTGCAAATGGAAATATTTCTTTGATAATATACTTATTATTGTTTTGCATCCCGTTGATGCTCGTTTGGAGCTTTTCTATAGCTACTTTTGTAATTTATAAAAGACACAGACGTTTTAAAAAGCGCATTTGTTCAAGAAAATTAAGTAAGAAAGAAATGGTACAGCATATGAGGTTAATGACTACTCTCGTGATAATAGCTGGTGTTTTTACATTTACAATAATTCCACCAATTGCACTTGTTTTGCATGCACTTTTTGCAGAAGCAGATTTTTTTGAAAGCATGTATTTGCATTCCCGCAACACAGCTTATTATTCTGCGTCACACATCGTCTTTACGATGGTTTTTTGGACAAACAGCTTGTGCAACTATTTTATTTATAGTGCTCGAGATAAATGTTTTAGAGATGCATCAAAAAAAATTTACATGGAATTGCTCTGCCAGCGACATTTTTGTATTTCTTGTCATAAAACAGACAATTAAAGTATTAAATGAAGCAGCAATTTTTCAATTTATTTTGATTGACAAATGATAACTGTAATTCTAACTATTTAGTGATATAAATTTATGATCAAATACTTTTAATAAAGAAATTTTATGTCTAATTGTATTTTTATAGTTTTACAATATTTAGTGATCTTTTTATAATTTTTCAACAGAAAGCTTTTTTAATCAATGTCTGTTTAAAACATTTTTCCAAAAAAGCTACAATAACTATCGATTTCAACTAATTGCTAGTATCTTTTACATTGAATAATTAACCAGTTTATCAATAAAAATTTGTAGATTAACTCCTTGCAATTAAAGTTTAAAACCAAAATATATGCAGTGGCTAAAGGTCCAGTACTGGAATGCAAATTTCTGAAAATCTAAGGTCCGGTACCAGCAACCAAATCTTAAAAAATTAAAGGTTCGGCAATGACTTTTTTGACTAAGTCGTTTTAACCTTAACTTAGCGTTAACCACGTCTTAATTTATAGTCTTTGTCTTAATTTTGATTACGATGGACAAAAGCTAAGTTAAGATATAAATAAACCGTTAGCACTGGGTGTTCCGCCAATCGCCTGTGTTCCTGGTTTCATTTGTTTATACGCTTCATTGAAAATTGGTGGACCATGGAACACGTGGCCTAGACGCATATATAAACGGCGTTTTGCTGGAATTCGTCCTTTTTCGATTGGTAGTGACGGCAAGAAAGTCGGAGTGAATTTGCGTTAAAATTCTTTGGCTAGTGATTGAGATTATTTCCTTCGACACGCACATTTAGTAATGGAATAAAATTGAAACAGTGAATCGGAATAAAATTGAGTGAAGATTAATTAGAATTTCAAGAGACTGGTCAAGGGATAGGCAGGGCTAAGTTACTAGCCCTGCACACAGCATTGTGGACACGGCTTTAACCAAAACAGAACAAACTTCGTCGTGTCCATAAAAATTTTAACGTTTACTTTCCAATCGAGAAGCTGTTGCAAGCAAGAAGAAGACTCCAGAAGGGAAAGAAGAGCGTCCTTTACGGCAAAGAATAGAAAAGCTGTTGCAAGCAAAAAGAAGACGAAGACTCCAGAAGGGAAAGAAGAGCGTCCTTTACAACAAAGGTATTGTGCTGAATTCACTTTAAATAACTGTTGCTTTGCTTTGGGTTTAGTAACTCACTTAAGTTATCTGTTCTTAAAATTGTTTTCTTTAAATTTTACTGCTTTGAATTGTCTTTGTTGTGTGGTTTGTGATAATGTCGCTTGTAAATAGTGGGCTAGATCATGCCACAGCAGTTGGGGGTGCACCTGACCATGTTAGTGAGGGATCGGCTGTCCCGGGGTCGAGTGTTAACGTCACCTCCAGTGTTAACAGTAAATTTGAACGTGAAGCACGTTGTCAAAAAAGAGACCTTATTGCCCGTATTGATAAACTTGGTATAGAGCTATCGCTGTGTAACGATAAACAAGAGGTCATACTTTGCTGGGATAAGCTTAAAAACCTGGGTAAGGACGTTACTAAATTTTATCAGTTAACCTATAATGTAAGTGCTGACCTATCAGCAGAGATGGGGGCCACGGTTAGATCTGCCTTTGAAAACTTGCAGTTGCAGTATAAGGATAAGATGAGCCAGATGGCAGAACAACCTGATACCGAAGTGCAGCCACATGATAGTGTATCAAACGTGAGCACGGCCCTTTCTGAGAGTTCGTCTAGAGCCTTGTTTCAAGTCGATTTGGAGCTTCAGCGTGAGGAACTGCAAATCGATGCAAAGTACCAAGCCAGCAGACGAGAAATAGAACTTAGGGATGCTAAGCTGAGGGCTGAGCAGCGAAGGCAGAAAATTATATCGAGCAGGAGTTCCAGGGAAGGTTCCCGGGTGAGCCGCAAGAGTAGAGTTTACTCAGGCATGGAACCCCACGTGGGCGCTAATAGGAAATGTAGCAAAAGCGAAAGCAACCAGGTTGCTGCCTACAAAACTGCGGACTTCGATGTGACTCTCGGGGCCGCTTGTGACACATTGAACACAGTTGAAGCCTTGCACGTGGGTAATAGTGGGGAAAATGCTATATCTATACCTTGGTCCTCTAGAGAGATCGCACATAATAGTGTTTATGTTTCTGCTGCCCAGACAGGAAAATGTTTAATGTCTTCTGCTGCGACTAACCCTTTTACACAGAAACTTTCATCTGTCGTGGAACGAGATGCTTTGTCTGCCGGTGAACCAGGTAAGATTTCAGGGCCGCCAAGAGTGAAAGTGCCACGAGGTTTTGAGTGTGGTTTTGTTAAAGATGCGATGCGGAGTGATTTATTACAGCCACGTGGGCTAGTTGGCGATGGCGAGCGAGCCTTTAATCGGTACTCACTGCCTGCTGAGGAAGGGTACCAGGCCTCAGTAGATCTGCAAAATGGTTATGATAACCACGTGACTAGGGGTATTCAGAACGATAGAAATAGGTTCTCGCCTGGGTACGGCAATTTGGGGGTAGAACAACAAAATTGCTTCTTTGAGTATCAGAATTCTAAAACCTTTATAGATAAAGCGGCATTAATTGGGTACGATGGCACTAATATGCCTCTCATATTTTTTAGAAATCGTATTAAGGCATTGATGAATAGTTGTCCCTTTGAGGGAGTTCGTCTCACTTTGTTACAGGCAGCTTGCACTAGGGCAGCTGCACAAACTATAGCTAATTTGACTTGTGACACGCCTGGTTTATCCGAAAAAGATAGGATTGAAATGTCACTGGAACGGTTGTCACAGCGGTTTGGTGTTCGCGGCGGGTTCCTTTCAGAGCCTGAAATTAGGAAATACCGGTATGGTAATAAATTAATGTCTTTGTCTGCAAATGTGGTGAAAGAATTTAAAGATCAATTACACCAATGTCTTCTTTATGCAAAAGCGTATAACCAGCGCGATAAATTAGAAGGTAATTTTGTTGTAGATCTGGCTAAAAGGCTTCCCGTTGAAGCTAAGCATAGGTATTTGAATTTTCTTCTCGATAAGTACGGTAGCACGACTGAACCCACTTACCAAAGTTTAGTAGAATTCATAAAACGTGAAGAGCTCTGTAAATCTACTGAATTTGGCATAAGGTTGTTAGGTGAATCCCTCGGATATCACGAGAATGAGCAGCTTCATAAAAGTAAATCTGCGTGTAGAGTAAGGCAAACCACGGTTGGATCAAATGAGTCGCGCGCTTTGTCAAAATCGTCAAATAGTGATGTTGTTTCCCACGCGAGTAATGGCCGAGAACAGAGAAGTGGTGGTGTTAGAAATATGACGCGGT
Organism: Diplosoma virens; assembly: GCA_963680785.1. Lineage (NCBI taxonomy): Eukaryota > Metazoa > Chordata > Ascidiacea > Aplousobranchia > Didemnidae > Diplosoma > Diplosoma virens. Next base: position 25,259,467 of record OY796893.1, read on the forward strand.
GTATTTATTGTTCTTTGAATGGTAAGGATGAGAGTCACTGGTTGTCACGTTGTAGAGATTTTTTGCAGTTAAACCCGAAAGACCGCAGGGATGTTGTAATAAAGTCTGGGAAGTGCTTAAATTGCCTACGTGATCATTTAGTGAAAGACTGTACGTTTAGAAATAACTGCCGTAAGTGTGGGAATGCTTGTGATAAAAAGCACTTTTTTCTCCTGCATGATTTCTTTGTCAGTAATGGGCGAAGGGCGACTGATACAAATGTTGAAGACACAGTATCTATGCGAAGTGTCAAAATTGAGAGTGTAAAAGCGGCTTATAATCGCGTTACTGCCGCACGTGTGATGAACCCCGTGACTGGCCACTCGAAGTTGATATACTGTCAACATGACCCGGGGTCCCAATTAACTTTTATTGCCAGCGGCTTGGTAGAGGACTTAGGATTAGAGCCGTTCGATACTACGTCCTTTCGGTTAGATACTCTCGTTGGTGATAAAAATACTTCTGCTAACGTGGTTAAGTTCAATGTCCAATCTTTAGAGACCGAAGAATTGTTTTGTGATGTGACTGCAGTTGTTAACCCACCTTGGGTAGATGATGTAGAAACTTTGCCGCATAAGCAGGATTTGACTAACTTACAGCACTTTGACAATGTAAAACTTTTTACTCTTGATGATTGTAATACTGTAGACATTATTATTGGCAATGATAATGCGTTTTTGATGCGTGTGATAGAAGAGCATGTTGGAAAAGGTCGAGAGGAGCCTCATGCTATATACACCCCTTTAGGTTGGATGGCCTCGGGGGGAAAGTTGCATTTAGATGCCGGGTGTACCAAGGTTCGTAGAGTGTTGATTTGCGAGACTAATGACGAGTTGTCACGATATAAGCTTGATTTAGAAGCCCGTAATAAGGAAATTGCGGCATTGAAACCACAGCTTAGGGACTTAGCTGTGCAAGACGAAGCTGTTGAATTGTCTCGTACTGATGTAATTGCTAAAAGTTTGGTAGAACCTAACGTTAAGCTATGTGAGAACCGATTTGAAATCCCTTTACCATTGAAAGCCGATGTTAAATTACCGAATAACTTTGCGCTTGCTAAGGACAGAGCTATAGCCCTAAGAAAAAAGGCTTTAAAGCAGGAAGATTTCTACAAATTTCTAATCGAAACTATGCAAAATTTAAAATCTAATGGCTACATTGAAAAGGCTAATGAGTTTTCTGATAGTGGGCGTGAATGGTACCTGCCATATTTTATTACGTCCCAAGACAAAAAACGCATTGTATATGATGGAAAGTCCGAGTACCAAGGCGTATGCGTTAATGACGTAATTATGTCTGGTCCTGACTTGCTAAATCCACTTGTTCATGTATTGGCTATGTTCCGTAAGGGTAAGCACGCTTTGATGGCAGACATTACAAAGTGTTTCTTCCAGATTAAACTGCCTGAGGAACAGAGAGATTTGTGTCGTATATTGTGGTTTGAAGACGATGATGTTTATAGGGGTAAGTTAACTCAATTTCGTTTTTGCGTACATCCTTGGGGGATAAAAAGCAGTCCGTACATTGCCTGTCTAGCTATAAAAAAAATGGTAGATCAAAATCCTAGCAAAGCCAGTAATTTAACGCTTAGAACTGTCTCGGAGAACATGTATGTTGATGATTTTCTTTTTTCCGTTGATAGTTTTGATGATGCACGACTAGTAGCAAATGAAGCTATCGAATTGTTCCATAGCCGCGGTTTTGAATTAGTAAAATGGAGTGCGAATCGAGAATCTATGAACGTGTTAACAGGAATAGATAGTAAGTTATTGGCACCTTCTATTCGGGAAGTCAATTTAGAGTCGGAGAGTGTAACTATGCCGTCAACGAAAACTTTAGGCTGTATATGGGTAACTGAAACTGACGAATTGCGCATCCAATGTTCACTAAAAACTTTGACGACGTACACTCGTAGAAGCATGCTGAGCCAACTTGGGCAAAATTTTGATCCTTTAGGATTTGGCTCTCCATTTTTTCTTAAAGCTCGATTGATATTACAAAAGTTAGCTGTAGAAAAGTTCGATTGGGACGCTGAGGTGCCAGAAGGTGTCGTGAAAGAGTGGAATGTGTGGCTTCACTCGTTAGAAATGCTAAAAGATTTTTCGTTACCAAGATGGTATTTTTTAAACGCAGGCTTAAGCAGCCCTGGGGACGATGTTAAATACCAGTTACATGGATTCAGTGATGCCTCAAATGTAGCATTTTCTTCTGTCATCTATTTAAGGAGATTAGTAAACGGTGTACCAGCGGTGTCATTCGTTTTTGGTAAATGTAAAGTTGTTTTGGCTAACCAGAATTCGTGGCCCATTGCTAGGAAAGAACTTGTCGCAGCTTTAAATACTACAAAGTTATTAAAGCAAGCTTCTGAAGGACTGCAGATATCTAATTGTAGTAATTTCTTCTGGTGCGACTCTTTTACAGTACTACAATGGCTTAAGAATCCTGACTTACGTTTGAGTAAATTCATTACGCGAAGAGTTGATCACATTTTAATGTTATCTAGCGAGACCGAATGGCGTTTTTGTCCAAGCAATTTAAATGCGGCTGATGTGGGTTCTAGACCGGATCGCATAAGTAAAATTGAGGCGCGTGCTTTGTGGTTGAAGGGCCCATCGTTTTTGCGACAGCATCGATTGCTGCCATTGGCAGATAGTGAAGTGGCAGTAACGGCGCGTAGGATGAATTTATCTGGGGATGGTGTGGATGTGATTGGTGGACTGATTGAAAGGGCACCAAGTTTGTATCAACTACAAAAAAGAATTGCTTACTTAATTTCATTTGTTGATTGGTTCAAGTGTAAATTGAGGAAAGGGGTTTTTGTGAAGCCAGTGCTTAACGCTGCCTATTTGGAAAGGGCTCTGCTGGCAGTGGTTAAGTTTGTCCAGAGTAGAGTATATGGGGATGCGATCTGTTTAACGCAGGAAAAATCGGCTGATGCGCTTGAAGAGATGCTTAAAAAATGTCAGGATACCGCTTCACCGACACAGAAAGACTTAAAAGAGTTACGTTCCTTAAAGAAATACAGGCCTTGTGTAGACGGGGAGGGAATGCTACGATTAGAAGGGCGTTTAAGTAAATCACTAGAGATCCCGTGGGCCGCAAAACACCCCCTCATCCTTCCATCGAAACACCCCTTGACTAGGCTAGTTGTGTTATTCTATCACTATCGCGACTGTCATTGCGGTGTGCAACATACGTTGCTGTCTACACGACAGAAAATTTGGATTGCAAATGGGAACTCTGCAGTGAGACGGTACTTGCGTGATTGTGGTGTGTGTGCTATAAAAAGGGCGAGACCCATTAGACAACTTATGTCTGACCTACCATTAGCACGACTTGCAGCGAATAAAAAGCCCTTTTTTCACTGCGGGATAGATTATCTTGGTCCTCTTACATTCGTAGAAGGAAGAAGCCATAGGAAGGCATGGGGATTACTATTTACTTGCATGGCGTCGCGAGCGATCCATGTCGAATTAGTAACAGCTTTGTCACTTGATGAATTCTTGCTTGCCTTCACTCGTTTTGTAGACATACGTGGACAGGTCGATACGATTTATTCAGATAATGGAAGCACGTTTCAGGCCGGGTCAAGAAAGCTCCCTGAGTTGATTGAATCCAAAGTTTTAAACACTTCCCTTAGAAAAAAAGGTATAAATTGGGAATTTATACCACCATACGCTCCAGCGCAAGGGGGCGCTTGGGAAGCAATGGTAAAACAGTTTAAGATTGTTCTTTCTAACAATTTAGATACCGCTATGCATAAGCCCAAGTTTGTTGAGTTGCTGACCTATGTTGGAAGTGCAGTTAGGATTGTAAATGAAAGGCCATTAATACCGCTGAGTGATGACCCTAGAGATTTTACCGTCATCACTCCAGCTTCACTTTTAACTCCTTATTTAGACCAACATGTAGTAGTTGGTCAGCCACATGACAGAGACATGCTTAGGAGGGATTATCGTTTTAACTTGTCCCTCTCCCAGCAGTTCTGGAAAAAATGGATTGCCTTCTATCTGCCTTGGCTGCAGGGACGAAAAAAGTGGTGGAGGGTATCCGAAAACTTAAAACCTGGACAACTAGTGGTCATGGGCTCTTTGGAGGACATCTCCAGACGGGGGAGATATCAACTTGGTAGGATAGAGGAGGTCATTCCACAAATCAGAAATGGGAAACCCATTGTAAGACGCGCTAAGATAGCTGTGGCAAAGGTCGATGAAAACACAGGGGACGTGGAGGTGCAATATGTTTTGAGAGATGTCTCTCGCATTGCCCCTGTGGAAAATACGTAAATGATGATGCATACAAGCAGCTGCTGTGGCTTGATTTAAATGTGACAAATTTTTTTTTTTTTTTTTGTTGAATTTGTGTACTTTGAAATGTATATATATATATTTTTTTTGATTAATCAAATATGTGACTTAAAATTGTTGAGTTGCCGCCCCAGTGTATTATGTTAAATGTGTTTTATCGATTGGCTCTCTTTTTTTTTTTTTTTGTAATTACGTCATTGGTGCGCCGTAATTAGGGGCCGCTATGTTCCGCCAATCGCCTGTGTTCCTGGTTTCATTTGTTTATACGCTTCATTGAAAATTGGTGGACCATGGAACACGTGGCCTAGACGCATATATAAACGGCGTTTTGCTGGAATTCGTCCTTTTTCGATTGGTAGTGACGGCAAGAAAGTCGGAGTGAATTTGCGTTAAAATTCTTTGGCTAGTGATTGAGATTATTTCCTTCGACACGCACATTTAGTAATGGAATAAAATTGAAACAGTGAATCGGAATAAAATTGAGTGAAGATTAATTAGAATTTCAAGAGACTGGTCAAGGGATAGGCAGGGCTAAGTTACTAGCCCTGCACACAGCATTGTGGACACGGCTTTAACCAAAACAGAACAAACTTCGTCGTGTCCACTGGGTCCTAATACCAATGAACCAAATTTTGTTAAATTGATATATGATGTGGTGAAAGGTATAAATAAAAAAAAAATGACAATAAAAATTATTTATTACAGTAGTTAAAGCATCGTGTGAAGAAATAAATGCAAATACATGTTTTTATACGTGTATCTGCCAAATTTCTTCATATGAGGACACCAGTTTTTAGTTGTTTTTATTTAGCTAGTAAATAGCTTCTTTGCAAATATTTATGACAAATGAATAAAAATATTTTATAGTTATACAATAAAATGCCTATATGACTTAATCAGAAATTAAAACTTGCAGTAACAAAACTTTAAAAATCTGACCTGAATATGCTCTCAGTTGGGCTGTATTTAATAAATTATTTAGTTGCTTTACAGTTGAAAACTTTAAAATATTTTGTAATAGACATGAAGAGTAGACTGTAGTTATTGGCTCAAGAAATGTTAAGCTGTTAGTAGTCGCAATGACAGACAGTTAACAAAAAATTTTATGCTGTTCTTGTATAAGGACACCCGACGTTAAAAGGTTAAAATGTACAGAGTTAAAAGTACGCAAGGGTAAAAATGATTTAGGCTGATTTAAATTGGCTTAAGTGTAGATCAGCATGCACAAACTTGTTAAAATTGATTCAAAACTTAATTCGAGTCCAATATAATTTACACTTAAGGCAATACAGTTTAAGCTAAATTCAACAAACCTTATCTGATTTTTAGTCTTAAACTAAATTTTTTATATTAACTATTACGGTAAATGGCGCTAAAGTTAACCGAGTACCGCAATGTAAATAGTCGAATGACGCACTTCTGGCTTCTATAAAGGAAAAGTCAGAATAACTAAGAATGTTTTATGATAAATGAAAACGATAAGCAAAATGATGCAAAGCAAAGGAAGAGAAGAGGTCTTTCGTAAATAAATACATGTAAAACAAACTAAAAATCAAAGATGAAGAAAAAACAAACAGTTGCCTTACCGAACAGTTCATGTCGGTGCTGACTCACGGGAAAAGAGGAAACACCCAAACGGGTAAAATGCACGATACCCAATCAAGATTGCGGAACACAGAACTAAGTCTCTCGGATTTCAAGATTACAGAAAACAGTTCTAAGTCTCGCAGGTTTCAAGCAGCCTCCACAATTGTTGCTGTTGATCGCCTCACAAATAGAAGAGTGACAAGAAGCGCCAAAGAGCCTGCACTAAATAAACAAGATACAGAAACAAACTATACTGGGTGAAGAAATTAACTAATAATTAAAGTGTAAAGCAAAAGAAATAAAACAAATACGTGCGTTCGTAATTTTCTGCATTAACTTTATTTAAAGAATCTGCAAGTATTTTCAAATAAATGACAGAGTTTTTAAACAGAAAATTAAATCCGAATATGATAATCAATTCACCAACGTCCTAACTGTTTCACCACACTAATCCACAAGACAAAGCGTAAAAAATGATTTTCTAACAATCGAATCGAAAAAGCGATTATCGGACTTTTAACTTTTAAAATTTGGATTCCGGTACCCGACCTCTAGCCACTGGCTAAAATATATCTAGTAATGAGTAATGTAATAATAGCTTATTTTCAAAAGAAACCACTGAGTAAGATTCCTCGTACCAGAAAATGGGTAAGTGCAGACATCCTATTCAAATACCTTTACCTTTACATGCTGGTTTAAAATAGTCTTACCGATAATTAGATTGTAAGTAGATTCTTCTCAATAAGTTGTTTTTATCACGAGTGAGGAACTTCACGGCAACTTTTAGTGACTTGAGTCAGCAAGAAAATATCCAGTTACAATGTTTAAATGTTTGATCGTTAGTTTTAAGAATAGTTTCAATCTAGAAGTAACTTTCACAAACATATCAGAGATGCAATTGCTTGATGGCCTTTTTACTTTAACACTTGAAAATGCAAACTAAAAAATCATAGCTTATAACTTTTTCTCGGTTGGAAAATTTTGAAAAGAGTTTTTTAAAAATACGGTAAAATTTAAAATAAAATACAAAGATAATGTAAATAAGTCTTTCTATTATTTAAAAACAAAACAAAATAGAATTTAAAATTAGATTTCTTTCACTAAAATAACCATTTTACAAGTCAATTGTTTTTCCGGATCAAAGCGAGGCTTTACTAAAAAGCAGCATGCTGTCTAAAATTATCTACTTTGGCGACTTTCCAATGTTTTGAGTCAGTAACCGTTTTCAATCATAAAAATCATATTTTATCAATCGATTTTAGTTAATAGTTAGTAATAGAACCAGTTATAAAAAAATATTATTGACAATAAGGCAGTATTGATAAACGTCTAAATTTATTTATTTTTTAATTTATCTCTACATTTATCGTCCTAACTCGCAGGAAAACGACGAAGGCGCTAATACGAGGGTACATAGGCAAACAATTATGCCGACCTACTTTGGGAATTGCCAAGATATTGCTGTTCCCTTGTTATTTAATAGAGGTATGTCTTTAATTCAAAACTGCTTGCCAAGACCACCAAGCAGGGGAAAGTGCCGTAAAACACAACAAAATGGCGCTAGTAAGTTTTGAACCTGTACGATGTCGATCACAATCCCGGCGCTCTAACCACTCGACCATGCTGCCAATATCTTTAAGCTCCTATTTTAATTAACTCAACCAAATTGTTTAACTCAAACTTTGCACCTGTTACAAAGGAAAACAACAAAAAATTTATTCCTGTTTAAATTCCAAAACTTTGATTTTTATTTTGTTGGAACAAAATCTGAAGCGAAATTGTTGTACAACAATTTTTTTGACTATTACTTCGGTCAAATTTACGCTCCGAGTAGTTCCGGGTTCTGTTTGTTTCTGCTATAAACACAATACACTTAAGTGCATTTTTTTTTAGTTTAAAAGAAGAAATTTTCTGAAAAGTAACACTAAAGTATTGATAAAATAACTCGCAGAGTTGCTGAGTCATGGCCAGAAGCGCTATGACATCATGGCCAGAAGTGCCGTTTCCTTTTTGTAAAAATGTTTTTTGCTTGAGTGTTAGTTTACTCATTTAGTGACATCAATGATCTTTTATATAGTTTTTTTCAACACAAATGCGTGATACTTTTGATTTTATTTGAAAACTTTTAAGCACGAACACTTCTCTTTCCGTTGATAAGCAAATTCTAAATTGCTGACTGAAGATTTTGGTGGTGACTTCCAGGAAAATTAACATTGATCGCATTCTAAGTCCCACTAAACGACGTAATCAATCTTAGCAATTTTGTATTTTTTTAGTTATATGTTATATTTGCTGATTAGAAACACTGTTTATTTGGTTTATACACTATTTGAATTAAATTAATAAATTTTAAATTTTAAAGCAATAAAATCAAGAAACTTTTAATTCAGTTTATTGAAACAAAAACATGATTCACGTTAATAGCAAATCCGAAGAGAAATTTCATCCCAATTTAAAAATACAAATGTCAAGGATAAAGTGGTACAAAAGGCCACTTGGATTCTGACAAAGCAATCAAATATCGACAATTAACGTTGATACGATTGCTAGTTAGCACAGCATTTGTTGCCGCTTCTCTTTTTTCAAATTGTTTCATCCTTTACTCGGTCATCTAGAACTATTTGTTTTCAACTTAAAATCTTTATGAAAGAAAATGAATAAATAAAAAGCAAAAAGAATTATACATAGCATTTTAAATTGACGATAAAAGTATTCATCATATTAAGTTAAACCTGAAATTCTATATATAAAATATATTTAGACTTAGGAGTGAAGAAAACCACAGATTTGTAAATTTGATCAACAATTACTAGTAAAATGCTTACGGCATTTCATAGATTCATAAAAGACATTTTCAAACTTTGAAAGCAGTAGATTTAGCATCATGCAGCACTAGTTGATAGTTGTCGAATCTGTCTTTACTTATCGAGTATGACTTATACGGCGGCCTATGAGTGTGGCGCAAAGAAGTAGACAGCTGAGCATGTAATTACAACTTGCCCCATCTATCATTATCCAAATAGAACCAGTGCTCTTTCAGATATTAACAAGATCCTGGTGAATTGGATGAAGGAAACATGTCCGGCCATTTAGTGGACCATTTAACTCCCGTCCATCTCCCCCAAACGAAAATGAAGTTGATACTGCTTTAAAATAACAAAACATAATTGAAGACTTAATTCTTTTACTAAAACCATTAAAAGAACGATAACCAAATTTAATTCTAATTAAATAACTCGAAATACTGAAAAAATATCATTGTTTGTATGTTTACGGCTTCTCTTTTGTTTTATGATGGATTCGGCATTTCAAAATTAAATAAAGTTGTAATTAAGAACTATTTTCTATAATCATGAAAAAAGTTTCTAAAATTCACTCGCAAATTCATATTAAACGAAGATAATACGAGCAATGCCGTTTTTACACTAGCTACGAAGCAAAATAACTAATACGAAGTGAAGCAAATTGTTTTGACTGTTTTTATAATACGACTCAACACCTATGATATTATCGATCAAAATAGGTTGCAACTACACACAATAAACTGAAAAAAATCTAAATATTGTTTGGTTTCGCGTGTTGTTTCCTCGTTTTCCAACTCTAAAATCCCAGTTTCTACATTTAAAAAGTTACCACTAACAAAATGTTAAAACACTGTTTCCTGGTATGTGGATTTTCGTGCCTTGTTTGTTTAGATAAAATTGGCGCGACGTCATTTGCATTGATAAATGGTTTGACCACGTTGTCGTCCGCGCTTATTCGCGCGGAAAATAATGATAAATCGCTTGACCGTTTTGACACTTTTGCTTATTCGGGCAAAAATATGTAAGTAGAACGCTTCGTCAGCTGCTCCTTGAATAGATTGGTTCTGAAGCAGCAGAAGCAAAAACTGATCTGTTGAAATATTGAAATATTGTTTTGTAATTTGGCCGCAAAAAGTTGGTGAGTTTATTTTTTATGAAAAATTTGTATAATTGTGTTGTTTTGTATATACGTAATTGTAAAATTAAATGATAGCTCAATGCAGAGTATTTTACAATTAGCAGCTTGAAATGCATATATTAACTGTTTCCCGGCTTAATAGTAAATCTTAAATTTGTGTATTAAGTTTTTAATGTTGGTCCCGCTTAATGTATCACTGCTTATATATTAATATGTTAATTTTTTAGAATCATCAATTGTTCGTTCCCGTATTGGAAAATTTATCCAATAAATTTTTGGTGGTTTGCGATTTGTGGTGGATAACGTGTTCTGATCTTCAACGACTATAAGGCTATTCTAGTTTTTAAAAATTCTGTGCGAGTACCGCGTGGCGTGGTGGTGCACACGGTAAACTTAAATAAGTGAAACAGCTTTTTTAAAACTGAACATATATGAATAAACATTTGGTGGTACAGAATTTGAAGATTGCGTGAAGTAAAAGATTTTTCTTCCCAAAGCTTTTCATCTGACACTCTTCAGGGGAAATCGTTAGAATGAAGCAGAATTGAAACCGAACTAAGTTATAAAGGGGAAAAAGTAGAAACTTCTTTCAGCCAATGAGAACTCTACTTTTTCCCTTTTATAACTTAGTTCGGTTTCAATTCTGCTTCATTCTAACGATTTCCCCTGAAGAGTGTCAGATGAAAAGTTTTGGGAAGAAAAATGTTTTACTTCACGCAATGAACATTCATGAGATTTCAACATAAAAAAAATAAAGAAAAGCTGAACTCACCTAGCACTGGGCTTTCTGCGCTCTTATTGACTGCCTTATTTCTGTTTCTTCCGTTAGTCACACTTTATGAGTTAGATCAGTAGTTTTCAACCTTTTTCATACCGCGACTCAATTTTGCAACCCAAGGTAACTCAACGACCCTTTTTTAAAAAAAGTATATATATTTGTGTGCGTGCGTGCGCGTGTATTTCGGCATCTGCAGGTTTCTAACGCACTTATATACGCTAATTAGCAAAAAAATGATAAAAGTAATCACTTTGTTGAATGAAATTTCATTAATTAAATTCAACCTTACAAAATTGCATTATTAAGATAATGCATTTTGGCAAAAGTTTTTCTATTTATGGGAAAAGGTGTTGTTCCAGAACGCAGTATAGCTCTGGTTTACTATTTTTTATTTCTAGCTTCATTCTTTACTCCAAACAATCCAGAGAGGCCAGTCTGACAGAAAAAGCATAAGAAGTCGAATGGAATGTTACAACACTGGGATACAGAAAAAGCCATGGTTGAGCAATAGCAGACAACGTATAATTGTCATTATTTTCAGGAAAAATATTGAATTATTTCAGTGTATTTCTCTTTGCCCACTTGTCCTTTTGAGGTTGCGGGAGCAGCAGCTTGAGTTGGGATCTCCAAGCATCCCAATCTCCTGCAACTAGCGGGAATTTTGTTGGTGGAATTCCAAGACGTGACCATGCCAGATCTTCAACATAATTCCGCCAGCGAGTTCTGGGTCGCCCTCTAGGCCTTTTGCCACTCGGAAGAGCATTCATTAGCTGCCTTGCTATTCGCTCGTGGGATATTCGTGTCACATGGCCATACCAGCGCAGTTGAGATCGTTCTATGCGGAGTAGTAGCGGTTCGATGTTGAGAGATTGATGAATGTCAGTGCTTTTAACCTTGTCAAGTTAGGATAAACCTCTGAATTTCTGCAGGAAACCTATTTCCGTCGCCTCGGAATTACTTTAAAAATTGCAAAAGTATTACCTTTGAAAATCTTTTTTGTCGAGTTGTAGTAGCAGTATCTTGATTGAAAATGTTAACAAAGTTTGGGATCGGGTTCTTTATTAACACAGCCTTTCTAAGTACTTGATCAGTCATGTTCCTGACATGCATGTGTTTCTGAATTACTGTATTGACAACAAATGCGAATAACGCGGTCCGGGTTCAATTTTTATTCTTGTTATTCTGTTGTGTCCTTATTGAAAACGCTTTACGGCATTTTCCTCTGCTTGTTAGTCTCAGCAAACAGCTCAAAATTTCATTCATATTACTATATAAAAACTAAAAATATCAATAAAAAAATTGTAACCAGACAGCAATGTCTTGGCATCTTCGGAAGCAGGCATTGGTTATTGCTTGGTGGTTTCTCTAAGTTCAACCGTCTCTGATCTTTATAGCAATTCAGTATAAGAGTTATATGATGCTATTTTATCGACTTTTATTCTCCATTTTTCATATGGCACATTATTACTATTATGCAAACTCTTTCCCTCGTATGATACCCTATATGACAATTTAGCTGTCGCTTTTTATATAAAGTTTAGCGCGTCTCTAGCTAACTTACTATTTTAGGACTGATTGTTAGAAAAAAGAAAGAGTCTAAGCTAGCCTGTAGCCAGCTCATTCAATCTTTCTTTCACCAATCAGTTAATTTTCAACAACACGGTTACATGCTGGACCTAACAAACGTTTCTACATCATTCAGTCATACCATCATAACGAGTAAAAAAGGAAATTTCTGAATGTATACTGTTTCATTTACTTTTAATACCTTACTCATTATGTTTTGTCAGTTTGTAGCTATGGCTATTTGTGGCTCGAACCCACTTATAAGTGTAAGTAATTTTTTCTACTCAACGCCATCAAAAATCGTAAATACGAAAAATAAAAATCAGTTTTTTGGATAAACTAACTATTTATGCAGAAATCAAAATTAGAAACTTGCAAAATATTACATATTCATTTTTTTTTTCAAAAGTGATTCAGCCTTTTTATAACTCTCCTTCCCTCCCGGTTTCAGCTACATAACTTGGAGCGCCCCTCACCCGCCAGTCAATTCTATATATGTAAGTCAACTCGCATTTGCCAATGGACAAACGAGTGGGTACCGAGGTGCTTATCCGCACTTGTACTGGTCTCTAGACTGCATAGGAAATGCTTTGCGTGGTAATTTTTTCATTATTTGCTTATGCCTCTGCTTAGTCAACTATTTTATTACCTGTTTCAATTTTCGTTTTCTTATACCGCTCAATAAAAAATTGTCTTCTGTACAATGACAAAAGACACCATTAATAGTAATGTTTGTAACTGCTTTCGAACCGGTTAAAAGTAGAATTTTTATTGTAAGATTTTATTCATGTGACCATAAATCAAATATAAATGAATAATTTTAAGTAAAATCTAAAATAATAACTATCAATATTATTTTGCTTGATTAATATATTGTAAAAGCTTTTTTTACATGATAGCCTGAGATCTTTTTTTAGATATAAGATATTATTTTACTTTTTTGTTTTGTTATTAAAAGCTGTCGCAACCTTCAGAAAAAAGCAAAACCAAATCCAGGTTAAAAATCACTAAATTAAAGTAAAGACAATAGACTTGCATTACTTAATACTCGTGGTGGGCAAATTACTTTGTAAAAATAACTACAGTAGTTACAAGCAGTGGTGATATTCCGCCGGTTTGCACCGGTTCGAACAAACCTGTTCTTAATATTTCGTCATTTTGCGAACGGGTAAACTATTGCTTAAATCGAAATTATTAGATGCTAAAGTAAAACTGAATAACAAAAAATCTCAATCTGCTTGTACAAAGAACCACCTTTTAACTTTTTTGAATTCCACCACTGGTTACAAATTACAGTTATTCGGCCTAAAAAGTAATTAATTACAAATTACAATTAAAGCTTTAAAAAGTAACTTTTATATTAAAGAACTATAAATTAATTTTTAAAGGGATGGTGCTTGAATTCTATTTTAGTCTTAAGCAACTTACAATTGCTGATTTAGTGACTCACAAAACGCAATATAAAATTTAATCAATGTAGACAAAATAAAAAATGCGGTGTTTAGTTACCCTTCAAAATTACCTTCCAAAAACTACCTTTCAAAACTATTTAAATTTTAAAATGTTCATTTCTTAGTTTACAACGTTTCGATTTTAAAATATCTTTTGTCACGCTAAAGTAACCAACAATTTAAAAAGTAACCAAATCTCTTGTCACGCTAAAGTAACTAACAATTAGCTTACTTTAACCAACAATGTAAAAAGTAACTGTAACTGGTAACTTTTAACAGGATTAAAATAATAACTAATAAAAATTTTGAAAAAAGTAACGAATTTACAGTCTCAGCTATGGAAAATTAATTAGTTTCTATTGTGACTAGTTACTGCTCAGCTCTACTTAGTAAACCTACTATAATAATTATTTAGGCAAGTTTACACGACAGCACAGTCGTCGTCGTCGTTTGAAGGGTATCCACTCCAGGTCAGACACAAACAGAACTGGGGCCGAGGGTTTATCCTTTTACTACCCCAGACTGCTGCACTGCCTGGATCAGATGCTGGCAGTGATGTCATTAAGCCAGCATCGAGTTTCGTCATCCAAAACCGTCAGACCGCGTGCTCCATGTGGTGCCCGATGTATAGGGCACACTGTTAGTACATGGTCTGCGGTTTGCTCTGAGGCGCCACACTCGCAATTAGGTGAAGGAGCGAGACCCCATTTGTGCATGGACGAATGGAATCGCCCAACACCAGTCCGCAGGCGGTTGAGCTTAACCCAAGCTACTCGGGGTAAGCCCATCCCAACAGGCCTGGCACTGATCCCGGGCACAAAAGCACGGAGCCTGGAAGCATTTTCACAGTAATCCGCGTTCCATTTGTGATTCGTCCATTCAGAGGCGCGGATGCCAAGTCTGGAAAGGTTGTCCAAGAGATTCCGCGCACCTGGCACAAACGGGCGTCTGGATCTTAGTCTCACTTGGCCAGTATCTGAGGACCCACTTAAAAGACCATACAAGATATGATCGGGGTCCAGAGATCCACGGTAAGCCAAAGAGAGTGTCGCTCCCATTCGGCGAAGCTCAGCTGACTGAATGCCTGAGAGTACACGTAGGTGGTCCGTTGGAGTGGGACGCAGGCATCCAGTAACTATGCGCAAGGCGTCGTTCAAGACACTGTCAATGAGACGAGTGTGAGCACTGCAACATCAGACTGGCGCACAGTACTCAGCTGTTGAGTAGACTAGAGACAAGGTGGCTATGCGTAGTGTTTTAGCACCAGCACCCCATCCCGAGCCCACGAGTCGCCTCAGCAGTGTGACGCGCGAAGATAGTTTTTTGCCCAATGTCACTAAATGGTGACAAAACGTGAGCGATCTGTCCAGTTTTACCCCAAGGTAAGTAGGGGTTGGACAGAACGGTAAAAGTCTACTATTGTTGTAGACCTTTAGCTCACGTTTGGCCTCTCGGTTATTTAAGTGAAAGGCTGCCGTCACCGTCTTAGTGTGACTGAGCTTCAACCTCCAAGTCTGGAAATACGCTGAAAGTGTGGACATGTCTTGGGTTAAGGTCCCCTCCAAGTCCTTCCAGTTTCCAGAAGAGTGCAACAATGCTAAATCATCAGCATAAGCAAACTTTTTGAAAATCATGGAAGGAAGATCGTACGTATAGATGTTAAATAGGAGGGGAGCCAAGACCGATCCCTGAGGAACGCCGTTTTTAAGACGGCGTAGCCTGCTTTGCTTGCTGTCACCGGTGGTAAGGGTGAAACTTCGATTTCGGACAAGCTCCATGATCATTTTGACCATGTGCTTATCCGGAAGTAGTCTTAGCAGCTTGCAGGTAAGGCCACGGTGCCAGACAGTGTCATAAGCAGCTGTCAGATCGATAAATACGGCACCGGCCTTCTTTTTAGCCTCGAAAGAATCCTCGAATTTCTGGGTTAGCAGAACAACTTGATCTACAGTTGACTTCCCGCGTCGGAACCCAGCCTGCTCTTTAGGGAGCAATGGATCGATTAATGCTTCAACGCGGGCGTAGATAAGCCTCTCGAGGATCTGGTAGGGGACACAGAGCATAGATATCGGTCGATAACTCTTTGGATCCCTCACGGGCTTTCCTGGTTTTGGGATCGCAACCACAAGCGCTCTTCTCAAGATCTTGGGAATTTTGAGTCGGCGCAAACAGGAAGAAAGAAAGTCACGTAACCAAGACTTCAAAGCAGCTCCGGCATGGAGTATAAGCTCGGGGCAGATGGAATCAGGACCCGGAGCTTTACCTGGTTTTAAGTGCTGAAGGGCAGCAGCAAATTCTCTCTGTAAAAAAATGTCAGAGATATTTACTGCGTCTGGTATTGTGGCCCTCCAAAGGTCAGACACTTCTTTACAGACAAGTCGAGATGACTTGCGATCAACAGCCTCGTATTTCTCATTTTTAACCAGCTGAGATGCAATAGCATCGGCTGAAACGGGACAGTGACGAGGAGAGTGTCGTGACCTACCAGTAAAGTTGTTCAAAATACTCCATGCTTTTCGACTAGAGTGTGAGAAGTCAATGCTCCGAACTGCCTCGGACCATCAATCCCTCCGCTTTCTGTCAAGCTTGGCAAGCAGAGGTGTAGCAGCCAAACTTGAGTCGTATCCCTGAGGAGACTGCAGAAAGGTTTTATAAAGGGATTCACACTCTGCATCCCAACACGGAATATAGTTATTTCGATACCCGCGTGGAATAGTCTTTTTGGCTGCTTTCTTAATGGTGTTACAGAAGTCCTGGTAAGCCGCATCCACATCAAGTGAATCAGGCGGCAACAAAGTCTTTGCGAATTTATTCGTCAAAGCAATGTATTTACTCCATTTGGCCTTGCGGAAGTTGCATCGCTTAACAGGCATGCTTGGCACTGCCATAGCAAACCTTGGTGGTGTAATAAGCGAGGGTCGATGTTGTGACCTGGGGAACTTGTCAAGGACACGTTTATCCGGTAAGCGACTGCTTGGACCTACTCTAGCGAAAGCTAGATCCTGATTGGTGCCAGTGTTCCAGCGGCCGGAATAAAAACTGGCAGCGTCCTTGGCATTATATAGGAGGGCAAGACAATTAATACTTGCCCAGCCAGCCAAGCACTTACCGTCCGGACTGTTGTCGTCGTAACCCCAGTCAGCATGACGACAGTTAAAATCGCCAGCGTACAGACAGGGGTGAGGATACACTGGGAGATCCAGGGTTCGCAATCGCGTTGGCGGTGGTTTGTAGACGTTGACTATTTTATAACCATCAACATCCACACACAGTCACTCGATCTCCGATGTTGGTGGAGATTGGTCCAAAAGCATATATCTCAGTCGCTCGTGGACAAACGTGGCAAGGCCATGCTTCCTGCTTAAAGAAGACCCAGCTAGTTGGTAGTTTGGTAGCACCAACTTCTCTGCATCAGTGCAGTGGGTCTCCTGCAGTAGAATGACGAGTGCCTCAGACTGCATAGCGAGGTGATGAAGAACGTTCATCTTGCTTGCAGTGAGGCCTTCGATGTTCAGCTGAAGAATAGTGGGTCTTCGGAACTTGTTGGCAATGTGCCCTGAAAAGGGCAGTTTTATCTTGGCATTGCTCCGTCCTGAAAAGGACGTTTGCCGATTAGGAGACCCACACTGAACATCGGAATGGGTGGATACTTTTCCGTTTTGGTAGGTTCGGTTTCGGTCTGTCATTTTAAAATCAATGAGCAGATTTACTCACGGCCCAGGCTGCGTGAAAGCACCTACCATTTGAGCCAAGCACAGTGAACAGCACAGTGAAGCGAATACTTTGTTTCTTTTATTGAAATACTTTGTTTCTTTTATTGAAATGCCAAGCACTGTGAACAGCACAGTGAAGCGAATACTTTGTTTCTTTTATTGAAATGGATCGACGTTGCACTGCGCTGCTCTACACATCACACAACCAAAAAAAAAACAAATTCAAAAAGTTTGATTCTAGTGCGCTGTTGTGATAACTGGCTTTAATCTTTGCACTCTCACATTTCTTTACGTTAACTCAAACATTCAAAAAATAGAAAAAAGCTCGGGAAAGTCCAACTTTTGTTTCTTTAAATGCTTACAATCAACATTTTAATAAAGTTGAAGAAGTCGCGCGCTCCCTGCGTACCCTAGATCCGCCTTTTCTCAACATGTTCACAAACTGAGAGTAATCAAAAATTTATTTAACTTTTGTTTATTTAATTACTCTAATTACTAATACTTTTGTTTTTGTTTATTTATTTAACTTTTGTTGGGGTAAAAATGTTTTTGAAAATTTATTTGATAAAGTATGCAAAATTGCAGTTTAGCAAGGTCACTTCAATTTTTATGTTTAGACACTCATTTAACTAGCGTGAAATGCTATTGTAACGCATTCGATGTTGTAACAGTCGTAAACTTAATTAAAAATTGGACGTAAAGAATGACGTCAACACACACGACAACTACAAAAATGAAGAAGCTGATGGAAACTTGCTTCATTGTTTGAATGGTCGAATTATGAAAAATATTTTAGACCAGTTTTATTTACTTGTTTACATATTTTGTCCACATGTTTTTGTAGTTACTGATAGTTATTGCTGCTTTTTTTACAAAAGAGTGAAAAAATGAAAAATGGATCTTTTTTTACATAAAAGAATTTGAAATTGACAATATTTTGATATTTGGCAGTGTTAAAATATCGACAAACAAATATTGTAAAACCAAGAAAACTTTATCCTTTATATATCATTCTTTATATGCACATCGTTTTGTTGTTTCACAATGTATTTCAGCGCCACAAAAAGAGTTTTTTAATTATTAAAATGAAACTACGCCATTGCATTACTTTAAAAAAGCCCTTGAGAAAAATAATATCACTCTATATAATTGTTACTGTTAGTTGTGGAACATATCTCGGCATCATTCAAAACATGAAGCGCAAATTTATAAGCAATGCCGCAAACACGTGGAAGAATCACACGTTGGACACTCATTTCGTGAGTTGTTCATGTTTTTTTTCAAATTTTCTGGTCTTGTCTGATTTCCTTATCGTAGCAGAGACAAAAATGCTTACTAAAATGATTATTAAAATAACTCAACAGAAAAAACTTTGCAGCATAATTTCCAGGTGTAAATGTTACAACACTAATGTCACACGCATAGAAATGACGTTCGCTCAAGACCAATTTAATTTTTTGCTGAACATCAAATAGTAGGCCGGTCAAAGGCTTTCTTTCATCGTGCGGTTAAATTAGGGCTACTGACAGTTTCATGCTAAAATCATAAGTTTGTTTGCCTTGGATCTTTGACTTTGTTTAGTAGTCTGAAACGTCTTCTCTTTCAACTCGAACTTCAGATATCAATATCAATGGAGAATTTTCTTCTTTATTACTTTTAATAAATTCATATTCTTCGATTTCAGTTTCATCATTTAGGTCTCGCAAAAACTTATCTACAGCTTCTTCACCAGTATATTGCTGTTTTCATATATTACATCTAAAATTTGCTATCAAACTGTACCAATCTATTTAATAAAGTTCCAGAAAACCAGCTGTAATATCAAATATGAACGTCTATGATGCCAATTGTTTTCTCACGTTTGCCAGTAGCAATTAAGACATATTTAAAGCACTTTATTACAAATAATAAAAAAGTTTTATTTAAAAAAAAAAGTTAGCATAATTATGCTCTAATCCTATTACAAATTACTAATATACTATTTTAAATTAAGAACAGTATTTTTTATCCAAAAATAAGCTGGACAACTTGTGTATACGACTTATGCACCGGTTTGTGCAATTGCGCCGCATTTGCAATGAAAGAAAGGAACGAGAGCCCATTTGTCTATGCACAAATGAAATGAGAGAAAGGAATTTGCACTGAGAGAAAGGAACGAGAGCCCATTTGTCTATGCACAACTAAAAATGTGCACTACATTCCGCAGGCGAAATAAACCAATTGGCCGCAACCGACTGCGCGCACCCAATTATACGCCGCCGATTGGTTAGTTAGGCTGCGGTCAGTTGTCCTAAGCCCGTCGCAGGCGCTTTAAGCTCAACTCAAACTGTTCTGGGCACGCTATTTTCACAAGCTGGGTGCAGGCAAGACACTGGTAATGAAAGCACGAGGCTTGAATGTACTTTCACGGTACTCTGTGTTCGATCTATGATTCATGTACTGAGCAGAACGGATGCCTAATTCGGCAAGATTGTTCAGGTTTTTGCGCAGCGGGCACAAACAAGGGTTCAAACTTTCGTGTTTATCGGCAGGCATTTGATAACCGATGAATAAATCATAGTCAGATCTAGAGCAATGCTCTGCAATTCGTGTACTGCGGCTAAACGACAAACATACTCTTTGAAATAGAAAAAATCATGTTTCTTTAACATAGCAAACAACAAACTTAAAAAATCATTGTACAGTACATCTCATTGTGTAATGTTAAGATTTATTTTTGGTTTTTACTAAATTTCAAACGCTTTTCTTCATATGAAGCTTTATTTAGTAAACATAAAACTCTCCACCAATAAATTGATAATTTTTTTTTATCAATTTTCTCCCAGGCTTGATTGTGCACAATATGTGCAAATTTGTAACTACAGATGAAAAAGTAGTCATCACTTTATTTTTATAGTTTAGATTGAAATTTTTAAGTTTTTTATGACAGCGAAATGAAACTTCAGGTAACGAAAAGTAATTTAGCTCTTCGCCTGGTCCAGGTGTTCAGCAAATTTTGGAAATTTTTCAAAGTGTGCCTCCGGTTCAAAAAAGTAGCGAAGCGCAGGTCTAAAGTACCATCTTTAGTCAAAAAGAGCGTCGTTCCTAGTTGACAAAGCTCAAATGGCGGGATGTTTGGAAAAATTGGTAAGTTGTCCGTTCGAGAGGGACGGAGGCATCCAGTAACTACGCGCAAGGCGTCATTCAAGACACTATATATAAACCATGCACGTGCGCTGCAAGAACAAACGAGATTTCAGTATTGGGGTGTTGAATGGACAAAAAATAAGAGAGAAATATCTGATGTTTTGGCACGAGCACCTGCCCTTAGGCTGCAAGTTACCTTAGCAGCGCGACACGCGAAGAAATTTTTTTGTGCAATGCCAAACAATGGTGACGACACTTGAGTGATTTGTTTAGTTTTACCTTAAGATAAATCGGAACTAAACACAATGGTGAATATTGCAAATTTTTAGCTCACACACATTTTTTCTTAATCTGGAAATTGTGGAAAGCAGATTATATGTCTATAATTGTTAAAACAAATTAGTCGTGATTGATTTAGGAGAAACAATGTTTCTCTGAAAACCGAGGCTATTTTGCTTACAATCGCCGTAAGATTGAAGCTTTTTTGGGAACTAGTTTCATAATCATTTGAACCATGTTTGTTGCGCTTTTCCTACCTAGTACTTTTATTTTGCTAACCCGAATGGCAATAAGGTACTAGAGGAAAACCCTTCGTGAATTTCGCAGAAAATCACTAGCCTGTTGAATGAAGCTTGTACGAGTATTGAACTGCCGGGCCCCAGCGAACTAGATAGACAGGCGGGTATTATATCAGGTGCCCAAAAAAGTCTTTGCCGATTTTTTCTGAAGGAAATTAAAGATTCATAGTTAAAGTATTAAGTGTATTTATTCATCAAAATATGAACCCTCACATTCTATGACCTTCTCCTAACGGTTCAGTAACTTAGTAATGCCATTTTTGTAAAAGTCTTTCGTTGTACTCTGGAAAAAGTTATGCACTTCTGTTTTCAAATGATCTTCAATATTGAATGTGTTGTTCTTCATATGACTATCTAAGCTCAAAAACAAGTGGAAATCTGTTGGGGAGAGGTCTGGTGAACATAGCCGTACCTGCCTGGGGGAAAGGGGGGAAATTTCCCCCAAGTTTCCAAGATTTGGGCAAAATTCAAATTTTTTGGGCAAAATCAAAATTAAAATTGGGCAAAACACCTTTTTTTTTAGAGATTACCATGATTTCAGGACGAAATTTTTTCTCCGGCCAAGAATTTTAGACAAATTTTTTGTCCTATTTATAAAGTACTAGAAAATCATGATTTGGGCAAACGTCACAAGATTTGGGCGAAACTTCATTGCCCCCCCAAAATTTTTTGGGCTTGTACGCCTATGCTGGTGAATACGGTGGATGGAGCATAATCTCCCACTTTAGTTCTGCTATCTTGGCAAGTGTTATTTTTGCAACGTGTGGTCGAGCATTATCTTGGAGAAACAAAAGTTTAAACTCGTACAACAGACAAGAACGAATTATCAATTTTCTATCAGTCATTTTTAAGGCTCTGAAATAAGAAATAAAATAACATTAGTCATGAAAAATTACAAAACTGAAATCATTCAACAATTTACTTATCAGTACAAGTTGGTTCTTGTATAACTATGCTTGTCAGTAATGAAAAAGGGGGCCTAAAATAAGTCAACAAAAATCGGCAAAGACTTTTTTGGGCACCTAATATTATGAAATAATTATATTACAGAAACGAAGACGTAACAATAAAATGAAAATAAAAACATGCGCCAAAATTATATACAGGATGATACGATTTACAAATAGATTAAATACTTCACAAATTGTCTAACAGAATTCACAGAGCCGCCAGAGAATATTATGAATTTTATAAATTTTCCCGCCAAAGCTTAATGCCAACTTGCAGTCATGACAGATACAATTGACACACTAAATTATGCACAAAATGCGTTTGTCATAGCACTAACATCTAGAATCTGAATCTGCATCTGAATTTGAATCTGAATCTGAATAATCTCATCTCTCTGCTGCCCTATATATATATAAATCTTTTTAGCGACCACGTGCGAAGGAACACTCTGTACTCATTCTTTCTCAACAATGGGAACAGAGTCACTGCACGAGCGTTAATCTATAATCAAAACAGCCGACCAGGGCAACAGCGACAATGGAAGGACAATGGCAGTTAGTCACAGATACAAATTACATAACCGTGTCAACGTTAATGCGATAAAACAACAACAATCACTCGTTTCTCGACAGCAGCGCTTTCTAAACCGGCTCCTCGTCATGCCCAATTAAGAAAATGGCGAATTTTCTATTTAAACAATTAATTTAGAAAGGCGCAATGAATCTATTTGATAATGATTGAAACAATAGCGTGACAATGTTCTTATCCACCAGAAACCAGATTGCAGCTAAAGCCAAGTTTGTGTAAAATAACAGTCTCATATGCAGCTGTCAGATAGACGAATAACTCTGGCCTTCTTCTTAGTATCGAGAAAATCGTCGATGATTACTATTAACAGAATGTCTTAATCCGTGGCTAACTTTTTGCGGCAAAACCTGATCAATTGGCTCGTTACCGACGTAGATAAGCGTTTCAAAGTTTTTGCAAAGCACGTAAAGTTAATAAATTTGTCAATAACTTTTTGGGTCTTCTACAGCGTTCTTTTTCTTTCGAATTGCGATTACAAGCGCTCTTCCGTAGATTTTCGAAATTGGAGTTGACGCAAACAGGAAAAGAGAAAGTTATGTAATCAAGACTTTAAGGCAGCTCTAACGTAAATTAAAAGCTCTGAGAGATAGAATTAGGGTCCGGAACTTTATTTGGTTTTATGTGAAAGAACCCTTGTAAACAGCCCAAGTCAGGTCTAGTCATTAGTATTACTAGGTCAGTATTACTAGGTCATTTGTAAGTAAGAACCTAAGTTGATTTTATTTAGTGATTTCCAATTGGTGGGTTATGTTAAAACTACAAAGACGTCGGAATGTAATAAAATAATCATATGAGACCAGGAGTCATATTAAACTTTTTTTAAAAATGATATTTTGAGTTTAAACATTAAACTTATTGGGAAACGCAAATGAAGAATAAAAAGACTAAAAATGGTCTTTACATGGACTGAAAATTGGTCTTTACTCTACATAAAAAGTTCTTTTCAATTTCTACAATGGAGCTTTTTTGGTCCTTATTTAACTTTCGAAATAAATTTATCAAACAGTTTACAAAAAGTAAGAACCGTTTTTTAAACTTTGGCTTAAAAATTCTTTTGCGGGAAAGAACTGATTTGTGTAAATCTAAGACTTAAGAACCGTCATGAATTTATACAAGTTGGAAACCACTGTTTTATTGAAATTCAATTGTATAAAATGTCTTATTATTATTCTATGTTTTCTGTTTGTACAACCCACATCCAAAAGCTATAAAGTATTAACAAAAGTTTTTCAAACAAGTAAATTTATACATAAAAAATACGTCGGACTTTTCATAGCAAGAAAAATTTTAACATAGAAACGGCCTGTTACTTTAAGTGCAATTACAAAAAGTCAGGTATTGCTTAATTGTTTGAAGGCGTCAGCATAAGGGCCAACATGTGCAGTAATTAGTTTAATTTTTTTCACGCGAATGAATAGTTATAAGAAAGCTTTATAAAAATGCTTGGTGTAAAGATTGAGTTTTATTCGCTCGATTGGTATTTAAGCAATCTTTGTTTCAGTCCAATAAAAATTGTTTTATGCAACCGAATATATAATATATGTGTAAAGTGTTTCCAAGCAATCGCCAAAAGCTCAAAAAAAGAAAATGCGATTTATATGGACGTCTGGCAAAGACGTAATTCACTTCATCACGCAAAACTAATAAATTCATCTCATTTAATAAAAGCGTAAAATTGAAATTCCACACTCTGCTTGCGAAAACAAGTAAAAATTCACAAATTTGCTAAAAAACGTCTATTTTAACCGTTGACCCTTGTTCGGGGGAACCTAAAAATAGTATCATCTTGTTCAGAAATTCAAATTAGGAAAAGTCAAGAAATTCCAGAATTTTATCTAAAAAAATAAAGTAATTACAAATGTTTTACCGTTTCTTTTTGCAATGTTTGTAATTACAAACATTGAGAAGAATAGGGTTAAAAAAAAGAAAAAAAAAACTTTTTGCAAACGTTGTATTCAATATTTAATTAGTTGTTTTGTTTTAATTTGAATACAAGTCTTACAAAATGTTGTTTCAATTTGAATCTGGCTGCATAAAAAATAAATAATTCACAAGTTTTTTAACTCTTTCTTTATAACCAATTAAACAGATGTGGACTTTATGCCACAACATGCTATTTAAAAATAACAAAAGAAATTACAAGACCAGTTACTATTTGCAACTCATGGGCCCTAAGTTATCAACCTGTTTGACATAAATATCTTAAATAGTTTAATTAAATCTTTATAATATAATGTCAAGCTTTTCATTTTAAAATCCAACAAAGAGGAACTCTATAAAATTAAAAAATATATTTTTATTCTTTAACATTTAAATAGATCGTATAAATAGTCATGTCTTGCTGTCTTTCATACAATCTCGCTGAATTCATATTGTACAATAAACAAGAAAGTAAATAGCAGAAAGTTCCTATTAAAACCAAAAAAGTACTGTATTTTCTTGAACAATTAGAAACCGAAAAGTTAAAAAAAAATTTTTAGATAAAAAAAATGGTCTACGTTAGAATAATTTTATTTGCTTTAAAAGATATTTTTTGTTCAATTCTGAATGAACATAGTGATGAACGATGGTACATCATCAGTTTCTTATTAATTTTCAAGAAATAAATTTTGAAAATAATTTATGTATAATTAATTAAACACGGACAAGTTTTTTGTTCGGGCTTGGCCGACAAAATGTATATAAACCCATTTGCAAAGTCAGGATATGGAAAATAAAGACAGGGATTTAGATCCCCATTATGATTGTTTAAGATAAAAAAATTTTCTTCAAGTATGTAGAAAAGAGCTGCAAACGCTTTTTTTGGTGCCTTAAATTGTAATTGAAGCAGCAAAATGCACTTTTTGACCTATTAATTGCTACCGCAGTTTTTTTACTTATTGTATTTCTAAGCAAAAGTACAAAATCGTGGTTTTATTTACACAGGCATTGAAAATGTTTAAATAACAGTCTATTCCTCATTTCGTACTTGTCCGTACAATTGTGTGAAACCTATTTTTACACACAGCAGAACAGTCTTTAAAGCCCATACATTAGCACCAGAAAGGTAAGGTAAGCTGTTACTTTTCAATGAGCGCACTAAATGCTTGTTTGATCACAAGATACCAGCATTAATTTAATCTGGATATCAGCTGCCGCTAGAATTTCTGAAAAGCCATCAATTTTTTGTGAAAAAATTTTCTAAACACAATTTTGAAATTCTCTAAAAAAATTTTAAAGTTTCGATGAGTTGTGACGTAGAAAATAAATCATAACCCATTTACGTGTTAAGAAAAATCTGTTTCAGACTTACAGAAAAAAATATTATTTTTTAAAAATTTTGCTTATTCCTAAGATTTATGTAAACTCAAACTTAGAGTCCTTTTCTAAATGATTTTTACTTTCCCGACTTATATCTAAGGAATCGTTTTTTAAATCGTGTTTTATATTCGTACAAAATTTTTTTGAGTAATTTGGAAGTCTATAAATAAAGTTACAATTAAAGAAATACGAGGTCGTTTTTGTAAAAATATCATTTTTTTTAAATAGTACACTTGTATATAGCGCCGTTATTTTTGTTTTTTCGTTTTGCCTCTTTGCAGTGATGAAGGTCTCGAGGCCAAGTTTTTCTGGTCTTGGTCTCGTCTTGCTTGCGCTGGTGGTCTCGGTATCGGTCTCGGTACCGGTCTCGTGTTTTTTTAAATTGGTCTTGAGACTGGACAATTTTTTGAGATTTTTATTACTTGATGTTACAGTATTGTGATGAATTTTGCAATTTGGCTAAAAACGACACTCAATTGACAGCAGCTATCAATGGAATGTCGTTCTTAAGTCTGTTTGTTTTGCCAATTGTCAATTGAATCTACTTTTCCTCAATTTGAAGTCGCAAAAAGCTTAGAGTAAAACTTCTGCAAAAAGCTTAGTGTAAAACGGCAGCGTGGTCGAGTGATTAAGGCGCCGGACTCGTGACCAACACGGTCTCGGTTCAAAATCCACTCGCGCCTCTCTGTTGTGTCCTTGGGAAAGACACTTTAAGGCACATTCCCCTGCTTGGTGGTCCTGGCAAGCAGTTCTAAATTACAGTCATATCTCTATTAAATTATATGCGGACAGCAATATCTTGGTATCTCCGGAAGCAGGTAGGGGCAATTGCCTACCCTATGTATTAGCGCCTCCGTCGCTTTCCTGGGAGTCAGGAGTATAAATATAGAGATAAAATAAATAAATAAATAAAATAAATTCTTTAATCTATAGTTTTGCAATTTTCTTACGTTTATTCCAATGAAAATTTTTATTCTAATTGGGCCATCTGTTACAAGATAATACGATTCCAAAACAACTTTATTTAAATTTTTCTTTCGGCAAAAAACAAGTTCGGTAATGCTTTGAATGTTTGTATTCGCACCCTTGCCCGAAATCGCAACAGTATTACAGTAATAGAATTTTTTAGTTTTTACTTTGATTTTAATGATTATTTTGAATTATCTTCCATGTGAACTTGGATCAAATAGGGTTTAGTCTACTCCTCCCTCAAATAAAAATACTCTTTCCCAAAAAAATTGATTGCGTTGATCTTACGTATTTTTTTTCCTAAATAAAGCGAACAAATTATTGTTGTATCAAAATTTATTTAAGCAAAAATTTAAACACCATATTAATATATTTATTTATTACTTATAGCCAGCGATTTTTTAAAAAATGTAGAATCGATAACCCTCACAGTCCCGACGTTTGCCCACCCTTATAGTTTGTCTGTTTATTTTTTATTTTGATCTTTATGTTCATTCTTCTGTCTTGCAGAAAAGCGGCTGAGGCTTTATACTTAGCGCAAGCTATTGCCCCGACCTGCTTCCAAAAATGCCAAGCTATTGCTGTCCAGTTAAAATATTTTTAGTTTGATCTTTTAGTTATTTAAAGAGATATTACTGAAATTTAGAACTGCTTGCAAAGGCCACCAAATGCAGTAAAATGCCTTTCGCAAGGGCCCAGCAGAATGGCGCGAGTAGGTTTTGAACCGTGGCCATTTTTTTTTATTTATTTATTTATTTTCATTTTTACTCACAATCAACTTGAAATTAATCAAAGTGCATGTAGAAATAAAGATTGTGAATAAGGAAGCAGCGACTAAACGAAGTACGTTATTACATACACAACGTCAGTTGTGCATGGTCGCCGTACCTTTGAACAAAGCGATGTGATGTTAATAAGAAAAGGAAAGCGAAAAAAAGATAATTAATACACAAATCCGAGCCATATTCAGAGAATGTTGTATAATCATCAGTGGGAGAAACAACAAACTCAAAGACCAAAAGGGTCTGGACCAAAAAGGGTCAGGCAGGCAAAGAAACCCACCAAAAGAAATCCTGCCACGGGTCAAAAGGACCATTTCAAAAGCATATGGCTGGACATTTTGATCACAATCACGACGCTTTAAACATTCAACCACGATTCCGACATGAATAATGATGATCAAAGGTTTCTAGTAGAACTAAAATAATTTAAAAATTGTTAAAATGAATTAAAGATTTTTTTAATTAAAAGAAAATTAGGACTTTAAAATAGTAAAGAGCAAAACAGGTCTTTATTTTTAAATAGCTTTTAAAACCAAGTGCTTCATTTAAAATTTTTTTGTTTTGAATCAGAGTTTTCACTTTTGTTTCACATTCTTCGGCAGCGTTAAATTGAGTGTTAAGAGCATCGTGATTGATGGCGAATGTGATCGACACCGTCACGGTTCAAAGCCTGCTCTCGTCATTCTGTTGCGTCCTTGGAAAAATACAATATGGCACTTTCCACTGCTTGGTGGTCTTAGCAAGGAGTCCTAAATTTTGATCATACTTCTAAATAAAACAAAAAAATAAAAAATAAAAATTTCAATCGTTTAGCAATATCTGGCCTTCTCCAGAATAGGTCAAAGTATTAGCTTGGTAGTTGTTTTATATATTGCGCTTCTAGCAATTTTCTGTGAGTCAGAAAGTTAGGAGGATAAAAATAAAAGTAAAATATTAATAATTAAAATTTATAAATAATTTTATTTTTTTAAAATGAATTTCAAAAAGTGGTTGTCTTTTGTTTGTTGCACCAAGCCTTTTTTTGTAAAAGACATCATGGATTATAGTAAACGTGTTTTTCTTTTTCAACCGCTTCCTCTCTTTAAAAAAATTTTGTATACGCCACTGTATAAATCTAATTGCTTAAAACAGAATATAAAATTGCTTTAAAGTTAAACAAAAAGGTGTTCTTATGACGAAATAAAAAAGAACAACGTTCTGAAAACTTTTTCAAATAACCTACCCAAAGATACATATATAAACAGTGGTAATACCGAAAGAAAAATCAACGAGTAGTTAAACAGTTTTTATTTGTGCATAATTTGTCATTATTTTTAATCTTTTTCAGTGATTGATTAGCAAATTTTATTCTATGTTAGCCAAAAATAGTCAAAGTAAAATAGAATAACTGCAACATGCCAAAACAGATAGCCGAGCTTAACAAATGTTTGCATAAAGTTTCAACCATTATCACGATGACCGTGCCAGCACTTTTGAGTTTCGAAAAAAATTTTTAATGAATATTCTGCTTTTTTCAACATTGCTAATCAACATGCTTTACTTGTTTCGGTTTTCTTCTGCTCTATTTGAGGATTTAAAAGAAAAAAATTGTTTAATGATGCAACCACACAGAGCAGAGCGCTTTCCAACATGTTAAAATCCTTTTTTATAAAATTTATGTAAAGAAATTTATTGGTTTAGGAGTACTTGATAATGGACTATACTTTTTAAAAAATTTTTGATCTCGGTATTGGTCTTGGTCTTGGAAAAATTATTGGGTCTCGGTCTCGGTCTCGGTCTCGACGTTTGTGGCCTCGACTACATCACTGCTTCTTCGTACTGTTTCATTTACATTTTGTTTACCAGTTTTTCTATGCGCCATTTCAATCCTGGGAACATCTGACTTGATAGTTAGGCCTACATGATTGTTTTGATGGTCCCTGCCATTGCACTTTGAAAATCCGGATTGTGTCTGGCTGCCTTAAAGTTTTTTAATCAATGTTTTTCTTCTTTAAATTATTTTTTTTATTGGCTTTGGCTGAATAAACTCTTTCTTTTTCTTTTATACGATTCCACAGTTACGTTAAATAGTTAATAAAACACGAAGTTTTAATGCCTAAATTTTAAAATGATGGCATTAATTGTTTCACATGCGGTTAAATTGGAAGAAACATAATACAAGATTAAAGTTTTATCACATCTTGTCAGTTTTATATGCTTTTTTCAAACAAAACTTTAAATTTAGAAAAATATTAGCAAATGTTAAACGTTCTTAACTTTTTGAAAATTTTTATCTCAGGGATTAGCAAGTTAAGATTTCCAAAATTTAAAAAAATAGTTTTATCAATTCTAGAATTGAAATTGGCAGCATGATCAAAAGATTTTTTGCGAATTGTTTTGTTTTAACAAGTATTCTGCACACTGTCAAAACCCAATTGCCTTCGGTAATTGCAAAAGATTCTATCAATCAATTGCAAAATCAAAACCTACAAACCCAAAGAATCCAAGAATTAAATGAATGCAACATGACGCTAAATAACTTTCAAAGATATTGGTATTATGACTCAAGTTATTTGTATAAGTTTTTATCAACTCTTAAATCCATGAATTGTCCACAATTTGAACAAGAATGTAAACGGAAAACATACGCATTTTCTGAGTTTACTTCTTTAATGTACTTAAAGTTTTGTAACCATGTAGAACTGCAAAATAAGTGTTTTAGCACATTGAAAAAAATTGTACAAAATCACTCACAGCAAAATTTATCTTTGGCAACGTGGAAAATACTTAAAAATGAATTGGAAAACATATCATCTATTAATATTGATGAGTTGGAAAATTCCTGTGTACAAATTGCCATGTTTGAAAAAAGATATGCGGATCATTTTGTGGAAGTAAAAAATTTTTTGGTTCCATTTTGTTCTTTTACTTGGTGTGGGTTTAACGAACAAATGTTTGAAAGCAAAAAAATTTCATTCTGGAGATGCATGCCACAAAGGTAATTATTTTCATTGGTTAAAACTATTGAAATTAAAAGTTTGATTTTTTTTAAAATAAGGATTTAACTAGTTTAATTTAAATACGAATAAAAGCCAAAAGTAAACAAAACATTAAAAGCGTTTCTCTATAAATCTACGGCGTAATTAGTTAACATCTAAATAAAAGCTTAATTTGAAAGTTTTCATTACCAATGTCTTAACTCTTTTATTAGTATAAAAATTTTGTCAGATTTTCTATCATAAATTTTACTATTTGCAGATGCCGGGCCAATGTTATATTTTTTATTGCTTTTTGGACCATTCTAGCTATTGCTATTGTGTTCTGCAATCTCACAGTTATTATAGTTCTCCTCATCAACCGGAAACTAATAAACGTTCAAGGGATTTATAGACTTTCGATGGCGTTTGCTGATCTGTTAGTTGGCTTAATTGTGGCGCCAGCAATGGCGTATCAAACTTTTCAATATTATACTGAAAATCTGCAACAAAAAGAACTTAAAACCTCTTTCAATTACTCTTGGAGTGAAGCGAACAACTCTTTCCAAACTCTAAACTTCAACAACGTTTTCTTCTCTCAATTTTATGTAAATTTTGTTGGATTTATTGCGGGAATCTCGCTTACTTCTTCAATTTTCACTTTAATGTTTGCTGGTGTTGACAGGTTTATTGCTGTATATCGTCCGATATTTTACGTAAATTTTGTTACAATTAAGATTACCTTAAAATTCGTAATTGGAGTTTGGTTGATTGTGGGGTTCATATCACTACTACCAATTTTTATAAATTCTATACCATACAGATTTTGTTCTCCGTTTTTAATTATTTCAGATGGGCCGTCAATGCGATATTTTTATTTAATCGGTCTATGTTTGCCTTTAGTCATTATGTGGTTCGTTACAGTTGCTACTTTGATATTTTATAAAATTCACATGAAAACTCACAGATATTTAAGAAATAACCGAAAATATAAAGAATATCTAAAACAGGAATCAAGGCTAACGTTTACTTTAGGAATTATGGTTGGTGTTTTTAGTCTTTGTGTTTTGCCGGCTATTATTTATATAATATTACACTTTTCAGTTTCTCATGGTCCAATAAAAATGTTTTGGCTAAATTCTGTTACTTCATTCGGTTATTTTGCTATTATTTGTATGCTTACAAACAGTTTATGGAATTTTTATGTTTACAGTATAAGAAACAAATTGTTTACAGTCGCATTGCAAAAAATGTTTCGGCAATTTTTTAACATATATAAATCTAAATAATTTTCAATATTTTTGAAACTGAAAATAAATTGCTAGAACAATAAAATTTAAGTTTTAAACAATATTTTAAAAAGGATTTATCAGTATTTGTACTGTACAAATAAGTTTTGGTTTTGTTAAATGCAAAAAACTATTTCTAAAATAAAAAATTTAACCAAAGCAATTGGCTTTAGAAATATTTTCCAAGTTAAAGCAAAGTAAATTTTTTAATTTTTACATTCTGGCATCAATAAGTTTTACACAAAATCTATTTTCATCTCCGTATTTTTTTTTAACATACTAAACTAAATATTATGCTTATAAAAGTTAAACTTAAATTCTGAACAGAGTAAATAGTTATTATCATACAATTTTTGTGCAGTGTTGCTGAAATATTTTGTTTTCAAATACTGACAAAATCACAAAATATTCTGTTTAACTAATTCCGTTAAACAATTTCAATAGTGCTCAGGAACTGTTTGCAATGTTTTTAAAAACTTTAATCACAGAAAAATTTGTCTTATTTTGAAATATAAGAATAATAGGCTTTTTGCTAAATATCATTTTATTATGACTCCTTTTGATACTTTTTTCTAAAGTTAAATTAACATGAAGTTATTCTACAGATAAGCAAAACAACTTCATCTACGTTTTCTTAGTTCATCAGAAATTTAAACTAAGATTGTTTTTTTCAATAAAAAAAATTCTATTAAAACAAAAAAACTTGTTTACTGAAATCTAATATAGGTTATTAAAAAAAGCATATTGATATTTCGTAAAACCGAAATAAATTTGATTAAATTCCTTGCAGCTTCTTTAATTTAATCATAGCCTACTCAGATATGAAGAAAAGGTTAGCATTAGCAAATAAAAGTCTGTATGAGTGTAATTTAAAAAATTATCATAAAATGTATAATCAACATTTATTTCAACTTTTTTACATAATATTTTAATGATTTAGAATTTAAAGTTTGATTATCAATTCTAAATTCAATGTTATCGTAAATGCAGATTATCAAATCTGTTTGATAAAAATAGAATTTTATTGTCAAAATTTTAAAATCTAAGCTTACATTTTTTTGAAATTCCAAATACCTTCTCGTAAAATGAACAATTGCTTTAAAATAAAATCGAATTTTTTAGGTCATCTCAAACAATATACAGTACACTACTGTATATTATATAGAAAAATTTCATAAAGTAATCTGAACGGAAGCATATTGCAATAAAAGGTTTTACAATTGGGAAAACAATGAACATTTTGGTTTTTCTTTCACTTCATAGCATGATTGCTTTTAAACAAGTAAACGTGTCAAATATATATTTTTTTTTTTGATAATTGTCTTATTGTATTATATTGTGTTATGTAATAATTGCTTTTTTCATGGCTTACTTAGCTTTTGAAACAATGACACAGTCATTTAAAATTAGCGCTAACGCCTAAGTAATTATTTAAACCTAATTTCAAAATTATCAAAACATTTTTGTCTGGTTGAATTTTACGATTGTTTTACGAGTAATTTGTTTAGACCAATTTTTAAAAAGCCGAGGAAGCGTCATGGTCAAACATTAAGTTTTAAGCCCTTAACGATAACTATCCTTGAACGTGTATTGAATCATTATTTGGCATGTAAAGTTGAGATTTTTTTAATATTATGTTGCATTTTAAAATCAACTTCAATTACATTTTGTTTCAATTCGAAGTTCTTTGTTGTTTTGCTTTTATACGAGTATGTCTGCAACACTAACCAACTATTAAAAAAATTTTTTTTTTAAGTTTTTTGCCTTTATCTGGTTTCAAACCGTTGTGTAATTTCTCGCTGCGCATCTTTATTTAGTTACACTTTTCGGCATTTAAAACTTTTTTAAACCATTTTACTTAAATTAACATTGTTTTGTTTCGTATCACGACAATTATTCGAAAACAATTGTGCGACTGAACAGTGGTTCGAATCGACAATTGTTTGAAAACAACTATTATCCGGACAATTATTCAAAAACAAGAACCAACACTTTACGAATAATAGAGTTAGGGTTAGGGTTAAGTATTTATTTAAAAAAACAAACCGAGCTTCGAACATTTGTCTGTAATCCATTTGTTTTAGGCCAGTTTTTTGAGCATTTAATAGATTTATCTGTTTAAATACGCTTCATTTTTCTATTTGATATTACTTTTCGTCTTGTTCGTGTTATAAAACTCCGTTTTGGTTAAACGGAGTGAGACTTGTCTGAAAATAAACAGAAAACATTTTGTTGCTGCACCTATTGTATCGCGGCGAGACTCTGTGCTTAGTTCATATTCTCTTTGCAAACCAAATAAAGTTTATCATGTTTTGAGTCGGTGTGAGAGCTGCCAGGAGCCACGAAGAAAGTTTGCTGGATCGCGAGAGACAATTTGTTTGTATTTTCTGTTTTTGAGTTAGGCCTGTGTTTACAAGTTGCGCTTAACCGATACATTACATCAGCGTGGTCCAACTACAGGCCCGCGGAGCAATTTTGCACAATTCAAGTCTTGTCGATCACAAGCAGCGGCAACCTTCTATAACAAGGCATTGCGAGCTTATGGGACAGAGTCTAGGGTGGAGACCAATTCCAAGTGAAGACTTTTTTTTTGAAAACATCATGATTTTGGGACGAAAATAGGAAAATTAGAGATCGATTTAAAGTGAAGACTTTTTTTTTTTTTAGAGAACACGATGATTTCCAAAAATTTGTAGCCGCCTGAGGCCCGCAAGCTCGAACAAATTTGAAAAGTGGCCCGCAAAAGTGAAGAAGTTGGACCACCCTGTCTTATATCATTGACGAAAAATATGAACAGATATGAGAAAAAAATTCAAAAAAGCAGAAAGATTAAGATCTATAAAGTTACATTCAGTATAAAAGTCTACAAAGCAATTTACGCTCTTTACTTAAAACAAAAAACGTTTACTGCAATTCGTCCTACACCAATCAGTTTTGCAGCTTTTTTACAAAAAGCAGATCAATAAAAAAAAAAAAACATCAAAGTGGGCATCATCTTAACTTGCTACTGCTTTTTACTATTTCATTAGATTAGGGGTGCAAATATTCTTTTGGAATTTGGTAGTGCGTTGAAATTTTTAGTAGCACATATTTTAGCTTTGCCGTACATCATTCATGCTCTAAATAGTATACATGTATTAAAATAATTAAAATAGCATATCGTTCGCACAATACTTTAAAATGGTTCTTCGCGTAATTTGATGCTGCGTAATTTTCGTTTAGAAAAAGCACCAATATTATTAAAAAAAAATAGTAAATATTTTCACTCGATGTAATTTTAAACCAAATGGTGCAAACCCACTCGACCAGAAAATCAGCCCAGAACAAGAGACTCAAAACACGAGAGACGGGCTGACTAAAAAACGAAGGGCATATCTCGTCAATCATATGGCATTGTCAATCATCTAATCTTTTTGTATGTTGCGTTTTGCGTTTTAAAGTTTTTTATTCTTTTTTATAAAAATTTATAACCAAGGCTCTTTATGATAAATGAAAGTGATATTTAACTCAAGTGCAAACAATAGTGCAAGATAAAAAGAAGCGAATTGGGTTTAATCCAAAACTTTCTATAAGTCTATTTCCAATTCTCACCATAATTTTAACCTATTATACGATAATCTAACTTATGTTAAACTTGAATATAAAATCATAAATTTTTATACGAGAGATAGTCAAAAGTTTTTCATTTTATATAAAAAAAAATAAAAAAAATAATTTTATATAAAAAAAAAAAAAATTGAACCATTTTTTGTGCTTAATCAATAATAATCAATTGTTTGTATAGTTTTTAAATATTTGAAGTTGTTTTGTCTCAGCCAGCTTTCCCCAAACTTTTTTGATGGACAGAACCCTTCAAGGTTATTTGATGATGATGATATTTTATTCATGCTTAGTAACATTATTAAGTATATGCACCGTACTATGAAGCGTGAAAAGGAAACGCGACACAACGACGAACGTTAAACATGCAGAAAGTATAGAGAGAGTGAGAAAGAGAAAAAATTAGAAGCACGGCCGCGTTACCTTTAATTCAAACTAAATAGTAATATTTAAAAAAGCAAAAAAGACAAAAAATGTGCAGTACAGAAACGGTTATGCAAATCATTGGGAGGTACAACCGCCCTATATTGCTAACTATGAATTTAGCTCAACTGAGCATGGTCAGTAAAGAAAACCTCCCAAAAAGAGACCTCGCCAGGTCCGAAAACCTTTTCTGGATGCACTGCAAATACACAAATATAAAAATAAAACAAAATATACTTATATATATATAATAATAATAAAAGTGGCAAGACTGTCAGTAAAGAGCTCAATGAAAACTCAGAGCATTAAATTAAATTACAAAAGCCAAAAAAGAGATTTTATTAAAACCTCAACAGTCTGTTTCGCCTTTACGGCTCATCAGCAGTTGATTCTTATTCAAATAAAATTTGAATAAGAATCTTTTGAATAAGAATCTTTGAATAAGAACATTCTATTTGAATAAGAATCATCTTCTGATGAGCCGTAAAGGCAAAACAGACTGTTGAGGTTTTAATAAAATCTTTTTTGTGGCTTTTGTAATTTAATTATATATATATATATATATATATATATATATACATTTCGAAGAGAGAATAAAAAAGTATAAAGTTTAGAAAAGAATAGAACATATCAACTGCGTAAATTGATTTGAATAATCGGTTAAAAATAAGGTTGATTGTCCATTCAACGGTTTGAATTTGTTATATCAATTGATTCCAATTCTCTTGCGTAGCATACACTCTTTCTTGATAGAGATTGCAACTGTTTTGAAGATTGTGGCTTGATTGAGAATTGATAAGAGAACCAATGTTGATGATTGCTCCTTAGAAAGACATGTGCTTGAACTTCCTGAATTCATTTTTATCTGGAATAGAAATGCTTTCCCGTAGTAAGTAGCTCACTGAAATCATTAAATTTAGATCTTATTGAATATTTATTTATACACTATTTCTAGTTTACAGATGTATAAAAATATTGAGAACGGTCTTGAATTTTTAGAAACCATATCATTGACAATAGCCAAATCACCCTAAAGAAAACACTTCCATAAATATGATACAGTCAAACAGTGGCGTGCAGTCAGGGCATGCAAGTCATGCTATGCATGACCAACGAACTTTCCTAAATACCAAAAAGTAATTATATATATTTAATAAGCTGTATATTAAATATTCAATTTAATTCATTGCAAATTTCGAGGAACGCATATTCCAAGTCATAAACTCAAAAGCAACGTGTAATTAAACATAACATGCACCAAAAGAATTGCATTACTTCACTCGTATACATGAGCTCTATTGCGACATTATTTTAACCACCAGCGTAATTATTCTTAATATACTCGATCCGGCATGCAATTTGAGAATTGCATGCAGACTTCTAGATTAATCGATATTTGTGATAAACAACTCTTAAGCACCAGTGTTTATAACAAGTGACCATAATTAGACTCTATGAGAGACATAAAAATTTGATTGTAAAATGACAATGGTTTAATGATGTCACAGATACCTAAAAATTGGAATAATAATGCCTTCACAAAAGTGCTTTTGGTACGTTACAATTATAATCATGTTACACATATGTACTAGTGTCCGTTAAAGGGTTGACGTACTATCGTAGATTTTGTTTGTTCTTTCTAATATTTTAAAAAGTTAGTAAGTAATTGGATGTTTTTTATTAATTTTGTCATTTTAAGCACCCTTTTATACTTGCTCCGGCATGCATTTCTCAAATTGTATGCAGACTTCTAAATAAATCTAGATATTTGTGATAAACAAACCAAAATACTAGTGCTGTTTAACGTATCACGAATTTTGTTCGTTCTTTATAATACTTTAAAATATAAGTAAGTAATTACATGTTTTTTTTATTAATTACATCATTTTAAGTACCCTTTTATATCTGCTCCGGCATGCAATTCTCAAATTGCATGCAGACTTCTAGGTAAATCTAGATATTTGTAATAAACAACTCTAAGTTCCAGTGCTGTTGAACGTGCTTTCTAATTTTTTTCGTTTTTGTTAATATTTTAAAAACTAACTAAGTAATTACATGTTTTTTATTAATTATATTGACATATTGAATTTGTTGTATAAATTTGTTATCTTTTGTTATTTTTTAAAATAATGCGCTGACAACGCTGATACAAAGTCAGCGCTGAGAGTGTATGTGCGATGTGAGATTATCAATTTCACCAGCTGCGTCGTATATATCATTGAATTATTTATATAAAGCGAAATGAATTATTTGAATTATTTTTATCATTGAATTATTTATATAAAGCGAAATAAATTATTTGAATTATTTTTATCATTTAATTATTTATATAAAGTGAAATGCATAACTGTGTTATTGAAGATATTTTGAAAAATAAATTTTCCAAAAGAGATTTCAAAGGGAAGCAGTTAATAGTGAATAACAGTAGACCAATGCCAAAACTGGTTAATTTACGAAGCTCCAACAAGAAGTGTGTTCGACATTTTCAAACTAACTGGTTCAAAAAGAAAAAATGTTTAACAGGAACTGCTAAACTAAATAAATTATTTTGCTGGCCATGCTTAGTTTTCAATTTAGAAAAGATTGTTTGGAATGAAAAAGGCTATGATGATTCAAATAATCTACACATGTCAATACGAAAACATGAGCGTTCCCAGAGACACATAAGATCTTTAAGAGACCTTAAAACATTTGAAAAAGTTCGCATAGATTTGCAATTAGATGCAAGTAAAAAACTGAGCATTCAGCACCATAACGAGACAGTTAAAGAAAACAGAGCCATAATACGAAGATTGATTGATGCAGTTATATTTTTGGGCCTCCAAGAATTATCATTTCGTGGTCATTTTGAATCTGAAGTATCCATTAATTGTGAAAATTATAAAGAACTTCTGCATTTGATGAGCAAGTACGATGTAAAATTGGCAAACCATCTAGCCACAGCTTCTGTTTTCTCGGGGGTCTCAAATCGAATTTAAAATGATTTAATTAATGCCATTCAAATAAGCATGTTAAATGAAATAGAAAAAGAACTTACTGAGGCTAATTTTGTTGCAATTCTCCTCGATGAAACTAGTGATGTATCAAACTTCGCCTAACTTTCTACTGTTTTCCGTTATGTCACAAAAGATTGCGCTCTTAAAGAACGATTTATAGGGTTTACTGATGTCAGTGGTGACCGCACAACAGAAGCTTTATCTGAATATGTCTTTAAATGCATTGAAACTTGGAAGTGTAAAAATAAATTAATTGCGCAAACCTACAATGGTGCTGCTACAATGGCAGGAGAATTGAATGGATTGCAGGCAAAGGTTAGGGAAAAATATGAATCGGTGATCTTTGTTCATTGTTGCGCT
Organism: Diplosoma virens; assembly: GCA_963680785.1. NCBI lineage: Eukaryota > Metazoa > Chordata > Ascidiacea > Aplousobranchia > Didemnidae > Diplosoma > Diplosoma virens. The sequence goes on from OY796893.1 coordinate 25,298,766, forward strand.
CATGTACTAAATTTAGTTCTTTCACAAGCCTGCTCCGCACGAAAATAATGCAAAATATTTTTTAGTACAATAAATGGACTGGGTACTTTTTTTACCAAATCTTCCAAACGAACCAATGCGTTAGATAATATAGTTTAAAAAAACTCCCCAAAGCAGCACCAACTCGGTGGAATTACTCATCACGTCTAGTTAATACCGTAAAAGAAAATCTTGATAATTTAAAACAACTTTTTGAAAATATTATTGAGAATCCTGATGCATGGAATGGACCCACTATAAATTCTGCTATTGGATTTTGCCACCACTTGGAACAAAGAAAATTTTTATTTTTAGTAGAATTATTCAGCGAAATATTTTCCTTCACTGATGTTCTATTTAACATTCTCCAGATTAAAAGTATTGATATTCTGTATTGCAAAGAGCAGCTTGATAAAACCAGAGCTGTATTAGAGAAAAAACTAGATGAATTTGCAGCATTTTATGAGATGTTTGAAGAAAAATATGGTATAGATACAACAGGTCTGACAAGAAGAGGTAACAATAAATCTGTCGATCCACAGCAGCATTATAAAATGCTTTACAATGAAATTCTTGTTGCAATAATTGAACAACTAAAAGTAAGATATGTGTCACTGGAAGAGCTCAAATTCATAGAGCTCCTTAATTTTAAAAAAGCCGAAGAGTATCGCAAAAAATTTCCGCTTCATGCTCTAAACTCTTTGAAGACAGTTTAGGGGAATTATTTTGATATGCCCCGTCTTCAGAGTGAACTATGTGTTGCATATTCAATGGAGGATTACATGAAAAAAAGTGTATCTGACTTAATGGAGTTCATAAATGTCAATGATCTTTCTGATGCTATGCCAGAACTTTTTAGACTTTTTGCTCTGATTTTGACAATTTTTTTCTACTACTGCTTCGGTAGAACGTTCCTTTTCTGCACTCAAAAGAATTAAAACTTACCAAAGAAATACTATAGGAGAAAATCGAATTTCGGGATTATTTCTTATGTCAATTGAAGCATATCTACTAAAACATTTAATGCAAACAGAAGAGTTCTATGAAAAAGTCATAAATCTTTTTGCTGAAAAAAATAGAAGAATAGAATTAATTTATAAATAATATAAGTAATTCTGTTATTTTTGAATTTATAATTTTCGATGTACTGAACAGTGAACAGTTATCCCCATGAACTGGACACGTGTTTCAACAAACTATATACGTATACATGTATATATATTTCAGAGCTTAATTTTATATTTTTTGAACATTTTATTTTAGGTTTGTTTAGGAGGAGTTAATATAGCATAGTTAGGGATAAGACAGACAAGTAAAATTTAAAAAATGATAGTAGATATGAAAAAGGATCTTTACCATTCGCCTGAAAGCCATTTTACAACTTCTTTAATACAGTACATTCGATAAATAGGCATACCAATTGCATTACCAGTCTCAAAAGTCACCGCACGCCACTGGTCTTATAATACATAATATAATATAATAGTGATAGCAAAAATTGATAAATAAATCAAAAAAATAAAAGTAACTTTTTTTCAAACCGAAAGCCAAGCCCTACACCAAGTAAGTTTACTTTACCAGCAAAATGTTTAAAAAATTTAAAAGCAGCAATTTTTATTTGGAAAAACAATTACAATTGCGGACAATTTTTTGAATTCATTTTTTTAAATTTATTTTTCAATGCATTTTTTTGGAGGTCGTAAATGCAGACAATTTTTAGAAGATGGAGTCAAAGTTGTGCAATTTTGGCTTAGACTCCATAACCCTGCGGACCTAACGGGTCTACCTAACCTAGCCTAACCGTGAAAAGCATCCTTATCTCACTTTGCTCAGTTAGATTACTAAACTGATTTCTGACTTTTCTAATGAAGAATTCTAACTTTTGTTATAAGCATCACCGGTCTGCCGTCTGCGTTAAGTATGCGATACATCTGTTAGGCTAGCACTGTGATATAGTATGTTTCGTAGGCATAGTTCTATTACTTAATAAATTGTTTATTGATGAACTCATAGTGGCCAACTCATTTGTAAAACAAAAACCTATATCATTGTTTTTGCTTGCGATTGTGATGATTTGCATGAACAATAGATTGGAGACTACTTAAAGCACTAGTTTAGTGCATATGCCTGAAAAAAAGTTATTACTTGCAGTTACACATTGCAGCAAGAAAAATATTCGCCAATTTTTGATTTTATACTAGAATACTGCGTAGTAGCTCGTAAAATTCTTTAGATTCTTTAATGGAATACACTTTGGGAAACGCTGGCCTAAGCATTTGCTAAGAAATTTAAAAATAAGGATTTATTCCAGAGTTTTCTTGTAGAAAATTGAATTAAAGTGTGAGTTTTTTATGATAGAGTCGTTTTTTCAGACTTAATGCTTAGCATTTATAATTAAAAAAAATTAGTCTAAGCTTTATTTCTACCTTTAAATACCTACAAACTTCATTTACAAGAAGTAGCGAAGTTTACTGGTAAAGCGAAACTCATGGCTGACTCACGAGTAAACAAACAAATTACTCCTATTGCCATTTAAAACAGCAATAAATCGACGAAGTTTCTTCTCCAATATTTGACAAACTTGTTAATTTAGTTGCAATAAAAATGAAATAAACATTTTATTACATTTTGTGTCTATTGCAATAAAACATACCAAACTTAAAGCCAAGTGGATTTCCGTAGTTAGCCCTTTTAGCATACAAATTTACTGATTACACACCTACAAATCTACTGACCATTACTGTTAGGTCTACTTCTTATTATTACATAAGTAGACTCTTTAATGACAAGGTTTGCGAACAAAAGAAAACAAAGCAAATTAACAATATAGAAACTTTATAAAGGAGGTTTAAAAACTATACATTGTTGACTGGAAACTTCTTTTGTAATATTGTTCATATGATAAATTTTGTAAACCTTTTGCATTTATTCAAATAAAAACTTTATTTTAAACCAAAAAACAAAATAAAGAAAGAAAAATCCTTATTGTTTAACATTTTTAACTTTTCTGTGTATGTGAGTAAAAGTTGCTATTAATTGATTGAAGGTATTGTAGATGCTTATATGAAAACAATGTTGATGATCCCGAAATGAAATCCTACGATTTAATTAGTTGCAATTACCTTATAACCTTTTTACAATCAGCTTCTACAACAATGGCTTTCCTTTAAAACTCATTATAAACCATTAATAATATTAAAGTATCATTTTTAATGAAATTTAAGGTTCATTAATTTTAACTTTTTCTATTAGATAAAATGTAAATGATTTTGTCAACCTATTTTAATTAACAGTTTGACTAAGGACAGGTTTAATTTTATGGGTATTGAGCATATTTAAAATTAGATTTTAGTGCCAGAAATTAATTGCCAGAATTGCCAGAAACGTAAATGTTTAATTTTAATCAAACTTTATACAAAAAGAATTGGCATAGTTTCTGTCTTAATGTAGAATTCATAGGCAGTGAGCTATCAACTTTGTAGACAGGTTAAAAAAAGACCTCGATAGCTTGTCAGCTTGTATATATTTTCACAATAGTCACAGAGAAAGATTGCTTGTAAAAAATAGACTGATATATTAATTGAAGATAATTTCTGTTAGAAGTTCATGGTTTATATCGAAAAACAGAAAATTATTTGAAAACTATTTTTTTCAATTTACATTTTTTCTTGTTTTGACATCCTGCTAGAGAAAAATAACAGAAATTTTGCAATTATTTTGTTTAGACATCCCGCTACAGAAATTTTGCAACAAATCAAAGCTGATCACAAAATGCTATGATATAGCCGAAAGTAGGCTTATGGATCAATCAAACAACTCCCAATCCAGGAGACAGCATTTTAATACGACAAGATTAACGATAAGGAAAACCAAAATAAACAAACAATGTTTACAGTTAGCAACATACGACCAAAATCCAGAATCAAAACTGAATCTTTACTTTGAAATAGTAGATAGTTATTTACCTTTTTATTCTGTAATATGAAGGGAAATAAATTGTAATGTTTCTGATCAAGAAAAACTATTTCTTTGGACACTTATGCCTCAATCGTAAGTACATTAGTAAAAACCCACCCAAAAATTAATTAAAAGTTTGCTTTAATTAAAGCTGTAAATTTTTTGTAATGAAAAATATACAGTATAAACTGATCCAGTTAGATACCTTTATTTTACTAAATAAAATATTTGAAAAAAAACGAAAATGTTTATGTTATATTTGGTTCAATTAACTTTACATCCCAAAAAATTTTAAGCAAAATGAAACAACAAAAAAATTCAAAAACTTAACTCATCTACATTTTTTGTTATTACAGATGTAAATGTAAATCAACATCCTGATTTTGTAAATCAAACATCCTGATTTTGGCTGTCATTTCTGCTGGATTAGCCTTCACCACTGCAATTTGCAATCTTTTAATTGTTAAAGTTTTTTGACTAGCAAGAAGGATATAAAGGCTCAAGATGTGTATACGTCAGGGGTGGGCAACCTTATACGCTTAGATGGCCGTATTAAAAATTATTTTTAATCATATGGCCGCAAAATTAAAAATATTTAAAAAAAGAATGATAAAGCAGGTTCTTTTACAGTTTATCAATAAAATATTAATATTAATAACAAATCCCAGAATCAACGCGCTTAGCCGTATGATGGCGGTACACCGCCAGAGATAGGTTTGTTGGAGATTGGCACGCTTGCTGCGTGTTGTGTTTCCAATGAATGTAATTATTAAAAAAATACCAAATTAACAACTATCTTATCTTTAATGGCTTTTTTGATATTGCTTATCTTTTATAAGGAGTTCAATATTTGGTTATAGCATGGTAGTTCGCAGCCTAAGTTGGTCTTCGAAATGCACATTAGTGAGATGAGTTCTCAATTTTTTTAAATTTTTTTTATATATGAGAAAGCTGACTCACAGCATTAAGTAGTGGGAAAATAGGAAAGCATTTTTTGAGCATTATGACGGAGACGTGAGTAATCAATTGCGTTTTTCAAAATTTCGAGTGCATCATCTTTAGAATTAAATAAAGATTTGATGATGTTGTCTTCCGAAAGTTCTATCAATTCCATGTGCAAATTAGCAGGTGCTGTAAGACTGTCCACTAAATGAGGCTGGGCAGTCAACTTTAAAAAAATCTCATGTTTTTCAAAATCTTTAAATTTTTTATTGTAATTTTAAATTAGAGAATTAAGAACAAATATAAATTCCTGAAATGGTTCATTTAGCTATTCATGTTCGTTTTGAACTTTTGCCTATTGAGGAAAATGCTCCTCAGCTTTTTGCAACTTGAATTTAGCAAGAATATTCTTCAAAAATTTCAGTTTTTTTCTAAATGGTTGATTTTTGATCCACATAATATAAATGGATTCGGTTTTACCTTGAAGAAAAATATTTAGTTCATTTTGTTTAGACATTAAATCACACAAAAATGCAACATTCCTATTAAAATCAACATCCAATAAATCACAATGTTTATTTTGTTTATAATAAAAACTGACTATCTGGTGCTTTAACTTTAAAATTTTGTTAAGTATATTTCCTCAAGATAACCAGCGAGCTTGGCAGTAATATAGCATATTTACAAGTTTAGTTTCGTTGTCATTTATGAGCAACTCACAAAACTGAAGGTGACGAGTTGAATAGGCTCTAATAAAGTTAACTATCACTAAAACTTTGTTAAACGTGTCTCCTACAGTATTAGATTTAGCAGCAAGATTTTGTTAGTGGAAATGCAATGAAAGGCAACTAGTGATTCTGGATCAGGTAATGTTTTTTTAAGTAAGCCAAGAAATCCCTCTCGGACACCTTTCATAGCAGGAGCACCATTAGTGTATACACTTACCAATTTACGTAGCTAAACTGAGCTTTGCTTCGTTGCATTTCTCTTTTAAAAGCGTTAAAAATATCAATTCCACGAGTTCTATCTTTCAGGGTACATAAAGAAAGCAATTTTTCAAAACAGTGAAAATCCTCTGTTATTGCACGAATAAAAATTAAGATTGGTGCAGAATCAGTATTGCCAGAATCAGACTCATCTATAGCTATTAAATAAAACACTTCTTTTTGAATTGTTGAATTGAGTTGCTATTTTAAGTTGGATGCTAATTCGTGTTGGGGACTTGTTATTGTTTTTCTAGACAGAGGTAGTTCTTTAAACTTGGTAACATTCTTAGGATGTAAACAACTGACAACTTCAATGATTGACTCTTTTATGATATCTACATCACTAAATGGCTTTCCTCTTTTTCCCAGTAAAAATGCTACTCGGTAAGTGGCTTCAATGGCATCATTTTTTTGAAAAAATATTTTTTTAAACATTTGCTGCTGACGCTCTTTGATTCTTCAATCTATAAAAAGCAACCTTACGTTCTTCTCCTTCCAATTAAAAGTACTTGTGTTTTCCATGTGTTTCATAGTAAAGCTTAGCATTATACTATTTCATGCAAGAAATTATGGCATCACATATTACGCAACGCATTTTGTCATTATTGGGCACAAGAAAATATTGTACTTCCCACTCTTCATTAAATACTCTTCCTTTTTTGTTTAATGTTGATATTCGCTTTGTAGTCATTATTGGGATAATCTACATTAATAAAATTAAATAATAACTACAATTATGTAGATAACACAAATCACTTGGCTAGTTTATGAACATAAAATTAAGAGAGTACATTAAATCCCAACAAATCCGACGAGATACTGAAAACAAACATAAAGAATTTGCTCTAATTTAATGTTGTTTTTTCTTTCTGCATCTGACATAAATAATCATAAAATAGATTAAAAAAATTAATATCAACAAGCTAATTTTCATTCCAATAATAATAAATAAATTTTTGTATGTACTTTGAAAATGAATATTATTGCAGTCCAATAATTTTTAGGTTTTGGCAACTCAAGCCACAGCTGAGAAAGCGTTGTTGAAAAATTTCAAAAGATTTTCTTATTATGAAAAAGCTCAACATGACTAAGGTTTTTCCATTATTTTATTTATTTAATCAATTATTTGATACAAGATGCCTTATACTAGAGTTGTCGCGGGCACACTTTTCCTGCACTGTGCCCGCACTGCACTGCAAGGTTTCTGCCCGCAACCGCACTGCGCTGCAAAATTTTTTTAAGTACCGCACTGTGCCCGCACTGCACTGCAAACTTTAAACATAAGAGCAAGTATCCACATGCAAACTTTAAACATACGATTGCACGGTGTCCGCACGGCGCGGTAAATTTGATCAAAAAGTTACGCGGTGCTCGCGCGCCGCCGTGTACGCTGCGCGGTTGACATCTCTACCTTATACATATATAGAAGTTAAAACAATGTATTTATTTACGAAGCCATATATGGCCGCATATTAACTATAAAATGGGTTGTTGGTTGCTCACCCCTGGTATTACGTATCGTTCGCTTTTTCAGATACTTTGGTCGGCCTTGTAGTTTTTCCAAATTTTTTATATAACTTTGTTTTACCGCTTGAAAGAAAGTGCGATATATAAATCTTACAAAGGCACCAATAATTTCAGAAACGAAAATAACAATTCTCAAATTATCACTTCAGCGCACAAAGTGGCAAAACTACAAATTTTACATTCCCAAGATAAACGAAACGCCACAAAATTGCTTATAAATATATTGATTTTAACCCTATTGCTTATATTTTTCAGATTTTTCAGATTTGATAGCAGTTATAAATAACAATTATTGGTTTAAAATCCTCATGGCTAGGAAATTAGAAGAAAAAATTTTTTGCGTTACGACTTATATAAAGAATAAATCCTATACGGCTATTCAAATACGCTTCCACAGAAAATTTAATTTCAACACTTATGCTGAAAAATCCCAGATATTCCTGTGATATCGTAACTTTCAAACCTACGGAACTGTAAATAAACGTAGCAAGAAATCAGAGAATCCAGCTAGTGGAAGGAAATTGAGTGCAAGATCTGCAGACAATGTAGAAGCGCCAGAGTTTCTGTTGGCCGGAGCCCAAAAAAGTCCATTCAAAGACGAATAGTGAGCTCGCGGTCATCGTTGCTTACTCAAGACCTTCACTGTATCCTTACAGAATACAGATAAAGCACAAACGCACAGCAACTGACATGGAGAAACGTGTTGAGATGTGCCACTAGTTTCAAACACGATTGAAGGTAGCCCAGATTTCCTTAACCATGTATGGTTCAGTAATGAGGCTCACGTTATGCTTTCTGGGCACGTCAACAGCAAGAATAATGTATTCTGGGGTACACAAGCACCCGAAGAGGTGCTTCAGAGTCCACCATACATTGTGAAATGTACAGCCTGAAATAGCCATATCAAAACATGGCATTATCGGACCATACTGGTTTGAAAATGAAAATGAAAAAGCACTTACTGTCACCAAAAAGCATTAGATTGTGGTGTTTAACAAGTTCTGGATGAACCTTGAAACACAGTAGGAAATAAATTAAAATGTGCGGCGGTTCCAACAAGATGGAGCTACTCCAAATATAACTAATATCACAATAGAGCGGCTGACCAACGATTTTCTGACCGATTCATTAGCAGGCGGCGTGATCCAGAACGGTCGCCACATTTGCCTAACTTAAATCCTTTAAACTTCTACCTGTGGGGCTTGTTAAAAGACAAAGTTTATCAAAATAATCCCCTAACTTTTGCTGAATTGAAATTGGCCATTAAGCAAAACATTTGTACAATAAAAAGAGAAGAATGTGCCAGAGTGATTGAGAACCTTGCTCGCGTGCTTTAAAAGTATCTGAGACGGAATGATTACCATTTGGAGCATGTATTTAAACAAACCTTAAAATTTAGCTAAAAGGCCCAAACTTTCTGTACTCAATTGTTAGTATATGAGTTCACAGAAAATATTAAGATTTTTAACGTATTTTGTTTTAGTAATAAATGGTAATTGAATCAATGGGCTTCATTTATTTTGGGACCCCCTCTATATCTAAACAGGCAGTGCCCACCTGCGGAAATCAAATAAAGCAGAAATAAAATATTGAAGTAATAGTTTTTGAAAAATAGATGCAACGTGCTATTATTTGAAAAAAGTTAGTAAAAATTATACTGTGCTTCTAGTAGTGTAATTAGTTTTAGCTCTTTAACCCTAAATTTTGACCGTTTAGTCGTTGTATTTTCAGCGCTTTAATCATTTTGTCAAGCGTTTTTGTCAACAAAATCGCTAATACAAACTAGTGAGGCAGCTGCAAGATTGCCAGATAAAAAAAAGAAATAAAAGTGAAACAATATAGCACTTTTTTGTCTTTTGGTGAAAATATCTGTTGAAACGAGAGAAATTTGAGGCATGGCGCAATTGTAACGTCGTAGAATAGAAAAAGCTTTTTTCTTACACCTAACATTTATTAAAAAAGATAAATTGATATGTTCTGAGTAAGTCGGAATACACGCATTGTGCAACTGCAAAGTGATAATTTTATTGTAAGTATTAGGAATGGAAGATCGCGTAGTATCTAAGCCAGTGGTTCCCAACCTTTTTTATATGGCGGCACACTATTTAGCTTTTTAAATTTTCGCGGCACACCTATCATATTGATTAATAACAATGCTACTTACCACCTGACTGCCCTAACACAAAAATCATAAACATTCTAAGAAACAAAATTTCGTAGTGAAAAAGCACATCCTGAATTAATCATTAAAAAAAGGCCCATAAATAAGAATATACGTTAAATACGTTGAACCCATTCATTTCCAATTTCTATTTGGCAATTTAACTTATCAAATGATAACCATGATAAAAAAAAATATTGTTCTCACTTTAATTAACTAATAAGTTTTATTGAATACACTCCAAGGTTGACTGTTGAGCCTGGTGCTGCTTGATTACTGCTGTGAAATGTGAGTGAATGTGGGAAAGGCATATTCTTAATTCTTCTTCAACCCTTTGAAGTCTTTCTCCTTCCTTCTTTTTAATAATGTTTAAATAAGAAAATCTCATTTTAGATAAGTATAATGTTGAAAATTGAAATAATTCTTTGATTGCTTTATAACTCAAAACTGAATAATCATTCTTAACAGAGACTCAAAATGCATCTGATGGCACCTGTGCATGCTTTAATTTGAGTCCACAGTTTCTATAAATGTTTGTTAGTTCTTCCTCTTTGTACAACTCAAAATTGTGAGAATTAATGACGGCTAAATCGGCAATCCAATCAAGATTTTCAGTGTTGATTGAAGGAAAATATTTTTTAATTTTATTTTCTTCAATAAATTAGTAATATTGGATGTAATTATTGCCTCTCGGCAACGCTTCGCGGCACACCAGGGCACAGTAGTTGGGAACCACCGATCTAAGCTAAGAAATTTGCAATATTAAACTTTTAATCTAATTTTGATATATTTATAATTCAGTGTTGAACCTCAATTTCTGGCAGCATTTTTATATTTATAACAAGCATTTCTAAGAATTCTTAAAGACTAATTCATAAACTATTCCTTACCTTTAATTGTAAAAACTGATTGCAAAATTTTTTGCTTTTAAATGTTAAAACAAATGACACAATAACAACAATAGCCCTTCTAAGTTTTAGTTTAAAAATGCAAAAAATCCGGCCATATTTTTAGACTATCGTTGTTTTACAAAGTAGGCCTACTCTTATGCTTAAGAACATAAAAGTTCTTTTACACTTGCTTAGTTCTAGTATTTAGATTCACAAAAAAGCTACGTGGCTAACAGAGTGAAGTGACCAAAGAGGCAGTAGGAATTTTTGTTACAATCGGGGAGCGAAAGCAAAGTTACTATAACATCTAGCCTAACAATTATACGGAACCAAATACCCACAGAGTGGCATACATTGATCTTACACAACACCGATCTGAAGGATGGTAGTAAACCAATTCTAAAAAGTCAACATAATGAAACTGATGCCACTCTTGTCACAACAGTTCTTTTTATGTCATTAATGCAAGAAAACAATTAAAAATAAATTGTTAAAGATTATCTAAAACACTAAAGCCCAAAACCGAGAAAGTACCCGAGTAAACGCAAAAATAAAATTGTGCCGGACCTCTCAGCCCCATTCCTGCATTTAAAGGTTAAAGAAGTTAGCGCAAGGCAGTAAAATATACAAAAAGAAAAAAGATAAGAAAGAGAAATACAAGGTAATTACCGAATCAACATTTTAGGCGCTTTAGTGGTTTCAATCTTGAATAGATTAAGTCACCACATAAACCTAATATCTTTTTTTGATTATTATTTTAATTTTTGTTTTTAAAAAGCTCTGCTAACCCCTAGAAAAAAGCCAAACGACCCTCAGATTGAAAACTATTGCTCTACAAAACCCATGAGTTTTATAATATTTTAATATTTTAAATGGTTTGTCATCTGTTTTAATAAAACGGGTATTTGCATCACACTTTGACAAATCTTAATAATTGTCACACTTCATTTGCGATAATTTTAATTTCATAAAGCTATAGTTTATTTTCTGTTTAAGAATAATTTTAATTTTATTATGACATAATATTTTCATAGCCAAGTATTCAATAATAATCGCATAGTCCATAGAGGTCTCCCTTAACTTATTTGCAAGCTGACTTACGATTGTTTTGAATGTTTTTCTTTCTACCAGATATCTAATGCGTAATACGCTTTCGTTCCGATTCTTCGATTGGTTGCTTCTCTGTAGACGCATACGATGACCTAGTGTGAACTTTGTTCTACAATGTGATAGAACAAACGTTGTGTTCTGGCACATTTGAGCGCACCCTACTGTGAAGTAGCGTCACGTGACGTCATTTTAAATAAGCGGACACTTGGTTTGCATAATAATTGAAATCTTTATTCGAGTGCAGTGATTCCCGTGTCGTTCCAATGAGTTGATTAACAAATGCTGGAATTGCTTTGCGCCAGAGTTTTCGGAGATTAATTCTATAGAGATAGAATTATTTTTGTATCGAACGAATTTAAGTTTTAGCGCTGCAATCGCTTTGAAGTTTGGCAAAGCGTGAAAGAAAAGGTTTCGTCAATTGTTTGTTTTGTGCATTTTGTAAATATATTCGTTCTAGTTAGAGACAATGGTCTCTGTCTGTTTCCGAAGAAGTTTTCGAACGAATCATTTCGAACTTAGTTGGACCTAACTGTACAACAACTTTAAGCTCGCAGCAAACTACTTCTTGAGCCGGAATAAATAAAAAATAGACACAGCTTTACTTCAGCGCAGGTATTCGGTTTACCTTGTTCAACTGGTCCTCTTGGATTCCCAAGTAAAGTCTGTGACAATAAACCTACATTTAAAATACAGCTAACAAGTATTTTGTTATTTTTAAATAAAATGGTTTTCCTTTTTATAAATAGGCCTACTGTTATTCATCTATTTCTTTTTGGACTATTGCAAACAAATATTGTAGTTAAAAGCGGACCTTAAGGAAAAGAAATCAAAAAAAGTATTGAATACCCTAAAAAATGGCATCAATGCAATCCAATTGTCAAAGACTTTTGCATGAACTGGTATTTTGTTACAAGATATCTGTCAAGATTTTTGTACAATCTTCGATCTTTAAATTGTTTCCACTTTGAAGAAGAATGCTTAGAACAAACATTTGCATTTACAGAATTCACGATTTTAATGCATAGAAAATTCTTCAACAAATCAAAGCTTATGATAACGTGTATTTATGAACTGGAAAGTAGTTTAAAGGAACAGTTGAATACAAACAGTTCAGGTTATAGGAGCATAGTGTGTAATAAAATTGGGGTAATAAAATTAATAAAATTAACAATAAAATTAACTTATGGAAATAATTAATAAATTACTTAATGGGTAATAAAATTAACTTATTAGGATTGAACAAATTGGAATTGTAAAAGCTGTGTTTGCAAGTAGATAAATATGATCCCCTAAAAATTTTCAATCAATATGTAAAAAATATTGAAGCGCATATTCCTTTTTGTTCCGTTTCTTGGTGTGGATTTGACAAAAACGACTTTATGAACGGAATAGGTTTTAGTGGATTTATATGCCGTTACGGTGGGTATAGAATTCATGGTTTGGTCTTCTTTTCTTCAAATTTATGCATATAAATTGCATTGTGAATTAAGATTTTAGATTTTTATGATTTGATACGATTTTTATGATTTTTTGTTGGTCTAAGGTAAACTTTGTGAGTTCATTTAAAGCATTTATTTTATTTTATTTATTCCTTCCATATTTTTATTTTCATGAATTTTCTTTTTATACCAAATCTACATCAAAACTTTGTAAAAAACACAAAATTTACTTATTTTGTTGCATCATAAAAGCAATTAAATTTTGTTACAATTTGTGTTATTTTTTAATGATAGCTTTTGAGAGTTTCAAAACAATAAACTTATTTGAACAGTTTGATTTAAAATATCCGCAACAAGCCAGTCATATTTGCTTGGTCGCATATGTTGTAGTCCTAAGCTTCAGCCTTTCAAAATTATATTTAGTCTTATAGCTGCATGCATAAAAAGAGATATTTAAGTTGATGAATAGTTTAATTTTAATATGAATAGAACTTAGTAGAATAAAAAAGTACTTTTGTTAAACTTTGGTATGCAAATATTGTCACCGTTTTTATAAAGTCACTATATTAAAGTTGTTATTTGGCATTCATCGTTTTGGCACTAATCCTGCTATGAATTTGCTTTTTATCTGTCTCCGTTAAAACAAATGACATTCAATGAAAATAAACCTATATTTTAAAAATCTGGATAAAACTGATAACCACATGCTACGAGGGGCATTCAAAAAATACGCGGAATTTTATAATTTATAATAATTTATTGATACAATCAATCTACTTTTCAACGTAGTCTCCATCAAGGTCCACGCACTTCTCCAGGCGGTGCTTCCACCTTTTATCCCATTTTTGAAGTAATCTGCTGACCATTTTGTGAGCCATGTTTATGCTGCTTGCTTTGCCTCATTAGTGTCTTTAAAATAAACGCCTTTCAAGTGCTCTATGAGTTTTGGAAATAAAAAAAGTCAGATGGGGCAAGGTGTGGGCTATAAGGTGGATGTGGCAGCAATTCCCACCAAAATTCTCTAAAACATCTCTTTACGATCCGAGAAGAATGCGCTGGGGCGTTGTCGTGATGGAAAATAATTCCACGATGGAGTTTTCCTGGACGCTTTTTAGCTAATTTTGCTCTCAATTTTCTTAAAACTTCTACGTAATAGGTGCCTGTAACAGTTTTTTTACCTTCTAAAAAATCCACTTGCACAACTCCTCACAGCCCCAGAAAACAGTTGCCATTACCTTCTTGACAGACCTCTCAGACTTGAATTTGATTGGGCCAGATGATCCACGTGGGTGCCACTGTTTGGACTGCTGTTTTGTTACAGGATCATACTGGTAGACTCATGTTTCATCTCTTGTGATAATTCGATCAAAAAAGCGGTCTTCATCTGCTTCAATTTTGAGCAAAATCGCCGTTGACAATTCACTTCTGAGATTGAGCTGATTTGGGCGCAACGCTTTTGGCACCCATCGCGCCGAAAGCTTGCTGAGGCATAAATCGTCATGCAGAATCGAATGAGCTGAACCAACTGATATGCCCACAGTCTCAGCTATCTGATAAATCGTCAATCGTCCATCTTCTTTGACTAGGTTCCTGACAAAATCAATTTTTTCATTGTTTTTTGAGATTGTTGGTCTTCCACGACCCTCATCATCTTCAACAGCTTCTCTACCATGTCGAAATCTTTCAATCCATTTGTAAACAAAAGTTTTCTTCGGAGCATCATTTTTATAAACGGTCTGCAGAGCTTAAATGATCTCCGTTTTTTTCCAACGAAGCTTTACCAAAAATTTGATGTTGGTTCTTACCTCAAAATCTTTACGCTCCATGGGTTAAAAAAACTATCTCAAATAAACTAGCTCTTGACAACTTCGTTTACCAGCGCAGAATGAGTGATAGAAATTATTCAATCACAAAGAACATGCTTTTTATGGCTAGCATACTAAAATACGTTTTTTCTTGTTGGCACTCTTGTCACGGGAGAATTCCGCGTATTTTTTGAATGTCCCTCGTATTTAATGAGCTAAAAATAGAAAATTAATTAATTTGATATGCAGTATGTAGTTTTTTAAACTTTTCATTATTATTTTTTTAAAGTTTCTACTGTTCATAAAATTGCCTACAGTTAATATCACATTGTTTTAGATCATTTTTTGAAATGCACTGTCAAAAATTATCTATTTGATATTTTTAGATGTAAAACAAACATCGTTATCATTGCCGTTGTTTGCGCTATTCTAGCCTTTGCTATAGCACTTTCCAATTTGACTGTTCTGGGAATTTTTTTAACCAACAAAACTAAATGTAAGGCTCAAATTGTGTACAGAGTATCACTTACTATTTCGGATCTTTTGGTCGGTATTCTTATTTTTTCCAACTTTTATGTATAACATATTTTATTACTTAAACGTAGCATACGTATTCATATTCTATCGTCCGTTAAAATATAGAATCTTACCAACGATTTCCTTCGCTAAGTATGCATCTATCATTATATGGCTGACGTCTGCTTTTGTTGCAGCTCTATCATTATGGATTGAAAAACTTTCTTATACAACAAGACATGCGTCTTTAGTGTTTGCAAATGGAAATATTTCTTTGATAATATACTTATTATCGTTTGCATCCCGTTGATGCTCGTGTGGAGCTTTTCTATAGCTACTTTTGTAGTTTAAAGAAGACACAGACGTTTCAAAAAGCGCATTTGTTCAAGAAAATTAAGTAAGAAAGAAATGGTACAGTATATCAGACTAATGACTACTCTTGTGATAATAGCTGGTGTTTTTACATTTACAATAATTCCACCAATTGCACTTGTTTTGCATGCACTTTTTGCAGAAGCAGATTTTTTTGAAAGCATGTATTTTCATCCCCGCAACACAATTGCTTATTATTCTGCGTCACACATCGTCTTTACGATGGTTTTCTGGACAAACAGCTTGTGCAACTATTTTATTTATAGTGCTCGAGATAAATGTTTTAGAGATGCATCAAAAAAAATTTACATGGAATTGCTCTGCCAGCGACATTTTTGTATTTCTTGTCATAAAACAGACAATTATAGTATTAAATGAAGCAGCAATTTTTGAATTTATTTTGATTGACAAATGATAACTGTAATTCTAACTATTTAGTGATATAAATTTATGATCAAATATCTTCAACAAAGAAATCAAATGTCTAATTGTATTTTTATAGTTTCACACTATTCAGTGATCTTTTTATAATTTTTCAACAGAAAGCTTTTTTAATCAATGTCTGTTTAAAACATTTTTGCCAAAAAAGCTACAATAACCATCGATTTCAACTAACTGCTAGTATCTTTTACATTGAATAATTAACCAGTTTATCAATAAAAATTTGTAGATTAACTCCTTTCAATTAAAGTTTAAAACCAAAATATATGCAGTGGCTAAAGGTCCAGTACTGGAATGCAAATTTCTGAAAATCTAAGGTCCGGTACCAGCAACCAAATCTTAAAAAATTAAAGGTTCGGCAATGACTTTTTTGACTAAGTCGTTTTAACCTGAACTTAGCGTTAACCACGTCTTAATTTATAGTCTTTGCCTTAATTTTGATTACGATGGACAAAAGCTAAGTTAAGATATACGAGGGCTGTTTGAAAAGTAACGGGACTGTGTAAATAATTATTTTATTTGAAATGCCACGTAAAAATTACAACTTGTCCCCTTCAAAGTAATCTCCTTGAGCTCGAATGCACTTTTCTAATCTCTGCTGCCATGCTTCTATGCACTTCTGGAAAGATTTCATTGGGATCGCTCGTAGTTCCTTCGTTACGGCTGTTGTTATGGCTTTTGAGTCTTGAAAACGGGTTCCTTTAATGACTCCCTTGAGCTTAGGAAACAAGAAAAAATCACAGGGAGCCAGATCTGGCGAGTAGGGTGGTTGCTCCAGCACGGCAATGTTATTTTCTGCAAGAAATTGTCGTATGCTTAAGGCATTGTGAGCAGGAGCATTGTCATGATGAAGCAGCCATGACTTTGTCTCCCACAATTCTCTTCTTTTCTCCCTTACCGAAAGCATCAAACGTCGCAAGATGTTTTTGTAAACATTCTGGTTAATGGTTTGGCCCTGTGGCAAGAATTCTAGATGAACAATTCCATGAACATCAAAGAAAACAATCAGCATCACCTTAATTTTGGACTTGAACAGCCTTGCTTTCTTGGGTCTTGGTGAGGATCCACTCTTCCAATCAAGGCTCTGCCGTTTGGTGAGTGGATCGTACTTGAAGATCCACGACTCATCACCGGTAACAACTCTACTCAGCAGATCTGGTGTAATTTCAAGTTGTTTCAGGATGTCTTGACACACTTGCACACGATTTTCCTTTTGCCCATCATTCAGCAACCTTGGTACCATTTTCGCACAAACCTTCCTCATCCCCAGATCTTCTGTAATGATCCTCCACACCCTCTCACTATTCATGCTCAACTCATCTGCTATCATTCTAACAGTAAGGCGGCGGTCACTGCGCACTTTTTCTCTCACATGCTCAACATTTTCGTTTGTTCTGCTTGTTGTTGGCCTTCCACTCTTAGGATCATCTTCCACATCCTCTCTTCCTTCTCTGAACCTCTTGTGCCACTCAAAAATCCGAGTTCTTGACATCGTAGCATCTCCGTAAACTTCTTGGAGCAAATTGAATGTTTCAGTTGGAGTTTTTCCAAGTCGAACGAGAAACTTCAAGTTGATTCTTTGTTCAATGCTCATTTTTGTTAACAAAAGAAGAAAAAAAAAGAAAAAAATATTTACTAAGTAAATTATCCCAAAACGAACTACAGTAAAGCACCTTTCAAGAAAAGCTTGTAAAAAAGCATATGGTTGTCACAGAATGCTGAAACTACATTTTTACAACCACAAGACATTGCGCCATTTTAAAAAACAAAGCTTTTATCACTGTTGCAAGTGTTGTTTGTGCAAAGCATACAGTCCCGATACTTTTCAAACACACCTCGTAAATTAACCCGTTAGCACTGGGTCCTAATACCAATGAACCAAATTTTGTTAAATTGATATATGATGTGGTAAAAGGTATAAATAAAATAAAAATGACAATAAAAATTATTTATTACAGTAGTTAAAGCGTAAGTGCGAAGAAATAAATGCAAGTGCATTTTTTTATACGTGTATCTGCCAAATTTCTTCATATGAGGACATCAGTTCTTTAATTGTTTTTATTTAGCTAGTAAATAGCTTCTTTGCAAATATTTATGACAAATGAGTAAAAATATTTTATAGTTATACAATAGAATGCCTATATGACTTAATCAAAAATTAAAACTTGCAGTAACAAAGCTTTAAAAATCTCACCTGAATATGCTCTCAGTTGGGCTGTATTTAATAAATTATTTTAGTTGCTTTACTTTAAAATATTTTGTAACAGACATGAAGAGTAGACTGTAATTATTGGCTCAAGAAATGTTAAGCCGTAAGTAGTCACAATGACAGACAGTTATGCGAAAAATTTTATGCTGTTCTAGTATAAGGACACCCGACGTTAAGAGGTTAAAATGTACAGAGTTAAAAGTACGCAAGGGTAAAAATGATTTAGGCTGATTTGAATTGGCTTAATTGTAGATCAGCATGCACAAACTTGTTAAAATTGATTCAAAACTTAATGCGAGTCCAATATAATTTACACTTAAGGCAATACAGTTTAAGCTAAATTCAACAAACCTTATTGGATTTTTAGTCCTAAGCTTAATTTTTTATATTAAGTGTAACGGTAAATGGCGCTAAAGTTAACCGATGGCTAAGGTAAATATGAATAGTCGGATAACGCACTTCTAGCTTTGATAAGGAAAAGTCAAAAAAACCAGAATGTTTAATAATAAATGGAAATGATAAGCAAAATGACGCGAAGCAAAGGAAGCGAAGTGGTATTTTGTAAATAAATAAAATGAACTAAGAATCAATCATAAAGAAAAACACGCAGTTGCCTTACCGAGCAATTCGCGTCGGTGCGGATCACGGGAAAAGGGGAAACACACAAACGAGTAAAATGCACAATATCCAATCAGGATTACGAAACACAGCACTAAGTCTCTCGGATTTCAAGATCACAGAAAACAACACTAAGTCTAGCAGATTTCAACCAGCCGTCACAATTTTTGTTGTTGATCGCCTCACAAATAGAAGAGTGACAAGAAGCGCCAAAGAGCCAACACAAAGCGAACATGCTACAGAAACAAATTTTATTCGGGGAAGAAATTAACTAATAATTAAAGTGTAAAGCAAAAGGTGCCGGCAGCGAGTGCACGCGAAAATTATGATTAGAAAAGCAAAAGAAATAAAACAAATACGTGCATTGGTAATTTTCTACATTAACTTTATTTAGAGAATTTGCAAGTATTTTCTAGAATAATTTGAGAATAGCAAAGATTTTTCAACCTGTAATTGAACCCGACTATGGTAATTAATTCATCAACGTCTTTACTGTTTCACCACACTAATCCTCAAGACAAAGCGTAAAAAATGATAATCTGACAATCAAATCAAAAAAGCGATTATCGGACTTTTAACTTCTAAAATTTTAGATTTCGGTACCCAACTTCTAGCCATTGGTTAAAATATATCCAGTAATGTAATAATAGTTTATTTTAAAAGGAACCACTCAGTAAGATCTCTTCTGCCGGAAAGAAGGTAAGTGCAAACAACCAACTGAAATGCCTTCACCTTTAGCCGCTTTTTAAAATAGTTTTACTGATAATTAAATTGTAAAAAGATTCTTGTTCTCAGTAAGTTGTTTTTATCACGAGTGAGGAACTTCACGGCAACTTTTAGTGACTTGAGTCAGCAAGAAAACATCCAGTTACAAAGTTTAAATCTTCAATCGCTGGTTTTAAGCCAGCTACCACTAACCAAAAAGTTTAAACATTGTTTCCGGTAAACTTAAATAAGCAAAACAGCTTTTTTAAAACTGGAAATATACGAGATTTCAATATAGAAAAATAAAGGAAAATTGAACTCACCAAGCACTGTGCTTTCTGCGCTCTTAATGACTGCCTTATTGGTGTTTCCTCCATTAGTCTCATTTCATGAGCTAGAGCAGTGGTTTTCAACTTTTTTCGCACCGCGCTCACTTTGGCAACCCAAGGTAACTCAACAATCACTCTTCTTTTAAAAAATGTATATATATATATATTAATAAAAGCACTAAAATAGATTAAAAATTAACAATTTAAAATCCACGACAGCCTGTTTCATCCTAAGAATCGTCAGGTAGAAACTTATTCAAATAGAAACTTATTTAAAAATTCCATTTGAATAAGTTTCCACTTGACGATTCTTAGGATGAAACAGGCTGTTGTGGATTTTAAATTGTTAATTTTTAATCTATTTTAGTGCTTTTATTAATAAATACTGCTCTAACTATTTGGTTATTGAGCTCTGTACCGGCGAAGTAAAGCAAACAGATATATATATATAATAATAAAAGTGGCAAGACTGTCAGTAAAGAGCTCAATGAAAACTCAGAGCATTAAATTAAATTATAAAAGCCACAAAAGAGATTTTATTAAAACCTCAACAGTCTGCTTCGCCTTTTCGGCTCATCAGGAGGTGATTCTTATTCAAATAGAATTCTATTTGAATAAGAATCACCTCCTGATGAGCCGAAAAGGCGAAACAGACTGTTGAGGTTTTAAAAGTTTTTTGGTTGGTGTTCATCAGGAAAGTGCTCAATGACGTCGAGTCAGAGCGGTTAGATAATTAACTTACAGATCACAATTTTTTTTAATTTAGCATTAATTTTATTTTCCCCAATAGACTGTTTCGCCTGCCTGGGCTCGTCAGGGGCGGTTAAAAATCTGAAAAACAAAATAAATAAATAAAAATACAGTTTGAACAAAGCGCTTGAATGCCGGCGAAAAAGCGTAAAACAACAATAAGAGAAAAACTACTGTTGTAATATTAATGGATAAATGAATTTTATTGCCAAAGAAAAAGTGTTTTTACGTAGCTTGCTCTATTGTTTGAAAATAATGGGTAAATATAAAAATTTTGCATTAAAAATGCGTTAAAATTAGATTAAATAGTCTGCACATTGAAAATATGATAAAAAGATGCTAAAGAAATGCATTTAAGAATGATAATTATTAGGGTATGTTTTTAAAATTAAAACAGTAAATTTTTACAGGGTATAATTTAAGAATATTTTTAGTTCGATTAGTATGCAGTGTAGAGATGGGTTGTTTTATTTGCTGATCAAGAAAGTGGATAAAGGTGTGATGTAAAATAAGGTAAACCGAGTTTGTAAATATATTTATTAACTGCCAGCGTAATTAAAACTTCTTAATTTAAATTCACTTCGATGTCGACATTTTGAGACCAACTCCGAGCGTTAATTCAGTAATTTATTTGGGTCAGCCTGGAATATTTGTAATTTTTCTGATAAGCATAAGTTGCATGTTTTTGAACCATATTGGTATGGAGTTGCGTGTTGACGATTTTCCATCTTATTTCTGGCAATAGTCCTGATTGTTTTAATTTCCAAACGGCTTTGGATAATTCAGTGGAGTTAATTTTTCTACTGTCTTTAAAGGATTGGTTATGGTTATTATATTGGAGTTTAAATGATGTTTCGCAGCTGCCTTAATAAAATTTGTCAGTATGACCAGTTTTTAGGAGGCTTTGTAAACTATTGAGTTTCTGCAACATTTTCCGTTAAGTGGGCAGTTTTTATCTGATCTGCAGTTGCATTGTTTGGCGTCTACTTTGTTGTCCGAGTTGTTTAGGCGTGAAGTGTTTTGTTTATTTATTATAGATTTCACATTTGGCATGCAACTATAGCTCAGTTTTATGTTGTTTTTGTTAAAAATTTTGTGGTATTTGTTGCTGGGTGGAAAGTGTTTATTGAGAAGGGTAAAAAATTCTTTGCCAATATTAGTGGTGACTTCATCATTGAAAGGAGGGTTGAACCAAATAATCCTTCTTGTTCTGTTTCTTGATCGTTTTTTGGAATGGAGTTCAATTGATCTGTTTGTTTTGGTTCTTCTTTTACATAGGTTAATTTTTCTCTGTATCCACTTTTTTCAAGGGCTAGTTGATATTCCGGGATTGTTTTATTGAATTCTTTTAAGCTGTATGAATTTTTTGATAAGCGTGATGAGATCATTTTGGGTAATTGTTTTTTTTATATTGGGGGAAGTTGGTGCGATTTTTAAATATAGTAAAAGAGAAGATATAGTAAAAGAGAAGATTTTTAGATGTAGTAAAAGAAGATATGGGGGAATTTGGTGCGAAGGAGACGGATGTTGAAGACAGAAAGATGTGGAGAATGATGATACGCTGTGGCCACCCCTGACTAGAGGGAAAGGCCGAAAGGAGAAGAAGAAGTTTTTTTTATATTGGGAGGGTGATTCGATTTTGCATTGATATAAAGAGGTATGTCTCCGGGTTTGCGGTATGGACAGTATTTACCTGTAATTAAATTTAGGGTGATATCTAAAAAATCAGTTTGTAAAAGGTTGGATTCTGTTATTATCTTGAGGTCATTGTTCTGAAAGATTGTCTATATGCTTTTCTTGATTCTCTCGACGATTGGTCCTGATTTACTGTTTATTATTGCCAAGAAACGATGAATTTGTTACAATCAGCAAAGATTCCATCAGTATCATCCACCACTGCAGAAAATCTCTTCATTTCAGCAGAAATAAAGAACGATGGCTCACTTTTTAATGTCACGATGGGCTCGTACGACGGAGCCAAAGTATGTGAGTTGGTTGGTTTAAAATAGCCCCGCTTGTCGGCAAAAACAACGTTGGCCTATTTGACGTAATATTCGACTGTTTGACGTAAATATCGTAAGTAGTTAAGACTTTAACAATATAATGTCAAGCTTTTCATTTTAAAATCAACAAAGAGGAACTTTATAAAAATTTTTAAATGTTTTTTTTTTCTTTAACATTTGAATCAAGCGTATAAATAGCAATGTCCTGCTGTCTTTCATACATTGTCGCTGAATGCAATTTATTGAATCGATAAGAAAGTCATCAGCAAAAAGTTCATATTAAAACAAAAAAGCACAGTATTTTCTTTAACAGTTAGAAAGTGAGAAATTGAAAAAAAATTTTAGATAAAAAAGAACGGTCTGCGTTGGAATAATTTTATTTGCCTCAAAAGACATTTTTTGTTGAATTCTGAACAAACATACTAATGAGCGATAGTACGTGATCAATTTCTTATTACCTCATTAAATCCCAAGTATAATAAAACATAATATTTTCCAGCATATTTAATTTTGGAAGGCGCCAATACACTTAATAACACATCTATGGCGATATAGTAAAAAAATTTTTTTATTTTTTCAAAAATAAAACATAAGGAAGTCGAGACAAAACTTTTTTCCGTAATTTACGAGTTTGCTATAAACCGCGTTTAGAAATTTAGCGTTAGCACTAGCAAATATTTATTGTTTCTTGCTCTTTGTGAGCTTTTTTTCAACTTTTTCTTTATGAGGAAACTAACATTTAACAGTTTTTTTTTGCAACTTTCTTGCTTACACCTAGTTTATAGTATTAAGCATTAACAAAAAAAATCTTATGAAACGTATCGGCACATTTTATGTGAAACAATAAAACTGTTCTGTCAAGTTTCCGTCATCGCTTTCTTTGTCGGTAACTTTGCGTTCTTTTGAAAGTAAAACCACCACTTTACATTCCTCGTCGTCAATTAAATCGTTGACAAACTGAACTGCTTCATCAAGAGTAATAAACTTTCTTGACATTTTATTGTTTTACTTTAACGAGTATTTCATAAATCTGTAAAAGACAATATATTATTTATACAGGTTGTTAGTAAAAACAAACCATGCGTTGGTGATTAGCAGATTGCTGATGCAACTTCAGTGGAATATTGCTTCATATAAAACTGCATTATACTTTCACAATGATACAATCTACAGATGTCTTAACTTTATTCAAACTGGGCTTTTTGGAAATTTTTTTCGACTAGAGGGGAGGTGGCGGAAATTTGCGACGCTTTTTGCTTGTTTATATTTCGACAATTACAAGCTCTAGAAAAAATTTCATAGTCTTATAATATAGATACTTAAATGCTGCAATAAAATATTATTTTGGATTAAAAAAGCACGTTTTTGAAGAATACTCAATTTTCGTAAAATTGGCTGAAAACGAGATAGCGATTTAAGAAAGTTAACGACTTTCGCGGTTGGTCGAATGGGTTTGGTCGTAAAATTATAAGTAAGATTCTTTCATAATTGGAATCCGCTTAGGAAGGTTACTACAGTTCACAAAAAAAAATCTATATCAGCAAAATCTGATTTCATTTTACCTTTGCAACTTATCGAATATTTTTCAAAATTCACCCGACTTTTAGTACAATTTTGGCAATAAACCATTTTATACAATAAAAAGAAATATAATTCATTCAATAAAAAAAATATATAATTTGAAGTGTCACATCGCACTTTATTATGATTATCTCAAAAGGTTTGAATTAAAAAAATTAGTTAGGATGGATTATTTTGACCAAATTAATTTTTTGTTTTTCAAGCTTTTTTCCTTTTTATTGGGCTAGTCAAGCCCACGTAGTAAAATATTTTATAGTCAAACTTGGCTAATGCTCAAGCCGAATATTTTTGATTCTAAATTTACGGTATATTGAATTATTTGCATTTCGTTAGAGCAGGGCTCCCAGCCCGAGCCCCGTCAAGTCTTTTGTTGAAGCCCACTAACAGTGCTTTGAACTAACCCAATGACGCGCAGAAAACTAGGGATACAATAAATAATGTTTGTCTCAGTAGAGATTTTTGCTTTATTTAAGAATAAAACAGGTAAGTATATCAAATATGTGTATAGGTATAGGTATATCAAACTGGTGACCTTTTTTTCTTCGGTCTTCAACTAAATTTGTGGTCCGAATTTTGGTTATCAAGGAAGTTAATTAAAAAATAATAGATTAAAATGAAGACAAAAAAAGAAGATACTTTAATTTCTGTACCAATTGCGGCCCGCAATGTACGTTTTTGACAAAGTTTGGCCCATAAATTTGCCCCATAAAAGGTTTTGCAATTCTGCGTCAGAGTATAAAACAACCAAACATTTTCCAAAACAGTCATTATCATCGAAATGAATTTTTACCTTGAATAATTTTTGATTTAATATTGGTTGGGTCATAACTTACGATACCGACATCTTTTCCACAGAAACTATTCAATTTACTGTACGAATTTTAGCATTAGATTAAAAAAATAAAACATCCGTACAAAAATGAATAATATTGCATTCAAGCATAGCACAATATACAGTATATTCGATTTAAATGTCTTTCGATCTTTGTTCACGTAAATGTTTGAAACAGTTTGCAGTGTAATCAAAAAGTAGAACGAAAGCCCTTTGATATGACTAAAAATCAATTTTCGATTACGTCAAGAAAACTATAACAAATATTTCTTAAAATTTCACTTCTGAAATGAATCTTTATATTTCAATTTTTTTTGTCAATTTCGTTACACGCTCAGCACAACACAGAAAAGTAGGCTATTATTAGAGTTATTTCTAACATAAACTTACAATGAGAAAAAAACGAACGCGCTTTTATTTAGATATTTTACTGTACAGGATTTAACATATAAAAATAAAATAGTTATTCACGCCAAGTCATTTATGCTAAAGTTTAATTCCGATACCTAATGTTAAATAATTTTTACTGCTTGTTCTTGTTGCAAGCAAAAATATAAAAAAAGGGTGGAAAAGGAATATTCTAGATTTGCTAATTGTGACGTGTCATCCGCTTGGATGAAAAAGGATAAATAATCTCTATTAGTGCTTTTCGGTTAAGTTCAATAATGATTGTGTTATTTTTTGTGTTAATTACGACTTTTATTGGTTGATTTCATTTCAGCAACCTCTTTTTATTCTATTAAACTTATTTAAAAATTGGAGTTTGACAAAAGTTTTGAGAATAATACAGATATTGGACGTGTATGTAAAGGTCGAATGACATACGAGACCGACGCTGGTGCATAAAAAATGATACAAGTAATTTTATAACGTAAAACTTCAAGCGCCTAAGTAAATAACAAGCTTTCTTGAACATAATCTTTTATTTAAACCAACAAATTAAAACAATACTTTTTCTGTGCACGTTGATAACATAATTATTGATTAAGAATGATTGAAAGAAATAAGCCAAAATAAGCTTTATAAACAAACCCATCATTTGTTTTCGAAATTTAAATTTTTTATGTATTTTTATCGTATTTCATATCTATTTATTCTCCGGTAGAAAAACGTTGAAGGCGTTATACTTTGGGCAACCGTCAAGCGATACCAAACCTGCTTATTCAATGTTATATATGCGGGCCCGCATGCTACCAGAAGATCCAGCAGATAGTTGCTTTTAGAGATGTGAAGATATTACAGTCCGGTGGAAATTTTTATTTCAGTTTTTATTTGAGGCTTAACTAAAATTTAGAGCTGCTTATTAAGACCACTAAGCAGAGGAAAAGGGCGTAAAGTGTCTTCTCTAAGAACACAACAGGAATTCAAACGTAATTAGTCCAAAACACTGTAAAACAATGGTTTTCAAACGGGGATCCGCCGACACCTGGAGGTCCGTCAGCAATTTTTATAAGGTCCGCGAACTAACGGCTTTATTGAAATCTTTCCGAGTTTGGTGGCAAATGATTAGTTCAAACTTTGTCCTACATTTTCTTAATTTTCTTGGTTTTAAAAATTAATGGGGGTCCACTATTATGTCAAAGAAAGAAAAAGGGTCCGCTTGCTAAATAAGTTTGAGAACCACAGCTAGAGATCACAAAAGTGCCATGTTGCCAGTGCACATTAAATGATATTAATAGAAACTGCAACTTCCATAATATATTTTGTTTGCATAAAAATTCCAATTAAAAGTTCCATTAAATCTCCTTTTAAAATATTTTCCAAAATTGGAACATTGAGCATTAATTCTTAAACAAATAATTTTGAAAACAATGTATGTATAATCACTTAAACTCGGATAAGTTTTTTTGTTAGGGCTCATGCGACAAAATGCATATAACCACATTGGCGAAGCCAGGATTTGGCAAATAAAGATAGGAATTTAGATCGGCATTATGGTCGTTTTGGATAAGAAATTTTCTTCAAGTGTGAAGGAAAGAGTTGCAAACACTTTTTTTGGTGTCTTAAATTGTAATTGATGCAGCAAAATGCACTTTTCGACCTATTAATTGCTACCGTAGTTTTTTTACTTATTGTAATTTTAAGCAAAAATGTAATGGTTATATTTACAGTGGTGTAGTTTCTTAAATGACTTAAAGACGATGGCCCAAACGCCAAATACACCATCGGAGATGACTCTATTCGAATAAGTGACAAAATCAACACAAACTGCGGCTGACCTTCTTGTTGAAATACACGCACGATCGCACAGTTCACACAATTCGCACGACACGTCAGGATACAATACGCACGCACGGCACGATGCAGCATGGTCCTTCTGTAAGCACAGAAGCACTTAATATCAATAGAATAATTATTTAGCTGTTGATAATTTTATTGAATGATATATAATAACAATAAACGTACCAGGCTTGAGATACGATACCGCTGCAGTCGATGTGATTGATAAAGAATATTTGCTTAATCTTATTTAAACATAATTTACAAAACTTTAGGAAACATCAGAACATCAAAAACACAACAGAAAATTAAAATTTTACAATAAACGCAACTAGCTACTTAAGGCACCTTCTGGTTTAAATTCAGTTATATGCTTCTCTTAGAGAACAAATTTGATGTGAGTTTCTGAATTTCCACGTGCCGAATAAACCAAAAAAAGGTTAAACAATGGGGCTTGTGACTTACCGTAAAACCTCTATTTCATAGCCATGGCGCTCTATTTTTCAACCCTTTCCCATAGTGACGTTTTATCAAAGGTGACCTTTAATTAGAAGGTGGCACTCTATTTTTCGACTAGCTGGTCAGAATTTCGAAAAGATAAATTTTATCAATGAAAAGAAAAAATATCTAACACATTTATACAATTAGCAAAAGACACGAATACAGGGTAATTACCGATGATTAATCACAAATTCACTAGTGAAAATTAAGTGGACACGTCGCTGTTAGTGTAGTTGGCGTTTAGGCCTCTACCATTAGTCCATTTAAAAAACTACAGGGACTTCCCAGCATCTAAAAATAAACGTGCAATTAGACAATCCATTCTTCCCTTCTTACACCTAGAAAGGCGATTTCAGCCGTAACTATTGCCAAAATAAAAGAATTGATCAAAGTAGTGTTTTATTGAAGGTGGCGTTCAATTAGAGGGTGGCGCTCCATTTTTTTACCCTTCCCCTATAGTGGCATTCTATTAGAGGTGGCACTCATATAGAGGTTTTGCGGTAATTACGAAACACGAGGCAAATTACAAAAAAAGGCAAAACGAAAGAAAGAAAAAACATTGAACTTAAAATTTTACAGTGGCGTTGCAAATGTGCAAACGATAGTCTATTCCTCATTTCGTACTGGTGGTGGTGGTGGTGGTTTTACCCGACCCATTCCTAGGGATGGGGGTGCGGATCGATTCCGCGGAATCCCAATAGTCGGGCGACTCCCCACGGATGGGACCAGAGGTCCAGAAGAGAAGGGGTGTGGCCGAAAATGCCCCGACGCAGAGGGTCTAGTACAGGGCAGTCGAGCACGAGATGTGAGAGATCCTGTGGTTCAGAACCACAGTTGCTGCAAGAAGGAGTCTCGGCTCGACCAACCCTGTGGAGATAAGAGTTGAGGAGAGTGCTGTGCCCGTTGCAGCGTAAACGGGAGAGAGCACAGCGAGCGGAGCGAGGGAGAGTAAGCTCCTCGGGAGATACTGTAGGGATTTGGTGTTGAAAGAAACCAGATTGGACACTGCGTCTCCAACTGGTGTAAAGGGATAGTCGTTGGGAGGAGATAAGGGGTGTGAGGGATACTGATATACTGGAGGGATCGAGAGAGGCACCGGCTTTAGCTAGAGAGTCAGCTAAGTCGTTACCTGGGAGGGAAGAGTGACCAGATATCCATTGTAGATGGACAACCTTGAATTGAGATAGAGAGTTAAGAAGAGATTGGGTATTGGATAGGGATTTTGGGGTTAAATATGGTAGGGGGGTAGAGAGAGTTGATAGGACAGATAAAGAGTCGGAAAAGAAGGTGATAGAGTCGAAATTACACGTCTTGGAGTGAGAGATACACCACTCAAGAGCATGTAGGAGAGCGAAGGTTTCAGCACGATAACTGGTAGCTCACTCTTTCGGTCATTACCCAACCTTCATAACCAGGTTTTTCCATGGGACATATTTTTCTGTTTCATCTCATCTCATCCCATCCCACGGGATTCCCATTATCATATTAATATGAAATACAGAATAAGTGACAAACATTTCGTACTCGCCCGTATAATCGCATAAGCCTCATTTGTACTCGCAGCAGAACAGATTTAAAAGCCCATACATTATCTTAAATTAACAAAAAGTAAGATAATCTGTTGGCTTTAAATGAGTCTACTAAATGCTAGTTCAACCACAAGATAGCATTAATTTGATCTGCATATCAGCTACTGCATGTACAGTTAAAAAAATCCCTAAGTTTTTGTGAAAAACTTTCCCAACACAATTTGGAAATTCTCTAAAAAAATAAGAAAAGTTGGGAAAAATCATGAAATAGAAAAGAAATCATAACCCATTGTAACACAGTTACGTGTTAAGAAAAATCTGCTTCAGACTTGTAGAAAAAAATATGATTTTCAAAAAAAATTTTGCCTATTCTTAAGTTTTATATAAACTCAAACTTAGTCTTTTTCTAAATAATTTTTTACTTTCTCGACTTATATTTATGGAATTGTTCTTCAAATCATGTTTTTTATTTGTACAAAATTTTCTTGAGTCATTTGATAGTCTATAAATAAAGTTACAATTAAAAAAAATATAAAGTCGTTTTTATAGAAATATTATTTTTTTAAATTAAACAATTGCATATGAAGGCGTTATTCTTTCTTTTTCGTTTTCCCTCTTTTACTGTTTCATTTACAATTTCTTTGCCTTACATTTTTTTATGCGTCAATTCAATTCTGGAAAAATCTGACTTGATAATTAGGCCTACATGTTTGTTTTTGATGCTCCCTGCCATTGCACTTTAAAATTCCGAATGATGGCAGGGTGAGTTATAGTTTTTTGATCAATGTTTTTTGTTTAAATTATTTTTTATTGGCATTGGTTAAATAAACTTTTTCTTTCTCATACAATTCTACAGATACGGTATTGGTCAATAAAACATAAAGTTTTCCTGCCTAAATTTCAAGATGATGGCGTTAATTTTTCTACGTGAGCTTAAACTAGAAGTAACTTGACAACAATTAAAGTTTTATCATATCTCGTCAGTTTCATATGCTTTTTATAAACAAAACTTAAAATTTAGGAAAATATTTGCAAATATTAACTGTTAAGAAAGTATTTTAACAGAAATCTATTACCCTTTTCAGCAAAGTCAAATTGACAATTTTACTTAACTAGTCAACTTTATTTAACTGACGATTCATTAAATATTGTAAATGTTAACTGTTTATCATCATCATCATCGTTTTCAGCGAAAACATTAAAATAATTTAGTGTATTTCTCTTTACCCGCTTGTTCTTTTAGAGTTGCGGGGCAGCAGCTCTAGTTGGGATCTCCAAGCATCCCGATCTCCTGCAACTAGCGGGAATTTCGCTGGTGCAATTCCAAGACGTGACCAGGCCAGGTCTTCAACATAATTCCGCCAGCGAGTTTTGGGTTCCCCTCTAGGCCTTTTGCCATTTGGAAGAGCATTCATTAGTTGCTTTGCTGTTCGCTCGTGGGACATTTGTGTCACATGGCTATACCAGTGCAGTTGCGATCGTTCTATGCGGAGTAGTAACGGTTCGATGTTGAGAGATTGAGAAGTGTCAGTGCTTTTAAGCTTGTCAAGTAGGAATAAACCTCTGAATTTTTTGCAAAAAATCCATTTCGGCCGCTTTTACTCGGGACTTCACTCTTCGGTCATTACCCAACCTTCATAACCAGGTTTGTCCATGGGACATATTTTTCTGTTTCATCTCATCTCATCCCATCCCACGGGATTCCCATTATAATATTAATATGAAATACAGTTCAATTAAAATTATTAAATTTATAAAAGTTTAGGTTTAGTGTTTATTAAATAGGACTACATGTACAAAAAGACAAGCAAAGCGACAAAATTTATTGACTTTATTAATTTTAAAGTATAAACTAAAGTATAAAAACTAAATGTACTCCCATGGGAATCCCATGGGAATGACATTGCTATGGACAATACTGCTCATAACCATAAGTGAATATAGGAGCAAAAACTAATCTGAAAACAGAAAGCTTTGCTTTCGTATACAACTCTCGCTTCAATACAACTGATCGGTAAAGCTGGCGCATCACTGCACTTGCTTTTCTAATACTTGTGTCCAGTTCGTTGTCTTGTCTACCATCACTCGAAAATGTGACTCCAAAATACTTAAATGTCTCCGTCTGCTTGAGAGTTACTCCATTTTGTTTGGAAAGAACACTAAACAGAACTGAACTGAAAAAACCACTGCCTTTGCAAATCTCTGCTTTAGTCATACTTATTTTTATTCCAGCACCCAAGCATGCATCAGAAAACCGATCAAGTGCATATTAAAGATCACTTTTATTCGAGCTTAACAATGCAAAGTCATTTGCAAACAGCAGGCGCCGAACATTATACTTCCAAATGTAACACCACTACTGGAGGAATTGTCTCTGTCTATTTTATCCATGTATATAATGAACAGAAGAGAATAAAAGACACACCCCTGTCGTAGTCCAGCACTAACATTAAAAGGCTTTGTTTTCACACCATTGACACGAACACAGACTTCTGACTGTTTGTACAACAATTTGATAGAAGCTAATAGCAAACATCTCACGTCATACTCCAGCAGTACTGCCCACATCATACACTTTTTCAAGGTTTACAAAGCTTGCATACACCTCTTTGGCATATTTCCACGATTTCCCAAAAATTTGCTAAAGAGCAAAGATCTGGTCCATGGTGGATCTGCCAGGACAAAATCCGCATTACGCATCCTGAAGTTGAGGCTCGACTATTTTACGGCTTCTCTTTTTGAGGCAGTTTGAATAGACTCAATAAAGAAATGCCCTTATAGTTAGTGCACTTCTTTTTGTCTTCTTTTTTGTGAATAGGTATTAACACACTGGTCTGCCATTGCTGCGGTACCTCACCAATTTTTCAAGCTATTTGGAGCACACGAGTCAACCAACGAAACCCAATTTTGTTTATGGCCTTTAACATTTCGGTTTGAATATCACCTTCACCAGGGGCCTTCCCAGCTTTCAGAGATTTGATTGATGTGCTCACTTCTGCTTCTGTTAGATGAATTTTTTTACCAAATTGTTCCTCGGATGTTTTCAAATGTTGGACTGTTATTGCATTTAAGAGCTCACAGTATTCTTTCCAATAATTTATAATGCCCTTTTAATGCTTCAGAAGCCCACCATTAGTATCCCAGATGAAGGTGGCAACTGGTCTTCGTTTACCACGTAAACGAGGGATGGTTTGCCAAAACACTTTGTTTTCCTATCTGTAGTCTGTATCCAACTTTTTTTCAAATTCTTCGCATGACTTTTCTTTTGACTGTTTGACAATAGTGGCGACAGCCTTACATGCTGCGGAGTACGGCAATTGAAGGTCCAAACTCAGTTTTTTTGCACGGATAGCTTCTTTTACTTCTAGGTTCCACCAAGCATTTCTTTTCTCACTACCCATTGACCTCCCACACGTTTTCAAAACAACTAGCAGCTGCAGATGTAATGACTGCTGATTTAAATAAATCCCACTCAGTCTCAACGCCTTCAGTATAGTCAGGGAGTTCTCTGAATAGGAAAGCAACTTTGCTTGTCAAAGTGTGTCTCACCTTTTAGTCGGCGCGTAACTCCCACTTTATTCTGTATGCTCTTCGTGCTCTGACTTGTTTTCATGTTCTTGGATTGTTCAAGCCTCTTAGAATGCAGACAACTAGGTAATGGTAGGTAGACAATTCAGCTCCTCTTTTAACATAAACATCGACCACAGAAGAAAACAAGTCCGCTGAGACAATACAGAAATTAATAATAAAACGCTGTCCCACCGTATCTCTGTACCAAGTGTACTTGTGAATCTCCTTGCGCCAAAAAAAGGTGTTCATTATGCACAGTTCGTTGGTGGCACAGAATTGTAGTCAAAACCTTCTGTTTCTGTTAATGTCAGAGTCTCCCTTTCTTTTGATAACACCCTTTTATGTCTTGTCGTCAGTACACACGTGTGCGTTAAAATCACCCAGTACGACAATTGATTCTGCAAATGTTACTTTCTGTAAAGCAGCACCTACTTCATCTAAAAAAGGCTGGTACTGTGCTTCAGCGTTTGGTGCGTACACCTGCAAAATGTACAGTTACCGCTCCTGTAGCCTAAGCTTAAGGAGACAAACCCTTCCTCCGAGTGGAATCCAGTCAGTAAGACAGTGGGCCAAGCGAGGGCTAACAAAAATGACTAACCCGGCCTGAGCAGACATGGTTACATCTACACCTAAGTAGAAAAGCTTCCAGCCTTTATTCAACTCAACAATATCAGAGCCACGACACTTGGTAGAGGAAACTCCAACAATATCAAGAAGATACTGCTCTGTTTCCCAAACCAGTTCCTGTTCTTTTTCATTGCGTGAAGTAACGTTCCAGTTGGTCATGCGAAGATTCCAATGCTTGGGACGAACTCGAGTACAGATACTGTGCGCTGTCCCCATTTGGCTTCCCAAACGCGGACCTTTTTATTCTGCACAACGCCCGATGCAGTATGAATATTGTCATTCGGACTATTCATTTTGCTACATTTATTAGATTGCTTTTGGTCTGTTTCTCACCTTCGACCTTACCGCCACAGGTAGCACTGAGAGGAGTTAAAAAGTCCAGACAGTAGTGCTCTTAAGATCATAGCAAACGCAAACCCCTCCACCACGATAAGGTAGCAATCTATTGGAGAGGAGAGTTAACTGTTCATAATTT
Organism: Diplosoma virens; assembly: GCA_963680785.1. Lineage (NCBI taxonomy): Eukaryota > Metazoa > Chordata > Ascidiacea > Aplousobranchia > Didemnidae > Diplosoma > Diplosoma virens. Next base: position 25,332,879 of record OY796893.1, read on the forward strand.
TTTTAAAACTTTTATCTCAATGATTAGCTATCAGTTAAAAAGTTCGTTTGTATAACAAAATTGTATAAGGACTAGGTGAAATAAATTAAAAATATTTTATTTTATTTCTAAGCAGTTTAAGGGTAAATAAATCTAATTAGTTAAAAATTTTTTGATCGAACTTGGAATTTAGCTTGACAGCATGACCAAAAGATTCTTTGCGCAATGTTTTTTTCTAATAAGTGCTTTGCACACTGTCAAAACGCAATTTCTTCCGATGATTAGACATGATTCAATCAATCAATCGCAAAATCAAAACCTGCAAGCACAAAGAACCCAAGTATTGAATGGCTGTAATATCACGCTAAACAACTTTCATAGATATTGGTATTATGATTCAAGCTATTTGCATAAGTTTTTATCAACTCTTAAATCCATGAATTGTCCACAGTTTAAAGAAGAATGTGAACGAAAAACATACGCATTGTCTGAATTTACATCTTTAATGTACTTAAAGTTTTGTAACCATGTAGAACTGCAAGATAAGTGTTTTAACACATTGAAAAAAATTGTACAAAATCACTCACAGCAAAATTTATCTTTGGCAACGTGGAAAATACTTAAAAATGAATTGGAAAATATAGCATCCTTTAATATTGACGAGTTGGAGAATTCTTGTGTACAAATTGCCATACTTAAAGAAACAGAAGCCACTCATTTTGTGGAAGTAAAAAGTCTTTTTGTTCCATTTTGTTCTTTTACTTGGTGCGGGTTTGACAAACGAATGTTTGAAAGCAAAATAATTTCATTCTGGAGATGCATGCCACAAAGGTAAATTATTTTTATTAGTTCAGACCATTAAAATTTAATCTTGATTTTTTTTAAAACAAGGATTTAAGGTTTTTAATTTGAATACAAATAAAAGCTAAGAGTAAATAAAACCATAAAAACGTTTTGCTATAAATCTCTCATCATTAACCATCATATACAAATTTTATGATTTGCAGATGCCGGGCCAATGTTATATTTTTTATTGCTTTTTGGGCCATTCTAGCTGTTGCTATTGTGTTCTGCAATCTCACGGTTATTATAGTTCTCCTCATCAATCGGAAATTAATAAACGTTCAAGGAGTTTATAGACTTTCGATGGCGTTTGCTGATCTGTTGGTTGGCTTAATTGTGGCGCCAACGTTGACCTATCAAACTTTTCAGTATTATACTAAAAATCTGCAACGAAAAGAATTTGAAATCTCTTTCAATTACTCTGTAAATGCAGCGAACAGCCGTTTACAAACTTCAAACTTTAAAAACGTTTTTTTCTCTCAATCGTATGTAAATTTTGTTGGATTTATTACGGGAATCTCGCTTACTTCTTCAATTCTCACTTTAACGTTAGCTGGTGTTGACAGGTTTATTGCTGTATATCGTCCGATATTCTACGTAAATTTTGTAACAATTAAAGCTGCACTGAAATTCGTAATTGGAATTTGGGCAATTGGGGGACTGACATCATTACTTCCAATTTTTATAAATACAATACCATATAAATTTTATCTTCCCTCTTTAATTGTTGCAGTTGGACCGTCAACGCGATTTTTCTATTTAATCTGCCTATGTTTGCCTTTAGTTATTATGTGGTTTATTACAGTTGCTACTTTGATGTTCTACAAAGTTTACGTTAAAACTCATAGACATTTAACAAATAACCGAAAATACCGAGAATATCTAAAAAAAGAATCAAGGCTAACGTTTACTTTAGGAATTATGGTTAGTGTTTTTAGTGTTTGTGTTTCACCTACAATTATGTATATTATACTAGGATCTTTAGTTATAAATGGCATGATAAAAACGTTAGAGTTTAATTTTTTTGCTTCATTCGAATACTTTGCAATTATTTGTTTGCTTACAAACAGTTTATGGAATTTTTACATTTATAACATAAGAAATAAATTATTTAAAGTCGCTTTACAAAAAATATTTAAGCGATTATTTAGCACATTTAAACCTAAATAATTTTTAATATTTTCCAAGCTAAAAATCAAATTGTGAAAAATAATTGCAAGGATCGATCAAATTTAAGTTTTAAACAATTTTTTATAGAGTATTTATTAGTCTGATCACGTCGATATGGGACTATTTGGCTCCGCCGTTTGGGCGCTACCTTTTGGGCACGGCTATTTGGGCGCCAGCTGACGGTTAGGCACAGCCATTTAGGCGCCATCCGATTTGGCGCCAGCCAAGTATTTTAACAAACTTTAATAAATTTTGGGTTAGGGTTAGGACGGTTTTTTCAAATAGCCACAGTTTGCTTAATTTAAAAGATAGTTTATTTATAAATAAAAAAATATTCTTAAAATTTATGAATTCATAACTGATATATCCCGTATTGTAATTTTTTTTTATTAAAACACGTTTTTAAATAAAAAAATATTTTTAAGATTTGGCGCCAAAAAGGCCATACCTAAAACCGCGCCCAAACGAATGCGCCAAAACGTACCTTACCCGATCACGTTACGTAACGCCTCGTGGTTTTATTTATAAAAAAGGTCAGGCGTAATAACAGAAAACCAATGAAATCACTTCCACAATATATACTCGTTGGACCGAATCGCCAGCCAGCCAGACAGACAAAGAGACAAAGACAACCCGACTGCTATGAGCGACTGTGAAACTTAACTCGAGATTCATTTCTAATGTTATTAAGTAAAAATTCCGCTTGAATTTTAGTTCCGAAGTTTTAATGCTGTTTTGTCTGTTCATTTCAAATTGTGACGCTTTTAATAAAAGAAGTTAAAGTTTACTTGTGTGCCAATACCGCTCACGCTGCAGTGCGTATTAGCGTAGTTAAAAAATTTGTCATAAAATATAGAATCAGTATTCATTTCAACTTTTTTATACAATATTTCAATGATTTAGAATTTGAATTTTGACTATGAATTCTTAGTTTAATATTATCATAAATGCAGATTATCAAATTTGTTTGACAAGAATGAGAGTTTATCGTCAAAATCCAAAAATGTAAGCTTAAATTTTGTGACATTCAAAATACCTTCTCGTAAAATATATAATTGTTTTAAAATGCAACTGCATATTTTAGGGCATCTACTTTCTTTTTAAAATAGTCTTCGAAGTCTCAAACAATATACACTATAATCGTGAAGTAATCTGTGCCGAAGCACATTGCAAGAAAAGCTATTACGATTGCAAAAAAATAAGCATTTTGGTTTTTCTTTCACTTTATAGCATGATTGTATTTGAACAAGTAAATTAGTCAAATATGTATCTTTTTTTGGATGTTTGTCTTGTTTTATTATATTGTGTTGCGTAATTGCTTTTTTTTAATAACTTACTTAGCTTTTGAAACAATCACACAGTCACTTAAAATTAGCGTTAACGTTTAAGTTATTTAAACCAAATTTTAAAATTATCGAAACATTTTGGTCTAGTTGAATTTTACAATTGTTTTACGTGTGATTTGTTGAGACCAATTTTTAAAAAGCCGAGAAAGCGTTTCAGTCAAATATTAAGTTTAAATCCCCGACCACAACCTTCTTTAAACGCGTATTGAGTCTGTAATCCGATATTTGCAAGTTGAAATTTTCTTAATAGTATGCTGCGTTTTAAAATCAGCTTTAATTGTATTTTGTTTCAATTTGAGTTTTTTGTTTTTTTACTTTTATATGTCTTTAATATTAACCAGCAATTGTAAAATATTTTTTTTAAGTTTTTTGTTATTACTGGTTTCAAACCGTTGTGTAATTTCTCGCTGCGCATCTTCATTTCGTTCAATTTCTCTGTATTTAAAATTTTCTTAAAATATCTTGCTTTAATTACCATTATTGGGTTTTGTATCCAAACAATTATTCGAAAACAATTGTTTAACTAAACACTATTCGAATCGATAATTGTTCGAAAACAAGAACCAACATTTTACGAATATTACGGTCAGGGTCAAGTATTCATTAAAAAAGCAAAGTGAGCTTAGAACATTTGTCGATAATCCATTTGGTTTAGGCTGACTGTTTGAGCATTCAATAGATTTATCTGTTTGAATACATTTTACTGTGCTTTGCTTATTGTGCTTTGCTCGTGTTATAGAACTCTGTTTTGGTTTAACGGAGTGGAATTTGTCTGAAAATAATCAGAAACCTTTTGTTGCTGCATCTGTTGGATCGCCGCGAGACTCTGTGCTTAGTTCATATATTTTTGCAAATCAAATAAAGTTCACTATGTTTTGAGTCAGTATAAGAGCTCCGGGAGAAAAAGAAAAGGTTTGCTGGCTCGCGAGAGGCGCGTTTCTGTATTTTCCATCCGTGAGTTAGGCCATGGTTTAAATATTGCGCTTATCGGATATGTTGTCCCAATGACGAAAAATGTCAAAAAATCTTTTATGATAAAAATTGAAAAAAGCGGAAAAATTAAGATCCATAAAGTTACAGTCATTATGAAAACCTGCATAACACTTTATGTTCTTTATCTAGGACAAGAAACGTTTACTGCAATGCATTCTAGAGTCTAAACTGAATGGTGGCACGCCAAATTGATGAGAAAATCGGCCCAGAACAAAAGACTTAAATTGCGAGAGACGGGCTGACTAGAAAACGAAGAGCATACCTCGTCAATCATATGGCATTGTCAACCATCCAATCTTTTTGTATGCTGTGTGTTAAAGTTGTCGATTCTTTTTTATAAAAAGTTATAACCAAGACTCTTTATGATAAATGGAATTGATATTTAATACAAGTGTTAACAACTGCACAAGATAAGAAAGAAAATAAGCAAATCGGGTTTAATTCAAAAATTTCTATAAATCTATTTCTACTTCTGACCATAACTCTAATTCAGTGGTTCTCAAACTTTTCAAAGATTTCAGGTCCGTGCCCCCTACAGAGATTTTCAAACACTCGTGGTCCCTTGCTTAGAATATCAACCAAAATTCAAAGTAAGACAAAAAAAGAAAAAAAGTTTATCGCTGTGAAACTGTATGATTTTGTCAATTTCGTCGCAAAAGTAAATTGAAGTCCAAAATTAGGATTTTTCTTGTGGTCTCTTTGGAGGACCCTAGGGCCTCTTTGAGAAACCCTGATCTAACCTATTACACGATAATCTAACCTTAAGCAAACTTTACTATAAAAGTCACAAAAATTCTTACTAGAAACAGTCGAAATTTTTTTATTTTATATAAAGAAAAACTATCTTTGTCAAAATAATTAATTATTTGAAATTGCTTTTTTGTCTTAACATTTTCAAAGAAATTTAATAATAACAATTTATTTCAAACTTTTCATATAGCAAATTGGATTAACGTGTGATTTTTTAAAAATAGATACATTTCTTCAGACTTGATGGGACAGGATCTATATTTAAAATAATTAGTCTGAGGTTTATTTCTAGCTTTAAATACTGACCAAATTTATTTACAAGAAGACGGAAAATGTACTCAATTTTAGTCCTATTGCCTTGTAAAACAGCAATAAAAAGATTTCTTCTCCAATATATTAGAAACTTAATTTAGTTACAATAAAAATGAAATAAAAATTTTATTACCTTTTGTGTCTATTGCAATAAGACATACCAAGCTTAGAACCAAGTAGATATTGGTAATAAGCCCTTTTAGCATACAAATCTACTGAGCATACACATTTACAAATTTACTGACTATAATTGTTAGATCTACTTTTTATTACGCGTAAATTATTATCAGTAGACTCTTTAATGCCACGTTTTGCAAACAAATGACAAGAAAGGAAATTAACAATATACTGTATAATTCATAAAGCAGCTTCAAAAACTATATAATCATTGACTAAAAACTTATTTTGTGATACAACTCATACGACAAATTTTGTAAACTTCTGCATTTATTTAAATAAAAAATTTAATTTAAACTGAAAAGAAACAATCTTTACAGTTAAAAATTTACAACTTTATTGCTTTTGTCAATTAAAGTTTATACTATTTGATTGAAAGTATTGTAGAGGCTTAGATATACTGTAAAAAAATCTTGATGATCCCGAAATTAAATCGTACAATTTAATTAGTTGCAATTACCTTATAACCTTTTTATAATCAGCTACTACAACAATTGATTTCCGTTAAAACTCATTATAAACCATTAATATGATAACATTAAAATATGGTTTTTAACGAAATTAAGGTTTTTTCTTTCCAACTTTTCTGTAACATGAAATGTAAATGGTATTATCAACCTGCTCTACTTAACAGTTTGAATAAGGACAGGTCTTAATTTCATGGCATTTAGCATATTCATATTCTATCGTCCGTTGAAATATAGAATCTTACCAACTATTTCCTTCGCTAAGTATGCATCTATCATTATATGACTGACGTCTGCTTTGGTTGCAGCTCTACCGTTATGGATTGAAGAACTTTCTTATACAAAAAGAAAAGCATAGTTAGTGTTTGCAAATGGAAATATTTCTTTGATAATATACTTATTATTGTTTTGCATCCCGTTGATGCTCGTGTGATGCTTTTCTATAGCTACTTTTGTAGTCTATAGAAGACACAGACGTTTTAAAAAGCGCATTTGTTCAAAAAAATTGAGTAAGAAAGAAATGGTACAGCATATGAGACTAATGACTACTCTCGTGATAATAGCTGGTGTTTTTGCATTTACAATAATTCCACCAATTGCACTTGTTTTGCATGCACTTTTTGCAGAAGCAGATTTTTTTTAAAAGCATATATTTGCATCCCCGCAACACAGCTTATTATTCTGCGTCACACATCGTCTTTACGATGGTTTTCTGGACAAACAGCTTGTGCAACTATTTTATTTATAATGCTAGAGATAACTGTTTTAGAGATGCATCAAAAAAGATTTACATGGGGTTTCTCTGCCAGCGACATTTTTGTATTTCTTGTCATAAAACAGACAATTATAGTATTAAATGAAGCAGCAATTTTTGAATTTATTTTGATTGACAAATGATAACTGTAATTTTTACTATTTACAGCCATCGGAGGCACATTTCTGTGTCTCTTGATGCCGGTCCCAAGCCCGGATAAATGGGGAGGATTGCGGCAGGAAGGGCATCCGGCGTAAAAATTTTTTTGCCACAGACAATGCGTGATCATCCATACCGGATCGGTCGAGGGCCGGGTTACCAACGACCGCCTCAGGTGTCGCACAGCAGGGCACCTGTGGAAATTATGCTACTGCTAAACATTGTGAAAATAAGAGCAAAAAAGGAGGAGGAAAGCGAGTGAAAAAGCAGCGAGAAGCGCTGAAAGGAAGACGCTCACTCATAAGGGTGGGTACTTTAAATATTGGAACGATGACTGGAAGGGGAAGAGAGCAGACAGATATGATGGAGCGAAGGAATGTAGACATATTGTGCCTACAGGAAACAAGGTGGAAAGAAAGTAAAGCAAGAAACATTGGCGGTGGATGCAAGATATTTTACAACAGAGCTGATGGAAGAAAAAATGGGATAAAGATAGTGCTGAGGGAGGAGCTGGCTGAAAGTGTCCTGGAAGTAAAGAGGGTGTCAGACAGACTGATGGCCATGAAGCTGGAGGTAAATGGGTCCATCCTAAATATAGTAAACGCATATGCTCCACAGGTTAACTACAGCATGGAGGAGAAAAATGATTTTTGGGAAGACCTGGATGGATTGATAGAAAGTATATCAAAAGAAGAGAGGATAGTTCTTGGTGCAGACCTTAATGGACATGTGGGCGAAGGAAACATCGGGGATGAGGAAATAATGGGGAGGTACGGTGCTGGAACAAGAAATAAGGAAGGATCAATGGTTGTGGATTTTGGGAAAAGGATGGATTTGGCGATTGTCAATTTTTATTTCAAGAAGAAAGATGAACACAGGGTGACGTATAAGAGTGGAGGAAAAAGTACCCAAGTAGATTATGTGATGTGCAGAAGGAGGAACCTGAAGGAAATGTGCGATTGTAAGGTAATATTGAATGAGTGTGTCGCAAAGCAGCACCGTATGGTGGTATGCAAAATGGCTCTTATGGTGAAAAAGAAAAAAGCAGAGAAATTAAAGCAAAAGATACGATGATGGAAACTGAAAGAGACAAGCTATCAGGAAGCGTTTAGACAAGAGGTGACCAGGATTTTGGGAGGCAAGGATGGGCTACCTAATGAGTGGGACAAAACTGCAGAAATGCTAAGAAAAACAGCTGAAACTGTACTGGGAGTGATATTTGGGAAACGAAAAGGAGACAGGGAGACATGGTGGTGGAATGAGGAAGTTCAAAAAAGCATAAAAGAAAAGAAAGAGGCAAAGAAAACATGGGACAAAACAAGAAATGAAAATACTAAAAAGGTATACAAAGAAAAGAAGAGTAAGGCAAAGAAGGCAGTTGCAATGGCAAAGGGACGTGCCTATGACAATTTGTATGCTAGATTGGAAACAAAAGAAGGTGAAAAGGAGTTGTACAGATTGCCTGGGCAGAGAAACAGAGCAGGGAAAGATGTACAGCACGTGAGGTTTATAAAGGATGAAAACAGTAATGTTATGGTAAATTCAGAAGCAGTGTTAAAGAGATGGAAGGAGTACTTTGAGAAACTGATGAACAAGGAAAATAACAGAGATCCTAGGACAGAGGAAACAGAAGTGATTAATGAAGAGGTAAATTGTGTCAGTAGAGAAGAAGTAAAAAATGCACTAAGAAGGATGAAAAAAGGTAAAGCAGTTGGGCCAGATGAGTTGCCAGTAGAAGTTTGGAAGTGCATGGGAGAGATGGGGATAGAGTTTTTGACCAGATTGTTCAACAGACTATTAATGGGTGAACGGATGCCAGAAGAATGGAGGAGTGTGCTTATCACAATCTATAAAAACAAAGGGACGCACAATGCTGTGGAAACTACAGAGGAATAAAGCTAATGAGCCATACAATGAAGGTATGGGAAAGGATTATTGAAGCCAGGTTAAGAGATAGAGTGGAGATCAGCAAACAGCAATATGGATTTATGCCAGGAAAGGGAACCACCGATGCCATGTTTGCCTTAAGAATGTTGATGGAAAAGTACAGGAAAGGTCAAAGAGAGCTACATTGTGTATTCGTGGACCTAGAGAAGGCTTACGACAGGGTTCCACAGGAAGAGCTGTGGTACTGTATGAGAAAATCCGGAATAGTGGAAAAGTATGTACAACTAGTACAGGATATGTATGAGGAAAGCGAAACGGTGGTGAGGTGTGCAGCAGGAACTACAGAAAGTTTCAAGATTTAGGTTGGACTGCATCAGGGATCAGCATTAAGTTCATTCCTTTTTGTAGTGATAATGGACAGGCTAACGGATGAAGTAAGGAGAGAACCACCGTGGACGATGCTGTTTGCTGATGATATTGTGATTTGTGAAGATACCAGGGAAAAAGCGGAGCGAAGATTAGAATCCTGGAAGTATGCATTGGAAAGAAGAGGGATGAAAGTAAGTAGGTCAAAGACCAAATATCTTTGCATAAATGGAGGAAATGATGACGAAACAGTAAAGATGGAGGATGCAAAAGTGCCAAGAGTAAAGGAATTGAAGTATTTGGGATCAACGGTGCAAGAAAGTGGTGGTTGTGAGAGGGAGGTAAAGAAGAGAATGCAGGCAGGATGGAACGGATAGGGAAGAGTATCGGGAGTAATCTGCGACAAGAGGTTACCAGCTAGAGTAAAAGGAAAAGTGTACAGTTCAATGGTAAGACCAGCAATGGTGTATGGACTTGAGACAGTGGCAGTCACAAAAAAACAAGTAGAAGAGATGGAAGTCGCAGAGATGAAAATGTTGAGGTCTGCTATGGGAGTGACGAGAAAAGACAAGATTAGAAACGAGCACATCAGGAGTACCGTTAAGGTTGAAAGGTTAGGAATGAAGATGAGGGAGGGCAGGCTGAGGTGGTATGAACATGTCATGAGGAGAGACCAAGAGTATGTAGAAAGAAAAATGATGGAAATGGAGTTACCAGGAAAGAGGAGAGGAGGAAGACCAAAGAGAAGATTTTTAGATGTAGTGAAGGAAGATATGGGAGAAGTTGGTGTGAAGGAGACGGATGTTGAAGACAGAAAGATGTGGAGAATAATGTGGCCATCCCTGACTAAAGGGAAAGGCCGAAAGGAGAAGAAGAAGATCAATAAAAATTTGTAGATTAACTCCTTGCAATTAAAGTTTAAAACCAAAAATATATGCAGTGGCTAAAGGTCCAGTACTGGAATGCAAATTTCTGAAAATCTAAGGTCCGGTACCAGCAACCAAATCTTAAAAAATTAAAGGTTCGGCAATGGCTTTTTTGACTAAGTCGTTTTAACCTGAACTTAGCCTTAACCACGTCTTAATTTATAATCTTTGTCTTAATTTTGATTACGATGGACAAAAGCTAAGTTAAGATATAAATTAACCCGTTAGCACTGTGTCCTAATACGAATTAACCAAATTTTGTTAAATTGATATATGATGTGGTAAAAGGTATAAATAAAAGAAAAAAGACAATAAAATTATTTATTACAGTAGTTAAAGCGTAAGTGCGAAGAAATAAATGCAAGTGCCTTTTTTTATACGTGTATCTGCCAAATTTCCTCATATGAGGACATCAGTTTTTTAATTGTTTTTATTTAGCTAGTAAATAGCTTCTTTGCAAATATTTATGACAAATGAGTAAAAATATTTTATAGTTATACAATAGAATAATATTTTATAGTTATACAATAGAATGCCTATATGACTTAATCAAAAATTAAAACTTGCAGTAACAAAGCTTTAAAATTCTCACCTGAATATGCTCTCAGTTGGGCTGTATTTAATAAATTATTTAGTTGCTTTACAGTTAAAAAATTTAAAATATTTTGTAACAGACATGAACAGTAGACTGTAGTTATTGGCTCAAGAAATGTTAAGCCGTAAGTAGTCACAATGACAGACAGTTAGCAAAAAATTTTATGCTGTTCTAGTATAATTTTTAGTATTTCTAGTATGTCGGCAGCGTGGTCGAGTGGTTAAAGCACCGGACTGATGATCAGCATGGTCTCGGTTCAAAACCCACTTGCGCCATTCTGTTGTGTCCTTGGGAAAGACACTTTACGGCACTTTCCCCTGCTTGGTGGTCTTGACAAGCAGTTCTAAATTACAGTCATATCTCTATTAAATTACTAGCGGACAGCAATATCTTGGCATCTCCGGAAGCAGGTCGGGGTAATTACTTACCCTATGTATAGCGCCTCCGTCGCTTTCCTGCGAGTCAAGAGGATAAATATAGAGATAAAAATAAAAATAAAAAAATAAGGACACCCGATGTTAACAGGTTAAAATGTACAGAGTTAAAAGTACGCAAGGGTAAAAATGATTTAGGCTGATTTGAATTGGCTAAAGTGTAGATCAGCATGCACAAACTTGTTAAAATTGATTCAAAACTTAATTCGAGTCCAATATAATTTACACTTAAGGCAATACAGTTTAAGCTAAATTCAACAAACCTTATCTGATTTTTAGTCTTAAACTAAATTTTTTATATTAACTATTACGGTAAATGGCGCCAAAGTTAACCGAGTACCGCAATGTAAATAGTCGAATGACGCACTTCTGACTTCTATAAAGAAAAAGTCAAAATAACTAAGAATGTTTTATGATAAATGAAAACAATAAGCAAAATGATGCGAAGCAAAGGAAGCGAAGAGGTCTTCGTAAATAAATAAAACAAACTAAAAATCAAAGATGAAGAAAAAACAAACAGTTGCCTTACCGAACAGTTTATGTCGGTGTTGAATCTCGGGAAAAGAGGAAACACCCAAACGGGTAAAATGCACAATATACAATCAAGATTGCGGAACACAGAACTAAGTCTCTCGGATTTCAAGATTACAGAAAACAGTTCTAAGTCTCGCAGGTTTCAACCAGCCTCCACAATTGTTGCTGTTGATCGCCTCACAAATAGAAGAGCGACAAGAAGCGCCAAAGAGCCAGCACTAAATAAACAAGATACAGAAACAAACTATACTGGGTGAAGAAATTAACTGATAATTAAAGTGTAAAGCAAAAGAAATAAAACAAATACGTGCGTTGGTATTTTCTGCATTAACTTTATTTAAAGAATCTGCAAGTGTTTTCAAATAAATGACAGAGTTTTTAAACAGGAAATTAAACCCGAATATGATAATCAATTCACCAACGTCCTGAACTGTTTCACTACACTAATCCACAAGACAAAGCGTAAAGGCCCGTTTCCATTACAAGCGTGGAAAAAAGCATTCTTTGTTTGTTTTATTGCTTTTTTTTTGCGCTCGCTTCAATTTTAACCGCTCGCTTCAATCGAAGATCAATAAAAGAGAGAAAGAATGCTCTTTTCCACGCTCGTAGTTGAAACGGGCCTTAAAAAATAATTATCTAACAACCGAATCGAAAAAGCGATTATCGGACTTTTAACTTTTAAAATTTGGATTCCGGTACCCGACCTCTAGCCACTGGCTAAAATATATCTAGTAATGAGTAATGTAATAATAGCTTATTTTCAAAAGAAACCACTGAGTAAGATTCCTCGTACCAGAAAATGGGTAAATGCAGACATCCTATTCAAATACCTTTACCTTTACATGCTGGTTTAAAATAGTCTTACCGATAATTAGATTGTAAGTAGATTCTTCTTCTCAATAAGTTGTTTTTATCACGAGTGAGGAACTTTACGGCAACTTTTAGTGACTTGAGTCAGCAAGAAAATATCCAGTTACAATGTTTAAATGTTTGATCGTTAGTTTTAAGAATAGTTTCAATCTAGAATCAACTTTCACAAACATATCAGAGATGCAATTGCTTGATGGCCTTTTTACTTTAACACTTGAAAATGCAAACTAAAAAAATCATAGTTTATAACTTTTTCTCGGTTGGAAAATTTTGAAAAGAGTTTTTTAAAAATACGGTAAAATTTACAATAAAATACAAAGATAATGTAAATAAGTCTTTCTATTATTTAAAAACAAAACAAAACAGAATTTAAAATTAAATTTCTTTCACTAAAATAACCATTTTACAAGTCAATTGTTTTTCCGGATCAAAGCGAGGCTTTACTAAAAAGCAGCATGCTGTCTAAAATTATTTGCTTTGGCGACTTTCCAATGTTTTGAGTCAGTAACCGTTTTCAATCATAAAAATCATATTTTATCAATCGATTTTAGTTAATAGTTAGTAATAGAACCAGTTATAAAAAAATATTATTGACAATAAGGCAGCATTGATAAACGTCTAAATTTATTTATTTTTTAATTTATCTCTACTGTACATTTATCGTCCTAACTCGCAGGAAAACGACGAAGGCGCTAATACGAGGGTACAGAGGCAAACAATTACGCCGACCTACTTTGGGAATTGCCAAGATATTGCTGTTCCCTTGTTATTTAATAGAGGTATGTCTTTAATTCAAAACTGCTTGCCAAGACCACCAAGCAGGGGAAAGTACCGTAAAACACAACAGAATGGCGCTAGTAAGTTTTGAACCTGTACGATGTCCATCACAATCTCGGCGCTCTAACCACTCGACCATGCTGCCAATATTTTTAAGCTCCTATTTCAATTAACTCAACCAAATTGTTTAACTCAAACTTTGCACCTGTAACAAAGGAAAACAACAAAAAATTTATTCCTATTTAAATTCCAAAACTTTGATTTTTATTTTGTTGGAACAAAATCTGAAGCGAAATTGTTGTACAACAACTTTTTTGACTTTTACCTCGGTCAAATTTACGCTCCGGGTAGTTCCGGGTCCTGTTTGTTTCTGCTATAAGCACAATACACTTAAGTGCATTTTTTTTTAGTTTAAAAGAAGAAATTTTCTGAAAAGTAAAACTAAAGTATTGATAAAATAACTCGCAGAGTTGCTGAGTCATGGCCAGAAGCGCTATGACATCATGGCCAGAAGTGCCCTTTCCTTTTTGTAAAAATGTTTTTTGCTTGAGTGTTAGTTTACTCATTTAGTGACATCAATGATCTTTTATATAGTTTTTTTCAACACAAATGCGTGATACTTTTGATTTTATTTGAAAACTTTTAAGCACGAACACTTCTCTTTCCGTTGATAAGCAAATTCTAAATTGCTGACTGAAGATTTTGGTGGTGACTTCCAGGAAAATTAACATTGATCGCATTCTAAGTCCCACTAAACGACGTAATCAATCTTAGCAATTTTGTATTTTTTTAGTCATATGTTATATTTGCTGACTAGAAACACTGTTTATTTGGTTTATACACTACTTGAATTAAATTAATAAATTTTAAATTTTAAAGCAATAAAATCAAGAAACTTTTAATTCAGTTTATTGAAACAAAAACATGATTCACGTTAATAGCAACTCCGAAGAAAAATTTCATCCCAATTTAAAAATATAAAAATGTCAAGGATAAAGTGGTACAAAAGGCCACTTGGATTCTGACAAAGCAATCAAAGATCGACAATTAACGTTGATACGATTGCTAGTTAGCACAGCATTTGTTGCCGCTTCTCTTTTTTCAAATTGTTTCATCCTTTACTCGGTCATCTAGAACTATTTGTTTTCAACTTAAAATCTTTATGAAAGAAAATGAATAAATAAAAAGCAAAAAGAATTATACATAGCATTTTAAATTGACGATAAAAGTATTCATCATATTAAGTTAAACCTGAAATTCTATATATAAAATATATTTAGACTTAGGAGTGAAGAAAACCACAGATTTGTAAATTTGATCAACAATTACTAGTAAAATGCTTACGGCATTTCATAGATTCATAAAAGACATTTTCAAACTTTGAAAGCAGTAGATCTAGCATCATGCAGCACTAGTTGATAGTTGTCGAATCTGTCTTTACTTATCGAGTATGACTTATACGGCGGCCTATGAGTGTGGCGCAAAGAAGCAGACAGCTAAGCATGTAATTACAACTTGCCCCATCTATCATTATCCAAATAGAACCAGTGCTCTTTCAGATATTAACAAGATCCTGGTGAATTGGATGAAGGAAACATGTCCGGCCATTTAGTGGACCATTTAACTCCCGTCCATCTCCCCCAAACGAAAATAAAGTTGATACTGCTTTAAAATAACAAAACATAATTGAAGACTTAATTATTTTACTAAAACCATTAAAAGAACGATAACCAAATTTAATTCTAATTAAATAACTCGAAATACTGAAAAAATATCATTGTTTGTATGTTTACGGCTTCTCTTTTGTTTTATGACGGATTCGGCATTTCAAAATTAAATAAAGTTGTAATTAAGAACTATTTTTTATAATCATGAAAAAAGTTTCTAAAATTCACTCGCAAATTCATATTAACCGAAGATAATACGAGCAATGCCGTTTTTACACTAGCTACGAAGCAAAATAACTAACACGAAGTAAAGCAAATTGTTTTGACTGTTTTTATAATACGACTCAACACCTACGATATTATTGATCAAAATAGGTTGCAACTACACACAATAAACTGAAAAAAATCTAAATATTGTTTGGTTTCGCGTGTTATTTCCTCGTTTTCCAACCTTTAAAATCCCAGTTTCTAAATCTAAAAAGTTACCACTAACAAAAAGTTAAAACACTGTTTCCCGGTATGTGGATTTTCGTGCCTTATTTGTTTAGATAAAATTGGGCGCGACGTCATTTGTATTGATAAATGGCTTGACCACGTTGTCGTCCGCGCTTATTCGCGCGGAAAACAATGATAAATCGCTTGACCATTTTGACACTTTCGCTTCTTCGGGCATATATATGTAACTAGAACGCTTCGTCAGCTGCTCCTTGAATAGATTGTTTCTGAAGCATCAATAGTAGAAGCAAAAACTGATCTGCTGAAGTATTGAAATATTGTTTTGTAATTTGGATGCAAAAAGTTGGTGAGTTTATTTTTTATGAAAAATTTGTATAATTGTGTTGTTTTGTATATACGTAATTGTAAAATTAAATGATAGCTCAATGCAGAGTATTTTACAATTAGCAGCTTGAAATGCATATATTAACTGTTTTCCCGCCTTAATAGTAAATCTTAAATTTGTGTATTAAGTGTTTAATGTTGGTCCCGCTTAATGTATCACTGCTTATATCTTTATGTGTTAATTTTTTAGAATATTAATATGTTAATTTTTTAGAATCATCAATTGTTCTTTCCCGTATTGGAAAATTTGTCCAATAAATTTTTTGGTGGCTTGCGATTTGTGGTGGATAACGCGTTCTGATCTTCAACGACTAAGGCCATTCTAGTTTTTAAAAATTCTGTGCGAGTGCCGCGTGGCGTGGTGGTGCATACGGTAAACTTAAGTAAGCAAAACAGCTTTTTTAAAACTGAACATATAGGAGATTTCAACATAAAAAAAATAAAGAAAAGCTAAACTTACCTAGCACTGGGCTTTCTGCGCTCCAAATGACTGCCTTATTTCTGTTTCTTCCATTAGTCACACTTTATGAGCTACATCAGTAGTTTTCAACCTTTTTCATACCGCGTTTCAATTTTGCAACCCAAGATTTCTTAACCACCCTTTTTTAAAAAAAGTATATATATTTGTGTGTGTGTGTGTGTGTGTGTGTGTGTGTGTGTGTGTGTGCGCGCGCGTGTATTTCGGCGTCTGCAGGTTTCTAACGCATTTATATACGCTAATTAACAAAAAAATGATAAAAGTAATCACTTTGTTGAATGAAAACTCACTAATTAAATTCAACTTTACAAAACTGCATTATTAAGATAATGCATTTGGGCAAAAATTTTTCTATTTATGGCAAAAGCTGTTGTTCCAGAACACACCATAGCTCTGGCTTTACTATTTTTTACTCCTAGCTTCATTCTTTACTCCAAACAATCCAGTGAAGCCAGTCTGACAGAAAAAGCATAAGAAATCGAATGGAATGTTACAACACTGGGATATAGAAAAAGCCATGGTTGAGCAATAGCAGACAAAGTTTAATTATCATTATTTTCAGGAAAAATATTGAATTATTTCAGTGTATTTCCCTTTGCCCACTTGTCCTTTTGGGATTGCGGGGGCAGAAGCTCGAGTTGGGATCTCCAAGCATCCCAATCTCCTGCAACTAGCGGGAATTTTGTTGGTGGAATTACAAGACGTGACCATGCCAGATCTTCAACATAATTCCGCCAGCGAGTTCTGGGTCGCCCTCTAGGCCTTTTGCCACTTGGAAGAGCATCCATTAGTTGCTTTGCTGTTTGCTCGTGGGACTTCGTGTCACATGGCCATACCAGCGCAGTTGAGATTGTTCTATGCGGAGTAGTAGCGGTTCGATGTTGAGAGATTGATGAATGTCAGTGCTTTTAACCTTGTCAAGTAAGGATAAACCTTTGAATTTCCGCAGGAAACCCATTTCCGTTGCCTGTACTCAGAATTACTTTAAAAATTGCAAAAATATTACCTTTGAAAATCTTTTTTGTCAAGTTGTAGCAGTATCTTGATTGAAAATTTTAACAAAGTTTGGGATCGGGTTCTTTATTAACACAGCCTTTCTAAGTACTTGATCAGTCATGTTTCTGACATGCATGTGTTTCTGAATTACTATAGTAGAGGCAGGTCGCCGTATTGACAACAAATGCGAATAACGCGGTCCGGGTTCAATTTTTCTTCTTGTTATTCTGTTGTGTCCTTATTGAAAACACTTTACGGCACTTTCCTCTGCTTGTTAGTCTCAGCAAACAGCTCAAAATTTCATTCATATTACTACATAAAAACTAAAAATATCAATAAAAAAATTGTAACCAGACAGCAATGTCTTGGCATCTTCGGAAGCAGGCATTGGTTATTGCTTGGTGGTTTCTCTAAGTTCAACCGTCTCTGATCTTTATAGCAATTCAGTATAAGAGGCCAATTACATTTTATATGATGCTATTTTAGCGACTTTTATTCTCCATTTTTCATATGGCACATTATTACTATTATGCAAACTCTTTCCCTCGTATGATACCCTATGTAACAATTGAGTGTCGCTTTTTATCTAAAGTTTAGCGCGTCTCTAGCTAACTTACTATTTTAGGACTGATTGTTAGAAAAAAGAAAGAGTCTAAGCTAGCCTGTAGCCAGCTCATTTAATCTTTCTTTCACCAATCAGTTAATTTTCAACAACACGGTTACATGCTAACAAACGTTTCTGCATCATTCAGTCATACCATCGTAACGAGTAAAAAAGAAAATTTCTGAATGTATACTATTTCATTTACTTTTAATACCTTACTCATTATGTTTTGTCAGTTTGTAGCTATGGCTATTTGTGGCTCGAACCCACCTATAACTGTAAGTAATTTTTTCTACTCAACGCCATCAAAAATCATAAATACGAAAACATAAAAATCAGTTTTTTGGATAAACTAACTATTTATGCAGAAATCAAAATTAGAAACCTTACAAAATATTACATATTCATTACTTGTTTCAAAATTGATTTAACCTTTTTATAACTCTCTTTCCCTCCCGCTTTCAGCTACATAGCTTGGAGCGCCCCTACCCGCCAGTCAATTCCATATATATATGTCAACTCGCATTTGCCAATGGACAAACGAGTGGGTACCGAGGTGCTTATCCGTACTTGTACTGGTCTCTAGGCTACATAGGAAATGCTTTGCGTGGTAATTTTTTCATTATTTACTTATGCCTTTGCGTAGTCAACTATTTTATTAACTGTTTCAATTTTCGTTTTCTTATACCGCACTGTAAAAAATTGTCTTCTGTACAATGACAAAAGACACCACTAATAGTAATGTTTATAACTGCTTTCAAACCGGTTTAAAGTAGAATTTTTATTGTAAGATTTTATTCATGTGACCATAAATCAAATATAGATGAATAAATTTAAGTAAAATCTAAAATAATAACTATCAATATTATTTTGCTTTGATTAATATACTGTAAAAGCTTTTTTTTACATGATAGCCTGATATCTTTTTTTAGATATAAAATATTATTTTACTTTTTTTTTTGTTATTAAAAGCTGTCGCAACCTTCAGAAAAAAGCAAAACCACACCGAGGTTAAAAATCACTAAATTAAAGTAAAGACAATAGACTTGCATTACTTAATACTCGTGGTGGGCAAATTTTAAAATTTGGCCACATTGTCAAGTAAAAATAACTACAGTAGTTACAAGCAGTGGTGATATTCCGCCGGTTTGCACCGGTTCGAACAAACCTGTTCTTAATATTTCGTCATTTTGCGAACGGGTAAACTATTGCTTAAATCGAAATTATTAGATGCTAAAGTAAAACTGAATAACAAAAACTCTCAATCTGCTGGTATAAAGAACCACCTTTTAACTTTTTTGAATTCCACCACTGGTTACAAATTACAGTTATTCGGCCTAAAAAGTAACTAATTACAAATTACAATTAAACCTTCAAAAAGTAACTTTTATAACTTAAGCACTATAAATTAATTTTCAAAGGGATGGTGCTTGAATTCTATATTGGTCTCAAGCAATTTACAATTGCTGATTTAGTGACTCACAAAACGCAATATAAAATTTAATCAAAGTAGACAAAATAAAAAATGCGGTGTTTAGTTACCCTTCAAAATTATCTTCCAAAGAGTACCTTTCAAAACTATTTAAATTTTAAAATGGTCATTTCTTAGTTTACAATGTTTCGATTTTTTAAAATATCTTTTGTCACGCCAAAGTAACCAATAATTTAACAGTAACCAAATCTCTTGTCACGCTAAAGTAGCCAACAATTAGCTTACTTTAACCAACAATTCAAAAAGTAACTGTAACTGGTAACTTTTAACAGGATTAAAATAGTAACTAGTAAAAATTTTGGAAAAAGTAACGAATTTACAGTCTCAGATATGGAAAAATAATTTGTTTCTATTGTGACTAGTTACTGCTCACCTCTACTTAGTAGGCCTACTATAATAGTTATTTAAGCGAATTCACACGACAGCACAGTGGAGCGAATACTTTGTTTCTTTTATTGAAATAGATCGACGTTGCATTGCGCTGCTCTACGCATCAAACCGCAAAAAAATGAAAATATAGAAAAATAAAAAGTTTGATTCTTGTGCTCTGTTTTGATAACTGGCTTTAATCTTTGCACTCTCACATTTCTTTACGTTAACTCAAAGATTCAAAAAATAGAAAAAAGCTCGAGGAAGTCCAACTTTTGTTTCTTTAAATGCTTACAATCAACATTTTAATAAAGTTGAAGAAGGCGCGCACTCCCTGCGTACCCTGGATCCGCCTTTTCTCAAAATGTTCACAAACTGAGAGTAATCAAAAAGCTTTATTTGTAAAAATACTTTTTGTTTTAAGATACTATTGATTACACTGGCCAACAAAAAAAATTATTTTTTCTTGCATGGACTTTGAGAACGGAGTTAGGGTAACTTTGTGGTGCTGAATCCGAATCTGAGCTCAGATTTTTTCTATCACATCACGTTTTTGTGCAATTTGCATGTATTGTAGTGCTACATTGTGTGAAGGTTGCTCATTCGCTCAGATGTTTAATGCCATTAATCAAGCACAAAAGCAACTTCACAAAAGCATAGTTTTTAAACCAGTTTTGCGAATTGGGAAAAAAAGGCCATAATATTGTTTATGGCGCCGGAAAGTTGTGAGAAACTCAACTTCTTATTTTGATGTTGGATACAAGAACTAGCCATGAAGTTACAAAAATTGCACTTTGCAGACAAGGTAGTAAGGTTAAGAAAGGTTGTTCTTCTGAAACATATGTTTGTTTGTAACAGCAATAGTTTCTAAACAGGAGTGTTTGTTAATATGTTACAGGTTCAGTAATATTTACAGTTCAGTGTTTTTAAAGCTTTTGTTCTGTTTCATCTTACGTTGAGGTCTTAACATGTTTGTGACTTCCAAGCAAAGAAAATGCTGCAATGACCCAGATATTTTCTGTTATATCTGTGGTTGTTTTACTTTACCACCTCAAAGACGTAATATCAATAGTTTTATCAAAAAAATTTACCTTGCTTATTTTGGAGTACCGCTTGGTGACCAGGACAAAAGTTGGGCGCCTCACCAAGTTTGCACAACGTGTGTCGAAACATTGAGATCCTGGTCTCAAGGAATGAATGCGAAGCTCAAATTTGGTGTGCCAATGATATGGAGAGAACCAAAAAACCATGTGGATGACTGCTACTTCTGCCTCATAAATGTCAAAGCATTCAACAAGAAAAACAAGCAACACTTGCAATACCCAAACATACATTCTGCTATGCTACCGATTCCCCATAGTGACAAAATACCTGTACCCATTTTCACCAAGCTTCCGGACATTGATGAGGACCAGCTTAGGTCTTCCACGTCTTCAACCAATTCTGATAATGATGATGAAGAACAGGATATAGCGCGTGAAGCATGGAATGCTGGCCGAGTTTCTTTGTATAGTCAATCTGAATTGAATAATTTGATACGAGATTTAAATTTGCCAAAGCAATCCGCTGAAATGCTGGCTTCCAGACCGCAGGAAAAACATCTTCTCAAAGCTGGTACAAGTGTTTCATTTTATCGTAACCGGGAAGAGAATTTAAGAAAGTACTTTCAGTCTGATGGCCAGCTTGTTTACTGTACAGATGTTGAGGGGCTTCTTCTTGCTATAGGTTTGTCTGCATATCGTTCAAATGACTGGAGACTTTTTATTGATAGCTCAAAATAAAGCCTTAAGTGTGTCGTGCTCCATAATGGTAACCATTATGGATCCATCCCCATAGGACACTCTGTCAGTCTGAAGGAAAACTACGAAAATATCAAGGTTGTGCTTGAAAGACTGAAGTACTGCGTTCACCAGTGGTTGATATGTGTGGATTTAAAAATGGTGAATTTCCTATTAGGGAGCAAGGAGGTCATACCAAATATTCTTGCTTTTTATGCTACTGGGATAATAGAGCCAACGAAGAGCATTGGGTAAGAAAAGAATGGCCACCAACGAATCAATAAAACCTGGAGAAAAGAATATCGTTAATAACCCCTTGGTTGATCGGAAAAACATCATTTTGCCGCCACTAAACATCAAACTTGGACTAATAAAGCAATTTGTCAAAGCACTTGATCGTTCTGGAGACTGTTTTGGATACATGTGCTCAACCTTTCCTGGCCTTAGCTATGAAAAGAAAAAAGCAGGGATATTTGATTGGCCTCAGATCAGAACGTTGCTCAGGGACCAGTATTTTGTGACTACAATGACTGTTGTTGAAGCTCGAGCTTGGAAAGCATTTTCTAAAGTGGTCCATAACTTCCTTGGTAATAAGAGAGCTGACAATTATATAGAGTTGGTGGAGGAGCTTCTTCTCAGCCTACAAGACCTTGGGTGCCGAATGAGCATTAAATGCACTACTTGCACAGCCACCTCAGCGAATTTCCCGCGAATCTTGGCGACGTTAGTGAGGAGCAAAGAGAGCGTTTCCATCAGGATGTCAAAGTAATGAAAAAACGTTATCAAGGTCTATGGAACTGCAACATAATGGCAGATTACTGCTGGAGTTTGATGAGAGATATCCCTTATGCAGTTCATAAAAGAGTTAGCAATAAAAAGAAAATTTTTGATGCCATAATGTGATTTCGTTTGTGCTAAACAATGCATTGGATTTGTGTACAGTTGTACTGATTGTTGCGATGTGACAGTGTTACTTTTTCGTATATTTTTTCCTTGGTTTTGCTTAAACCTGCTAATGTAATTTTGTGAGAATGACACAAAACGAAAAAACTTAGATTTTCATTGATTTCGTACCTGTGCTGAGCATAATGCTGCAGATTGTGTATTTTTAATATATTTCACGTATTTACTATTTATATATGATGTGGTTAATAATACACAAACACGGTTTAAGATTACAAATAGCTTTGAAAAGTCATTCTGAAGGAAATGCTGCCTTCCATTGTAAACATTATTCCACTTAAAGGCACTTAAACGCAACAAAAATTTTTTAGTTTTTGGCAAAAATTAGCAATTTTATAAAAAATTAAGTTTTCATATCTCAAAAACGAGACGTGATGAGCAAAAACTAACACCAAATTTGGATTTAGCGTCCCCAAATTACCCAAAATCAGTTGAAAAAGTCCATGCAAGAAAAATCGTGTTGACCAGTGTTATTAAGGTATATAGTCTGCAGTAATATTTATTTGCGAATACTTGCTCCAAATATATATTTGCGAAGCAAATTTTGACATCAAAAAACGTAAAGCTCGTTATTTCAAACCTTTGTATGCTAATGAAGAATCCGTTTGTTTAAAAGAAATTATATTTGCTGGTTAGGTAAGAATTTAAATAAGTTTTATAGGGAAAGTGGTCATCAGCTACTTTAAATTTTTCAAAAATTTAAAAAAAATGTAACTGTTGGAATTAAATTTAACCTTATTCTCCTCAACCTTTTTTGAGCTATTGACTCCTCAATGGCCGGGCTTCAGAAGCCCACCAAAGTTGACGATTTATAACTCCAAAACTACTGTAGCTATCTTTATGAAATTTAAGCAGAGTAAAAATTATTTATTTAACTTTTGTTAGGGTAAAAAAGTTTTTAAAACTTTATTTGATGTATGCAAAATTGCAGTTTAGCAAGTTTACTTCAATTTTCATGTTTAGACACTCATTTAACTAGCGTAAAATGCGATTATAACGCATTCGATTTTGTAACACTCGTAAACTTAATTAAAAATTGGGCGTAAAGAATGACGTCAACACACACAACAACTACAAAGAATGAAAAAGCTAATGGAAACTTGTTTCATTGTTTGAATGGTCGAATTATGAAAAATATTTTAGACCAATTTAATTTACTTGTTTACATGTTTTTTCCACATGTTTTTGTAGTTACTGATAGATATTGCTGCTTTTTTTACAAAAGAGTGAAAAAATGAAAATAGATCTTTTTTTACATAAAAGAATTTAAAATTGACAATATTTTGATGTTTAGCAGTGTTAAAATATCGACACACAAATACTGTAAAATCAAGAAAACTTTATTCTTTATACTGTATATCATCCTTTATATGCACATCGTTTTGTTTTTTCACAATGTATTTCAGCGCCACAAAAAGAGTTTTTGGATTATCAAAATGAAACTACACCATTGCATTACTTTAAAAAAGCCCTTGAGAAAAACAATATCACTCTATATAATTGTTACTGTTAGTTGTGAAACATATCTCGGCATCATTCAAAGCATGAAGCGCAAATCTATAAGCAGTGCCGCAAACATGTGGAAGAATTACACGTTGGACACTCATTTCGTGAGTTGTTTATTTTTTTTTTTTCGAACTTTCTGGACTTGTCCGATTTCCTTATCATAGCAGAGACGAAAATGCTTACTAAAATGATTATTAAAATAACTCAGCAGAAAAGACTTTGCAGCATAATTTCCAGGTGTAAATGTTACAACACTAATGTCACACGCATAGAAATGACGTTCGCTCAAGACCAATTTAATTTTTTGCTAAACATCAAATTGTACGCTGGTCAAAGGCTTTCTTTCAACGTGCAATTAAATTAGGGCTACTGACAGTTTCATGATAAAATCATAAGTTTGTTTGTTTTAGATCTTTGCCTTTGTTTAGTAGTCTGAAATGTCTTCTCTTTTAATTCGAACTTCGGAATCAATGTCAATAGAGAATTTTCTTCTTTATTACTTTTAATAAATTCATATTTTTCAATTTCAGTTTCATCATTTAGGTCACGCAAAAATTATCTACAGCTTCTTCAGCAGTATATTGCTGTTTTCATATATTACATCTAAAATTTGCTATCAAAATGTACCAATCTATTTAATAAAGTGCCTGAAAAGCAGCTTTAATATCAAATATGAACGTCTATTATGTCAATTGTTTTCTCACGTTTGCCAGTAGCAATTTTGGATTAAAGCGTTTAATTACAAAGCACATTTAAAGCACTTAATTGCATATAATAAAAGAGTTGTATTTAAAAAAGAAAGTTAGCATAATTATGCTCTAATCCTACTACAAATTACCAATATATTATTTTGAATTACAACAGCATTTTTTATCCAAAAATAAGCTGGACAACTTGTGTATGCAACTAATGCACCGGTTTGTGCAATGCCGCCGCATTTGCAATGAGAGAAAGGAACGAGATCCCATTTGTCTATCCACAAATGAAATGAGAAAAAGGAATTTGCAATGCGCCACATTTGCAATGAGAGAAAGGAACGAGAGCCCATTTGTCTATGCACAAATGAAATGAGAGAAAAGAATTTGCAATGCGCCACATTTGCAATGAAAGAAAGGAACGAGAGCCCATTTGTCTATGCACAAATGAAATGAGAGAAAAGAATTTGCAATGCGCCGCATTTGCAATGAGAGAAAGGAACGAGAGCCCATTTGTCTATGCACAAATAAAAATGCGCACTACATTCCGCAGGCGGAATAAGCCAACTGGCCGCAACCGACTGCGTGCAATTCAACTAAACGCCGCCGATTGGTTGGTTAGGCTGCGGTCAGTTGTACTAAGCTTGTCGCAGGCGTTTTCAGCTCAACTCAAACTGTTCTGGGCATGCTACTTCCACAAGCTGGGTGCAGGCAAGGCACTGGTAATAAAAGCACGAGGTTTGAATGTACTTTCACGGTACTCTGTGTTCGATCTATGATTCATGTACTGAGCAGAACGGATGCCGAATGTGGCAAGATTGCTCAGGTTTTGGCACAGCAGGCACAAACAAGCGTTTAAACTTTCGTGTTTATCGGCAGGCATTTGATAAC
This sequence comes from Diplosoma virens, assembly GCA_963680785.1. NCBI lineage: Eukaryota > Metazoa > Chordata > Ascidiacea > Aplousobranchia > Didemnidae > Diplosoma > Diplosoma virens. The sequence goes on from OY796893.1 coordinate 25,358,497, forward strand.
CGATGAATAAATCATAGTCAGATCTAGAGCAGTGCTCTGCAATTCGTGTACTGCGGAAAAACGACAAACATACTCTTTGAAATAGAAAAAATCATGTTTCTTTGACATAGCAAACAACAAACTTAAAAAATCATTGTACAGTACATCTCATTGTGTAATGTCAAGATTTATTTTTGGTTTTTACTAAATTTCAAACGCTTTTCTTCATATGAAGCTTTATTTAGTAAACATAAAAACTCTATACAAATAAATTGATAATTTTTTTATCAATTTTCTCCCAGGCTTGATTGTGCACAATATGTGCAAATTTGTTACTTCAGATCAAAAATAAAGTCATCACTTTATTTTTATAGTTTAGATTGAAATTTTTGAGTTTTTTATGACAGCCAAATGAAACTTCAGATAACGGAAAGTAATTTAGCTCTTCGCCTGGTCCACGTGTTCAGCAAATTTTGGAAATTTTTCAAAGTATGCCGCAGGTACCATAAAGTAGCGAAGCGCAGATCTATAGTACCATCTTTAGTCAAAAAGGGCGTCGTTCCTAGTTGACAAAGCTCAAATGGCGGGATGTTTGGAAAAATTGGTAATTGGTCTATTTGAGAGAGACGGAGGCATCCAATAACTACGCGCAAGGCGTCATTCGAGACATTGTATATAAACCATGCACGTGCGCTGCGAGACAAACGAGATTCCAGTATTGGGGTGTTGAATGGACAAAAAATAAGAGAGAAGTATCTGATGTTTTGGCACGAGCACCTGCCCTTAGGCTGCAAGTTACCTCAGCAGCGTGACACGCGAAGAAATTTTTTGTGCAATGCCAAACAATGGTAACGACAGTTGAATGATTTGTTTAGTTTTACCTCAAGATAAATTGGAACTAAACACAATGGTGAATATTGTAAATTTTTAGCTCACATTTTTTCTTAATCTGGAAATTGTAGAAAGCAGATTATACGTCTAGTTGTTAAAAAAGATCAGTCGTGATTGATTTCGGGGAAACAATGTTTCTCTGAAACCCGAGACTATTTTGCTTACTATCGCCGTAAGATTGAAGCTTTTTTGGGAACTAGTTTTATAATCATTTGAACCATGTTTTTATCCACCAAAAACCAGATTGCAGCTAAAGCCAAGTTGTATAAAATAACAGGCTCATATGCAGCTGTCAGATTGCCAAATAGCTCTGACCTTCTTCTTAGACTCGAGAAAATCGTCGATGATTACTATTAACAGAATGTCTTAATCCGTGGTTAACTTTTTGCGGCAAAACCTGATCAATTGGCTCGTTACCGACGTAGATAAGCGTTTCAAAGTTTTTGCAAAGCACGTAAAGTTAATAAATTTGTCAATAACTTTTTGGGTCTTCTACAGCGTTATTTTTCTTTCGAATCGCGACTACAAGCGCTCTTCCGTAAATTTTCGAAATTGGAGTTGACGCAAGCAGGAAAAGAGAAAGTTATGTAATCAAGACTTTAAGGCAGCTCTAACATAGATTACAAGCTCTGAGGAGATAGAATTAGGGTCCGGAACTTTATTGAGTTTTACGTAAAAGAACCCTTGTAAACAGCCCAGGTCAGGTCTAGTCATTAGTATTACTAGGTCAGTATTACTAGGTCATTTATAAGTAAGAACCTAAGTTGATTTTATTCAGTGATTTCCAATTGGTGGGTTATGCTAAAACTACAAAGACGTCGGAATGTAATAAAATAGTCATATGAGACTGGGAATCATATTAAACTTTTTTTAAAAATGATATTTTGAGTTTAAACATTAAACTTATTGCGAAACGCAAATGAAGAATAAAAAGACTAAAAATGGTCTTTACATTGACTAAAAATTGGTCTTTACTTTACATAAAAAGTTCTTTTCCAATTTCCAGAGTGAGCTTTTTTGGTCCTTATTTAACTTTTGAAATAAATTTATCAAACAGTTTGCAATAAGTAAGATAGTCATAAGAAAGCTTTATAAAAATGCTTGGTGTAAAGATTGAATATTATTCGCTCGATTGGTATTTAAGCAATCTTTGTTTCAGTCCAATAAAAATTGTTTTATGCAACCGAATATATGATATATGTGTAAAGTGTTTCCAAGCAATCGCCAAAAGCTCAAAAAAAGAAAATGCGATTTACTTGAAATATGTTCTGCATCGCCTCAGGCATATGGACGTCTGGCAAAAACATAATTCACTTCATCACGCAAAACTAATAAATAGGTGAATTCATATCATTTAATAAAAGCGTAAAATTGAAATTCCACTCTCTGCTTGCGAAAACAAGTAAAAATTTACAAATTTGCTAAAAAACGTTTATTTTGCTTGTTAACCCTTGTTTGGGAGCACCTAAAAATAGTACAATCTTATTCAGAAATTCAAATTAGGAAAAGTCAAGAAATTCTAGAATTTTATCTAAAAAAATAAAGTAATTACAAATGTTTTACTTTTTCTTTTTGCAATGTTTGTAATTACAAACGTTAAGGAGAATAGAGTTAAAAAAAAAGAAAAAAAAAAATTTATCAAACGTTGTATTTAATATTTAATTAGGTATTTCGTTTTAATTTGAATACAAGTCTTACAAAATTTTGATTTAATTTGAATCTTACGGTATAAAAAATAAATAAGTCTTATTGTAAATTAAACAAGTTTTTTAACTCTTACTGTATAACCAATTAAACAGATGTGGACTGTATGCCACAACATGCTATTTAAAAATAACGAAAGAAATTACAAGACCAGTTACTATTTCAACTCGCGGGGCCTAAGTTACGTATCAATCTGTTTGACATAAATATCTTAAATAGTTTAATTAAATCTTTACAATATAATGTCAAGCTTTTCATTTTAAAATCCAACAAAGAGGAACTCTACACAATTAAAAAATATATTTTTATTCTTTAACATTTAAATAAATCGTATAAATAGTCATGTCTTGCTGTCTTTCATACAATCTCGCTGAATTCATATTGTACAATAAACAAGAAAGTAAATAGCAGAAAGTTCCTATTAAAACCAAAAAAAGTACTGTATTTTCTTGAACAATTAGAAACTGAAAAGTTAAAAAAAAATTTTTAGATAAAAAAAATGGTCTACGTTAGAATAATTTTATTTGCTTCAAAACACATCTTTTGTTCAATTCTGAATAAACATAGTGATGAACGATGGTACGTCATCAATTTCTTATTAATTTTTAAGAAATATATTTTGAAAATAATATATGTATAATTAATTAAACATGGACAAGTTTTTTGTTCGGGCTTACCCGACAAAATGTATATAAGCCCATTTGCAAAGTCAGGATTTGGAAAATAAAGATAGGGATTTAGATCTCCATTATGATTGTTTAAGATAAAAAAATTTTCTTCAAGTATGTAGAAAAGAGCTGCAAACATTTTTTTGATATCTTGAATTGTAATTGATGCAGCAAAATGCACTTTTTGACCTATTAATTGCTACCGCAGTTTTTTTACTTATTATAATTCTGAGCAAGAGTACAAAAATGTGGTTTTATTTGCACAGGCATTGAAAATGTTTAAATAATACTGTATTCCTTATTTCCTACTTTTCCGTACAATTGCGTAAACCCTATTTTTACACACAGCAGAACAGGCTTTAAAGCCCATGCATTAGCACTAGAAAAGTAAGGTAAACTGTTGCTTTTTAATGAGCCCACTAAATGCTAGTTTGATCACAAGATACCAGCATTAATTTAATCTGAATATCAGCTACTGCTAAAATTGCTAAAAAGTCATCAATTTTTTGTGAAAAAAATCTTTTAACACAGTTTTGAAATTCTCTAAAAAATTTTTAAAGTTTCGATGAATTGTGACGTAGAAAATAAATCATAACCCGTTGTAACCCATTTACGTGTTAAGAAAAATCTGTTTTAGACTTGCAGAAAAAAATATTATTTTTTTAAATATCAAGTTTATGTAAACTCAAACTTAAAGTCCTTTTCTAAATGATTTCTACTTTCCCAACTTATATCTAAGGAATCGTTCTTCAAATCGTGCTTTATATTCATATAAAATTTTCTTGAGTAATTTGGTAGTCTATAAATACAGTTACAATTAAAGAAATACGAGGTCGTTTTTGTAAAAATATCATTTTTTCAAATAGTATACTTGTATATAGCGTCGTTATTCTTGTTTTTTTGTTTTGCCTCTTTGCAGTGATGAAGGTCTCGAGGCCAATTTTTTGTGGTCTCGGTCTCGTCTTGGTCTCGATCTCGCGCTGGTGGTCTTGGTATCGGACTCGTGTTTTTTAAATTGGTCTTGAGACTGGACAATTTATTGAGATTTTTATTACTTGATGTTATTGTGATGAATTTTACAATTTGGTTAAAAACGTCACTCAATTGACAGCAGCTATCAATTAAGTGTCGTTCTTAAGTCTGTTTTGCCAATTGTTACTTGAACCTACTTTGCCTTAATTTGAAGTCGCAAAAAGCTTACAGTAAAACTTTTTTAATCTATAGTTTTGCGACTTTCATACGTTTATTCCAATGAAAATCTTTATTGTAATTGGGTTATCTGTTACAAGATAATCCGATTTCAAAAAAACTTTATTTAAATTTTTCTTTCGGAAAAAAACAAGTTTGGTAATGCTTTGAATGTTTGTACTCACACCTTTGCCCGCAATCGCAACAGTATTACAGTAATAAAATTTTTTAGTTTTTACTTTGATTTTAATGATTATTTTAAATTATCTTCCATGCGAACTTGGATGGAATAAAGTTTAGTCTACCCCTTTTCCCAAATAAAAATACCCTTTCCCCAAAAAATTAATTGCTTTGATCTTACGTATTTTTTTTCCTAAATAATGCGAAAAAATTATTGTTGTAACAATATTTATTTAAGCAATAGTTTAAACGCCATATTAATTCATCTATTAATTATAGCCCGCAAATTTTTAAAAAATATAGAGTTGATAACCTCTCAGTCACAACGTTTTCCCACCTTTATAGTTTGTTTGTTTATTTTTTATTTTGATCTTTATATTAATTCTCCTGCCTTGCTGAAAAGCGTCGAAGGCTTTATACTTATTACCCCGACCTGCTTCCAAAGATGCCAAGTTATTGCTGTCTAGTTAAAATGTCTTTATTTTGATTTTTTAGTCATATAAAAAGATATGACTGAAATTTAGAACTGCTTGCCAAGACCACCAAATGCCGTAAAATGCCTTTGTCAAGCACACAGCAGAATGGCGCGAGTAGGTTTTGAACCGTAGCCATTTTGATCACAATCACGATGTTCTAAACATTTAAACACGCTTCCGACAACCCGTTTGAAAACAGGTTAAAAAGTAGGTGTATCCGCGAAAAGGAGGAAGGTTGGGGGTTAAAAAATCTCCATAAATAATGATGGTCAAAGGTTCATTGTAGCACTAAGATAATTTAAGAATTGTTAAAATAAAATAAAGATTTTTTTTAATTAAAAGAAAATTAGGACTTTAAAACAGTGAAGAACAAAAAAGGTCTTCACTTTTAAATAGCTTTTAAAACCAAGTGCTTCATTTGAAATTTTTTTGTTTTAAACAAGATTTTTCACTTTTGTTTTATATTTGTCGGCAGCGTTATTGAATGTTAAAAGCGTCGTGATTGTTGGCGAATGTAATCGAAACCTTCGCGGTTTAAAGCCTGCTTTCGCCATTCTTTTGTGTTCTTGGAAAGACATTTTATGTCACTTTCCACTGCTTGGTGGTCTTAGCAAGCAATCCTAAATTTTAATCATACCTTTAAATAAAACCAAAAAAAATAAAATAAAATAAAAATTTCAACCGTTTAGCAATATCTTGGCTTCTCCAGAACAGGTTAAGGTATTGCTTGTTAGTTGCTCTATATATTGCGCTTCCGACAACAAAGAGTCAGGGAGTCAGGAGGATAAAAATAAAAGTAAAATATTAATATTAAAAATATATAAATAATTTTATTTTTTTAAAGAAAATTTTTAAAAGTGATTGTCTTTTATTAGTTGCACCAAGCCTTACTTTTGTAAAAGACATTATGGATAATAGTAATTCTATTTATGGCTCTTAACCGTTCCCTCTCTCTTAAAAAGGTTTGCGTACACCACTGTATAAATCTAATTGCTTAAAACCAAATATAAAATTGCTTTAAAGTTAAACAGAAAAGGTGTTCTTATGACGAGATAGAAAAGGACAACGTTCTAAAAACTTCTCCAAATAACCTACCCAAAGATACACAAAAATAAACATTGGTATTACCGAAAGAAAAATTAGCGAGTGCAGTAGTTAAACATTTTTTATATGTGCATAATTTGTCATTATTTTTAATCTTTTTGAGTTGATTGATTAGCAAATTCTATTCTATGTAAGCCAAAAATAGCCAAAGTAAAATCGAATGTCAGCAACATGCCAAAACAGATAGTCGAGCTTACCATATGTTTAAATAAAGTTTCAACCATTAACACGATGACTGTCACTTCAGCATTTTTGATTTTTCAAAAAAATTTTTAATGAATATTCTGCTTTTTTCAACATTGGTAACCAACATGCTTTGCTTGTATCGGTTTTCTTCTGCTCTATTAGAAAATTTTTAAAAAAAATAGTTTAATGATGCGACCACACAAAGTAAAGCGCTTTCCAACATGTTAAAATCCTTTTTATATAATTTATATAAAAAAATTTATTGATTTTGGTATAATTGAAAATGGACTGTACTTTTTAAAGAATTTTTGGTTTCGGTCTTGGTCTTGATCTCGTTAATTTCTTTTTCTCGGTTTCAAACCTTAAGTTTCGAAATTTGCCGGTTTCGATCTTGGTCATGATCTCTAAAAAGTTATCGGGTCTCGGTCTCGACTTTTGTGGCCTCGACTACATCACTGCTTCTTTGTACTGCTTTATTTACAATTTGTTTAGCAGTTTTTTTATGCGTCATTTTAATCCTGGGACCATCTGACTTGATAGTTAGGTGTACATGATTGTTTTGATGGTCCCTGCCATTGCACTTTGAAAATCCGGATTGTGGCTGGGTGCCTAAAAGTTTTTTCATCAATGTTTTTCTTCTTTAAATTATTTTTTATTGGCGTTGGCTAAATAAACTCTTTCCTTTTCTATTATACAATTCTACAGTTACGTTAAATGGTTAATAAAACACGAAGTTTTAGTGCCTAAATTTTAAAATGATGGCGTTAATTGTTCCATGTGCGCTTAAATTGGAAAAACCATGACACAAGATTGAAGTTTTATTACATCTCGTCAGTTTCATGTGCTTTTTTTAAACAAAACTTTAAATTAAAAAAATATTAGCAAATGTTAACCGTTCTTAACTTTTTAAAAATTTTTATCTCAAGGATTAGCAAGTTAAGATATTCAAAATTTGTAAAATACTTTTATCAATTCTAGAATTGAACTTGGAAACATGATCAAAAGATTTTTTGCGAATTGTTTTGTTTTAATAAGTATTCTGCACACTGTCAAAACGCAATTGCCTTCGATAATTGCACAAGATTCAATCAATCAATCGCAAAATCAAAACCTGCAAGCACAAAGAATCCAAGAATTAAATGACTGCAACATGACGCTAAATAACTTTCATAGATATTGGTATAATGATTCAAGCTATTTGTTTCAGTTTTTATCAACTCTTAAATCCATGAATTGCCCACAATTTAAACAAGAATGTGAACGGAAAACATACTCATTGTCTAAATTTACATCTTTAATGTACTTAAAGTTTTGTAATCATGTAGAACTGCAAGATAAGTGTTTTAGCACATTGAAAAAAATTGTACAAAATCACTCACAGCAAAATTTATCTTTGGCAACGTGGAAAATACTTGAAAATGAATTGGAAAACATAACATCCTTTAATATTGACGAGTTGGAGAATTCTTGTGTACAAATTGCCATGCTTAAAGAAGCAGAAGCCAATCATTTTGTGGAAGTAAAAAATCTTTTTGTTCCATTTTGTTCTTTTACTTGGTGCGGGTTTGACAAACGAATGTTTGAAAGCAAAAAAATTTCATTCTGGAGATGCATGCCACAAAGGTAGTTTGTTTTTCAAACAAAGCATTAAAAGCGTTTCTCTATAAATCTAACACATAAATATTTATCAATTTAATGGAATTATAATTTGAATTTGAACTTAATATTAATTTGTATTAGAAATACACCAATGTTTTAACTCTTTTCTTGGTACAAAAGTTTGATGAAATGTTTTGTAATAAATTTTATCATTTGCAGATGCCGGGCCAATGTTATATTTTTTATTGCTTTTTGGGCCATTCTAGCTGTTGCTATTGTGTTCTGCAATCTCATGGTTATTATAGTTTTCCTGATCAACCGGAAACTAATAAACGCTCAAGGAGTTTATAGACTTTCGATGGTGTTTGCTGATCTATTGGTTGGCTTAATTGTGGCGCCAACGTTGGCGTATCAAACTTTTCAATATTATACTCAAAATCTGCTACAAAAAGAATTTAAAATCTCTTCCAATTACTCTGTGAGTGAAGCAAACACCCATTTACAAACTTCAAACTTCAAAAACATTTTTTTATCTCAATCGTATGTAAATTTTTTTGGATTTATTACGCAAATGTGGCTTATCTCTTCTATTCTTACTTTAATGTTAGCTGGTGTTGACAGGTTCATTGCTGTATATCGTCCGATATTCTACGTAAACTTTGTAACAATTAAGGTTACCTTAAAATTCGTAATTGGAGTTTGGTTGATTGCAGGGTTGATATCACTACTACCAATTTTTATAAATACAATACAATACAAATTTTATGTTCCCATTATAATTGTTGCAGTTGGACCGTCAACGCAATTTTTCTATTTAATCGTCCTATGTTTGCCTTTGGTTATTATGTGGTTCATTACAGTTGCTACTTTGATGTTCTATAAAATTCATATGAAAACTCACGGATATTTAACAAATAATCAAAAATACCAAGAATATCTAAAAAAAGAATCAAGGCTAACGTTTACTTTAGGAATTATTGTTGGTGTTTTTAGTATTTTTGTTTTTCCGTGTATTATTTATCTATTAATAGTTTCAGTTTATCAAGGCCCAATAAAAACGTCTTGGCTAAATTCTGTTGGTTCATTCGGTTATTTTACTCTTATTTGTTTGCTTGCAAACAGTTTATGGAATTTTTATGTTTACAGCATAAGAAATAAATTGTTTAAAGTTGCTTTGAAAAAAATGTTTCGACGATTTTTCAACACTTAATTTTTTCTAACACGATTTTTCAACACAGCATATAATTCAACATTCAAGTAAATAATTTTGAATATTTTTGAAACTGAAAATCAAATATTAAAAGCAATTGCTAGAATTGATAGAACTTAACAATGTTTTAAAGAAGATATATTTGTATTTATACAAATAGATTTTGCTTTTCTTAAATGCAAAAAACTATTTCTAAAAAAAAATTTGACTAAACCTATTGGCCATAAACAAAATAAAAGTTTTTAATTTTTACATTCTGGCATTATATAAATTTTAAACATAGATATTTATGTCCGCATGCTTTTTTTAATCTACTAAACTAAATATTATACTTATAAAGGTTAATCTTCGTATTTAAACAGAGTAACTAATTTTTATTAAAAACGTTTTTAAAGGGTTGCGCAAATAAATTTTTTTTAAATACCGACAAAATCACAAAATACTCTGTTAAGCAAACTCAGCTAAACATTTTCAATAGTGCCCAGGAATCGTTTACAATCATATTTTAATCACAGAAAAATTTGCCTTTTTTCAATATAAAGTTAATAAGCTTGTTAGTAAACATCATTTAATAGTTGCTCTTATTGACACTTTTTTTGTAGATTTAAATTAACATTAAATTATTCTTAAGATAAGCAAAACAACTTCATTTATTTTTTCTTAGTTTATCAGAAATTTAAAGTAAGAGTTCTCTTTAAAAAATAAAATTCTAATGAAACTAAAATTCGTTTTTACTGAAATCAAATATAGGTTATTAAAAAAGCATATTGATATTTCATAAAACCGAAAAAAAATTGCATTAAAGTTCTTATACCTTTTTTGATTTAATTATACTCAGTCATACAGAAAACGTTAGCAAATAAAAGTGTGCATTAGTGTAGTTAAAAATTTGTCATAGAATATAAAATAAAGATTGATTTCAACTTTTTTATACAATTTTTCAATATACTGTATAGAATTTGAATTTTGATTATCAATTCTATTTTCTATATTATTGTAGATTCAGATTATCAAATCTGTTTGATAAAACTGATATTTTATTGTCAAAATTCTAAAATCTAAGCTTACATTTTTTGACATTCCAAATACTTTCTCGTAAAATGAATAATTGCTTTAAAATGCAATTGAATTTTTTAGGGCATCTACTTACTCTTTGAAAAGGTCTTCAAGGTTTTAAACATTTTACACGGTATATTGTAAAGAAAAATTTTGCAACGTAATAGAAGCTATAAGTGTGAAAACAACAAGCATTTAAATTTTACTTTCACTTTATAACATAATTGTGTTTGAACAAGTAAACGCGTCGAAAACATTTTTTTTTTGATAGTTGTCTTATTGTTTTATATTGTGTTGTGTAATTGCTTTTTTAATAACTTACTTAGCTTTTGAAACAATGACACAATCATTAAATTAGCGCTAACGTTTAAGTAATTATTTAAACCGAATTTCAAAATTATCAAAACGTTTTTGTCTGGTTGAATTTTACAATTGTTTTACGTCTGATTTGTTTAGACCAATTTTTAAGAAGCCGAGAAAACGCCATAGTCAAATATTAAGTTTTAACTTGACCGTGTTTTGAATCCGTTATCATTTTTAATACTATGCTGCGTTGCAAAATTAGCTTCAATTATATTTTGTTTCTATTTAAAGTTCTTTGTTTTTTTACTTTTATATGTCTTCAACGCTAACCAAGCATTGTAAAATATTTTTTTCAAGTTTTTGTCTCTTCCTTGCTTTAAACCGTTGTAATGTATTTCACTGCGCATCTTCATTTTGTTACATCTTCATTCCTTCTCTAAATTTAAAATGTTTTCAAACCATTTTACTTTTACAAGCATTGTTTTTTTTTGTATCTAGACAATTATTCGAAAAGAATCGTTATCCGGACAATTATTTAAAAACAAGAACCAACATTTTACGAAAATTAAGTTTAAAGTTAGGATTAAGTATTCATTAATAAAAAAAAATCGATCTTCAAACAATTGTCCGTAATTCGTTTGGTTTAGGCTGGCTTTTTGAGTATTAAATAGATTTATCTGTTTAAATACAATTTCTTTTCCAATTTGTATTCATTCGTGCCTTGTTTGTGTTATAGAACTCTGTTTTAGTTTAACCGAGTGAAATTTGTCTGAAAATAATCAGAAACAGTTTTGTTGTTGCATCTGTTGGATCGCCGCGAGACTCTGTGCTTAGTTCATATATTTTTGCAAATCAAATAAAATTCATTATGTTTTCTATCGGTGTGAGAGCTGCTGAATAACATTTCACCAAATAAAGTTTTATTTTGGTTTTTACTCACGAAAAAGAAATAAACGATTCACTGTCGTTTCTTGATTTGTTGGTCGAAAAGTCTGACAAAATTTATTACTTCAGTTTATAGAAAACTCACATTTACAGGACAGTATACTAGTTGGGATTTATTTGGACTAAAGAAAAGGAAAACTATTCTTATCGGCACTCTTCTTCACAGAGCTCTTGAAATTTGCTCTCCTGAAAAGTTTTCAAATGAAGCCAACAAAATCAAAAATAATTTACAACCGATTGAATACCCAGAAAAAGTCATTATTTCAGGAATTAAGAAAAAAGTTTCAAATGTTCAAACATCCAAGCGATTCGGGCCTGAAAAGTGCCCGGTATATCTATAATTACCTTGGATTGAAAAAGTTTGCCCTAAATATGAAAAACAAACAAATTCAACAGTCAGCAACTGTTTTGGATCAGTTTCGTCAAGAATAGTTTTCTCTTCAAAAAAGATCTTGCCTTGTTTTTGAAAGGATGTTTTGCCCGCTCATCAGCTAAGCAATATTGTATACAAATACTTGTGCCACTGTAATAGTGTGTACGTAGGTAGAACGTCCCATCGATCAAAAAAACGAATTTGACAATACGTCCCAAAATTCATTAGAAATAAAATCAAACTTTAAAGAGATATTCCCAGACGTCAGTGTAAATCCACTCAAAACGCACCTATTTCGGATTCGCCTATGGGTCAAAATTTGTTAAATTCGCCTATGGGCCTATTTTGGATTCGCCTATGGGTCAAAATTAAATAGTATAAAACTTCTGAAAAAGCGCATGTGCTATCTAAAGAAATTTTCCAACAGTTAAAAATTTTGGCAATAACAAATTAAGTTTTCAATTAATATTGGACAATTTTAGCATCCTTTTATGTATCATTTTGCAAACTTCTTTTATTCCTTTGCAAACTTCTCATGCGTTAAACGATATTAATATAATCGCATTTAACTAAAACGGTGTTCGTGTTGGTTTTTGCTTCATGTTAAATGGGTTGCATTCTAATCATCAACTGTGAACCAAGAACTTTTGTATAGCTGGCGTTATAAAAATAAGTCACCAGCATGTTTTGATATTTCTACAGTATCCAAAAGTAGAAACTATTTATAATGAGTTAGTGCAGTTTTTTCATGTCTTTTGTTTTTCTTGCAACTTGTTAATCTTCTCTTACATCTGATTGTAGGCTTGACGTTATGCCCACTCCTGAAGTAAACATACGGTATGGCATAGATCAGTTTACACTAACTGTATAAAGTAATGCAACCTACAGTCCAAAAATAAGAAACATATATACAAGGTGATCGCGATCTTCCCGTCGTTTTGGAATTATAAATGAAAACGATTATTCCTGGTTGCAATTTATGAAATAAACTAAATATTGATACAAAATGAATTAAAATAGGTATGGTGATGTCAAATGCAAATGCAAGCATCAAAAAAGCAATGGTGATGTCATACAATTAGAAAAATAGTAATGAATGCTTAAAGTTTTTGCATTATCTTTGTATACAATAAACGGCGGGAAGATCGCGATCACCTTGTATATATATCTAAATTATCTACTTGTCACAGGGGATCAATATTAAAAAAAACTTTAAATTATAGTTATACAAGGCATGCAGTATAAATAGAAAAAAAAAATGTACAGTGAAGATATTTAAATTGCTTAGGAAATTTATATAACTTATACTATCTTATCAAAATAATTGTCTTGTGTTAACATGTCATCAAATGCAGTTTGCAGATAAACAATAAAACTTTCAGCAGCTAAGAACATTGTTTATTACATTAAACTTTACAAAATAGTTTGATTTTCATTCTATCAGAAAAATATTAAAACTGCAATATGCATTTAAATAGATACAAAAATTCACAAGCCTGACTTGTGTTTATAGAAAGTTTCAAAAAAACTTATTCCAGCTTAGCAAAATATTTCAACTTTCAATAAATTTGAATTAAATTTATAGACAAAGCATATGTTTAAATATGACTCACTTCTGGATATTCTGTAACAATGTCCAACTTGAAATCTTGATGGAAACATGAAAATGTTGATTTTATTTTCAATTAAATGATTTCTTCGTAAACTGTTTAATTAATTTTTGAAAAAATATACATAGGTTATTGCCAACCTAGGAAGCGATTTGTTGCAGCAAGTTTTACAAATATAATTGATCTAAAATCCAAAAAATAATTCAAAGGTAAATTTCAAGTGCCTTATATCACTTTTCAAGATAACACCTTTATATTATATCACTAAAACACAGAAAGCAAATATGAAATGACCTTTATGTTGCAACCTTGCTGTACCTTAAATTAAATTCTACCTTTTATCATTGATTACTTAATGGCTTTAAAACTCTTTGACAGTTAGTTCAAGTTTAAATTAATTTTGATTGACTGACAACTAGTATTTTTGAATACTAAATGGAAACAGAATAAACTGCTAAAAACAAATGCTCTTCATTATCAATACACCGGTGTTCATTGACAATGCTTTTTACAAAACTAATAGCTAACCAAAAAATATTTACTAAAAGTTTGCATTATAAACTTGATACAAATACTTAATTGTACAAGACTAGTTTGGTCTTATTTGTAAAGTATTTTTATTCTATGACATTTAGCAGTTGGAAATAGCTAATAACTTTTTTGTTGAAATCCTTAATTACTAAAATTTACATAACTAATTCCTAAACTATAAGAACACACCTTAACCTTTCGCTTTTGGCTGATGATATATCTTTATGCTGATATAAGGTTATATAATTTTGAAATCGACTGTGAAACTTGAGATAGTTTTTTAAGAAATACAAAGCAGCAAATTTGTAAATAAAATTGATGTGGACATTATAAATCAAAAAATCAGTAGAACCGAAAACATTTTTAATTAAAGTACTTGCTTAAAGATTAAGACTTCTTAATAAATCTAAGTAATTCAAACCCAAAAAATGAATCTTGTCATTTGTAAAAATCATAAATCACACAAGGCAATGGCAAACGTTTATACGTATAAGGTGCATGAATAATTTGCTAACTCTTAGCATATTTACTTGTTTATTTCAATCACAATAAGATCCATATTATAAACACACACACAAGTGACACAATTATACATTTAAAATTTGTAAAATAAAAAAAAAAATTGAAGTTTAAAAGAGAGCTCAACAAAAATCCAAAGGGGTGTCCATAAAGTATCTTTACAATTTAAAAAAATTATTACAAAGTGAAATGATGAGGTATCGCAATGAGGGTTGTTTTATGTTAATCAGTATTTCATAAAAATTTTTCCAATTGTCTGGCAGCAGTACGGATGGACTTCATAGGAGAACGTTGAAAGGCTTGCCTTACACGCTCGATGTTTTCTTCAGATGTTCTTGGTCGCCCACTCCTCCTTGTATCGAACACTGTCCCTGTCTCCATAAATTTCTTGTGCCATAAACGAATTGAAGAATGTGATGTTGGGTCTCTTCCATACTTACTTCTGTAGTTTTGCTGGGTTTAAACATCTGATTTTGTCTCAATGAACCAGGACACAAATTGCGCTTTTTCCTGAGGGGTAGTCATTTTATGGGGGTTCAGTTCATATAACTCAATCATTAAACATAAAAAATTTTAATTAAAAGATTTTATCTGAAACAATAAATTTTAGTGTCAATAAAAACTTTATGAAATACTGACTAACATGAAACAACCCTCATTGCGATATCTCATCATTTCACTTTGTAATAATTTTTTTAAACTGTAAAGAGACTTTATGGACACCCTGTAGATTTTAAATTTATTTAAACCAAAAAAAATCAAAAAGCTTATCCTTCCTGTTTAAAAAATCATTACAACTTATCTTAATTTATATTTCATCAAAACACACCTCAACATTTTTCAATCTGTTTCATCCTGTTTAAAGAATCACCAGAAGGTCTTATTTTCCTTATGCCATGACTTAGACCAACTAAGAATCTGTTGCAGTTAAAGTCTTTTCTCACTTCTAAAAATTTTAAAAAAGCTACGAGCTGTTGTTTGTGCAGCTTTACCTTCAGACAAAATTTGCATTGTGATGTCTAAAAGTTACGTGACTTTTAATGTTTGTTTGTTTTTAAAATTTTTGGCTTGCAACTCCGCAGAGTTTTCAAAAAAATGTTAAAAGTACAGAATTGTTGAACTTCATAGAAAAATAGAAAAAACTTAATTTTTTTAAATTTTTTTCCTAAAAGCTTAGAAAAATTTAAAAACTTACATTTTGAAACTTTCAAAAAATTAAAATTTTTTTTAAAAACTTTGGGGTGTTGCAGCTTTGCAGCTCCTCAATACAAGCCGCCACTGCTCTAATCTATCATACGCTGATCTAACTTTATGTTAAAGTTTACTATAAAATTCACAAAAATTTTAGAAGAGATAGTTAAATATTTTTTATTATATATAAAAAAAAAGTTGGTAGTTCATTGCTTTACCAAAAATAGCCAGTTGTTTGAAATGTTTCTAATTATTTTAAATTGTTTTGTCTGTTTTTAATGTTTTGTTTAAGCATCTGCTAAGAAATTTAGAAATAAAGATTTATTCCAGAGTTTTCTTGTAGCAAATTGGATTAAAGTGTGTGTTTTTTAGAAATACGAGGTATATCCACTTTTTTAGACTTGATATTACAGTATTTATAATTTTGTAAAAATTAGTCTAACCTTTATTTCTAATTTTAAATCCCAACCACATTGGTTTATCAGGAATCAGGATAATCTACTGATAGAGCGAGACTCATGGCTAAATCCAAAGTAATCAAACAAATTAATCTTATTACCATGTAAAACAGCGATAAAAAGATAAAGTTTCTTCTTCAATACTTACAAACATGCTAATTTGTTTACAATAAAAATGAAATAAAAATCCTATTACTTTTTGTGTCTATTGCAATAAAACATATCAAACTAAAAGCCCAGTGGATTTCCGTAATTAGCCCATGTAGCATACAAATCTATTGACAATGCACACCCTCAGATCCATTAACCATGACTGTTAGGCCTACATTTTTTATGTTTCTAGTATATTACAAATCAGTTAACTTTTAATTCCCTGGTTTGCAAACAAATGACAACAAAGCAAATTAACTCTTTATGTTTTGAATTATTTTTTTAGCGAAAAAAAATTTTCTGTCTATGTTGTTGTTATTTAACAATGTTATGTAAATACAAAATCATATTTTTGTTTCTTTAAAGAAATATTTTAAGAGGACATATATGTCCTAATAGGCCTTTAGAGCAACTTTCTTTTTTCTCTAAAGCGCCATAAAATTTTTTATAATAAAATAATAATAATAAAGTAATAATAATGTACTAATCGGTTTTTTTAGTACTTTTCTATAGATTTACAAAACAAACCATAATTAAGGTAACCTTAATTTTTAAAGATTGAAAAGTAAAAATTGTAATTGGATGTGATTTTAAAAATCTTTTTTTCATTGTATGAAATTAAAAAGCAAGTTTTTATTTATAGAACAGCTCAAATACACATTTGAACTGGTGTAGTACATGAAAATATTTTGCCGTTATGCCCAATCATTTTATTACAAATCATTTATTTACCAAACAAACAGTTTACTAAATATATGTATTTGTTATGAACAGTCCCAATATTCTGGTAAGGAACTTAAACAATTCCGTTTCGCTTGTCACACTAATTACAAACACTTTCAGGCAGATGCTCAACAAATGTTGACCACAACAACTAGACCTAGTATCCCGCCAATTTATAGCTGCTACTGCTGTGCAATCTGTACCTGCTTTCAAAATATCTTTAGCGCTTACACTTTTTTTACTAAAGTTCAGAGTCAGACTTAAATTTTTAAAAAAGGTGGTCTACATGCCTGCTTAGACCCATACTAGGTAATACCTTAGCAGGCCAAATATGTAAGTATTTAGATTTACATAAACTAGCTTTCAAAAAACAGCTTGGTATTCTTGTTTACATGTATAGATCGTGCAAGCTACAAAACAATATTTAACTCCTTTTTACGTCGGGTACAGCTTGATTATCATCTAGAGTTATTTATCTAATAAATGCTACAAAATTGTAAACAACTCTTGGTTTATTGCATACCAAAACAAAAATTAAAACCCTAAATTTTATACCAAGACACAAAATTTCAATTTATATGGTATTTTCCACATTTTTCATATTGCATAGTGTTGATTTTCCAAAAAACTATGATTAGGTTGAATTGGAATGTTCTTTTTGTCATAAGTTTGTGGCACAACAGAAAATTACTGGCCTCGCGAATACAAGATTGCGAGTTTGCATCTTGCTCAAGGACTTTTGTACTAAAGATTACAGTAAGCATTTTTTATGCTGCACCGGAACTTAGCTGCATGGGTAATGACATCCACTCAAGTGACTTTGCTCTGATAATCTTTGGAAAAAGGTTCTTAAATAAAATGATGAAATTATTTATTTATTTATTATAAAAATGTCAAATTTTATACTTTTTTTTTAGGGTCAGCATTTTCATTATTTGTAAGGTGAAAAATAACTTAATTTTTTGGCTATCTGTTTCTATTCATTACATTGCTTACAAAATTTCATTTGAAAAATTTGCATTTGAGTCTATTTTTTAGCTCTAAAGACCTATTAGGACATATATGTCCTGTTTGAAAAATATTGAATAAAAAAAAAAAAAAAAAAAAGAAAAAATATTCTAAAAACCTAAATAATGATAAACGTACACTATAAAATAGAGAAACAGAAAATAATTTTTAAAGTAAAAAAAATAAATATTTTTACCAGAATATATTAGTTAAAAAACACTTTTTCCGCAAAATTAGAATTTTTAGAAAATATATTTTTTAAAATTTCTGTTATGTGATATATAACATGGAGTAGCCTATAAAATATGTTTTTGTAATAATCAATAAATGTAAAAGTATTCTGAATTGTTTTCATGGCAATTATTTTGAAATTAAGAAATTTATAGAAGTTTATTGAAAGGGGACACATATGTCCTAATAGGACATAAAAAGCTAACAACAGTAACTTTATAAAGCATGTTTAAAAACTATACAATTGTTAACTAGAAACTTTTTTTTGTAATACTATTCATACGTCAAATTATCTAACACAGACACTCGTGGTCCCTTACAGAGATTTTCAAACACTCGTAATCCCTTGCTCAAAACATCAACCAAAATTCAAAATAAGACAAAAAAAAGAAAAAAGTTTATCGCTGGGAAACTGTCTATGAGTTTGTCAATTTCGTCGCAAAAGTATAATAAATTGAAATTGAAGTCCAAAATTAGGATTTTTCTTGTGGTCCCTTTGGAGGACCCTAGGGCCTCTTTGAGAAACCCTGATCTAACCTATTACACAATAATCTAACCTTAAGCAAACTTTACTATAAAAGTCACAAAAATTCTTACTATAAACATTCGAAATTTTTTTATTTTATATAAAAAAAAACTATCTTTGTCAAAATAATTAATTATTTGAAATTGCTTTTTTGTCTTGACATTTTCAAAGAAATTTAATAATAACAATTTATTTCAAACTTTTCATATAGCAAATTGGATTAACGTGTGATTTTTTAAAAATAGATCTATTTCTTCAGACTTGATGGGACAGGATCTATAATTAAAAAAACTAGTCTGAGGTTTGTTTCTAGCTTTAAATACTGACCAAATTTATTTACAAGAAGACGGAAAATGTACTCATAGTTAAGTCCTATTGCCTTCTAAAACAGCAATAAAAAGATTTTTTTTCCAATATATTAGAAACTTAATTTAGTTACAATAAAAATGAAATAAAAATTTTATTACCTTTTGTGTCTATTGCAATAAGACATACCAAGCTTAAAACCAAGTAGATTTTGGTAATAAGCCCTTTTAGCATACAAATCTACTGAGCATACACATTTACAAATTTACTGACTATAATTGTTAGATCTACTTCTTTTTATTACGCGTATTATCAGTAGACTCTTTAATGACAAGTTTTGCAAACAAATGACAAGAAAGGAAATTAACAATATACTGTATAACTTCATAAAGCAGCTTCAAAAACTATATAATCATTGACTAAAAACTTATTTTGTGATACAACTCATACGACAAATTTTGTAAACTTCTGCATTTATTTAAATAAAAAATTTAATTTAAACTGAAAAGAAACAATCTTTACAGTTAAAAATTTACAACTTTATTGCATATGTAAATTAAAGTTGATACTAATTGATTGAAAGTGCTGTACTATACAGGCTTAAATATAAAAAAATCTTGATGATCCCGAAATTAAATCGTACAATTTAATTAGTTGCAATTACCTTATAACCTTTTTATAATCAGCTACTACAACAATTGATTTCCGTTAAAACTCATTATAAACCATTAATATGATAACATTAAAATATGGTTTTTAACAAAATTAAGGTTTATTCTTCCCAACTTTTCTGTAACATGAAATGTAAATGGTTTTATCAACCTGCTTTAATTAACAGTTTGAATAAGGACAGGTTTTAATTTCATGGCATTTAGCATATTCAAAATTAGGCGTAACATTTTGTAAAAAAAGGCGTAATATTTTTAAGGGATCCGTTAAAACATAATAGTTTTTAAAAAACTTTGCTTCGAACTCCAGGTTAGTTGCAAAGCTTTGGTTTTTCTTATTGGACCAAGTGTTTTATTATTTTTTCTTAGTGTGATTATCAATTTAAAAAAAAAGTTAAGAAACTTAATTATTGAAAAAAATTTTGCTATATATTATCACAACCTGTAGTTGCCAGGTTCTATAAAGTAATTGCCAGAAACTTAAACGTTTAATTTCTAGCAAACTTTGCACAAAAAGAATTTACATAGTTCTCTGTCTTATTGTAGAATTCATTGCTGGTGAGCTATCAACTTTACAGACAGGTTAAAAAAACTTTGAAAGCTGGTGTATATTTTCACAATGTAAAAGAGAAAGACTGCTAATAATAAATAAAACGATATATTAATTGAAGATAGTTTGTGTTAGAAGTTCAGGTTTAGATCGAGAAACAAAAAATATTTAAACATTTTTTTTTCAATATACATTTTATCTTGTTTAGACATCCTGCCAGAGAAAAAAAAGGATAAAAGTATTTCAAGACTATAATGGTATTTGCTAAAAAAAAAATAATAATTTCTGTGGTTTTCGAGGCTAGGTATTCGCGAAATTTACAAATCATTTTAAGTGTCTATTAATTTATTACAAACTGTAGACTGCAAAATGTAAACGTTCCTTATATAGAAAAAAGTTAATTTACTCGTAAAATAGTTACATAGCATACGCATTTTAAAACAATTTTATTAGTAAAAGTATAGCGATAAAACTGCAGTAAACATTATTACAAACTATAGGCTACAGAAATATTTGTAAAGAAAATATTTTTGTTTGTTTCAACAAAATAAATGATATAAAAGATTTTTTTTGTTGTAAATGGATTTTTAACTTTTGTAACATTGTTTAGTCTAAATGCAGTTTCGCGATTTTGTCAGTTTCACTATGATTTGGATTTTACAATGCTGTTTAATGGGTTTGGTTTTAGTCAAAAACTTTACTGCAGTGGAAAGCAGCATTCCTATGCGTGTCCTGGGTTCAAGCAATAGCTTTCAAATAGATGAGGAGCTTACCTGCGACTTCATTGTGAAAGATTTCCGCGCAAACTGGTATCGTGGTACTCGATATTTGTCGAAGTTTTTATATGATCTTAAATTTTTAAATTGTTCCCAGTTTGAAGAACAATGTTCAAAACAAACATACCGATTTACTGAATTTACTTCTCTGATGTATATGAAATTCTGCAACAAATCAGAGCTGATGACAAAATCCTATGATAAAGTAAAAAGTGGGCTTTTGGAGCAATCAAATAACTCCCAATCTTGGAGCAAGCATTTTAATAAGACAACAGTAACATTAAGAAAAACGAAAATAAGCAAACCATGTTTACAGTTAGCAAAATATGACCAAAATCAAGAATCAAAATTAAATCCTCTCTTTGAAATAGTAGACATTTGTGTACCGTTTTGTTCTGTCATATGGAGTGGAATTAATCGTAATTTTTCTAATCAAGAAAAACTATCTCTTTGGACAATTATGCCTCAATCGTAAGTACATCAGTAAAATTTCCACCCAAAAAGTAATTAAAATTTTGCTTTAATTAAAGCTGTAAATTTTTTCGTAATTAAAACTAACTGATCTAGTTATATACCTTTATTTTACTAAATAAAATATTTGAAAAAATAAAATCGGGAGTGTGTATTTATATTTGGTTCAATTAACTTTACATTCCAAAATAATTTAAGTAAAATGAAACAAGAAACAAAATTTAAAAATATTAACTCATCTACATTTTTTGTTATTACAGCTGTCAATCAAACATCCTGATTTTGACTGTCATTTCCGCTGGATTAGCGTTAACAATTGTAATTTGCAATCTTTTGGTTCTTAAAGTTTTTTTGACCAGCAAGAAGTACATCAACGCTCAAGTTGTGTATAGAGTATCGTTAGCTTTTTCAGATATTTTGGTCGGCCTTGTAGTTTTTCCAAGTTTTCTATTTAATTTGTTTTACCGCTTGAAAGAAAGTGCGATATATAAAGCTTACGAAGGCACCAATAATTTTCGAAAAAAAAGAAACAATTCTAATCGGATTGGCAATTATCACTTAAGCGCAGAAAGTGGCGAATTTACAAATTTGACATTACCTGATATATATCTAAATTTCATAGGATTTTTTACTACAATTACAATAATTGTTTCCGTTAATACTTTAACAATAGCTGCCGCGGATAGATTTGCAGCAATATATCGGCCATTAAAATACAAGACATCGTCGACAACTGCTATAGCTCGCTACACGTCAATAGCTATTTGGTTGATATCTGCTTTGATAGCAGTTTTACCTTTTGGAATAGATGATTTGTGGTATACGACCGACTGCACTACAATTGTGTATGCTGCTGGAAAATCTGCAACAATATTTTACATTTTGACGTTTTGTGTTCAATTGTTGATTTTCTGGTTTTTTACTACTGCTTCTTATGTTTTTTACAAAAAGCACAGCAAGAAGTTTCATGATTTACATGCAAATAGAGAAGCTCAAAAAGAAATAGCGCAACACATAAAACTTATGGGTACTCTTGCAATAATAGCTTGTGCTTTTACAATAACTTTAATCCCAATTATTTCATTTCTTTCTTTATCCCTTTTACCAGAGGAACGTTTTTTTGAGGTTCTAAATTTTAATTTTCAAAACTCAATCAACTATTTTCCAACTGTTCAAGTATTTGTGACAATAATATTTTTAACCAATAGTTTAAGCAACTTTTTTGTTTACAGTGTTAGAGATAAAAGATTTAGAAAGTCTACAAAAAAATTGTTTTTTAAAAATACTTTGCACAAAATACAAATTTCCAACAAACCAAACAACACTGTTACAACAGAGTAAATGAATTACATCAAATCATTAAGAATAGATTTGTTTTACATGGATTTACTTTGAAGGATAATTCAGCAATGAAAAAAGAAAACATTTTTTCCCAATCAATTTTGTTGTTTAACCATTTAGTTGATTTACTTTACTTGTTGTCTTTTACATCTACATGGTCACAAAAAATTGTTAATATTATATTAGAAAAAAATTTTTTTTATTTGGTATAATTGTTCTTTTTCAAGCCACTGACTTCTTTGACTTGCCTGTTTTTTTTTAAAAAAAAATTATATATTTCACTGAATAAGTAATAAGTAACAAAAAATTAGAAATATCGATTTTTTCCAGTATTAGTCGCTGCTATAAAGAGTTATGAATCCGTCTTGGCCAAAGCTTTCTATGACTTGCATTTGTAAAGTTATTGCACCGGAAAGAAGGCTGAGAAATATATGCGACATCTACATTGTTTGGCTTGTTCTTTTGCTGATTATCATACTGTGTTTTGTTGTATTTTATTAAATTACTAAAACGAATACAATTGGTATGACAAATTTTATTGCGTAGTCTTGTAATTATAAAGAATTTAAATTATTTGTGTTTTATGTATATTTTTACATAAAACAATTGAATTTTTGAAATGTTCTTATTTGTTTTATTACATTAAAATTTCTTTTTTAGCAAATTTGTTGGTCTAAAATTGTTTAATAAAGTTTGTGTTTTTGTTTAGAATTTTAAAATCCGATAGGATAAAACTTAACGTAGTTCTTTTAAAATTATATTAAGCTGGATTATCTTTTCTTGAGTTTCATGTCTTGCTTTTCTATTGTATAGCAAATACAGCGACACATAACTCATTGCAAATCAAACAACCAGACTGATGAGCACAATAAGTCTTTTTCTAGCCATCTAGTGGGCACGGCAACTGTCGCTAATCATTCCAAACTTTTGCTTTATGTAGTTTGTTTTAACCGCCAAATCATAAAGCGTATAGCATATTTTGGTGATTTAAATTTGAATTGGGATTTTAAAATTAGTTTAAATTTTACAATTTGTTTACTATGTAATGAAAACTAAGCTTTTGCCATTATTAGGCTAGACTTTGCATGTAGTCAGATACTGTAGTTATTTATTTAAAAAATTCTCTGAACATTTCGCCGTAATTTTGCTTTTAAAATTTATTTCAGTCCAATGTTACACAGGCTAAATTTAAAACTGAAATTAGGTTGACAACTAAACTATTTTGTAACTGTTTTATGGAAAGGATATTTTCTTAATTTATTTATTAATACAAATAGAGTTTTGGCAAAGAGATTGTCAGCAATTGCAAAAAACAGCCATATTAGATTTAATTTTCTTCATTTTTTTATAAACCAAGCATTAAAAAAAAAATTATAATACAAAGAAAACGATCGTCTGAAAACATTTGTATTATAATTTTTTTTTAATGTTTGGTTGATAAAAAAAGGAAGATTGTTAAATCCAATATGGCTGCGTTTTGCAATTGTTATGTAATTTACAAATTTTAATCATTTATCTATCTGTGTCAACATTTTTCTAGAAATAAGTAGCATAATTACAATTCTTGTTTTAACCCGTTACATTCCGAATTAAGACGCAGTAATATTTTTTATGATTTAATCGCCTTTTTCTGTCTCTCTTACACTAATTAAGATGTATTGAAAAGGAAAAATTAATGCTGTCACCCAAAAGGTGTTTTCCATGTAGGTCACAAATGGGGATCATGGAATGTGCTGCTAGCAAATTCAAGCATGTAGAAGATATGAAGCCATGGCGATGACAATAACGAGTTTCTACTAATATTCGTAAATGAACGTTTTACTTCTGAAAAATAATACGGTTTTCTGAAATAACTGGCATAATGAGCTAAATAGACCAACCACTAAGGATACATAATATGGTTCTTTCCCATTTCGGGGCAGCAATTTAGCGACGCGCCGAAAATTGCGTTTTTTTTGCGAGTTGCGAAGCAATGAGCCATGAAAAAACGCAATTTTCGGCGCGTCGCTAAATTGCTGCCCCGAAATGGGAAAGAACCAAGTATTATATTTTCACCAGATTTTGTTAGAGTACGTGAAGACATTTAGTTTTTCCAGAACAAAATAGAGCACTGAAGATGAGGTAAAAGCAAATAAACTTTGAAGGCACGGTTAGACGTGTTTTGTTTTCAAAAACTTTGGTTTTGAGATTTGAATGAAAATACATTTTGAAAATACACTTGTCGAAAAGTAACAGTGTTAGTGAATAGTCGATACAAAGCTAAGATTGCTTGTGGAATGCATTGAAGCAATCTACATGAAATCCGGCATTGCAGGTGGGGCATTGCTTCCGCGCATTTGCTTTGCAAACTCTGCATTTCCTTTGCTTTCCTCCCGGTGTTCTTTCGATATGATGCTCTCCTGCAAGCATCAGGACCCGTTGAGGTAAATGCACAACTTTGCGCCCTCTTCCAGCCGGCAATTGAAGTCCAAGTAGTTGTTTTGTTGAGCGTATGTCAGACTTTGTTCTGCCATTATGTCATAAACTCCTTTTGTCATCAGAGAGAATATCTCAAATTTAGTTTTATCACCATGAAGAGCTATCAAATTTTCTCGAGCTGGAGACGGATCGTACACGTTGCTTGTGATAGAGCAGTCTGGTTTATTCTTGGTTACATTCCAAGCTACTTGAGTTGTGGCATTTTTGCTCCTCTGCTTTGCAGAAACACTCGTTTTCCTCTTTTTGGAAAGTTGCTGTTCAGTAGGATCAACAACACCTGACTCAGCTCCGTCAACAATATTCTGCAGGGTGTTTTCTTGAGCAGTTGGTGAGTCTTCTGAAGCAGTTGGTACTAGGTCAAGAGCATTGCATGAAACTTCAACAAACCCTGGAACAGACACAACTTGGCTTTCACCAAACCCCAGCTCCTCCTCATCAGCAAACTCTTCTTCATCGCTGACAGAATCAACTTTTTCAGGAGGAAGTTCAACCACATCGATCGTATCCACATCTTCCAGCAATTGGACATCAAGTTCCTCAATATACTCCAGCGCATCGTTAACGGAGAAAAGTTGTTTTGACATCTGAAAAATACAATACATTGTATATGGTACATTCCATGATCCCCAAATGGGACGTTGTTTACATTTGTTACTATAGCAACTGCATGAAATATCATTCGCACAAAATAAGTATTCTTACCTTAAATAGAGGTTCTTTGACAGGTAATGGGTGACTTTCAGTTCACAAAACTAACTATTGTTGCTATGGCTACTAATAATGTCTGCAATGAAAGCATGACGTCATTTCGCTAATAAACAACTTATAAAAAACAAACTAAATAATATCGTTAGCATACAATTCTTGCCTGTACACATAATTTTGAGTCAAATACTGCATTTTAAGCACAAGTTTTCATCAGACACAAGATAGCTTTCAGTCGAAAATCACCTTCGGAAAGTGATCCCCATTTGGGGATTATGGAATGAAACGGGTTAAATTAGGCTATATAGTTGCACCTGGTTTGCTTATAGTGATTATGTGTATTTTTATAAGTTTTGGTATCTACAATATTATTCCAGTCAAGCTGCATGATATAATGAATTTCAGTTAAATTTTGTTAATATGTTGTGACACTTTTATCCATTCAATCGCTTGGGAAAAATAAAGATAGCTTATCATAAATATTTACTCATTGCCTTTTGATAAAGTATAGCTTCTTGTAGCCTTTATCGTGTACAGTTGCTGGTTAAAATTAATCAAAAAACTAAAAATATTTTAATAATGTAATAATTGTTTTTGATATCACACTTTTCTGTTTTTGAATAACTTAGTTTTTGCATTAAGTAAATTGATATGTAAGTATGTAAGCATTCAAGCTCATTGTAAATTATCAAAATAAATTTTGCTTTGCTTTACAAGCCTATATATAATTACCTCTGCTTGTGATGGTGGTAGTAGGTTTGCTTTTAATATATTTAACTATTAAATATCATGATTCAAAAGTTTTTAGTGCATGTGCATACTTGTAGTTAGATTAAAATGTCTCAAAGTGCACAGGGTTGTGCTTTTAATTAAAATTAAGCACTTATTTTCCAAAAGTGTTTTTTCTCTTAAATTTATTCTCCGATTAAAATGCGCGTCAGGGCTAAGTACTGACATTACTGACAGGCGGTGGCGTACGCAGAAATTTTTCGCAGGGTTGGGGGTTGCGAGCCGTAAGCATGATTATTATAAGTGATTCTGGTCATCAGCGAAAAGCTTTTTCAAAATTTCGTTTAAAAATATGCTTTTTAGAGCACATTGCAATGACATGAGTTTTTCGTTTAACCATAGACGCTACTACTACATATCAATAAAACTTTTCTTAAGTTAAGCTCACTTATATAATTGAATTATGTCAGCTCAAAAGAAACTCAATTTTAATAATAGTTGTTATAACAAAGTAGTACGCTACCAGCCTACTAAATTATGGAGACAACTCTTTTGATACAGCTACATATTAATTTCTATTTGAATAAGATACTCTTGGTGATCACAAGTGGACGAACAGACTATTGTATTTTTAATAAATTAAAATTTAATTACACGAGAATTTGATTCAAAAATATTCGTCTCTAACTACACTCTGCATTGCAACTGATTTTAATTCTATCTAGCTCAATGTTTCTTAAAGTAAGCCTTGACTCTTTAAGGAGGAATTCATAATCTGGAGAAAAAAATTTGAAAAGATTTTAGGTTGGTTTAAAAGTTTTTTATTAATAACAAAAATTGGCACGTTCTTTATAATTGCACCTTGACTGCTCATAAAACTTGTTTTGCTAAAAAAAGGACAATTTTTTAGCTTTTTTGACTAAAACCCTATTTATTTTACACCCCACGCCGTTTGTAAGAAAAAATTGTAAAGAAAAAAAATCATGAGACCGAGAAAAGGTTGTTACCATTGTAGTAGAAAACGGCATCCACTCCGGGTATAATGCAAACACGATTAAAACCGGGGGTGGTCCTTTTACTAGCCCAGGATGCTCTACGGCATGGATCAGGTGCTGGCAGCGATGGTGTGAGTCAGCAGTTGGTTTCGTCAGCCAGAACTGTTGGAACTTGTATTCCATTCAGTGCCCGCTGTATGGGGCACGTTACTCGAATATGAACTGCGGTTTGTTCAGTGGTACCACACTCGCAATTGGGCGAGGGAGCAAGACCCCATTTCTACGTGAACAAATGGAATCTCCCAACATCAGTCTGCAGGCGATAGAGCTTATCCGAAGGCTGTTCGGGGCAAGCCCATTCCAACAGCCTAGTACTACTTATGAAAACGAAAGCACGGATCCTAAATATAAACTCAAATTCCATGTTCCATCAACAATTTGTCCACTCGTCAACGCAGATGCCTAGTTTGCCGAGGTCTTTTAATAATTTCCGCACAACTAAAACAAACCGGCGCCTAAATCTTAGTCTCATTTAACAAGGATCTGAGGACCACAAGATGGTGACTAAACATAAGCAATCTTTTCAGTTTTACCAAAGATAAGATGGGAGCAGACATAATGGTAAAATTTTTGTAAAAATGAAGAACCATTTTCGTTTAATTTGCTCATTTAGTTTTGGTGTAATACTCGTATATTTTTTTCCTTTTAAGCTTTATAAACTTTTGACTCATACAGAAGAAGTTCATTTATTATGGCAATCTGATAAGTTAAACTACTTTTCATTATATTATAAGGCTACATCTCATTTTAAATTCTTTTTAGGGTGCTTTTACATAATTTAATCCAGGTTTCTTTTGAGACATAATACGTACATAGCGGAGTAGGTCAGGCTTGCATCTCATGCGCAGGCATTGTGATAAAACAATAGAAAGAGAGACAGACAGAGAGAAATCTGTTTATTTGCATCAAAATCTTTTTAATACATTAACGGTTAAAACAAACACAATGATTTTTACATATTAAAATTTAAACAAATTGATTCATAATGATAACCAATTAACATTAAACCAATGATATAATGCAGGTTTAACTTTAAAGATATGATGCAGGGGTGGGAAGGGACAAAAAGTCATTTAATCACTACTCGCAAATATAGAACACCGGTATTTACAATAATATACAACAAATAGACATCGAACGCGAAGCATAGAATACCGAACTTTTTAAATATTTTTCGGTTTTTGGAAGTTTTACTCAAAGGTGATCTGATAGTCGTACATCAGCTGACTTTAGCGTAATTTGGGTAATATAAAAAACAATTTCTACTGTATAATGAAATCGCTGATAAAGTTTAAAAAGACCAACGCGCGGTAACAATAAAAACTTATACTATACTATTGTACCTTACTTGTCGCTGATATATTATTATATCTAAGTGCATATCTCTTGTCACCATTCTTCAAGGGTAGGGGTCGACCCGTGAAAAATAGAACCTTTTTTGTCTTCACTTTAAATTTAGAAAAAATAGAAATTTTGGTGGAGTTGGAAAAGATAACTTTTTTTTTAGTTTTCACTTGCTTTGGGGACGAAAAGTGAAAAAGTGGACACAATATCAAAAGCCATGATTTTTTTTTTTACGTCATCATCCAAAATTTGAGACGAAATTACAAATTTTTCTCATATCCGTGAAGTGCTACATGATCAAGATTCGGGCAATCGTTAATTAAATACGTATAGACAAAATTGTAACATTTTTCAGCTGGTACGGCTATGTGTATGGATCAATCACATGTCAGACTTTAAAGTGTGGAACACAATTAAAGTCAAATATCGTAAAAAAATATGACTGAAAAGCTTCTTGTGCCTTCAATATATTCAATCGAACGAGAAAAACACTGAAGTATTAATTAGACCTTTTAGAATCGGTGAAAATAACATATCACTGTTCCAAAGCACAAAGGCTCCTTCGATTTTGACCAATAGTTTGACCAAAATGGGTTAATTACAAACAGTCAGAACAAATACAAGTTAAAAACTATTTTCTGATAACCTTTTCAAATATAATGGAGAATCGACTACAATAGTTTTTGAGCAACATTGCCCAAAACTGTCCAATGAATTATATTATTATTTGCCAACAATAAATTTTTTGAGAAGATATATTTTGTTGCCTTTTTCTGTTTTTTTCAACTTAAGAACACCTGGATGCTATTTTTTATGTCAAATAATGCTATATAAACGGTGGCCACCAGGATTCTTAATAACAAGTCAAATGACTAAGTATAGCTTCGTGTTAAAGCAATTTACTGATTTTTGCTAGATACCATCAAACTTCGCTATAATTAAAAATTGTGTCCTGTGTTTTACTCTTTCCGAAGTTCCTCAAATACATGTTTTGAAAAAAATTTCAATTTTTAATTTTTAGTTTCAATCACCACAAGTTTTAATATTTCAATTATTTAGTTATCATTTAGTTCAACAAAAATTAAACTTTTATTACACGTTAATGTAGACGCCTTCCAAGATTATTAATATAATAAAATGGACTAAGTTATTAAAAAAAAAAGATTATTGTGAAAATTTAAACAATCTCCAATAGATTAAGGCTAACTAATTTTTGTAAGCAAATACTGAAAAATATACAGTTGAAAATTCGTTACAACTAGTGATATCTCAAGCAGATTTTTGATGGGAAACAAGTTAAGCTCGTCAAAACTACGTATGACTTTTTAGTTTTTTTAATTTGATTTTATTGCATGCTTAATAAAACAATGAATGAATAAAAAAACAAATTAATTAATTTTATGAATGCTTTTCTGGTGAAGTTCTTTTGAAACAATAGTTTAATTTTTGGCTGTAGCATTAAGAAAAAATACAAGTCTAAAGTAAAAAAAGTTCGCAATAACTTTAATATTTTATTTCAGTTATGGAATATTAAACAAAAAAGATTTAAGTAATAATTTAAGATCTGTATTTTGCCCTCTCTTAAACAAAAAAATTTAAATATTAATTAAAGATCTGTATAAAAGATCTCTATGGGCCTGATCTACAACAGGAATTGAATCCGCTCACATCGTTTGAGTACAAAATTGTTTAACTACCTACTTGTCTTCTAATAACCTATCTTTTGTTGACTGATAAAATTTTAACCAGCGGTTGCCAATCACCGGTTTGTGAATATTTATATGGACCATGAGAATTTTGGCAATTTTTTTCAAATTAAGCAAATCAGACGTCCTGTTTTGAAAGGAACAGAGATGAAAAACCTCTTTTTTAGTTTTTGCTTGTTTTTTTCAGAACAGATTTAACCTCATTTCGTTCAACGATTTGACGTAAAACATTTAGACTTAGTTAAAATTTAGTCCTAAAATTTAATTAAATTAATCCAAAACTGTCGAAACCAAACCAGGTCCAAACTTGTAATGAGTGATAGATCAATTGTAGTTTCTTGTATTTGATTATGTATTTGAATAGATGTATTTGTATAGATGTATATAATAAACAAATTTTTATAAAATATATAGATATAATATACTTATATAAATTTGTATAGATGTATTTGATTAAGCATTTGAAAAAGTTTTAATAAACGATAGTCTATAAATTGAGTGATGTTTAGCTGGGAATTTTGTTAATTAAAAAGGCAATTAAAAACAGGTTTTCTCACTTTTAATTGTCGGGATACAGTTATTTGTCGCAAGCAGGAACTATGTGAGAAAAGTGGGTAAACTTGGATATCGCCATCAGTTGGTTTCGCGGACAAAGTTGCTCAACTAGTGAATCGTGTTTGGGAAATAGGTTACTGAAAACATATCATAATGTGTAAGATATTGTTATACTAGATGATATTCATCATTACATCTAGTATTTTATTTATTTACTAATAACAGAAAAACGATGGTTCCATTACGCTTGCAATAACCGGTTAACGATTTCTCCGACCAGCTTTGAGAGATGTCGAAGCTTTGTTATCTGATTAAAAGTCTTAGTTGGTTTTTAAAATTTTTATAAAGCCATAGGAATGTAAGTTAGTGTTTCCTGGTATAAGTGGCTAAATGAAGAAATTGCGTAAAACAACTTTGCCAATGACGTATTACATAAATAGACAGAAGTTAAATAGAGACTAGATTAGTCATTGATCGTCACTTCGTACCTTTCGGTCATAGTGCCGACATTTAAAAGTAAATAACGGTCATAATAAGTACTTTTTACCAGGGTTAAGGAGTCGGAGTCGCGGAATCTTACGTTTCTGGGAGGAGTCGGAGTCGGAGTCATTTTTATACTTTTGATGGAGTCGGAGCGGGAGTTGTTTCTTTTAATTTTACTGGAGTCGGAGTCGGGAGTCGGAGTTGCTTTTTTAGATGTGCAGGAGCTGTTATTGTTTTTTGTGACTCTGACTCCGCTTTAGGCTAAATCAAACTTACACGTTCGCTACAGCTGGTCAAACGTACCAAATCCATAAACAAGCATGCGCTTTACACGGTGGATACTTTTCCGAAGACAGTGTCGCTTTTGGCCCCAAAATTGAAACGCCTCTCAATAGATTGCTACCTTAGCGTAGTAAAGGGCTTTGTGTTTTCCATGATTCTAAAATCAAAGCCGTCTGGAGTTTTCAATTTCTTTCAGGGCTACCCATGGAGGTAAGGTCGAAGGTGAGAAATAGACCAAAAGCAATCTAACAAATGTAGCAAAATAAAAAGTCCAAATGATAATATTCATACTGCATCGACCGTCGCGTAAGATAAAAATGTGCGCGTTTGGACTTTAGGCAGAGGGGCCCATTTGCAAAGTAAGCTACATTTTCCCCCACAAGCTGACCGTAACTGGAAACGTATCAATGCATTCGCTACGCCTTTGGCAAGGCAAATGGGGGCGGGGCACAGTATCTGTACTCAAGTTGGTCCCAAGCATCGGGATTTTTGCATGGGCAACTGGCACCTCACTTCACGCAATGGAAAAGAACAGGAACTGGTTTGGGAAATAGAGCAGTATCTTCTTGATATTGTTGGAGTTTCCTCTACCAAGTTTCGTGGCTCTGATACTGTTAAGTTAAATAAAGGCTAGAAGCTTTTCTACTTAGGTGTAGATGTAACCATGTCTGCTCAGGCCGGGGTAGGCATTTTTGTTAGCTCTCGCTTGGCCCACTGTCTTACTGACTGGATCCCACTCGAGGAAGGGTTTGTCTCCTTAAGCTTAGGCTACAGGAGCGGTAACTGTACATTTTGCAGATGTACGCACCAAACGCTGAAGCACATTACCAGCCTTTTTTAGATGAAGTAGGTGTTGCTTTACAGAAAGTAACATGTGCAGAATCAATTGTCGTATTGGGTGATTTTAATGCACACGTGGGTACGGACGACAAGACATAAAAGGGTGTTATCAAAAGAAAGGAAGAGTCTGATATTAACAGAAACAGAAGGTGTTTGCTACCGTTCTGTGCCACCAACGGACTGTGCATAATGAACACCTTTTTTTGGCGCAAGGAGATTCACAAGTACACCTGTACAGAGATACGGTGGGACAGCGTTCTATCATTGATTTCTGTATTGTCTCAGCGGACTTGTTTTCTTCTGTGGTCGATGTTTGTGTTAAAAGAGAAGCTAAACTGTCTACCGGCCATCACCTAGTCGTCTGCATTCTGAGAGACTTGAACCATCCAAGAACAAGGAAATGATTCAGACCACGAATAGCATACAGAATAAAGTCGGAAATACTAACTTTTTTGAGAAATTGTAGGAATATGCCAAAAAGGTGTATACATGCTTTGTAGACCTTAAAAAAGCATATGACCGTGTCCCAAGAGACATGCTATGGGCAGTACTGTTGGAGTATGACGTGAGATGTCAGCTATTAGCTGCTATCAAAAGGTTGTACAAACAGTCAGAAGTCTTTGTTCGTATTAATGGCATGAAAACAAAACCTTTTGGTTTTTGTAAATATAGCTACAACAGAGCTGTGTTCTTTATTCTCTTCTGTTTATTATATACATGGACAAGATAGAGAGAGAAAGTTCCTCCAGTAGTGGCGCAGCAATTGAGAAGTGTAATGTTCGGTGCCTGCTGTTTGCAGATGACATTGCATTGTTAAGCTCGAAAAAAGTGATCTTCAATATGCATTTGATCGGTTTTCTGATTCATGCTTGGGTGCTGGAATACAAATCAGTACGGCTAAAACTGAGATTACATGTTTGTCAAGAAGCCCTGTTCAGTGTTCTTTTCTGAAAAATGGAGTAACTCTACAGCAGACAGAGTTGTTTAAGTATCATGCAATGATATTCTCGAGTGATGGTAAACAGGGCAACGAACTGGACACACTGATTGGAAAAGCAAGTGCAACCAGCTTTACCGATGAGTTGTAAGAGAGTTGTGTTTTACCGATCAGTTGTACAGAAACGAGAGTTGTGTACAAAAGTAAACCTTTTTGTTTTCAGATCAGTTTTTGTTTTCTAAAAATTTCCCAGGAATATATGATTGCGTATGCAACATTGAGGTTATTGCAGTTAAAATCGGAAAAGTAAAAACAATCACTATCATAACGAAATTGGAACTTAGCACCTGATTGTCAAATTATAGCAATTTTAAAAATGTTAGGGACTGTACCGCTTTTCTAGGTTCATTCCTGGTTGCGGGGCGGCCCGGATTTTTATCCTTATGATTATCCTCCTGATTCGCAGGAAAGCGACGGAGGCGCGATTACATAAGGCAAGCAATTATCCCGACCTGCTTCCGGAGATGCCAAGATAGTGCTGTCCGCTTAAAATTTAATAAAAATATGACTAAAATTTAGAACTGCTTGCCAAGATTACCAAGCAAGGGAAGTGCCGTAAAGTGTCTTTCCCAAGGACAAAACAGAATAACATGAATAGGTTTTGAATCGAGACTATGTCGATCACAATCCCGACGTTCTAAGCACTCGACCATGCTACCGACAAGTTTTAGTTTCATTCCTTATTTTACATTTTTTGAGTTTGTGTATTCAATTTTGTATTCTATGTTTAAATACAGTCTATCGGGCATTAAATTATTAAAATTTTTTGGCTTTATTTTGTAATTTGCTCGGATATTTTTATCAAGCACTTTTTGAAGAACTGATATCTTAACATCATACAGCTCTGGCTACAGATTTTAAAAATAGGATTTACTTTTTTCTTTTTCTTCAAATCTTTAAAAGTATGACTTAATCAAGGATGTGGAATTGGAGTCGGGAGTCGGAGTGGCGAAGTCGTACATTTTTGGGTGGAGTTGGAGTCGTTTTTTTATAATTGCTGGAGTCGGGAGTCGGAATCTTTTTTTAAATGTTTTGGAGTCGGAGCCGTTTTTTTAGATGCTCTGGAGTTGGAGTTGGAGTTGGAGTCGAAAAATTTTAAACCGGTGGAGCCGGAGTTGGAGTCGGAAAAAACTCCTACAACTCCATAACCCTGCTTTTTATTGTACTCGTGATTTTAATTATTCTCTTTACTCGCATGACGATAATGTAACAGATTTGAATTTAGAATAATCGTTACTAAATACAACTTGTTTTGAAAGATGTGATGATACTGCTTTTGCTTAAATTTTTTTATTTTCACTTTATTTTACTTATGTTTTTATAACAAACTAAATTTTCTTCAGAATTATTTTTCAAAACGTTAAACAGCGGAAATTTAGTATAAAAAAACCTTTCTTACAAAATAAAAAAATAAATTTTAAGTTAAACGTATAATCTTGCGATTAGAATTTAAATAAAAACTTACACGACGACCACGTGAAATCGATATGGGTTTTGCTTTATTTTTCATGTTGGGATTGTTTGATCATAAAATAAATAAACAAAAGTTTTGAAGAATGTGTTTTGTTTTTTTGACAATTAGTTTTTTTTTTAACAAAGTCGTACAGACGATTAAGTGTTTTTATCAATTTTATTAGCAACCAATGATGTCAAAAGCTATGAGTTAATTGTATATACTTGAAAAATAAATTTCAAAAAAATACTTCTTTAGTCGGTAACTTCAAAAGCAATTCTACGCCAGAGACATATAATCATCAATAAATTAATTTTAAAAAAAAACACTTTAAACCGACGCCATATTTTTCCTAGCTGAAAATGCAACAAAAAAAAATATTCAATTGAAGATTTCGTAAGATTGGCACTTCCATAGTTGAAATATAGAAAATTGATAAATGAAAACAAAAGACAGTTTATGTTTACATTATTTCTTGTACAGATTTTTTATTAAAAACTTCACAATTTCTACCAATCATAAATGGCTAGACTGTGAATGAAATACTTTGTAATAATAAGAGATAGTTTAAATTAATATTTTAAACCTGTTTAACTACGTGACAACTCTTTAAAAAATAACATATTGTTCGTAACGGATTAATTCATAAATTCGCCATAATCTTGAAATAAAATGTAGTAATTTTAGCAAATTTATGGTTTACCCCATGTTCTTCCACGAAGTATCAACTAAAGTATAAATTTAATGCAGATTAACGTCATAACCTTGTATCTTGATTCAATTAAAATAAATATGATTTAAAAGATAATTACATGTTTTGCAAATAGTTATCCGCCAAAATTGAAAGCTCTTAAAGAATAGTTTAGCTTGAATAAATTTAGTAATCTAGTTGAATATCAAAGAGATGTGCAATAGCCATAGAGTATATTTTCATAAAAAATGTCTCGACAAAGTTTTCTATCGTTTATACGTATAGTTTAAAAAAGCTGCCCAAATGTTAAAAACTTAAAATGAGATTCTTATATTCTTACAAAAAATAATTTTTAATTTTTTTTTGAGACAATAAAGTTTGTTGCTTTAGCAAGATTTATTGAAAGTGTTTAATTTTTGTAGCAAGCAAAAAAATTAAATGATACAGGTGAACAGTTAATCATTCTACGTAAGCTACGGTTTAAAAATAAATAAATAATCGCTTTTGATGTTTAGTTTCTTCAATCGATCGATAAAACTCATTAAAAAAAAGTAATTTGACTGATCAACATCAAGAAAAATTACCTACTTGGAAGCAAAAGTACTAAGTTTTTTCATTTTGTCCAATATCACATTATTACAAGGATTTTCAGCTTTCTATATATATTATAGAAGTCTTTAGTTCAATTTTCAAAAAAAGTTGCTCAGTGGATCCTTATACAAAAATATGCAAACAGAAGACCTTTTTTTGGTCTTTACATCTTTGAGCAGTAGAATTCACTAACTTTGTGCCTGAAATTTAGTCAAAAACCAGACGAAAAGGTTTTTCTTTTGTTCATAAAACAATTTCAGTGTTTTTTACTTCTATCATGATGCGATGATCTTTTTTGTGATATCTTTTGTTAACTGAATTGCCTTGTGGACCCCAAACTGTTGCCACAAACCCTCAATTCAGTATTTATTTTCTTTGGAACCCCAAATTTTTGCGCACTCCGGTTGAGAACCCTTGCACCATTACTTCATTGCTTGCCTCCGCATCGCGATAATTTTTAACAACCAGGAAAATTCCAAAGAAATTCAATTTCGAGCGAAATATCAATTATCTTAGCGGAATGCAAAGAATGGTCCACGTTACTTTGAAAAAAAAATACCAATAGGTATTATTTTCCAAAAAGAAATCTTAAAAGGCATTTAAAAATTAAGTTAATAAGATAAAAATATTGCCCTGGAAAACAAAAGCTAAAAACTAGACAGCATTTTTAACGATTAAAATGTCCTCAGTAAATGCTTTATTTTGCAACATATATAAAAAAAAATAACAAGAATCTTTTTAAGCCCTTATTTCTTCCATGTTTAATTTAATATGATAAGAGAAACGGCAAACTATAATTCAGTAAGAACACTTACTATAATGCAGGGGTTTCCATACTGAAGTATATTTTGACTTTTTTAGGGGTACATTATATGGGAAAAAATATTTTTATTTAACTTAAATTCTGTGTCCGAAAGAAATTATAAAATAGACTCAAATGTCTGGAATTTTAGAATTCAGTAAATTATTTTTAAGTTAAACAGTTTAATGTAGTTAAAGTGTGAAGAACTTTTTTTTTAGAGAACACCATGATTTTGGAGACCTTTTTTTTAGAAAACATTAAGCCGGAAATAAAAAAATCTGAGACTGATTCCATGTGAAGACCTATCTTTTGTCTTCATACTAGAATCTCAGACAATTCAAAAGGTCAGAAAATTGGGCAAAACTGTATTACCCCCAAATTTTTTGGCTGGTATGCCCATGTCTTACAAAAATTGCGCCTATTTTAATGTGGTACCCCTAGCAAAGCATTAAAAATGTAACACAATTTTTGGGATACATGCAAACCTATAAAATGACCAAAGAGTATCGATGAACAAAAAGTTTCGAAAACTTTGCTATATTGCCTATAAAAGTTGTCCCAATTGATTGACTACTTTCCTGATATTTTGTGCGGAATCACCATTACACAAAGGCAGCACGATACCCTGCCGTTTTTAACCTTTACACAACTTGATTAAAGTTTAAATTATCAACTAATTGAAACGAAAATAGATATGGAAATATTTGACCGAAAAATGAATTAAAAATTAAAATGCTTGATTTATTTTACAAATTTTATATGAAACTGAAAGTTAAGGCGGCAGCTTGATTATCAAAGCGTCCGCTTAAAAAATTTAGAGCCAAAACTGAATAAAAGTAACAGTACCTCGATTTTTTTGCTAAAAATTTTGTTTAAAGTATAACGTGAGATTTCAATATTTTAATCTATACATATAAAAAATTAAAAAGTCGATGTGATTACATTACACTTGGCCCACAATAAAAGGTCCTACAATTCAATTATAAATTTAACTTCTACAAAAATTTTCTAGAAAAAATTGTTTTTTCTAAAACTAACACAACAAAGATGCCGGCGAAATTGTTTGTTTGAACATAGTCAACTATCTTTGGAGAGAAAAGCTATTTTTCATAATTAGGTTTTTGTCGAAACAAACTTTCTACCCGTAAAATGGATATGACAGTAGGGGAAGAGCAAAGTTAAAATTTGGTAAAAGGCGATTGTCAGACGCTAGTATTTATTTCTAGAAGCATGATTTTTCACGATATTTTCAAAGGAAAATACTGCGCAAAGAAGTTCTTTGACAATTCATGCAACATTCATTATGAATTTTTATCATGTTTAGAAACGAACTACGTATGTTATTTGAATATGATCATTTATTGGCTTTTCTATTTAATACTTCAAACGTGCCGTGGAGCGGAATACCAAAGTAATTATAACTATAGCGACGGAAACAATCAAACAGAAAAATGGCGTGAATGTGATCTAATCACAAAGGACTTCAGTGCGAATTGGTATCATGGAACAAGATATTTGTCAAGATTCTTACATAGACTTCAGTTGTTAAATTGTTCTTATTTCAATGAGCAATGCTCTGAACAAAGCTTTGTTTTTAACCATTATACATCTCTCATGTATTTGAGATTTTGCAACGAATCTGAACTTAAGAAAAGATGTTATTATGATGTGAAAAGTGTATTACAAGAAGAATTAAATTCAAGCGAATCAAGTTCTTGGAATAAACTTGCTAGTAAAATCAATTTCATGAAAATAAGCAAAGCGAATTTAGAGAAACCTTGCTTGCAAATTGCAATGTATGATCATAGTCAAGTCACCAATCGTTACCTAGAAATAGTAGAAACTTTTGTTCCTTTTTGCCGCATCCGTTGGTGTGGGTTTAATGAAAAGGTTTTCAATAACAGCAATATTTCGGTGTGGACATGCATGCCTCAAACGTAAGTTATATTTTTGCCAAAACTTAATTCACTAAATTAATAGATTAAACTTAATACTATGCATGATAAAGGATAAAACTTGATTTATTTTTTATTAAAAAGACAATTAAAAAAAGGATATTTTTTTCATCTTTTTTTGTATGTTTTTAATGAAATAAATAAAAAAAGA
Organism: Diplosoma virens; assembly: GCA_963680785.1. Lineage (NCBI taxonomy): Eukaryota > Metazoa > Chordata > Ascidiacea > Aplousobranchia > Didemnidae > Diplosoma > Diplosoma virens. The sequence continues at coordinate 25,398,235 of OY796893.1, forward strand.
AGTTAAACACTAAATTAACAAATTATAGGTACTTCGTTGAAATTTAATTATTTTAAATTTAATTTATGAGAATAAATATTTAATTTAGGAAATAAGCTCAATTTAAAATTTAATTGATAAAATAACACAAATCAATCCATTAATCCCATGTGAAATAGTTGCTTACTTTTTTAATATTGAATAAACCGAACAAAAATTTATCAATTTTTTCTTTTAAATTCAACACTATATGAGGCAAAATTAAGATAATTACTCTAATTTTTAAATTAGTTTTAATTGTTTTTGAAGTTTTAAGATAATTTTTTTCTAAACGACTTTAAATTGTAATATTTTGTAAAAATATCAAAGCACGATCAATAGCAAGATGTAGGAAATTATGCTGAAAAAAGATTTTGGTTTGTTTCATTTTTAATTGCGAATAAAAACTATTAAGTTTTCCAAAGAAAGATTTTTTGAAAATAGACACATATTTTTTATACAATTCTTTCTCTCCACGTTTTTAAAACTATTTGGAAGTTAAAACTTTTGAAAACAAGTTTTTTTTCTGATTTCAATAACTATTGTAAGCGAAAAGCAATTTTTTTGTTGTAGAATAAAAAGAATTTTCGCTTTAATCAAGCTTGTTTAACACCTGTTTTACATACACACATATCATCTATTTCTCCTCCTGACACGCAGGACATCGTCGGCGCCGTTAAACTTAGAGGAACTATTAAGCGATTGCATTGACCTGCTTATTAAACAGATACCAAGATATCACTGTCCAGTAAAAAACTTTTATGTTTTTTTTTAATTTTGTAGTTAGTAACTTCACTAAAAATTAAATTAGAACTGCTTGCTATTACCGTCAAGCAGACTAAAGGGCCATAAAATTCCTTTTTCAAGGACACAATTGATTAATGCAAATAAGTTTTAAACCGAGTTCGTATCGATCACTTTGTATTGTCTGCCATCAATCTCGGTGCTCGTATCCACCAAGTTAATTTGCCGAAGTCAATCTCGAATTTACTTCATAGTGTGCTTTTATTACGTCATTATAAAAAATGTAATGTTGCTAAAGTTTTATGACAACTTTTCAAAGTAATAATGTAATAAATTCATTTGAAAAATAATTCTGCCAAGAAAATCATCCTTTTGAGCTGTAGAAGTCTGTTTTTATTTGCACATGAATCTAAATTACTTTCTGTTTTTTTTAAATAATACGACGTTTTTATCTATTTTTATCATATTTTCACTTTGAAACACTTGAATTACTTATAAATATAACAAAAAATTTTACAGATTAAAAAGTATAATTTTAGAACAATTGCGGCTTTGCGATTAGTTGAAAATACCTTAAAAAATATCAATAACTATTTTGTTTGTTTCAGATGTCGAACATACATCATTGTCATTGCTGTCGTGTGTGCTGGTTTTGCTTTGGCTATAACTGTTTGCAATTCCGTTGTTGTCGGAGTTCTCTTTATCAATAAAAAACTTATGAATGCTCAAGTTGTGTATAGAATATCACTTGCTTTTACTGATATTATCGTTGGTATAATTGTCTACCCAAGTCTTTTGTTCAACATGTTTCACCATTTGACTGGAAAATTGGAAATTAAAAGGAATAGCAACATTACAAGCTTTATCCTGTACCAAAACGATTCCAACGTAACTCTAGACCTAAATGCAATTAAAGATAATCAAGTTGTGCGGTCGCCACTGCCAAGTGTATATGGCAATACTGTCGGTTTTTTCACCACAATCACTCTCATCGTATCTGTAAATACTTTAACAATTGCAGCCATTGATAGATTTGCAGCAATCTATCGCCCTTTGAGATATCGAATGATATCAACGACCTCCATAGCTTGGCACACATCAGTAGTTATTTGGTTGTTATCTGTTTTTGTTGGAGTTTTGCCTTTGTGGACAGAGAATTTGTGGTATGTAGTGCGTCGTATTACAATAGTGTACAAAAAAGGCAGTTCTGTTTCTGTTATTTACTTGTTTACATTTTGTCTTCAACTTATACTTATGTGGTTTTTTACTGTTGCTTCTATCGTAGTTTACAAAAAACGCAGTAATGCTCTGAAGAATATTTGTGCGAATAATTTATATCAAAATGAACTATCTAAACATGGAAGATTAATCGGCACTCTTGGATTAATGGCGGGCGCTTTCTCTTTATCATTAATTCCACTTATTTTGTATTTACCATATACATTTTTAGAGGATAAAGACTTATTTAAAATTTTAAAGTTAAGTTCTCAAAATTCTACGAGTTATTATTCAATAATTCAATTATTTGTTACTGCAATTTTCTTGACCAATAGCTTAAGCAACTTTTTTATTTACAGTGCTAGAGATAAAAAGTTTCGAAAGGCTTGTAAGAAAATCTTTTGTAATATTCAATTAAAGAAAAAAAAAACATCCTCAAATCAAGCAACTGTTCAGAGTATTGAACAAACCAATTAAGTTAAAAACGTTTTCGACTGGCATTTTATATTACTTTACAAGTTTACCTATGTAAATGTTTAAAAATTTTATAAAATTGCACATTGCAAATTTTCTACTTCTGCAGAATATTTTGTTTTGAACTCATTTTCTCGCTAACTTCATCGTAAAGTTACCAAAAACTAAAACAAAGCAATATTCTTTCTTTAGACGAAAAAGAAGTAACAAATTTTTATGTTGTTTGTGCATTTTAAATTTTTTCCAAAAATTTTTACTTACTCCTACATTATATTAAAATTTTCTAATCAAGCCTCTTCTCTAAATCTTTCTTCATAGAAATTTTCTTTGGTGCTAGTATAGTATGTATTCTACGTGCATGTTTCTAATATAGCTTGTGATCTAGGTTTTAAATTTTGATTTACGCACAAAAATAAGATTGTCAGACTGACATAAGAATTGAAATTGTCTCTCTAGTGTGTGTATTTGATTAGTGCTAGCAGCAAAACAAGTGCTGTTGAGAACAAGCACTTGTTTTGAATTAACGTAGAGGTTATTCGAAATGAAGAAGCTGTAGTAACATATCTGCGACGCTATCAACTAATCGACGAAGTAGGTGATATTGCTCCATGCAGTAAATACGGTGGAGAAATGTCAGAAAAACAAAGAAAAACTTGTGGTGAAAGCCATCCTGTTTTTCGCTACACAAAGAGGAGATACCAAACTTTTAGGTCCATGTTCCATGGAAAAATTTTTTCATTACACAGACTTAAATAAGAAAGTCAATTATAAATTAACGTTATTTGAAATTTTGGAATTGATCTTTTATTTTGTAAAAGTTTAATCATTGGCATTAACGGAAGAAATGATTGGAAAATTAAGAATGACTGAATGCGACTGGTTTAATATGTGCAGGGAAGTCTGCTCATCAATTGTGTCTGTCGCTAACAGAGACAAATAGTTGGAGCAGCTGAAAATCGTGTTCAGATAGATGAAGACAAGTTTTTCTGGAAGAAGGAAATACAACTGAGGTCGTCTTCTTACAGGAAATCAAAGGCCATAATCTGCTGACAGTAATGCCGATGTTTTAAATAAAAACATCATGAAAAACCTAGCCATTTTCTGGTGTTTACTGATGCCGCTCTCCAGCCCGGATAAATGAGGAAGGTTGCAGGAGAAAAGGCATCTGGCGTAAAACTTTTTCCAAATCATACGAAATGCGGATGAAAAACTATTCCATACCGTATCGGTCAAGGCACGGGTCACCAACGACGCCTCAAGTATCGCAGAGCAGGGCACCTGTGAAAACTATGATACTGCTGGGATTAACGAAAACACGAGGAAAAAGAGAGGAGGAAGGCGAGTAAAGAGGCAGCGGGAACTGCGGGAAAAGAGACGCACAGTCATAAAAATGGTACTTTGAATGTAGGAACAATGAGTGGAAGGGGGAGAGAGCTGGCAGACATGAGAAAGCGAAGGAAAGTAGATGTACTGTGCGGACAGGAAACAAATTGAAAAAAGAGTGAACATTGGTTGTGGCTGCAACTGTTCTACAATGGAGCTGATGGAAGAAAAAATGGGATGGGGATAAAGGTGAGGGAGGAGCTGGTTGAAAGTGTTTTGGAGGTGAAGAGGGTGTCAGTCAGACTAATGGCCATAAAGCTGGAGGTAAAAGGGTCGATACTGAACATAGTAAACGTTAATGCGTCACAGGTTGGCAACAGCATGGAGGAGAAAAATGATTTTTGGAAAGACCTGAATGGGTTGATAGAAAGTGTATCAAAACAAATAGGATATTGCTATGTACTTCTCTGAATGGACATCTTGGCGACGGAAATATAGGGAATGCGGAAGTAATGGGGAGGTACGGCGCTGGAACTGGAAAGGAAGAAGGATGGATGGTTGTGAATCTTATGAAAAGGAAGAATTTGGCGGTTTTCAAAACTTATTTTAAGAAAAAAGACGAACACAGGGTGACGTATAAAAGTGGCGAAAAAATTACCCAAGTATTAATAGATTAAGTGATGGGCAGGAGGAGGGATCTGAAAGAAATGTGCAATTGTAAGGTAATGGTGAATTGGTGCGTCGCAAAGCATCACCGTATGGTGGTATGCTAAATGGTTCTCATGGTGAAAAAGAAAAAAACAGAAAAAGTAAAGCAAAGATAAGATAGTGGAAACTGAAGGAGACAAGCTGTCAAGAAGCGTTTACAAAGAAGGTGACCAGGATTTAAGGAAGCAAGGATAGGTCAGATGATGAATGGGACAAAACAAAGGAAATACTGAGAAAAACAGCTGAGACTGTCCCAAAAAGCCATTTTCAATTTAGACCCATGGAATTGAGATCTAAATATTTTCAACCAATCAAATTTAAAATCTTTTTTTCTATGCTTATAAAAATTCTCACTCAGCTCTCAGATCGATCAAGGAGCACTCTATGTTAGTTGGTCATAGCAAAATTTTTTTTAGCGACTTTTTAAGATAATAAATAAACCAATCTATTTCTTATATTGTGTTTGCAAATACCGAAAAATGAATTTGAGCCTTCGAAACAAAATTTTTATATCATATCATAAATTTTTAAACAAAATTTTAAAATAAGCGTATAAAATGGTATTACAATTAGTGTCTTCAAATGAGTTTCTTCATTTGAGTTTAGCCTGCAAGAAACAATTTTTTTACCTAAACTTGTAAAATGGCACTTTGATTCAAGATTATTTTAATGAAATACTGATTAAATTAAAATGCTATATGGTTTGAGTTGGAAAAAAAAAAAAATTTTTTTTTATTTTCAATATACTGTTTATAATTGGGATTTCGTTTGCTCTTTGCCGTTCCGACTTTTTATTTTAAAATTTTTGGAGAATCATCAATGCCTGCGAGATTAGTAACAGCAAACGTAAACAAGGCCCCATAATTGCATATTAGCTTGAAATTTAAATATACTTAGTAAATTATATTCCTGTTGGATTTGATTTCAGTTTGCAACAAATTTTTTTAACTAAAACTTTTTTAAATATTTACTATTTACTGCAATGCAACAAACCATTGCAAAATAATTTACTATAAAATATATTTTAAATTTCAAGCTAATATGGAATTATGGAGCCTTGCTTAATGTTTGCTATTACTAACCTCGCAGGTATTGGGGATTCTTCAAAATTTTTAAAATAATAAAATCGGAAACAGTAAACGAGATCCCAATTATATACAGTATATTTTTTTTAAAAAACGTTTTATTTTTTAGGTTTCAACTCAAACCATATAGCATTTTAATTTAGTCAGTATTTCATTACAAAACCCTTGAATAAATGTGCCATTTTACAAGTTTAGGTAAAAAAATTGTTTCTTGCAGGCTAAACCCAAATGAAGAAACTCATTTGAAGACACTAATTGTAATACCATTTTATACACTTATTTTAAAATTTTGTTTAAAAATTTATGATATGATATAAACAGTTTGTTTCAAAAGCTCGTATCTATTTTTCGGTAAATTTGCAAACGCAATATAAGAAGTAGATTAATTTGTTTATTATCTTAAAAAGTTGTTAAAAAAAGCGCTGCTATAAAAACTAACATAGAGTGCTGCTTGATCGCTTTAAGAGGTCAGTGAAAGTTTTTATGAGCAGAAAAAAATTTTTAATTTTGATTGGTTGAAAATACAGTATCTAGATTTCAATTCCATGAATACAAAATTAAAAATCGCTTTGAGAGTGACATTTGGAAAACGAAAAGGAAATAGGAAGACATGGTGATGGAATGAGGAAGTATAGGAGAGCATAAAGGAAAAAAAAGGGGCAAAAAAAAGCATGGGATGAAATATGAAATAAAAATAATAAAAAAGGTGTACAAATTTTTTTTACAAAGAAAAGAAGAGTAAGGCAAAAAAGGCAGTTGCGATAGCAAAGGGACTTGTGTATGAAGATTTGTGTGGTAAATTAGAAACAAAAGAATGTGAGAAAGAATTGTACAGATTCGCCAGGCAGAAAGACAGAGCGGGCAAAGATCTACACCACGTGAGGATTATAAAAGATGAAAACGGTAATGAGATGGTAATTTCGGATGCAATGTTAGAGAGATGGAAGGAGTACTTTGATAAAATGATCAACGAGGAAAATGACAGAGACCCTAGGACAGATAAGCAGAAGTGGTTAACGAAGAGGTAAATTGTGTCAGTAGAGAAGTGAAGAATGCACTGAGGAGAATGAAAAAGGTAAAGCGGTTGGACCAGACAAGTTGCCAGTAGAAGTTTGAAAGTGCATGGGAGAAATGGGGATAAAGTTTTTGAACAGTCTGTTTAAAAAACTATTAGTGGATGAACCGATGCCAGAAGAATAGAGAAAGAATTATCCCAATCAATAAAAACAAAGGGTCGCATAGTGGAGAGGTATAAAGCTGATGAGCAATACAAGGAAGATATGGAAAAGAATAATTGAAGCCAGGCTAAGAAATAGTGTAGAGATCAGTAAACAACAATATAGATTTATGCCAAGAAAGGGAACTATCGATGCCATGTTTGCCTTACGAATGTTGATGAAAAAGTACAGGGAAATTCAAAGAAAGCTATACTGTGTATTTGTAAACCTACAGAAAGCTTACAAACGGGTTGAGCTGTGGTACTGTATGAGAAAATCAGGAATGGCAGAAACGTATGTGCGACTTGTACAGGGTATGTACAAGGGGAGCAAAAAAGTGATGAGATGTGCAAAAGGAACTACAGGAAGTTTCAAGGTCAAGGTCGGACTGCACCAGGGATCAGCGTTTAAGTCTATTTCTGTTTTTTTGTGATTACGGATAGGCTAACAGACGAAATAAGGAGGGAACCACCATGAACGGTGCTGTTTGCTGATGATATTGCAATTTGTGAGGAGACCAGGGAAGAAGTGGAGCAGAGACTAGAATCCTGGAGATATGCGTTGAAAAAAGGGATGAAATTAAGTAGATTGAAGACCGAATATATGTGCGTAAATGGAGGAAATGACAAAGAAATAGTGAAGATGGAGCACACAAAAGTGCCAGGAGTAAAGAAATTTAAGTATTTGGGATCAACGATTAAAGAAAGTGGTAGTTGTGAGAGGAAGGCAAAGAAGAGAGTATAGGCAGGATGGAACGGATGGAGTAATCTGTGACCGGGGGTTACCAGCTAGAGTAAAAGGAAAAGTGTACAGTTAGTGGTGAGACCAGCAATGGTGTATGGACTTGAGATGGTGACGGTTACAAAGAAACAAGTAGAAGAAATGGAAGTTGCAGAGATAAAAATGTTGAGGTTTGTTATGCGAGTGACGAGAAAAGATAAGATTAGAAATGAGTACATTAGGGGTACAGTTAAGGTATAACGGTTAGGAATGAAGATAAATAACGGCAGGTTGAGTTGATATAGACATGTCATGAGGAGAGACCAGGTGTATGTAGGAAGAAGGGTGATGGAAAGGAGTTACCGGGAAAGAGAAAAAGAGGGAGCCCGAAGAGAAGATTTATTGATATAGTGAAGGAGGATATGGGGAAGTTTGTGCAAAAGAGACATACATTAGAAACAGGGCGCCATGGAAGAGCATTATCTACTGTAGCAACTGATTAAAAGACCAACCTGATTAAAAGAAAAAGCCGAAAGAGGAAGAAGAAGATGGAAGAAAAATAGATGCGCCATGGGTTTTTGGTCATAAAAATAGTTTAGATTGTTGCTATTTTGTACAAAAAAGAGACCATGCTACTTTAATGCCAATTATTTTAAGACCAGTGCAAGTTGGTTTTGTAAATCACTCAGAAGAATGGTTAGCTTATTCAAATCTGAACAGATTTTGCGCGAAGTTTACCGTAATACACCAAAAATTATGTTAATCCCGAAGAAGTAACACACACGCAGAATATTGAGTGGTCGTAGCTTTAAGCCAAAATTAGAACTCTTAAAAAAATGAGAGGAGTTCCCTTGGAAACATTGCAATTTCACTTGGATTTTATTTGCAGAAGATTTTTGAGATCAAACGAGAATAGTCTTTTAATTGCGTTTTTAAATGATATACGAGTTGTTTACTGTTAGGACATGTTTGCATTATGAATAAATTATCGTATCACTTCTTGTATTGTACACTTGTTTTTATAATGAAATAAAGTCATTGTATTTAAAGTGCAGATCATAAGCTAGGCTGTGTGTATATTTCAGATCACATTGGCTGCGAAGATCACATGCTATACTTGCACCATTTTTTTCTCTTTCTTACTCTAAATTATCTCAATATTGTATTTATTGTATTGCTTGGTTTGTAATATGTACAAATTGTTATATACAAATGTATACATGTTTTTTTAAATGTTCATCAAAAAAAGATGTCAATTGAAAAATCAAGAATATATTTTATCTTGATAACTTATCATGATTAGCAAACAGTAAAACAATCTTCAGTTCTTTATTTGTACTCTATTCTATTGTCCCACTAAACAAATTGCTTAGTATTTGATTACAGTAGCATAGCATAGCAGAAAAAAAGTAAAAACTTAAAGTAAAGAAAAAAAACATTCTTAATAAATAGTACGATGCATTTTCAAAGAGATCACAATGTAACCGATTAAATGTAGTTTTAATGAGTGAAATAGGAAAGTAAAAAAGGGACTAAAACAAATTAACAGAGAGGATGATAATTATGCGACAGACCTGTTTCTGTCTTATGGACATCATCCGGCATAACTTATTGTAGCCTCTAAGGCAAGTAGACAGCGCAAAAAGTTAAGGTGAGAATTCCATGAAATAACTCTCTTATTTCTTCACATTAATTGCTTTGATTAAGTTATGGCAGCGTTTTTGATTCTTAGTGAATTGGAAATTATTTTAAGCTCTATTGCATTCGGTTTGTCTTGGATCCTTTATCATCACCCTTAATGTTTTAAGTTTTTTTGTTAAGTAATTTTGCATTTTTATAGATTGCTTTTTCGGTCTAGCTATTTTACAATTGATATTGAGGTTAGAGAGTAATCCAGAAAAAGAAATAGTAAATTTATGATGTACGATTTTTTAAAGTGATGAATTCTATAAATTTTAAGTTTTTCAAATTTGACTTTTCTAGTCCGAATCTTATTTTCTATGAGCTATTCTCCGACTAGTTTTTTGATGTGCTTTTCAATGTTAGCTACTGTAAATTTTTCCGATGTAACTTATTCCATTCAATTCGACGAAGTCCAAAATTTAAATTTCATAAACCTTTTCAATGCTGCTTCACCCGTCCCTTTCGATAAAATTTATTCCAAATGGTTCGCTGCCATCCAAAATTCAAATTTTCAATTCTGCTTTTGATTCGTACATTTTCAATGTTGACTGTTAATATTTTAACCCGTAATTGTAGATTATTAATTAGAATTTTCATTCCCAAAAGAGTTATTTTATGGAATTCTCGCCTTAATTTTTCGCGCTGCCTATTTGCCTTAGAGGCTACGATAAGTTATGCCGGATGATGTCCATAAGACCGAAACCGGCCTGTCGCATAACTATAGTCCTCTCTGTTAATTTGTTTTAATCGCTTTTTTACGTTCCTATTTCACTCATTAAAACTACATTTAATCGGTTACATTGTGATCTCTTTGAAAATGCATTGTACTGTTAAGAATTCATTTTTCACATTTTGCACCCACTTCGGGCTGGATCCCTTTTTAATGTTTTTTCACATTAATTGTGTTGATTACGTTATAGCAGCGTTTTTTGATTCTCAGTGACTTAATAAATAAGCAAGTATTATCCTTTAAAAAAATTGCACAACATTGCGCTTTTAATTTCAACGATTTTGAAAAAAGTTTATAAAGTGGAGGCGTTTACTTTTAAATAAAAGAAAATTTATCAAAAATACCGATAAGTGTATTTCTACGGAAATATGTGTGTTAATAACCTAAATGGATTGGGCAGAAATATAACCAACGTACATATTTCGACTTTAAGTTTAAGGCATACAATTGATTTCTAGCAGGAATTAGACAAAAATTACTATTTAATATTTCGAAAAACTAATTTTGAAAAATTTTTAGCTTAATGTCAAAAGTAGAATAAGCAGTTGAACTTTAAAAAAACATTAGATCAATACTGACTATATCAACTAAATCAAATTTTATAGATTATAAAAAATTTGATTTATTGCAAATTTATTGAAGTTAAACTTTTTTAAACAAACTACAACATAATAGATGTGCTAAAATAAAATTATTTGAAAAAAAATTGACAATTTGTTTTTTTGTTAAATGAAGCCGCTGCATAATTGCTAACTTTATAGGATTAACTATGGCATCTATAATTTTCAACACTTTCGCGACATAAATTACGTCAGATGGAATTGTTGAGTTTTGCCAGCGGCGATTCGTTTTTCTTGATAAAGCAATTGAAGAGCTTAGTTCTAAATGTATCTAAATCATATAATGTCATTTTGAGAAAATGAGGTTTAAAATTTTCAAAAACCTTACTTTTACAATAGAAATACGCTAAGATTTCAAACCTCTGTGCTATTCAAAAAGTGATTTCCGTACATTATCCTGAAAAGATTTTTTGTCAGAATATTTCTGGCGAGTAAATAAACAATTTTTTTAGCTTATCTCATTTTTTCGAAAATGTGACTTAGGTACTTTTAGAAGCAGGGCCTTCAATTGTTTTATTTGTCTCGCCAAATGATGATTCGGCGAATGAATAAAAAATAAATCACGATTCGATAAAATTTTATTTTGCTGTAGCAAACATTATAGACAGCACAGTTTACTTTAAAATAGATATCAGCATTAGCCCATTAGGAATACTATTCAATGTTGTTTTGCTGACAAGTGGAATTATTTTTCGGCAACAAAATTATAACTTTCACAAATAATCGAAACATAGTAACAGAGCAAATTTTTTTATCATTGTATTTATATTATTGAATAAGTTTGCTTATTGCAGGGACATACAAAGTTCGACCGACACAAAGAGTTTTTGTGGCTTCGACTTTTCGTCTCTTGATAAAGATTGATGCCATTAAATGTTACTTTAAATTACTTTCCCCGTACAATATGTCGAATAAAAATATAATAAATAAACACGTTTCCTTCTTCATTAGTTTTTTTATTTTTATTTGACAGCAATGCAAGATCATGAGTCAAACGAGTTGAGTAACTCGCTCCACATATCTTGTCCTTTTCATGACGTAACAATTCATAGAGTACCTTCTTTCATTTCGTCATTTTATTTTTTACAGGGCAATTGTTAGATACAGAATAAAACTGGAAAAATGCATTATTTATTATTAACTATTATTGTAGTATTACTAAACTTTTAAGGTTTATCCCAAAATGAATAAAAATACCTATTATGGAAAAATAGCAACGTTTCAAGAACTGTGGGCTTATAAATATTTTCTTCATTCCGATAAAGAGCAAGCTTAAATTGTGCGTGATTTGCATGAAAAATATACTAGTTGTAAAAACTAAAATTTTAAGAAACGCTTCCAAAAAATTACAACCTTTGATATTCACTTAGAGGGAAAAGTTTAAATTGTCTTTTATTTGCTGGTTTGTTTTGAATAATATTAGAGTTGAAATTCTGCCCCAAGGCATCAAAATGGTAAAATGTAACGCATACACAAAAAGTTTTTCTAACACTGGTTAATTGCTTTATTGGATGCGTATTTAAAATGGGTTTTGATTTTTTTTAAAAGCTTTTTATCTTTTTTATCTCTTTTTATTTTGTGTCTTCAAAAAAGCGGAAATTGGCAAAAAACTGTACGAGAAAAACATTATATCTAACTATATTTCAAAACTTCAATAACATCAGACGGTGTAACTATTTCGCTCTATAAGGCCTCGTCAGTGGTGTGATGACCAGTACTTGTTAGGGGCTATTCTAATCGTGAACCGAGAGTTGATGGAACGACAATCGATGGAAGCGGCACTGGATCGAAACATATCTTGACCGAAACGACATTTGATCGAATAATGAAAGAAGAGATTTACAACTTTAAATCTGTCCCAATATTGTCATTTTTTGTCCAAAATATAGTGATCTCTAAAAAAAGAGTTTCACTTAGAATCTGTCCCGCTTTTGTCAATTTTTTGTCTCAAAAACATTGTAATCTTTAAAAAAATGTGTCTTCCCTTTGAATCTGTCTGTGATTTCTGCGAAAAGTCCGCAAGGGTGGGGCTATGAAAAAATGCCCCCTCCCTTAAATAACTGATTGCAATCTAAAAAAAATGCAAAAAAATGGCAGCAATAGGCATCAAACGAAACATAACCATGAAAAGAGATCTACTTGTTGCCCCCATAAAAATGCTTTTCCCAGGAGACCTTGTAAAAAACCCTGACTTTGACATTGACAAAAAATATAAAAAATAAAAAAAAACTGTCTTCTTACTGATGGCCTCTGTTTTTTATGAATCTAATTTACAGTAACAAAGAGATTGCTTTATCGTAGAAACATACAAAAGTAAATCATTTTTTTATCAACTGTATTTCAATCAAGTGTCTTTTTGATCAAGTGTCGTTTTGATCAAATGACGTTTCGATCAAGTATTGTTTCGATCAAGTGTCGTTCGATCAACTGTTGTTCGATCAACTGTCGTAGCATCTATTCTAATAACCTAACCAAAACTTAGCGTTTGTGTGATTTATGCTCAATGCAGGTCAAGGCTAAATTGAACGCTTTTGCTGACAAATCGTGTCTCCCGTTCAAAAAGCCGAATATATCAGTTACTTATGACCAAACCATTCTGCCAGGATTAATAGAATGGATAACCAGTGGTCACTATATGACACTACGCTTATTTCATTTAATTACAAATTAATTATAGAGCTATTAAATTAATCAAACTAAATTTAGATTTTTCCCTGGATTTCACTTAATAAATTTGTTATGCAAAATAAACGATCTACACAATTATTTGACTGGAGACGCCGTTTGTCAATATAATCGCACAATTCAACCTTGACCAGCATTTTCTAAATATAAAAACTCAAAATTAAGTTTAGTTTGGTTGTAAACAAGTTCAAGGCTTTATAAAGTTGAAACAGTGTTTTCGTTACCGAACAATTTTAAGCTTGGTAATTGTTTCTTGCTGAGCATATACTTTTGAATTGGTTGTTATATACAATTACCGATACACGGAGTTAATTAGCCGATTTTACTAATAGTGCTTATTGTTAGGTATCTTTTTGTTATAATAAATACATTTTTAATATACACAAATACATAGCAGGTTAACTTATTTTTCCAATTTTGTACCTAAATCTCCACGATTTATTTTTTAATCTTTTATTCTAATAATTTGAACCAAAACATTTTTTTGCAGAGAAATTGTTATCTTTAATTTAATAGACCAAACTTTATATAAAATTTTAAATAATATTATTTCAAGTTTTGACTTTTTTTAGTGCAGTGTGTTTAGCACAGAGTTGTAAATCGGGTCGGACAGTCAAGCCCCTGCATAGCATTATGAAACAAAAGAATGGCCGACAAGGAGTTTATATGTACATGAAATCAAAAATGTTCAACAAATTTATTTAATAAATTTCAAAAAGTTTTAATGCCAACGTTGAATAGCAAGCTAAGATTAATAAAGAACTTAGTGAAAGCTATAGTTAAACACCGTTCGAATGGCTTTGAATTTCTCTGCAAAAAATTTCTCAAACTAAGCCAAGCCGAGTTGAAAAAAGGTTTCTTTGTTGGTCCACAAATTCGGAAAGTTTTTGAAGACCCAAAATTTGAAAAAGCTTTAAATACATAGGATCTACGAGCTTGGAATGCATTTAAAGGGATTGCTTGACTTTTCTAGAAAATTTCAAGTCACCTTCATATCAAGAAGATATTAAAGAATTGCTTGCGGTATACAAAAAGATGGGGTGTCGCACGTCTTTGAAAATGCATTTTCTTCATTCACATCATGAGCTCTTTCCTGAAAATCTTGGAGCAGTTAGTGATAAGCAGGCTGAAAGATTTCACAAAGATGTCCAAGAAATGAAATAAAGGTATCAGGGAGTTTGGAATGGGGGTATGATGGGCGACTTTTGCTGGATGTTGTACCGTGATAATCCAACCCATGCATTTAAACGGAAATCGCATGCCAAATATTTTTAAATCTTCATCTTAGAACTGGTATTGATTGCAGTACCAAGAGGTGCCCAGGTTGAAAGCAATTATTTTTCCATCCTATTCCTAAACACCTTTTCTTAAGGCTACCCAAAACAAACTGTTTCAAGGCTATTCATAAAAAAACTTTTGTTAAGGCTACTCATGTAAAAATAGCAGTTTTTTCAAAACCACCCAAAGACAGGTTGTTTCAACGCTTTTAATAAACAGTCTTTTTCAAGACTACAATAGACAAAAAAGATTTGGCCCGTTGTCCAATATTCAATCTATTGGTAAACACCCACACCGGTACGTTAAACTTGCTTGTTTAATTTTTTATTAACCGTAAGCGTGCCAATCTGTTTAGTGTGTTAAAACCTAAACAATCACCGTAATAGTGGCAGAGGTATTGCCATTTATAGGGTATAAAATGCCCGCATCCCCTCATATCTTTACAACTTGATGTGTTAGAAAAAAAGTGATGCCAGATTCGAAATCAGCGCCCAACTGTTACCTAAACAATGTGCTCCTGTTTGCGTTTAGGAAAAAAACTATTTTTTTGTTAACCAGTGTAATTTTATACAGTATTAATTAAAAATTGCTTATCAAAAATTTACCAAATGATGATTTTTTTTTTATTTTTTTATTCCTCTCGTAAAATTCAATCAATGTGTCTTGCATTAAATATACTGTAAGATTGTTAATGTTTGTATAACATCCACAAATAATCAACGCTTGTCTGCATACTGCATAAAAAGTTTACTTGAAAAACAAGTCATTTGCTATCTCGTAGACCGAAAAAGTTTAGTAATTTTCGGTGTACTAGGTTGTAAATGAATCACGCAAGAATATTTTCCTGCTATTAACATAAAATATATCAATCTTGACGTAGTTTATGTCATTATCTCTAAGTCTGATGACAACGACTAGATACCTTATCGCTATCTAAAAATGAAAAGGAAGAAAAACTTTAAACCTTAAATACTCGCGCTGGTGTACGGCGTGCACTAAAATTAGTATATATTTTATTTTGCGGCTAACACAGTAATGTAATTAGCATGAAACACTATCTATCTTCAGTTCAGATGATTACGAATATCTGGTGCAAAAATTACCTTTCAGCGTGACCCGTGAGCGGAAGCACAGTTGTTTGTTTACATTTAATGCATTCCATACACCGTGCGAGTACTTACTGAAGTTTTTTTTGAGACTGTGCTTCTGTTCACGAGTCATATTTTTAGGTAAAGTTTTCAGCAGTATTTCAGTAATGTACATTGTTATCTTATATTTTTATATCTTGAAAAATAAAAAATAGAAACGTGGATGAGTTCTAAAAAATAGAGTTAGAAGTTTGTTACTTGAAGACAACATGTCTGAAGAAGAATTTGGAAGTAACGAAGACGATGATGAAGAAATGGTTGTGAATTAAAGCAAACATGACAGTGAATCAGAAATAAGTGAAGACGATATTGATTTCGATGATGATTGTGAAAGAGATGAAAATGATGACTTTTTTTGGGGGAAAGGCAAGAATACAAAATGATACAAGAATCCCTGTGTCAGCAAATTCGCCAAGACTGGAAAGCACAATGTTTTGAAAATTATTTTTGACCCAAGAGGTAATGCAAACCTAATTTAAAGTAAATTAGATGCTTTCCGTTTGCTAATTTCAGACATAATGATTGAAGAAATTGTTCTGTGTACGAATCTCCAAATTGAAAGTGTACTACCAAACTATAGTAAGAGTAGAGATGCAAAATTTCTTACAAAAATTAAACTTTTGGCATTTCTTGGCTTGCTGACTTGTCAGGACTAAAAAAGAGTAATCATACGCATTTTTCCAAACTTTGGGCTACAGATGGAAGTGGAATTGAAATTTTTCAAGCCTGTATGTCTTACAACCAGTTTCTTTTTGTGCTATGCGCAATAAGGCTTGATAATAAAAACACAAGAAACCACAGAAGTGAAACGGATAGACTTGCTACCATTCGGTTCATATTGAATGAGTTTGTCAAAATTTGTAAGTCCTCGTATAGTCCTAGCGATTCAGTGACCATTGACGAAATGCTTGTGTCTTTTCGAGGTCGGTGCAGCTTCATTCAGTACATTCCAAGTAAACCAGCAAAATATGTGACGTAAGTGATGATCAAACTGATATGAGTTTACAGACTTGACTGAAAAAATCGCTTATCGCTTTTCTCCGCGTAATTAATGTTCTCTGTGTGTTACTTTGTTTTGCTCATTATAACAATTTAATTAACTGAAAATTTTTTTCTTCTTCGACTTATGGATATTAAATCGGCGCCCTTGAGTATTCTCGGCTAATTCTGAGAACGTGGATTCTAGAAAGGAATGGCTACACTGGTAGAAGTTGTTTACAACTTATACTGCAAATATGCCAGAGATACCAGATGTTGACAAGCTAAATTTATTAATTAACCATGTTGACGCTTTTGTGTACGAACTAATATCCGAAGTAACAACGTATAACAACGCCATAAAAATTTTAAAAAGCACTTATATAAAAAGGACAAATCCGATATTCACTTGATACAAACTAATCTCCTACAAACAACAGTCCGGAAAATCTCTTGATCGCTATTTGCAAAAATTAAAGCGGTTAAGTATGGATTGCGATTATCAGGCCGTATCTGCATAGGTCCACAAAGAAAAAGCCATCCGCGACGAATTCATTGGAAGAATTTTTTTGAATAAAATCAGACAGCGCCTACTCAAAGACAGCAACCTCACTCTTCAAGTCGCTTTTGAAAAAGCTCGTTTTCTCGAAACCGCTCAAAGAAATGCTGAAAGCTATCGATTTGCATTTCCTTCTGCGGTTCACATCGCGAAAGTGCAATCTTGTGCGGAAAATTTAGAAGACCTGGATTGTTCTCACTCAGAAGACTACAGCGCAGCAACAGCTGAGAGATGTATGTTTTGCGGGAATAGTCGACACCCACGTAAGTTTTGTCTTGCTAATAATAAAATTTATTTTAAATGCTCTAAACGCGGACATTTTTCGAGAATGTGTCGGTTTAAGCAAGTTTTCAAAAAAAACCAAACTAGTACAATTGCTTTGCTAATGGGACTTTCAACTATGAGTCACTCTAAAGTTATCGAAGTATTCATTCTGATAGAGGTAAATCTTTTATTTCCCATGAATTTGTTTCTTTTATGCATGACTTGCGAATACCTACAAGTATAATATCAGTCTATAATCCAGCGTCTAACGGACAATGTGAGAAGTATAGTTGATCTGGTGTTAAACTTGCCCTCAAAGATCAAAATTTTCCTGTTTCAAAATGGGAGGTAGTTTTGCCATGCGTTCTGCATTCCGTGCGTTCTTTGCTTTGTACTACTACAAATTTAACCCCACATGAACATTTTATTGACTTTCAACGGCGCTCCATTCTTGGAATATCTACCCCGTCTTGGCTCTGCTCACCTGAAATAGTTTTAGTTCGAAGGCATGTGCGCCACAACAAATACAAACCATTGATAGAAGAAGCAGATCGCATGAAGTAAACTATACGCCCGGATTAGTAAACAGGTAAAGAATACGCCCGGTTTCAAAAAATAGTGAGTTTAGGGTTGAGGTTTGGGTTGGGGTTGGAGTTAGCTAACCCTGTTTCTTTGAGAGATGATGCTCCTGTTCCTGAATCTGATCACGTAATTAATCATGGCATAAAATTATTCCTCCTGAACTCGAAGAAGCCATATATAATGGTTCCTCTCCAAGCGAAAATGCATCAACTCATCATGAACATGATACACTGGCTACTAAATTGCCAGATGAAAAAGACAAATTTCTGCGTCAAGAATCAAATGATGACACACCAAAAGCTTCGAATGATGAGGATTCTGATCAAGTTGTTTTAAGACGGTCAAAACGTATACAAAAGGCACTGCACCGATCAACCTACTACAATTAACTTTTGAGTGGGGATGAATAACGTAACTGGTGATCGAACCCATATTACTTACAGACTTGACTAAAAAAATCGCTTATCGCTTTTCTCCGCGTAATTAATGTTCTCTGTGTGTAACTTTGTTTTTGTTCAGTATAGCTCACTTCAGAACAGCTCGTTTGTTTTCTGTTTAGCATTACTCAATTATTATTTCGTTATGTGATATAATTTACTTTACTTATATTTTACTTTTTTTAGTTAATTAAACCTTTTATTTGTGGAAATGTTATACTCATTATAACAATATGGCATAAAAAGTTTTCTACTTTGTGTTGCTAAAACATTTTAAATTAGCAATTTAGAAGTTTCTTGCGGTGTACAACATGATGGGCTATATCATTGCAGTAATGGGCCTGCCGACATATTAATTCGATTGACTCGCGATCTGAAAGGAAGTGGCCAAATCTTACTGCCGAAAATTGGTACACCAGTTACCCACTTGCAATGGCTCTTTTGAAAAACAAAATAAGTTTGGTAGACACACTGAAAAAACAAGCCAGAGATTCCACCAGAGCTTTTGCCAAACAAGAATAAGCCAGTGAACTCGTTAACATTTGCATTTCAAAAAAATGTTACAATTTTTTCGTTTACACCAAAGAAAACAAAGCGGTAATTCTGCTCTCCACAATACATAATGACGCTTCAGTCAACGATATTAGCAGCAGGAAATAATTCCCTTTTATAATAATACGAAAGGGGAAGTAGACATTGTGGATCAGTTATGCGGTAATTATTCTGTGGCGAGAAGAACAAGAAAATGGCCCTTGTGCATTTTTTCCATTTAGTAAATATTGCAGGCATAAATGCTCATATTCTCTACAATATGACGCAATCGCAATCCAAAGCACAAAAAAGGCGACTATTTCTAAAGATTCGCCTTGATGAAGCCTCACTTGGAAAACCGAGCTCTTCTTATACGTCTTCCATCTGATATCAAAATTGTTTTGGAAAAATACAAACCCCGACAAGAGGAAGATATTACTGAGCCTTCTTCGAAAACAAGAAAACAATGTCGATCATGTGGAAGATCTAAAAATACAGTAACAGCAATAACATGCACAATTTGTACTGTTCATGTTTGCAAAGAATACTCAACAACTGTCATAAAATGCAAAAAGTGGGTTCATTTCAAAACGGATAAAAGTTGAGCAACAATAGAGGGGGTATTGCAGCTGAAATATTTGTTATTATACTATTTATTATATCAATATATTAATGTTAAACTTCTTTATTAAATAAATGTAGCATTATATATTTATTTCCGTGTTAAAATGGCCTTAGTGATATGGTGCTTCGCGTACACCGCGCGAGTACTTATGCGTCAAAAAAGAGCGCAAGGATTTAAGGATTAATAGATTTATCTATTTGAATACCCTTCCTTTTTTCATTTGATATTGATTTGTGCCTTGTTACATTATAAAACTCCGTTTCGGTTTAATGGAGTGAGCCTTGTCTGAAAATAATCAGAAACCGTTTCGTTGTTGCACCTTGGATCGCCGCGAGACTCTGTGCTTAGTTAATATTTTTTCGCAGACCGAATAAAGTTGATTATGTTTTGAGTCGGTGTGAGAGCTGCCAGGAGCCACAGAGAAAGTTTGCTGGCTCGCGAAAGACGCGTTTCTGTATTTTCCGCCTGTGAGTTAGGCCGGGGTTTAAATGTTGCGCTTAACGGATATCTTGCACCAATGACAAAAAATGTCAAAAAATCAGATATGAGAAAAAATTTAAAAAAGCGGAAAGATTAAGATCCATAAAGTTACAGCCATTATAAACAGTGGTGGATATTCAAATTCAGGCGCCCGAGCCAAGGATTTCCAAAAATCGATGTTTTCTAAAAAAGAAAAAGAGTTTTGATCTCGTCTTTCACTTTTTTCTCTCAAAATCATGGTGATCTCTAAAAAAAAAATCTTCGCTTCTGTTTCATCTCTGATTTTCCTATTTTGCTCCCAAAATCAAGGTGTTCTCTAAAAGAAAAAAAGGACTTCGTCTCGAATCGATCTTGTATCTCCCACTTTTCGTCCCTCTAAAAAACATCTCTAAAAAATATCTGCAGCGAAATGAAACTGTATGTGCTATTTTTGTTATATGCTATATTCGTATTGATGTGCTATATTCGTATTAAATTATTCAATTCTTTTTCAGTTGGAAAATGAGATTCTGAACTTGTTGATGGTGCATATTCGGGATCAATGTCTGCATTTTTGGTATCAGTGTCAGTTGTTGTTGATGAGTCTTCACTGAAGTACATTTTTACCTGAAATGATAAATAAAAGTAGGCCACATAGCATACAGTATAAGAAATTGGATCCAATATCAGAACAAATAAATTAGTATTTGTGATCCACAAAAAAAACTTATATTTGATGGTGGGTTTGGAACCGGTAAGGTTTCACTGTGAAGAACAGGTGCAATCGATGAGGATATACTTGGATATGTAATAGCTTTTCTTTTGCTGACCTTGCGATACTTCGAAATGTTTATCATGCAAAAATAGCAATCATCATGATGATTTTAAGGCTCTCTCCAAACTCTGGGAACTGCAAATGACATAACTTTTCCAGAACCCCTCAACCATCCTTCAAGATTAGATCTACAGCCGCCACAGATTACATGTGGTGCCCAGGGCTTATCCTGATCACCAATGTCCATTCCAAAATATAGTCTATAAGCTGTCCAGTACTTTGTTCATTTTACAATTTTGTATGTGGTGTGTTTACCGCTAATGTAGAATCTACATACATAACAAAAACAATTTAATGAATCTTTTCACTCTCTACTAGACATTTTGATTTACGCTATTTAAAAGATGAATTCAATCTAAAATTAATACAAAACTTAACTCTAAAAATTTTGTCATAGGGCGTACTGAGTAGGCTGTTGCCATTCAAGGCTGGCTGTTAGGTTCTGACTACAACGCGTTACTTCTCTCTGCATACACTGAACAATGTAAACATGACTTTCTAATCGATTATTCTGAATTTAAAAGGCAGAGATAAAACGAAAACTGAGAATTGACAGGTAATAAAAATACTTTTGACAGTGAGATTTTGCACTCTCATATGCCCGTTCACTCCCCCAATTAAATAAAACGCCGATTTACAACAAGATAATGCTGACAGAGACAAATCACAGCAATCATGACCGCATCATACATATACAGTTAACGGAAAATTATAAAAAAACGAAAATAATCACATCTGAAAACGATCGATGATAGAAAAAAACTGATAGCATTTTTGGAATCAGCGCTTGAAAATCATACAGACACATCAAAAAAATTTGGCCAAACAAAATTTTTGTAAAATTTTGTTACATAGTGTTATGTAAACTTTTGCACTTATTCAAATAAGAACTTTATTTTAAACCAAAACACAAAACCAAAATAAAATAATCTTTATTGTTTAAGATTTATAGCTTTTCTGTGTAAGTGATTTAAAGTTGCTACTAATTGGTCGGAGGTATTGTAAAGGCTTAATTTCAAAACAATGCTGTTGATCCCGCAATTAAATCGTACAAGTTAGTTGGTGGTAATTACCTTATAACCTTTTTGTAATGTGCCAATACAACAATTGATTTCATTTAAAAATTATTATAAAAATTAATAACATTAAAGTATCAATTTTATTGAAATTCAAGGTTCATTCATCCTGACTTTTTCTATAACATCAAATGTAAATGGTTTTGTCAACCAGCTTTAATTAACAGTTTGAATAAGGGCAGGTTTTAACTTTATGGGTATTTAGCATATTTAAAATTAGATTTAAAAAAGGCGTAGCTATTTTAAGGATCCGTTAAGACATAATAGTTTTTTTAAAACTATGCTTCAAGCTTTTCAGGTTAGTTGCAAAATTCTTGTTCTTCTTATTGGACGCAGTGCTTTATTATTTCTTTTTAATTAGTGTGATATTATTGAATTAAAAAAAAGTTAACCCTTTAAGCCCTGAATTAATTTTAGAGGGTAAAAAAATTTTTTTAGTTATTTTTCATTTAAATGTGTCAAACTATGACAAAAAACCAAAATTAAAAAAAATACGTATTTTATAAAAAAGATTTTCTAAGAGGACGAATTCGAACTTTGAAACCTGCTAGCTGAAAAATTGCAATGCTGAAAATCAGGACAATCTGTAAAAAAATTTTTTCATAATAAAATACAATTGCATATGCAAAAGTACACAAAAACTAGGCCCAATAAAATTTACAGTAATTTTTTTAAACAACTTATTGGGTTGTACAAAGGCGTACGAGCCGGGGGGCAAAGGAGAATTGCCCTCCAAGTTTTACAATTTGAAAAATATCAGAATTTTTTGGCAGTGACAAAGCAATATTTGAGCAAAATTAAAATTTGTTAAGAAGAGACAAGACATATTTGGCCAAAATCAGAATTTTGTGGCTGGCACAAGAACGTATTTGGGAAAACAAAATTTTTTGTGCCCCGTTAAGATTTAAGGTGAGGGCCATTTTTTTTAGAGATTACCACTATTTTGGAATGAAAATCGAGAAATCAGAGACTAATCCACATATTGAAATTTTTTTTCTTTTTTTAGTCTTTATCTAAATTTGGCATGAATGTAGGAATTAGGTACAGTTTCAAACTGATGGCTTTTTTAGTCTTCGCTTAAATTTGAGACAAAATTTCATCTCATTTCCGTGAATTGCTAGAAAGCAAACATCAACAATATTTGAGAGAATTATAGCATTTTTTCGGATGGTCCAGCTTCGGTATAAAAAATTTTAAAACAATTTTGTTTTGTTTTTTATCAAAACGTTTATTGCAAGATTTGACGTCGTCTTTGTCGTCACTTGGAAGGACTTTCACTCCGATTCAGACATAAACAGGACTGGGGCCGAGGGTTTATGCATATGCTACCTCAGGTTGCTTTACTGCCTGGATCAGAAGTTGGCAGTAATGATCTTGAGCCAACATCGTGTTTCGCCATCTAAACTTGTCAGACCTCGTGTTCCATGGGTACTCAATACATGGGCCATGCCGTTAGAATTTGGTGTGCGGTTTGTTCAAGGGCACAGCGGGTGCAATGTGGTAAAAAAGCGAGACCCAATTTGTGCATGAACAAATAGAATTGCCCAACACCAGTCCGCAGGCCATTGAGCTTAACCCAAGCTGTTGGAGATAAGCTCAATCCAACAGGCCTAGTACTGGTCATGGGTATGAAAGCATGGAATCTGGATGTATTTTTATAATACTCCGTGTCCGCTCTGATTTTCGGGCCCTGGCCGGCGGGGATACTTAGTTTGCAAGGTCTTTAGATATTTCCGTGCAGATGCCACCGACAGGCATTTCAATTTTAGTCTCAATTGGCGGCCCTCTAAAGCCCACTTAAAAGCCACAAAGTATATGGTCACGATCGAAAATGCCATGGTTAGACAAGATGAATGTGGCTCTTGGTTGGCGAGCTCAGCTGGATGGATGCCTGAAAGTATGGGTAAGCGGTCCGAGGGAGTGGGACGCAGGAATTTAATGACAATGCGCAAGTTGTCAATTGGCGATGGTTATAAACATATAATGCGAAAATAATTTACTTTACCTGTGCAGCTGGTCAATTCATACATTTAAAATTTATACAACTTCCACAAAAATTAGGCTTTTTATTTATTTTTATTGAGTAGATTGTAGTATCATCTTGCATTGAAAACCAATTTGCATATAAATTTTAATGAAACATGTTTATTAATAATTTTAATTTTCTTGATTTATTAATTAAAGTAACACAGATAACATTTTTATAACTCTTTATAACCTTTTTTGCATAAAAAATCAAAAACGTTGTAAATACTACCCATAAATATTTTAACATAAATTTAAAAACAAAGTCATTTTGTTATGTCATGAGCCCAGCTGGACGAATTCGTCTCCTTAGGTTAATCAAGTTTTATATTATTTGCATTTGAAAATTAACAAAGTAATTGGTTTTCCTTGCAAAAAAATACTACAATCTAATCTTTAAAAAAAAATAAAATGAAGAAGTCATATATGACCTATGCGAAAAGTGCAAAATGAGTTACTTGGTAACAGAAAAACTAACCAATCTTTCATCAAAATTGCGAAAAAGAATTTTTTTCTAAACTTTAAAAAGAAGAGAATTGTCCAATTTGGCTTGGAAATGGAAATTTTGTCATATTAGACCCGTAATAAGGTGTTTTTTCAGACCGGACATATTTGTCTCCTCAGGCCTTAAAGGGTTGGGAGGTTGATAATTATTAAAAACAAACTTTGGCTATATATCACCATAACCAGTAGTCTCCAGGTTCTATGAAGTAATTGCCAAAAATTAAACGTTTAATTTCAAGCAAACTTTACACAAAATAAGCAAGCAAAAATATGGCGAGTACTTGAATAAGTCACCTTATGTACTTTAATTTGAAGTGCAAACTACAATAACGATTTTGGCTTTATATTGACGACCAAGTTTGGCTTTTTATTTGTAAAACTACACTTAAGTTTTAGTTTGGGAGTTGTTTTGAAAAAATCAACTAAAGATTAAAAAAAGATTTTTATTGGAAAAAATGAATCGAAATATGCTTCATTGCTTATCGGTTTTGAAAGTCAAGTGACGAATAAAAAATTCTTTATTTGAATCCAGCCCTCCCTAAAATGTCGAAATTCTTTAAGAATTGTGGGCACTTGTCTAAAGCTACCGCATGTAATCTCTTATCATTTCCAATACTTATAATATGCATTAACTTAACAGAAAAAAAGTGCTTTGGTCAGCGGTTGAGTGTAAACAGAGTAGGGATAAAAAGTTTTCACTTTTAATCTATTCTAATGGCAGACAAAAAAAGTATTATATAAAGAAAAGCTAACTCTGCAATTACTAAAAGTTATTTTTATGTAAGAGGGTTTCGCTTCTTGTTTGCTGGATCCTCCCTGGTGGAAAAGTGTGACTTATAACCAGGGTTGTCAAATCAAAAAAATTTTTTTTCATTTTCTGTATATAGAGAAAAATTTTTTCCGATTCCAGTTTTTTAGAATTTTACAATTTAAACTTTGACTCTATAACATCTAAAAAAACTACTCTGACTTCATCAATAAACGTGGGACTCCAGCGATTCCGATTTTACAACCATGGAGGCCTAATTGTCAAGTGCTTAAAGCTGGTTAAAGTGCAGTGATTGTGATCGACTTGATCTTGATTCAGAATCTACTCGAGCCATTCTGTTGCGTTCTTAGGAAAGACAGTTTTACGGCACTTCGCCTGCTTGACGGTCTTGGCAAGCAGTTCTAAATTTCAGTCATATTTCTATAAACTAAAAATCAAAATAAAATATTTCTACCGGACAGCAATATTTTGGCATCTCCGGCAGCAGGTCGGGGTAATTGCTTAATTACTTGCCTATCTACAGTGCCTCCGTCGCATTCCTGCAAGTCAAGAGGATAAATGTAAAATAGATATTATAAAACTGTAAAATAATTTAGCGTAAATCGAAGTCTCCAAATGCAATAAGGATTCGATTCCAAACTTCACCGAATCTAAAAAAACCGACTCCTATTTGCAACTCCGACTTCATCAAATCTAAACAAAGTACTCCGACTCCTATCTAAAACATGCGACTCCGGGGATTCCAACTCCACAATCCTGCTTATAATTATATTATTGAGTCGGGGCTGCCATAGCCGCATATTTTAGGGTGGAGTTGGACTCGTTTTTTACGTGTGCTAAAGTTGGAGCCGAATTATTAGATCTCGTGGAGTCAGAGTTGGAAAACTTTGATATGGTGGAGTTAATAAATACTTTTTCTGACTCCACAATCTTGGTTTAAACAATTAGTACAAAAAATATATACACTCCTGTCTACATCAAAAATCTTCACTATAAATCACAAGAACATTTTCCAAGTTAAACATTGATCTCCGCCTATTAGGCTTCTATTGCCAAGTTTTGCTTTGTCAGTGTTGGGCATGCCAGATAAACAAAGGAGTTTTCGCAGTGTCGAGTGGAGTAATTACATTGCTTTAATAAATAAATTCAAAAAGATTTTGTTGCTACTAAATTCACCTGATGTGGAAGCGACTTACCAAGACTTTTTTAATGCCATCAGAAAGCAGCCAAAAATATTATTTCACTTATTGATATGCTGAGTGTGAAACTCTCTATAGAACTTTACTGCAGTGCCTCAAAATGAAATACGACTTGATTTTGGGTGCTATGGCTTCATTGACTAGACTTAATTGAAAATAGAGAGATCGATTCTTTTGATCAGAGCATCCACTTTAATATTCTCGTCGAAAAGCATGAAGTATGTTAAAATAATCTTATTTGTAGGTCACAACATTCTCCTTATCGAGACAACATTTCCCTCATTGTTTAGAAACGAGAGATATGAGGCTGCTGACAGCAAGTCAACTTGATTTCTTTTCCAAAAGGTGTTTGATTTTTAGAAGATATTAACAACAGAATCAGTAACCATCTTGAAGAATTCACGTTTCGTTACAACCTTGTGGCAATGCGCAAAAAATATCTTTCACATCACGCTGTTTCCCTGTCATAGACTTTACTTTGGAATCCAAGAGGACCAGTTGAACAAGGTAACCCGAATTCCTGCGCTGAAGTAAAGCTGTGCCTATTTTTTATTTATTCCGGCTCAAGAAGTAGATTGCTGCGAGACTGAAGTCCTTTTATACAGTCAGTTTCAACTTGGTTCGAATTGATTCGTTTCAAAAACTTTTTTCCGCAACAGACAGGGACCACTGTATCTAACTAGAAAGAACATATTTATAAAACTCCACAAAACTAACGATTAAACTGAATCAAACTAAATAATAATGCAAACCAAACCTTTACAAACCAAAGATTACAGCCAACTTTTACCTCGGAGATCTGTGACTTTGGTCATGCAAACAAATGCTCAAAAGTTTATTTGGCATCTTATTCATCCGACGCGGGTCAAGCCAACCACGAATTCTACAGCGTAATCTACATAGCAGCTAAAATTCCAACTAATTTATTAAACATTAAAATGAAACCCAGTGCCATTTTTATCGTTCAGACAGTTGTTTATGACACTGTCCGAAATAGCCACATTACCTGCAGGCTGCTAATAGTACTTTTAAATCAGCAGAAAATCCGAATTGTTATGGATTTATCCGAATCGTAAACATTACTCTGTCAGCAAGTAAAACCATCGCCGACACCTAAAAACAGGATCGGTTTAAATCTCCTCTTCTATTCAATATTTGTACACAACTTTAAACATATTTGTGATATGGTTTTGCGTAAGTATTCTAGAGGATGAAAATTTTTTATGGGATTTTAGTTTAGAATTTTGTATCTAAAGTCTTGATATGCGGGGATCAGCTATACAAAAATAGTTACGTTGGTGTTTCATCAGTAAAACATAGAGACTATACAGTAGATTAAAATTTAGAATAACAATTAACTATTGTTACTTTGCCTAATTTCATAATAACTGAGAACTAAACTAAAAAAAGTAACCAAGTTCGATGGTAATTTTGAAACATGGCGCAAAAATAGAAAAAAGAAAATCGCGCTGGTGAAGCCAATAGCGGGATCTAAGTAGTTGATATTGTTAAGACATGCGGATAATGGCTTGAATTAGAGTCTTTTAAACGAGAATGAGAACTAATTACCAGACTCTATTAGAATAAGCATATTGTTTGTAAAAGTTAAACGAAGATGTTGAAATTTTAACGTCAGCATTTTTTTATTTAAAAATTTTGAATAGAAATGACGCTGTAGGCTAACCCACCGGTCGTTAATTTTCCAAACATTTACAATAAGAAATTGTATAAATACTTCGTCTAAATTTTTTAATCAGGAATGCAGTAAAATTTCTTTTTATTTCTAGGTGAATACTAAAAGAGACTGTCAGTTTGAATCGGGGTTTAAACTTAATTTTCCATAGTTCTTGGAAAGAATATTCCATGTCCAAATACGAAAGTATGCAATTTTCGTTTTAGCTTTGAAAGTTTCAAATGTGAGCAAATTATCAAATATTTTGCACAGACCACGGTTAAAGTCTGTTCCTGTTAACAATTGACTATCAATTGGTTGCATACACTCAGAAGAAAATAACTTTTTGTTTGCTTTTGTTTATTACATAGCATAAAAAAACCTAAAAAGTGTTTTTTATGGAATCATAAAAAATTTAAAAGTTATTAGCGATAACATTTTAATGTGTTATAATGTTAATGAATCAGCAAATTATACAGTATAAAAAAGGGGCAAAAAATTTTTTACATTAACTATTTTATTAGAATGTTTACATATTTTTAAAATTTTAGACCAACCATTATCATGACATTCATAAAATAAAATAACGAATAATGAATAAAAATTTCGTCTAAATTTTAAAAATTCTTGAATGTAACACTTCAAAATTAATCTGTCACTTCAAAAACACATTAATCACATTTCAACTAAAAAAAGCCAAATAGCGATATTGCAAAAGTATATACGATTAGAGGGGAAATTGCTCCCCAAAAGTCCCAAAATGTTGGGCAAAATCAGATTTTTTTTTGGCAGCGACAAGGGATTATTTGGAAAAAATAAATTTTTTGGTACACCGAAAGCAAACTGTTTTTTTATGTAGAAAGTTCCAAAATCTAGAGAAACGATGAAGACATGAGCACAAGAATTTCTTTTCAGTCTTCACCTTAAATTTGGGCACTCATCGAGAGTGATAACCTTTTTTTA
This sequence comes from Diplosoma virens, assembly GCA_963680785.1. Taxonomy (NCBI): domain Eukaryota; kingdom Metazoa; phylum Chordata; class Ascidiacea; order Aplousobranchia; family Didemnidae; genus Diplosoma; species Diplosoma virens. Next base: position 25,427,364 of record OY796893.1, read on the forward strand.
GTTTTCACTTATTTCTGGGACGAAAATGGAAAAAGTGGACACACTTTCAAAGCGATGTTTTTATGGTCCTCACCCAAAATATGAGATGAAATTACAAAATTTTTTTCTCATTCTGTAAAGTGCTACATGATAAAGACTCGGGCAATTGTCAATAAAATTTAGAAAAAATTGTATTGCTCCCCCCCAAAATTTTTTTGGTCAGTACGGCTAGGCATATAGATTGGTCACACGTTAGACATTAAAGTGTGGAACATAATTAAAGTCAAATATCGTAAAAAGGTGAGCGAGAAAACTTTTTGCATTTTCAACATATTCAATCAAACAAGAAAAACACTGAAGTATTAATTAGACTTCTTAGATCGGGGCAAATAATACATCATTGTTCCAAAGCACAAAGGCTTTTTTGGTTTTGACCAATAGCTCGTTTTTATTTTACTGTTTAGAACCATATTGGGCTAATTATAAACGGTCAAGACAACTACAAGCTAAAAATCATTTCCTAATACCTTTTTCATATATAATAAAGGGTCGATTATAATAGTTTTTGAGCAACATTGCCCAAAACTGTCCAGTGAAAAACATTAATATTTGCCAACAATAAATTTTTGGAAACGATATATTTTGTTGCATTTTTCTGCTTCCTTCAAGCAAAGAACACCTGGATGCTATTTTTTATGTCAAATAATGCTGTATAAACGGTGGCCACCAGGATTCTTAATAACAAGTCAAATGATTAAGTATAGCTTTTTGTTAAAGCAATTTACTGATTTTTGCTAGATACCATCAAACTTCTCTATAATTAAAAATTGTGTTCTGTATTTTACTGTTTCCTGAATTTCCTCAAATACATCTTTTGATAAAAATTTCGATTTTTAATTTTTAGTTTCAATCACCACAAGTTTTAATACTTCAATTTATTATGGTTTAGTTCAACAAAAATTAAATTTTATTACACGTTAACTTACATGTCTTCCACAATTATTAATATATCATAAGCGACTAAATTATTTTTTAAAAAATGGTTGTTGTAAAAATACTGTAATGATAAAAAAGATTTTAGTTCTTTTTAAACAATCTCGAAAAGATTGAGGCTTTTGAGCAATACTGAAAATTATCTTGTGTAATCTTGTGAGAAATACTGAAAATTATACAGTTAAAATTTTTCTACAACTTGGTAGTGATATCTCAAGCAAAGTTTTGGTGGGAATCGAATTAAACTCGTCTAAACTATGACTTCATAATTTATTTAATTTATTTTTATTGCATGCATAAAAAAAGAATGAATCTATAATAAAACAAAAAGTTTGCTTTATAAATGCCTTTGTGATGAAGTTTTTTTGTAACAATATTTTTACTTTGAGGGTAGCATTAAGGGAGAATACAAATCTAAATTTGAAAAAGGTTTGCCATAATTTTAATATTTTATATATTTTATTCTCGTTATTAAATCTTAAACAAAAAAGATTTAAATACTAATTGAAGGTCTGTATTTGGCCCAAACAGGAATTGAATTTGTTCACATAATTTGTTTGCAAGATTGTTTAACTACTTACTTATCTTATAACGATCTTTCTTTCATTGACTGATAAAATTTTAACCAGTAGTTGCCAGTCATGGGTTTGTGGATATTCATATAGACCATGAGAATTCTGGCAATTTCTTCAAATTAAGCAAATCAGACGTCCTGTTTTGAAAGGGACAGAAATGAAAACCTCTTTTTTAGTTTTTGCTTTATTTTTTTAGAACAGATGAAGTAACGTTTTGTTGAACAATTTGATGTCAAAAAACATTTAGATTTAGGTTGAATTTAGTTATAGAATTTAATTAAATATATCCCAAACTGTCGAAAACTAAACCACGTCCAAACTTGCCCTAAGTGGTAAATCAATTGTAGTTTCTATTTGATTAAGTATTTGAAAAAGTTTTAAAAAACGATAGCTTTTAAATTGGGTGATATTTAGTTGCGATTTTTTGTCAAGTACTTAATATCTTTTTCTTTTAATCAGGGGTTGCCACAGCGTATAATGTTTCTTCATAGTGTCCTGTTTTCAATGTCTTTCTCCCTCGCACCAACTTCCCTCATATCTTCCTTCACTACTAGAAATCTTCTCTTCGGCCTTCCCCCTTCCTTCTTTCTCGGTAACTCCATTTCCATCACCCTTCTTCCTATGTACTCCTGGTCTCTCCTCATGACATGTCCATACCACCTCAGCCTGCCCTCCCTCATCTTCATTTCTAACCGTTCTACCTAAACTGTACCCTGATGTATTCATTTCTAATCTTTTCGTTTCTCGTCACTCGCATAACAAACCTCAACATTTTCATCTCTACAACTTCCTTGTCTTCTACTTGATTTTTTGTAACCGCCACCGTTTCAAGTCCATACACCATTGCTGGTCTCACCTCTGTACTGTACACTTTTTCTTTTACTCTAGCTGGTAACCTCTTGTCACAGATTACTCCCGACACTTTTCTCCATCCGTTTCATCCTGCCTACACTCTCCTCTTTACTTCCTTCTAACAACTTCCACTTTCTTGAATCGTTGATCCCAAATACTTAAATTCCTATACTCTTGGCACTTTTATGTTCTTCATCTTCACTGTTTCTTCATTATTTCCTCCATTTACGCACAGATATTTGGTCTTTGACCTGCTTACTTTCATCCCTCTTCTTTCCAACGCATACCTTCATCACTCTAGTCTCCGCTCCACTTCTAACCTGGTCTCTTCGCAAATTGCAATAGTATCAGCAAACAGCATCGTCCACGGTGGTCCTCTCCTCACTTCATCCGTTAGCCTATTCGTAATCAGAAAAAACAGAAACAGGATTAACGCTGATCCCTGGTGGAGTCCGACCTTGACCTTGAAACTTTCTGTAGTTCCTTCTGCACATCTCATCACTGTTTGGCTTCCCTCATACATATCCTGTATAAGTTGCACATGCTTTTCCACAATTCCTGATTTTCTCATACAGTACCACAGCTCTTCTCTTGGAACCCGTTTGCAAGCTTTCTGTAGGTCCACGAATACACAATGTAGCTCTCTTTGACCTTCCCTGTACTTTTCCATCAACATTCGTAAGGCAAACATGGCATCGGTACTTCCCTTCCCCGGCATAAATCTATATTGCTGTTTACTGGTCTCTACTCTATCCTTTGCCTTGCTTCAATAATTTTTTTCCCTTATCTTCATTGTATTGCTCATTAGCTTTATACCTCTGTAGTTTCCACAGAACTGTGCGTCCCTTTTGTTCTTATATATTGGGATAAGCACACTCTTTCTCCATTCTTTCGGCATCGGTTCACCCACTAATAGTTTGTTGAACAGTCCGGTCAAAAAAATCATTTCATGCACTTTCAAATTTCTACTGGCAACTCGTCTGGTCCAACCGCTTTACTTTTTTTTAATTTTCCTGAGTGCATTCTTCACTTCTTCTCTACTGATACAATTTACCTCTTCGTTAACCACTTCTGCTTCTCTGTCCTAGGCTCTCTGTCATTTTCCTCGTTTATCAGTTTCTCAAAGTACTCTTTCCATCTCTTCAGCACTGCCTCCGAACTTACCATCTCATTACCCTTTTCATTTTTCATAATTCTCACGTGGTGTACATCTTTCCCCGCTCTGTCTCTCTGCCTAGCCAATCTGCACAATTCCTTTTCACCTTCTTTTGTTTCCCATTTAGCTTACAAACCTTCATACGCAAGTCCCGTTGCCATCGCAACTGCCTTTTTTGCCTTACTCTTCTTTTCTTTGTACACCTTTTTACTATTTTCATCTGTTATTTTATCCCATGCTTTCTTTTCTTTTATGCTCTCCAGTACTTTCTCATTCCATCACCATGTCTTTCTATCTCCTATTCGTTTGCCAAATGTCACTCCCTTCACAGTCTCAGCTGTTTTTCTCAGCATTTCCGTTATTTTGTCCTACTCATCAGCTAACCCATCCTCGCTTCCTAAACTCCTGGTCACCTCCTTTCTAAACGCTTGTTGACAGCTTGCCACCTTCAGTTTTTACCATCTTATACTTTCTCTGCCTTTTTCTTTTTCACTAAAAGAGCCACTTTCCATACCACCATACGGTGCTGTTTTGCGACGCACTTATTCACCATTACCTTTGCACATTTGCATATTTTGCACATTTTGCAATTGCACATTTTCTTCAGGTTCCTCCTTCTGCACATCACATAATCTACTTGGGTACTTTTTCCGCTACTTTTATACGTCACCCAGTGTTTGTCTTTTTTCTTGAAATAAGTGTTGACAACCGCCAAATCCATCCTCTTTTCTCGTTCCAGCACCGTACTTCCACATTATTTCTTCATCCTCTGTGTTTCTTTCGCTCAGATTTTAAGTCTGCACCAGAACTGTCCTCTCCTATTTTATACACTTTTTATCAACCCATCCAAGTCTTGCCAAAAATTTTTTTTCCTCCATGCTGTTGCTAACCTGTGGAGCATATGCGTTTACTATGTTTAGTATCGACCCTTTTACCTCCAGTTTCATGGTTATTAGTCTATCTGACACCCTCTTCACCTCCAAGACACTTCCAGTTCCTCCCTCACCACTATTCCTATCCCATTTCTTCTCCCATTAGCTCCATTGTAGAATAGTTTGCAGCCACCTCCAATGTTTTTCACTTTACTCGTTTTCCACTTTGTTTCCTGTTTGCACAGTATATCAACATTTCTTCGCTCCATCATGTCTTCCATCTCTCTCCCTCTTTCAGCCATTGTTCCTATATTTAAGGTACAACCCTTATGCGTCTGGGTCTTCCCTTCCACAGTTCCGCTGCCTCTTTACTCGCCTTCCTCCTCTCTTTCTCCTCTTGTTTTCTCTAAGCTCAGCAGTAACATGATTTTCACGGGTGCTCTACCGTGCGACACCTGAGGCAGTCGTTAGTAACCCGGGCCTCGACCAATCCGGTATGTATTCATCATCATAACGCATCATATGCTTTGTCAAAAACGTTTTACGCGGATGCCCGTCCTGCAGCCAACCTGCTCCTTTATCTGGGCTTGGGACCGGCATTAGAAAACGCTGCAATGTGCCCACAATGGCTAGCTGGCTTTAATGCCTTTTTAAAAAAAGCACTTTTGATTGTCAGGATAAAGTTATTTGTCGCAAGCAGAAACTATGTAGGAAGAGTTGGTAAATTTGCATCTCGCCATCAGTTGGTTTTGCGGACAAGTTGCTCAACTTGTGAATCTTCTTTGGGAAATAGGTTACTGAAAATATATTATAATGTGTAAGATACTGTTATACTGGACAATATTCATCATTACATTTCATATTTTATTTATTTATTGAATCACAGAAAACGATGGTTGCATTACGCTTGCAATAACCGATTAGTGATTTCCCCAACCCGCTTTGAGAGATGTCAAAGCATTGCTATCTGGTTAAAAGTTTTAGTTGGTTTTTAAAGTTTTTATAAGCCATAAGAATGTAAGTTAGTGTTTCCTGGTATAAATGGCTGAATGAAAAAATTGAGTAAAATAACTTTGCTAATGATGTATTAAATAAATAGAGAAACGTTGAACTGAAACAAGGTTAGTTATTAAATGGCACTTCGTACCTTTCGGCCTTGGTGCCGACATGAAAAATGAATAACCTTCATAATAAGTATTTTTTACTGTACTTGTGATTTCAATTATTCTCCTTACTCGCATGACAATAATGTAACAGAGTTGAATTTAGAACAATCGTTACTAAACTCAACTTGTTTTGAAAGACGTGATAATATTACTTTTGCTTAAATTTTTTTATTTTTATTTCATTTTATTTATGTTTTTATAACAAATTAAATTTTCTTCAGAATAGATTTTCAAAACGTCAAACAGTGAAAATTTGCTATAAAAAACTTTTCTCACAACACAACAAAATAAATTTTGAAGTTAAACCTATGATCTTGCGATTGGAATTTAAATAAAAGCTTACAAGAGGACCACGTGAAATCAAAGTGGGTTTTGGTTTATTTTTCATTTTAGGATTGCTTGATCATAAAATAAATAAACAAAAGTTTTGAAGAACGTGTTTTGTTTTTCTGACAATTAGTTTCTTTTCGAACGAAGTCGTACAGACGATTAAGTGTTTTTATGAATTTTACTAGCAACCAATGGAGTCGGTGGCTGTGAGTTAATTTTACGTACTTGAAAAATAAATTTCAAAAAAATGCTTCTTTAGTCGATAACTTTAAAAGCAATTCTACGTCAGAGACATATAATCATCAATAAATTAATTTAAAAAAACGCTTTAAACCGACGCCATATTTTTCCTAGCTGAAAATGCAACGAAAAAGAATATTCAATTGAATATTTCGTTACATTTACTCTTCCGTAGTTGAAATATAGAAAATTAATAAATGAAAACAAAAGACAGTTTATCTTTACATTATTTCTTGTACAGATTTTTTATTAAAAACTTCACAATTTCTACCAATCATAAATGGCTAGACTGTGAATGAAATACTTTGTAATAATAAGAGATAACCTAAATTAATATTTCAAACCTGTTTAACTACGTGACAGCTCTTTAAAAAATAACATAGTGTTCGTTACGAATTAATTCATACATTCGCCATAATCTTGAAGTAAAATGTAGTAATTTTAGCAAATTTATGGTTTACCCCATGTTCTTCTACGAAGCATCGACTAAAGTATAAATTTAATGCAGATTAACGTAATAACCTTGTATCTTGATTCATTTAAAATAAATATGAGTTAAGAGCTAATTATATGTGGTGCAAATAGTTATCCGCAAAAATTGAAAGCTCTAAAGGAATAGTTTAGCTTGAATAAATTTAGTAATCTAGTCGAATATCAAGGAGATTTGCAGTACCATAAAGTATATTTCATAAAAAATGTCTCGACAAAGTTTTCTATCGTTTATACGTATGTATAGTTTAAAAAAGCTGCCCAAATGTTAAAAACTTAAAATGAGGTTCTTATATTCTTACAAAAAATAATTTTTAATTTTTTTTGAGACAATAAAGTTTGTTGCTTTAGCAAGATTTATTGAAAGTGTTTAATTTTTGTAGCAAGCAAAAAAATTAAATTATAAAGGTGAACAGTTAATTATTGTACGTAAGCTACGGTTTAAAAAACAATAAATAATCGCTTTTGATGTTTAGTTTCTTCAATCGATCGATAAAACTCATTAAAAAAAGTAATTTGACTGATCAACATCAAGTAAAATTACCTACATAGGGGCAAAAGTACTAAGTTTTTTCATTTTGTCCAATATCACATTATTACAAGGATTTTCAACCTTATGTATCTTGTAGACGTCTTTAGTTCAATTTTCAAAAAAAAGTTGTTCTGTGGACCCTTATGCAAAAATATGCAAACAGATGACTTTTTTTTGGTCTTCACATCTTTGAGCAGTAGAATTCACTAACTTCGTGCCTGAAATTTAGTCAAAGACCAAAAAAAGGTTTTACTCTTGTTTATGAAATCATTTCGGTGTTTTTCTACATTTGTCATGATGCGATGATCTTTTTTGTGATATCTTTTGTTAACTGAATTGTCTTGTGGACCCCAAACTGGTGCTGCAAACCCTCAATTCAGTATTTATTTTCTGTGGACCCCGTAAATTTTTGCGCACTCCGGTTGCGAACCCTTACCCCATTATTTCATTGCTTGCCTCCGCATCGCGATAATTTTTAACAACTAGGAAAATTCCAAAGAAATTCAATTTCGAGCGAAATATCAATTATTTTAGTGGAATGCAAAGAATGGTCCACGTTACTTTGAAAAAAAATACCAATAGGTATCATTTGCCAAAAAGAAATCTTAAAAGGCATTTAAAAATTAAGTTTAGACAAAAATATTATCCTGGGAAGCAAAAGCTAAAAACTAGACAGCTTTTTTAACGATTAAAATGTCCTCAGTGAATATTTGATTCTGCAAGATATACAAAAAAAAAATATCAAGAATCTTTTTAAGTACTTATTTTTTTACGCTTCTTTTATATGAGAGAAACGGTAAATTATAATTTAAGAAAAACAATTACTATAATGCCTACAAAAGTTGTCTAAATTGATTGGCTACTTTATTGATATTTTGTGCGAAATCACCATTACAAAAGGGCAATACGATCCCACGACGTTTTTTAACCTTGACATAACTTGGTTAAAATTTAAATTATCAACTAATTGAAGCGAAACCAGATATGAAAATAATTGACCGAAAAATGAATTAAAAATTAAAGTGCTTGATTTATTTTACAAATTTTATCTGAAATTGAGAGTCAAGGCGGCAGCTTGATTATCAAAGCGTCTGCTTAAGAAAATTTAAAACCAATACTGAATAAAAGTAACAGTACCTCGATTTTTTTTGCAAAAAATTTTGTTTAAAGTATAACGTGAGATTTCAATATTTTAATCTATACATATAAAAAAATTAAAAAGTCGATATGATTACATTACATTTGGTATACAATGAAAATTCCTACAATTCAATTATGAATTTCACTTCAACAAAAATTTTCTAGAAAAAATTGTTTTTTCTAAAACTAACACAACAAAGATGCCGGCGAAATTGTTTGTTTGAACAAAGTCTTTGGAGAGAAAAGCTATTTTTCATAATTAGGTTTTTGTCAAAACAAGCTTTCTGCCCGTAAAATGGATATGACAGTAAGGGAAGAGCAAAGTTAAAATTTGGTAAAAGGCAATTGTCAGACGCTAGTATTTATTTCTAGAAGAATGTTTTTTTACGATATTTTTGAAGGAAAATACTGCGCAAAGAAGTTCTTTGACAACTCATGCAACATTCATTATGAATTTTTATACTGTTTAGAAACGAACTACGCATGTTATTTGAATATGATCATTTATTGGCTTTTCTATTTAATACTTCAAACGTGCCGTGGAGCAGAATACCAAAGTAATTATAACAATAGCGACGGAAACAATCAAACAGAAAAATGGCGTGAATGTGATCTAATCACAAAGGACTTCAGTACGAATTGGTATCATGGAACAAGATATTTGTCAAGATTCTTACATAGACTTCAATTGTTAAATTGTTCTCATTTCAATGAGCAATGCTCTGAACAAAGCTTTGTTTTTAACCATTATACATCTCTCATGTATTTGAGATTTTGCAACGAATCTGAACTGAAGAAAAGATGTTATCATGATGTAAAAAGTGTATTACAAGAAGAATTAAATTTAAGCGAATCAAGTTCTTGGAATGAACTTGCTAATAAAATCAATTTCATGAAAATAAGCAAAGCGAATTTAGAGAAACCTTGCTTACAAATTGCAATGTATGATCATAGTCAAGTCACCAATCGTTACCTAGAAATAGTAGAAACTTTTGTTCCTTTTTGCCGCATCCGTTGGTGTGGGTTTAATGAAATGGTTTTCAATAACAGCAATATTTCGGTGTGGACATGCATGCCTCAAACGTAAGTTATATTTTTGCCAAACCTAAATTTACTAAATTAATAGATTAAACTTAATACTTTGCATGATAAAGGATAAAACTTGATTTATTTTTTACTTAAAGAACAGTCTTAAAAAAGGATATTTTTTTCCATCACTTTTTGTATATTTTTAATGAAATAAATAAGGTTGAAAACTGGATTAACAAATATAAGTGATTCGTTGAAATTTAATTTATGAGAATGAAAATTTAATTTAGGAAATAAGCTCAATTTAAAATTCAACTGATAAAATAACAAAATCAATCCATTCATCCCATGTCAAATAGTTGCTGTTGAATAAACCGAACAAAAATTTTTCAATTTTTTCTTTTAAATTCAACACTATATGAGGCAAAATTAAGATAATTACTCTTATTTTTTTAAATTAGTTTTGATTGTTTTTTAAGATGATTAATTCTAAGATAGTATAGTTTCAAGATAGTTTTTTTTTTCTAAACGACTTTAAATTGTAATATTTTGTAACACAAGAAAAAAGATCAAAGTACGATCAATACAGTAGACAAGATGTAGGAACTTAGGCTGAAAAAAGCTTTTGGCTTGTTTTATTTTTGATTGCGAATAAAAACCATTAAGTTTTTCCAAAGAAAGATTTTTTGAAAATAGACACATATTTTTTATACAATTCTTTCTCTCGACGTTTTTAAAACTATTTGGAAGTTAAAACTTTTGAAAACTAGCTGGGTCTTCTTTAAGCAGGAAGCATGGCCTTGCCACATTTGTCCACGAGCGACTGAGATGCACGCTTTTGGACCAATCTCCACCGACATCGGAGATCGAGTAGTTGTGTGTGGACGTTGATGTCTATAAAATAGTCAACGTCTACAAACCACCACCAACGCGATTGCGATCCCTGGATCTCCCAGTGTTTCCTCACCCATGTCTTTGCGCTGGCGACTTTAACTCTGGTCATGCTGACTGGGGTTACGATGATAACAGCCTGGACGGCGAGTACTTCGCTGACTGGGCAAGTATTAATTGTCTTGTCCTCCTATATAATGCCAAGAAAGCTGCCAGTTTTTATTCCAGCCGCTGGAACACTGGCACCAACCTAGCTTTCGCTAGCGTAGGTCCAAACAGTCGCTTGCCGGATAGGCGTGTCCTTGAAAAGCTCCCCAGGTCACAACATCGACCTTTGCTTATTACACCACCAAGGTTTGCTATGGCAGTGCCAAGCATGCCTGTTAAGCAATGGAACTTCCGCAAGGCCAAATGGAGTCACTACATTGCTTTGACGAATAAATTCGCAAAGACTTTGTTGCCGCCTGATTCACTTGATGTGGATGCGGCTTACCAGGACTTCTGTAACACCATTAAGAAAGCAGCCAAAAAGACTATCCCAGGCGGGTATCGAAATAACTATGTTCCGTGTTGGGATGCAGAGTATGAATCCCTCTATAAAACTTTTCTGCAGTCTCCTCAGGGATACGACTCAAGTTTGGCTGCTACTGCTCTGCTCGCCAAGCTTGACAGAAAGCGTAAGAATCGATGGTCCGAGGCAGTTCGGAGCATTGACTTCTCACACTCTAGTCGAAAAGCATCAAGTATTTTAAACAATCTTACTGGTAGGTCACGACACTCTCCTCGTCACTGTCGCGTTTCAGCCGATGCTATTGCATCTCAGCTGGTTAGAAACAGGAAATACGCGGCTACTAATCGCAAGTCTTCGCGACTTGTCTTTCAAGAAGTGTCTGACCTTTGGAGGGCCACAACACCAGATCCAGTAAATATCTCTGATATTTTTTCACAGAGAGAATTTACTGCTGCCCTTTAACATTTAAAACCAGGTAAAGCTCCGAGACCTGATTCCATCTGCCCAGAGCTTATACTCCATGCTAGAGCTGCTTTGAAGTCCTGGTTACGTGACATCTTTTCTTCCTGTTTGCGCCGACTCAAAATTTCCAAGATCTGGAAAAGAGCGCTTGTAGTCTCAATCCCCAAACCAACGAATCCCGTGGGGTACCCAAAGAGTTATCAACCGATATCTCTGCTCTGTGTCCCCTACAAGATCCTCGAGTGGCTTGTCTACGCCCGCGTTGAGCCACTAATTGATCGACTGCTCCCTAAAGAGCAGGCTGGGTTCCTACGCGGGAAGTCAACCGAAGATCAAGTAGTTCTGCTAACACAAAACATCGAAAATTTTTTTGAGGCTAAGAAGAAGGCCGGTGCCGTATTTATCAATCTGACAGCTGCTTATGACACTGTCTGGCACCGTGACCTTACCTGCAACCTTCTGAGACTTCTTCCGGATAAGCACATGATCAGAATGACTATGGAGCTTGTCCGAAATCGAAGTTTCACCCTTACCACCGGTGACAGCAAGCAAAGCAGGATACGCCGTCTTAAAAACGGCGTTCTAAAGATCGGTCTTGGCTCCCCTCCTATTTAGCATTTATACGTACAATCTTCCTTCCGTGATTTCCAGAAAGTTTGCTTATGCTGATGATTTAGCATTGTTGCATTCTTCTGGAAACTGGAAGGACTTGGAGGGAGACTTTAAGCCAAGACATTTCCACACTTTCAGCGTATCTCCAGACTTGGAGGTTGAAGCTCAATCACTCTAAGACGGTGACGGCAGCCTTTCACTTAAATAATCGAGTGGCCAAACGTGAGCTAAAGGTCTACAATAATGTTAGACTTTTACCGTTCTGTCCAACCCCTACATACCTTGGGGTTAAACTGGACAGATTGCTCACGTTTCGTCACCATCTAATGGCATTGCGCAAAAAAACTATTCTCGCGCGTCACACTGTTGAGACGACTCGTGGGCTCATGATGGGGTGCTGGTGCTAAAACACTACGCACAGCCACCTTGTCTCTAGTCTACTCAACAGCTGAGTATTGCGCGCCAGTCTGGTGTCGCAGTGCTCACACTCACCTCATCGACAGTGTCTTGAACGACGCCTTGCGCATAGTCACTGGATACTTGCGTCCCATTCCAACGGACCACCTACCTCTACTCTCAGGCATCCAGCCAGCTGAGCTTCGCCGAATGGGAGCGACACTCTCCTTGGCCCACCGTGGATCTATGGACCCTGATCATATCTTGCATGTTCTATTAAGTGGGTCCTCAGATACTCGCCAAGTGAGACTAAGATCCAAATTCCCGTTTGTGCCAGGTGGGAGGAATCTTTTAGACAACCTTGCCGGATTTGGCATCCGCGCTTCTGAATGGACAAATCATAAATGGAAAACCGAGTACTGTGAAAATGCTTCCAGGCTCCGTATTTTTGTGCCCGAGACCGGTGCCAGGCCTGTTGGGATGAGCTTACCCCGATCAGCTTGGGTTAAGCTCAACCGCCTGCGGACTGGTGTTGGGCGATTCCATTCGTCCATGCACAAATGGGGTCTCGCTCCTTCACCTAATTGTGAGTGTGGCGCTTCTGAATAAACCCCAGACCATGTTCTAAGACCGTGCCCTATACATCAGGCATTACATGGAGCACGAGTTCTGACCGTTTTGGATGACGAAACTCGATGCTGGCTTAATAACATCACTTCCAGCATCTGATCCAGGCAGTACAGCAGTCTGGGGTAGTAAAAGGATAAACCCTCGGCCCCAGTCCTGTTTGTGTCTCATCTGGAGTAAATACCTCTTCAAACGATGTATAAAATACTTTCCGTTTTTCTAAATGATACAACGTTTTTTTTTTTATCATAATTTCAATTTGAAAAACATGAATTACTCATAAATATAACAAAAAATTTTACCGTATAGTTGTTTGTATTTTTTACAGATTAAAAAGTATAATTTTAGAACAATTACAGCTTGCATTTACAGATTTGCGTTGTAAATACATTAAAAACATCAATAACTAATTTATTTGTTTTAGATGTCGAACATACATCATTGTCATTGCTGTCGTGTGTGCTGGTTTTGCTTTGGCTATAACTGTTTGCAATTCCGTTGTTGTCGGAGTTCTCTTTATCAATAAAAAACTTATGAATGCTCAAGTTGTGTATAGAATATCACTTGCTTTTACTGATATTATCGTTGGTATAATTGTCTACCCAAGTCTTTTGTTCAACATGTTTCACCATTTGACTGGAAAATTGGAAATTAAAAGGAATAGCAACACTTCAAGCTTTATCCTGTACCAAAACGATTCCAACGTAACTCTCGACCTAAATGCAATTAAAGATAATCAAGTTGTGCGGTCGCCACTGCCAAGTGTATATGGCAATACTGTCGGTTTTTTCACCACAATCACTCTCATAGTATCTGTAAATACTTTAACAATTGCAGCCATTGATAGATTTGCGGCAATCTATCGCCCTTTGAGATATCGAATGATATCAACGACCTCTATAGCTTGGCACACATCAGTAGTTATTTGGTTGTTATCTGTTTTTGTTGGAGTTTTGCCTTTGTGGACAGAGAATTTGTGGTATGTAGTGCAACGTATTACAATAGTGCACAAGGAAGGCAATTCTGTTTCTGTTATTTACTTGTTTACATTTTGTCTTCAACTTATACTTATGTGGTTTTTTACTGTTGCTTCTATCGTAGTTTACAAAAAACGCAGTAATGCTCTAAAAAATATGCGTGCGAATAATTTACATCAAAATGAACTGTCTAAACATGGAAGATTAATCGGCACTCTTGGATTAATGGCGGGTGCTTTCTCCTTAACATTAATTCCACTTATTTTGTATTTACCGTATGGAATTTTAGATGATGAAGATTTATTTAAAATTTTAAAGTTAAGTTCTCAAAATTCTACGAATTATTATTCAGTAATTCAAATATTTGTTACTGCAATTTTCTTGACGAATAGCTTAAGCAACTTTTTTATTTACAGTGCTAGAGATAAAAAGTTTCGAAAGGCTTTTAAAAAAATCTTTTGTAATATTCAATTAAAAAAAAAAAAAACATCCTCAAATCAAGCAACTGTTCAGAGTATTGAACAAACCAATTAAGTTAAAAACGTTTTAGACTGACATTTTTTATTACTTTACAAGTTTACCTATGTAAATGTTCAAAAATTTCATAAAATTGCACATTGCAAATTTTTTACAGCTCCAGAATAGTTTCTTTAAGCTCATTTTCTCGTTAACTGACCTTCATTATCAAGTTACTAAAAACTAAAAGAACAATCTTCTTTCCTTATACAAAAAAGAAGTAACAAATTTTTTTGCTGTTTATAAATTTTAAATTTTTTGAGAAAAAATTTTTATTTACTCCTTCTACATCATATTAAAGCTTCCTAATCAAGCCTCTTCTCTAAATCTTTCTTCATAGAAATTTTTTTTCTCTTTCTTACCCTAAATTATCTCAATGTTGTATTGTAAAATTGTTGTGTATACGCTTTTTTAATTGTTAATCAAAAAAAGATGGCAATTGAAAAATGAAGAATATATCTATTTTGATGACTCATCATGATTAGTGAATAGTAGAATATTCTTTGCTTCTTTTTTTTTACTTTATTTTATTGTGACACTCAACAAATTGCTTAGTATTTGATTACAGTAAAATAGTCTAGCAGAAAAAAATTTAAAACTCAAAGTAAAGAAAAGGAAGAAATATTAACATTGAATGACCAAGTACTATTCTTTAAAAAAATTGCACAACATTACCCTCTTAATTTAAAAAGTTATAAAAAAAACATTTTTAATTTATCATTATGTTAGTATAAAGGGAGGTGTTTACTTTTAAATAAAATAAAATTTATCAAAAATACTAATTAGTGTATTTGTACGGAAGTATGTGTACTAATAACCTACATGGATGAGGCAGGAATATAACAAACGTACATATTTCGACTTTCAGTTTAAGGCATACAATTGATTTCTAGCAAGAATTAGACAAAGATTACTGTTTTGAAAAAATAATTTTGAAAAGTTTTTAGCTTAATGCCAAGAGTGGGATCAACAATTAAACTTTGAAAGAACATTAGATCAATACTGACTATCAACTGAATCAAATTTTATAGATTATAAAAAATCTGTTTTCTTGCAAATTTATTGAAGTTAAATTTTTTAAACAAACTACAACATAATAGATGTGTTAAAATAAAATTATTTAAAAGAAACTTGACTATTTGTTTTTTTGTTAAATGAAGCCGCTACATAATTGCTAACTTTTTAGGATTAACTATGGCATCTATAATTTTCAACACTTTCGCGACATAAATTACGTCAGATAGAATTGTTGAGTTTTGCTAGCGGCAATTGGTTTTTCTTAATAAAACAATTGTTCTATTTGTCTCGCCAAATGATGATTCGGCGAATAAATAAATCACGATTCGATAAAATTTTTATTTTCCGTAGCAAACATTATAGATAGTACAGTTTACTTTAAAATAGATATTAACCCATTGGGAAAACTATTCAATGTTTTTTTTGCTGACAAGTGGAATTATGCTTTGGCAACAAAATTATACTGTAACTTTCACAAAAAATGAAAACATAAGTAGTATATAATTCGTCATTTGCTTGGTGTCCGCTGGCGCTGGCGCGATGGCGCGATGACGTCATCAGTGGCGCTAGACAGCAATGGTGGAGGGTGGATCCGAATCCTATTTCGAATCCTATTTCAAATCCTAATCCCATTCCTGTTTCTATTCCTAATCCTATTCCAAATCCTATTCCGAATCCTATTTCGAATCCTATTTCTAATCCTAATTCTATTCCTATTTCTAATCCTAATCTTATTCCTATTCCTAAGAAACATGGTGGTCCTGAGTTCAATTCTTATCCAAGACAGTATAAATCTTAATCCTAAGAATGTTAGTGGTTTTGAGTTTGACTCCCACTCAAGACAGGTGTAAGATTTCAAACCTAACCCTATGAAAGTGGGTAATTCAGAGTTTGATTCCTGCCCAAGACAGTATTATAAAGTTTATAAAGTCTTGGTTTTTTGTTGTAGATTATTTATTTTTACTTTCTAGAGTGTATAAGCTTCGAGTCTATGTAGTTTCAAATTAATATTAATAATAAGATTAATAAGTTCTAAAAGAAATAAAAACAATAAGATTAATAAGTTCTATTGAAAACGATTTTATAAAGTTTATGCCGCAGACAGTTACGACGTATTTCCTGAAGCGTAAACGTCGTTTCCTGTTCAGAAGCTAAACCGTATTGATTTGACCTTATCGTCTTTAAAAAGAACCAATTTACTATGTTGCGAGCTCGTAATCTCAAGTTTTATCAACGCTTTTGTCAAAGCCCTACCTTCTAACCCGAAGACGTCCTGATTTTACTTTCTACTGTCTCTAAAAAATGACAGTAGATCATTAATTTTTACTTTCTAGGGTGTATATGTTTCAAATTAATTTAGTTTAAAAATTGTTTTAGTCTTACCTGGTGTTATGCAGCTGTAAGATTGATAAGTTTTATTGAAAATGATTTTATAAAGTTTATGCGGTAAACAGTACGACGTATTTCCTGAAGCATGAACGTCGTTTCCTGTTCAGAAACTGAATCGTATTGATCGTAGCATAACCTTAAGTAAACTTTAACCATTTCCAAAAAAAAGAAGTGATTTACTATGTATTTTTTGCTAACTTTAAATCTCAAAAGCAATATTAGTGCACATTTTTAACATTTACTAGGTAACCTTGATTTTTATTCACAAGATACCTATAGTCAAAAGTTTTTTCTAGACAATTTTAAATTTTAGGTGCCTAACCCTAACCCTAACTCTAACCTTATAATTAATTTTAAACTTTTTTCTAGGTATGCTTAATTTTTATTTGTACGATATCTATCTTCAATTTTTTTCTAACCCTAATCCAAACCTTAATCTTAATCCTAATCCTAATTCTAATTCTAAGCCTAACTCTAAGCCTAACTCTAAACCTAACCATACCTGTGTACTAGTGAGGAGGGAGGAGGACACTAACCCTTGGAAAAACAGTGGTTGTAAGTTTAATTTTTTTTTTTTTTTTTTATCTTTATATTTATCTTCCTGACTCGCAGGAAAGCGACGGAGGCGCTATACATAGGGTAAGCAATTACCCCGACCTGCTTCCGGAGATGCCAAGATATTGCTGTCCGCTAGTAATTTAGTAGAGATATGACTGGAATTTAAAACTGCTTGTCAAAGACCACCAAGCAGGGGAAAGTGCCGTAAAGTGTCTTTTTCAAGGACACAACAGAATGGCGCAAGTGGGATTTGAACCGAGACCATGCTAATCATCAGTCCGGTGCTTTAACCACTCGACCACGCTGCCAAATTCCCACTCAAGACAGCTGTAAATTCTAATTCTAACTCTAACCATAAGAAAAACAGCGGTCCTGAGTCTGATTCCCACCTAAGACAGCAAAGCTGTAAATCCTAACACTAACCTTAAGAAAAACGTAAGTGCTGAGTTCAATTCTTAACCAAGACAGTTGACATGTTCGCTTTTTCAAAAATTTTCCTAACAAGTTTGATTTTGAAATACCTATATTTAATTTTTTTTCTAAACAAGTTTGATTTTTGCTATACCCTTGTTAAATTTTTCAAAATTTTTCTTTGTCAACCATGATTTTTATTATACCTTTGTTGAATTTTTAAAAGATTTTCTTTAGGCAACCTTGATTTTTGTCATTCCTATCTTCAATTTTCTCCTAAACAAGCTTGATTTTTGCTACACATTTGTTCAATTTTTCAAACATTTTCTAAGTCAACCTTGAGTTTTAGATATTTATCTTCAATTTTTTCTTGACAGCCTTGATTTTTGTTATACCTAACCATAATTTTTTTCTTGCAACCTCAATTTTTGTCATACCTATGTTTAATTTTTTTTCTTAACAATCTTGATTTTTGTCGCACCTACCTTCAATTTTTTTTCTAATAAAACTTGGTTTTTGTCAAACTTTTGTTTAATTTTTCTTGGTAGTCTTGATTTTTGTCATACCTAACCTCAATTTTTTCTAAACAACCTTGATTTTTATTATACTTATGTTCACTTTTTCAAAAAATTTTCCTAAGAACCTTGGTTGTTAGATACCTATATTTAATTCTTTTTCTAAACAAGTTTGATTTTTGTTACACCCATGTAAAATTTTTCAAAATTTTTCTTTGTCAACCATAATTTTTATTAAACCTTTGTGAATTTTTAAAAGTGTTTCTTTAGGCAACCTTGATTTTTGTCATAATTATTTTCAATTTTTTCTTAACAACCTCGATTTTGTTGTACCTTTATTGAATTTTTTCTTGAAAACCTTAATTTTTTTATAACTACCTTCAATTTTTTTTTCTCGGCAACCTTGATTTTGTTATATCTAGGTTTAATTTTTTCTTAGTAATCTTGATTTTTGTCGTAACTATCTTTAATTTTTCTTAACAATCTTGATTTTTGTCCCACCTACCTTCAATTTTTTTCTAAACAACCTTGGCTTTTGTTATACCTTTGTTTAATTTTTCTTGGTAACTTTGATTTTTTGTCATAAGTAACCTCAATTTTTTCTAGACCAACTTGATTTTTGTTATAATATGCTCAATTTTTCTAAACAACCTCGATTTTGTTATACCTTTATTGAATTTTTTTTAGAAACCTTAATTTTTTCTTGGCAACCTTAATTTTGTTATATCTAGATTTAATTTTTTCTTAGTAACCTTGATTTTTGTCATACCTTTGTTTAATTTTTTCTTGACAACCTTAATTTTTTATAACTACCTTCAATTTTTTTAAACATCCTTGGTTTTTGTCATACCTTTGTTTAATTTTTCTTGGTAATCTTGATTTTTGTCATACCTTTGTTTAATTTTTCTTGGTAACTTTGATTTTTGTCATACCTTTGTTTAATTTTTTCTTGACAACCTTAATTTTTTTATAACTACCTTCAAATTTTTTTCTAGACAACCTTGGTTTTTTGTTATACCTTTGTTTAATTTTTCTTATAACCTTGATTTTTGTCATACCTAACCTTAATTTTTTTTTTTTAGACAAACTTGATTTCTGTTATACCTTTGCTCAATTTTTTCTAAAAAAACCTTAATTTTTGTCATGCCGTTTAATTTTTGTCTTGACAACCTTAATTTTTTATAACAATCTTCAATTATTTCTTAACAACCTCGATTTTGTTATACCTTTGTTTAATGCTTTCTTGACGACCTTAATTTTTTTATAACTATCTTCAATTCTTTTTTCTTGGCAACCTTGATTTTTGTCATAACTATCTTCAATTCTTTTTTCTTAGTCAACCTTGATTTTTAGATACCTGCATTTAATTTTTTCCTAAGAAAGCTTGATTTTTAGGTATCTTTATTCAATTTTAAAACTCTTTTCTCTAAGCAGCCTCGATTTTTATTATACCTAACCTCAATTTTTTCTCTAAGCAACCTTGATTTTTGTTATATCTTTCTTAGGAATAGGAATAAGATTAGGATTAGGAATAGAAATAGAATTAGGATTAGAAACAGGATTAGGAATAGTATTCGGAATAGGATTAGGAATAGGATTAGGATTAGAAATAGGATTAGGAATAGAATTAGGATTAGGATTAGGATTAGGATTAGGATTAGGATTAAGAATAGGATTTGGAATAGGATTCGGAATAGGACTCGGATCCACCCTCCACCATTGCTCTCTAGCGCCACTGATGACATCATCGCGCGATCGGGCCAGCGCCAGAGCCAGCGGACACCAAGCAAATAACGCATTATATACTACTAACATAATATTAATACAAAGTAAAACTTTTTATCACAATTATTTATATCAGTGGTTCCCAACCACTGTGCCGCAGCACACTAGTGTGCCGTAACAAGCACACTGGTGTGCCGCGAAGCGATGCTGTGAGGCAATAGTTACATCTAGGGGACGGTGAGGCAGAACCGGACATAGAGATAATTCAAAAATTTTTACCTTTAATTTCTGTGTCATTAGATGCATTTTAGAACTTTATTGCGAATGAGTATCCTGTTCTTAGTAATAAAGCAATCGAAGTATTATTGCAATTCTCAACATCATACTTATGTTAACCGGGATTTTCTTATTTAAACATTATTAAAAATAAGAAACGAGAAAGACTTGAAAGAGCTAAAGAAGAATTAAGAGTATGCCTTTCCACATTTACCCAGATTTCACAACAGTAAGAAGAAGCACCAGGCTCCACAGCCGCACTAGGACTGTATTCAATAATATACCTATTATGGAAAAATTGCAGCGTATCAAGAACAGTGGGCTTACAAATATTTTCTTCACGATAAAGAGCAAGCTTATATTGTGCTTGATTTTTATACAAAATATACTATATAGTTGTAAAAAACTAAAGTTTGAAGGAACTTTTCCAAAAAAATTACAACCTTTAATAGTCACTTAGAGGGAAAAGGTTTGAATTGTCTTTCATTTGCTGGTTTGTTTTGAATAATATTCGAGTTGAAATCTGCCCCAAGGCATCAAAACAGTGAAATGTAACGCATACCCGAAAAAGTTTTTCCAACATTGGTTTATTGCTTTATTAGATGCATATTTAATATGGGTTTTGATTTTTTTTAAACTAAATACTTTTTATTCTTTTAAATTCTTTTAATTTTGTGTCCTCTAACAACACTAATTGGCAAATAAATTTAACGAGAAAATACTATACCTAGGTACACTTTCAAAACTTTAATAACAGCCGACGGTGTAACTGTTTCAACCTATAAGACCTCGCAATAGTGTAATGATCTTGTTAAGGGGTATTTTAATAGCCTAAACAAAAGTTAGCGTTTGTTTTATTTATACGCAGTACAAATAAAGGCTAAATTCAACGCTTATGCCGACAAGCCGTGTCTCCCGTACAAAAAGCCGGATATGTCAGCTAATGCACAGTTTCCCCGACTTTTTGGATCACGGACTCCTATTTGCGAATCTTTTTTCCCCGGACCAAACAAACCCAAAGCAAGGTGCTTTCTATAAAAAAGAAAAAGTTGTTCACTCCCAAAAGTCTCCGATTTCATAATTTTTGTCCCGAAACCAAGGCGTTCCCTAAAAAATAAAAAGGTCTTTACTTTGGACCAGTTTTTGACCAATTTTCTCATGTTGTCGCGGACCTCTTATGCAGTCATCATGGACCCGAGTTAGGGAAACTCTGAGCTAATGACTAAAGCATCCTTCTAGTATTAATAAAGTGGATAGCCTGTGGTCACTATATGACAGTACTTAATTAAAAGTTATTCAAATATATTATTTTATTTAATTAAAAGTTATTCATATATATTATCAACTGAAAATTAATTATAGGGCTGTTTAATTAACCTAAATAAAATTTATATTTTTCACTAGATTTTACTCAATAAATTCGTTATGCAAAATAAACGATCTACGTAATTATTTGACTGCAGACGCTGTTTGTCAGTATGATCGTACAATTCAGCCTTGACCAGCATTTTCTAAGTATAAAAATCCAAAATCAAATTTTATTTCGTCGTAAACAAGTTCAAGGCTCTATAAGTTGAAACAGTGACCCTGTCTGTTATTGTTGTTGTTATCAAACCATTTTAAGCTTAATTGTTTCTTGATAAGTATATGCAGTACTTTTGAATTGGCTATTATATACATTTACCGATACACGGGGTTAATTAGCTGACTTAAAAATGTTTATTGCCACGTATCTTTTAGTTATAATAAATACATATTTAATATATACGAATACACAGTAGGTTGATCTATTTGTCTATCGTTTTAGTACGTAAATTTTCACGATATTATTTTTAAGTCCTTTACTCTAATAATTTTAAATAGAAAAATTTTTTGCGGACAAATTATTATTTTTAATTTAACTTTCATAACTAATTCAAAATTTCAAATAATATTGTTTCAACTTTTGAATTTTTCTGGTGCTGTCTGTTTAACTACTTTAAAAAAGAACCTCCTTTAAACCTTGCAGTTAATGCTACGGTTATTATATACAAGCAAAACATGTCTTAATCTTGGTAATGCAAAAACATAACGAAGTCAAAAACTAAATTTAAAATCAAACTTGGAATGTTGTATATGATAATAAGATTGTTTTTTCATGGGTTTTTAAGTATTTATTGTCTATATAATATTTTCTGATTTTTTTATTTTAAAAATGTTGCATTTAATAAATATAACACAGTTTTATGGTTATTAAATTTTTATCAAACTAGAACACCACACTTGCTATATTTGCTTGAAGAATGTTGGTGGCGAGTAGAAGGTCAAGAAAAAATTTCATTGCACTTTTATAAATTTAAGAACATCTTATTACGAGTACAAAGAGTTAATATAAAAGTTTTGGCATTGTTTGAAGAAGACTATTTATTTACAAGTCTGATTTGTAAAAATGGAATTCAATTCGGCAAAAATGAAGTTCATCCTACCAACAAATGTCTTTGGTACTTGGCACAGCAATGCAAAAACTTCTAGGGATTTGTTTAACCGCAGAAAGATTTTTGTTGTGCTTTATTATCATGCGCTGAATAAAAAGAACATAAAACATCTGTGGCGGAAAATTCGATTTGCGCAATTATTGTCGTCGTCGTTTGGAAGGGCATTAACTTCAGGTCAGACAAAAACAGGACTGGGGCCGAGGGTTTATCCTTTTATTAACCCAGGCTACTGTACTACCAGGATCAGATTCTGGAAGTGATGTAGTTAAGCCAGCATCGAGTTTTGCATCCAAAACCGTCAGACTTCGTGCTCCATGTGGTGCCCAATGTATGGAGCACGCTATTAGAACTTGGTCTGCGGTTTGTTCAGTGGCGCTGTACTCGCAATTCGGTGAAGGAGCGAGACCCTATTTATGCATGGACGAATAGAATCGCTCAACACCAGTCCGCAGGCGGTTGAGCTTAACCCAAGCTGTTAGGGGCAAGCTCATCCCAACAGACCTGGCACTGGCCTGGGTATAAAAACATGGAGACTGAAAGTATTCTCACAATACTCCGCGTTCCATTTATGATTTGTCTACTCAAAAGAGCGGATGCCAAGTCCGGCAAGGTTGTTTAATAGATTTCACGCAGCTGGCACAAATGGACGTCTAGATCTTAGTCTAGCTTGGCGAGTATCTAATGACCCACTTAAAAGACCATACAAGATATGATCAGGGTCCATAGATTCACAGTGGGCCAAGGAGAGTGTCGCTCGCATTCGGCGAAGCTCAGCTGGCTGGATGCCTAAAAGTATTGATAAGTAGTCCGTTGGGGTGGGACGCATGCATCTAGTGGCTACACGCAAGGCGTCGTTCAAGATACTATTTATGAGGCGTGTGTGAGCGCTGCAGCACCAGACTGGTGCTTAGTAGTCAGCTGTTGAGTAGACCAGAGATAAGGCGGCTGTGCACAGTGTTTTGGCACCAGCACCCCATCCTGAGCCTACGAGTCGCCTCAGCAGTGTGACGCGCGAGGATAGTTTTTTTGCGCAATGCCACTAGATTGTAACAAAACGTGAGCGATCTGTCCAGTTTAACCTCAAGATAAGTAAGGGTTGGACAGAGCGGTAAAAGTCTATTATTGTTGTAGATTTTTAGCTCACGTTTGGCCACTCGGTTATTTAAGTAAAAGGCTGCCGTCACCATCTTAGTGTGACTCAGCTTCAACCTCCGCAATTATTACATTTGCGACTGCGCAATTATGACATTACAGAAATGTGCTTGTCTAAGAATTCACAATGATATCCACGTCATATTTCACAAAATTTTATTCGTGGGTGATTGGTTGTTATGGAGATAGAGTAAGTTACACGTTGTATTTTACTTCCTTCAAATTGAATTTCATTCCTGCTGAATTAATTTTCATTTGTGCCAAATTGAATTTTATTTTTGACAAATAGACTTCTACATAATAAAGTTTTAAAACACATATAAAACACATAAACTACGTAAGTGATACAGAGTTTTAAAACCTATGTAATTTTGTGATAGCAACCACTATTCTATATGGCTTTTTTTGCCATAACCGAGCTATCAATACATTAAGTTCAGCAACACAAAATCTATTGATCTAAGGTTGACCAACAGCGTTAAAATTCAACTTAATTATTGGACAAGATTAAATCAAGAATGGATTCTATGCAAGCAAGGATAAGTTTGTTGATGTTAAAAAAACTGGGTATCTATCGCTTTATCTCAATCAACGTAAAAAAATTTTAGTTGTAAAAAAATACAGTCTTGTTGCATTATTAAATTTTTATAAATGGACTTATTGATTATTTGAAAAATACAATATGTGAACAGTAAATTAATTGGACTGTAAAAAATAATCAAATATTTTTCCTTTTTGATGCATGTTTCAAAATAGTTTAATAGTAATTAAAAATCGCTTATCAAAAATTTACCAAATGATGATCTTTTTTCTCAATTTTTTTATCCCTTTCGTAAAATTCAATCAATGTGTCTTGCATTAAATATACTGTAGAATCGTTATTGTTTGTATAACATCCAAAAATAATTAACGATTGTCTGCACGCTGCACAAAAAGTTTACTTGAAAAACAAGTCATTTGTTATCTCGTAGACCGAAAAAGTTCAGTAATTTCCGGTGTACCGGGTTGTGAATGTATGACGCAAGAATATTTTTCCTGCTATTAACATGAAATATATATCATGACGTAATTTATGTAATTATCTTTAAACGTGATGACGAAGACTAGTTAACTTATTGCTATTTAAAAACCAAAAAGAAAAAAAACTTTAAATGTAAAGATAGGAAAATTATTATTTAAAATATTTGTTGAATAAAATAAATGAATAACCTTAAATCTTCAAAAGATAGTGACAAATATTCAATAAATTCCAGAGTAAACTAAAGAAAAAATAAAAAAGGTTATATCAATAATTTTTTGAAGAATGAAAGTCAGAAAATAAAAGTTAGCCTAGAATTCAGAAATAATTGATGCATAATCTGTAGCTATGATAAACTTTTAAATAAACAGTTGCTATTTTAGTTGTTATGGTTATGAATGACTAAACTTACGAATGAAGTTACATATATGTTATGTTGTGAAGTTACGAATGATTAAAGTACGTCATAAGCTATCTTTAAAATATACAATAAAACTTTTTTGATTATATAAGATTAATTAAAACCGATTAGTTAATTATCAAAAAGTTGTAATATGATTTCTTTTATTTTAACATATCTCCGATGGATGGTCTTAATGAAAGCTATTAATTTTACTAAAGCTCACAGTCTATCAATGATTATTCAAGATCAAAGAACAACCTTGCAAAACAATATATATTTGCGCTCAGAACAAAATCTAGAAATGCATTTTTGTAATAAGACGATACAAAACTTTCAAACAAATTGGTATAATGGCTCTGAATATTTATATGAGTTTTTAACAGTTCTTAAATCATTAAATTGTCCCCAATTTAAACAGGAATGCAAACAAAAAACCTACGCTTTCACTGAGTTTACCTCGTTGATGTATTTACAATTTTGCAATCAAACAGAACTTCAAAGTATGTGCTTCAACAATCTCCAGAGAACTGTACAAAATCATTCAAAAAAAAACTTATCCTCAACAACATGGGACAAACTTATAGTTGAACTTGATAATGTATCGTCGTTTAATGCAAAAGAAATAGAAGATCCTTGCGTTCAAGTTTCAATGTTCGATCCAAAGAATATTTATCAGTTTGTTGAAGTTTTAAATGTTTTTGCTCCATTCTGTTCAATTGTGTGGTGTGGAATCGATGAACGAATTTTCAAAACAGAAAATGTTTCACTTTGGACATGCATGCCTCAAAGGTATTATCAATAATTGCAAAAATAGTAAAAAAATCATCACAGGTTTCATACATAAAAAAATATGCTAAAAAATTACTTGTAAAATATTGCGAATATCGCTTGGTTGTTCCAAATTATTATCCTTATTACTTTTCAAAATAATTGTGTTCATCCACAATTATTTTCATTCATCCAAACAAGAAGTCAGTTATCTTTACCTTCATGTTAAGTTAACGCCAGTGCATTGAAAATAAAAAGAAATGTTAACAACAATTTTTTGAGGTTTTTCCCCAAATTTACTGACAAAGTGCTCAGTAACCTGGTAAGACAAAATAAAATTTGTTAAAGATAAAAAAGCTTAAAAACAACACAAGTATCTGTTTCTCCGTAGGCGGCTCATATTGTTAGTTAGTGAGAAAAATAAAATATAAATGAATTCTTAAATAGTAAAAGCTTAGCAAAAGTTTAACCAAATTTTGTCGTCCACATTATGCAATAATGTCACTAGTTGTAGTAACAGTGTGATTAAAGGGTGTTTAATAAATACTTTTGAATTTCGGTTTAAATTACATCAATAATAAATTCATTTCTAAAAAAATTTTTTTTAACCTTGTTTAAATTTTTTGTAAAATTCCTTAAAACGTTGCTAAATTTTATAACACTTTGTATTAATTTATACAATATTCCTACATGATAACTTTGTCTTATGGCCAACTCCTATTAAACTGATTGTTGGTTTTTGAATAAAGCGTAATGACTATTGCAACTAAGCAGCATCACCACATTCTAGAAATTTGCCGTGAAGTGCCTATTCCAATGGTACAATGATATTATTTAGATAAAATAAGCATCGAACTTTTTACCTTGCAAGTCATTAGTACACAGAAATTACTTGATAATTCACTTCAGGCTGACAGACATTGTTGTGGTTTTAAAGCTTTTAATTTTTTTGTGTCGTGTTTTTACAGAATATACAGTACATTTAAAAAATGCTATCTATACATTTAAAAGTGGTAATAAACATCTTGCTTTTGATCGAGTTTTGTTTTTATAAAAAATTTTCTGATATTTCAAAATTATTCAATTTATCAAAAAGATTTTAAAATATAGAATAACTTTATATTTCAAAATGATTCCTTTACTAAAACTGTTTATTATTATTCACAGATGTCGAACGAATGTCCTTTTTTTGGTGATTTGTTGTTCTATCTTAGCTGTTGCCATTGTGCTATGCAATGTCATCGTTATTACAGTACTGCTGAGAAATTCGAAATTTAGAAATTCACCAGGAATTTATCGAATTTCATTGGCTTTCGCTGATTTATTAGTCGGCTTAATTGTAGCGCCAACTTTTGCATATAACACCTTTCTATACTTCACAGAAAACTTAGAGCTAAAATCGTTTCAAAACAGGGGAGAATCTTTTTTCAATAACGATACCAATAATCGTTCGAATTTACCAATCTCTGCAGAAGTCTTCTATGTAGAATTCCTTCAGTTTTCGCAACCTTACATCAGTTTCGTTGGATTTATTACCGCAATATCACTTACTGTTGGAATTTACACTTTAACGGCAGCCGGAGTAGATAGATTTGTCGCCGTATATCGACCTTTTTCGTACGTGAACTCATCGTCTAGCAACAGAGCAAAAAAAATCACCGCTGCGATTTGGGTAGTGGGAGCTTTAGTGTCATCGTTTTCTTTGTGGATTGACGATATCAAGTATGATTTTACTCATCCGACATTAATTGTTTCGAAACGTCAGGTTGCATTTTTTATGTACTTGATTTTCATGTGTTCTCCTTTTATCATTTTGTGGATTGTAACTATAGCAACTTTCGTATTTTACAAAATTCATTTAAATTCGATTAAGAATTTGAATACCAACATACAGCAGAGAAAACAGTTTAAGAGCCAAATGAAATTAATGACAACCTTAGGGATTATCGTTGGTGTTTTTAGTGTTTGTGTTGCTCCCACAGTTGTAGTTGTTGCCATGTACTTTTTTGAAAATAACTTTTTTTTTTATGAAAAATATAATTTTACTGGTCACTCGACTGCAAACTATTTTCTTTCTTTTGAATATATTGCTATGATTTTTTTGCTGACAAATAGTTTATGGAATTTTTTTGTTTATAGTATGCGAACTGAACTGTTTCGTACCGAGTTAAAAAGTTTAATTTCAGAA
Organism: Diplosoma virens; assembly: GCA_963680785.1. NCBI lineage: Eukaryota > Metazoa > Chordata > Ascidiacea > Aplousobranchia > Didemnidae > Diplosoma > Diplosoma virens. Next base: position 25,455,603 of record OY796893.1, read on the forward strand.
CTTTTTTGCAAATGCAATTTTTTTACTAATAATTAATTTAAAAAAAAGCAATTTAGCAGTGAATATCATTAGAAACAATTTGAATTTATCATTTTGTAGCTATTTTTTTATTATATTGTTGTATTAAGCAATCTAAATCATATATTTTGTGACATAGTACAAATGCGGTGCCTACAATTACAACGTAATCCAAATGTAAAGCAATTCAGCCAGTTTAACAGCTGAAGTGTAGTCTGAATGTAGCTATTAGCATTTGTAGGTAAAAATTCGGCACGTTTTTATATATCAGTAAATTTAACTTTTGCAAAGTTGGGAATTCTTAATCCTAGAAATATTTATCTGAACAACCTAAAAGTTATATAACCGAAAAGTTAAAATTAAAAAGATCATTCCTACCGATCTCAAAACACTGCTGAAAAACGTCTTCAACCTTTTCCGAAAAATATAAAAATCAGAAAAAGTTGCTTTACGTTTTCGAAGCAAGAAATTAGATTAATCTTATTTAAATTAATAAACAATTGTAATCCTATGTCTGTTATTTGAAGTTTGCTCTTACAATAACTGCTAGAACGGTCTCTTTGATCAAATCATCCAATTAGAACCAGTCTTTAAATTTTCAAATATTACATTTAGTAACTTCAGTTCATTCTAGCAAAAACTCCTGAAGAGAGCTAGACGAAAACGTTCGAGTTTTTAAAACAGCCTTTTTTAAGGCTACTTATTGAAACAAAAGAGTTTCAAGTTGATTTAAGCAAAAAATTTATTCAAACAAAAAAGAGTTCAACCTTTGGTTTTAATAACTGATTTGAAGTTTTGTACCAGTAAAAAACTTTTTAAATATATTTCGCATAAAATACGTTAACAATTTTACCGTTAACAATCGATTTCTAACGTCGATGACGTAGTGAAGGGAGTCATAGCTACCCAATTTACAATTTTTTACGGATAATTGCGTTTGACTTGTATTTTCTTATTAAAGCATTTATTTTGTTTACAGTAGACCTCGGTTAATCCAGATTCGATATGACAGACAAAATCATCCGAATTAGGCGAAGATCGGGTAATCCGAAGCTTTTTATTTGCAATTACAGTACAGTACATAGGAAATCATTTGCAATTTCAGTTTTATCGGAGTTAATCAAAATTCCGAATTAACCGAGGTCTACTGTACACTCTTATTTTAAATTTTCGCTGCTATTTTACTGTAAAAAAAAACTTTTATTTTTGTTAATTAAATTCTATGTCAAAAAATATGGTTTAGAAAAGTGTTCTGTTTATAGAGGTTGAAAACCAATGATTAACCTAAAAAATTAACTCTTAATAATAAACCTAGGAAAAACAATTTAAACGATATTATGCTTCGCTGAAAAATTGGTTTTTTAATAAACCTTATGAGGATCTTGAAAAATAGAACCAACTTAGAAGGCAAATGATTTTGAATAAAGAAATTAAGGGAATAGATTTCAAAAGCTTTTTAAATGATAAGTACTTAATGAAATTTAAGTTACACCTTACGTAATTATCCGAACGTAAGTTTTAAAAAAAAATTATCTTTATTAAGTTAGATCTTTTAACTGTTAATTACGCTTTGAAAAGGGTTATCCCGGTTTTAGAATTACATGAATTTTGTGACTTTTTTTATTTCTTGTTTCACGACTTTACAAAGAAATGTCTCATATTTTTCAGATTTTAAAAGTCACAATAAAATTTTTTCTTATTATTGCATCCTTTCCTATGAACTGCGAGGGCTGGAAAACTTGCGAGTGAATTGAATGTAACTAGCGTGATGTCTAAAAATTATTAAAACAGATTTTAACTGTAACCACATCAGGCAAAAACATTGCTCTTGATTTGCTTTTTAAATGGAAGATATAAACTATTTTAGACTTTAAGCTTACTTTTAAATAAAACACACCGGATCAAAAAAGTAGGCTCAATTGATGAAACAATTATTGTTAACTGTTGGGTAAGCCTTCTCTGTTTCGGAAACTGGTAGTGCTAAAATTCAAAAATATCTAATTAAAAAAATAACCTAAAATGAGCGTGGTTAATCAATTATTGCAATTTAAATTTTTAACAACTTTTCCCAAACTTATCAGTAGGCCTTGCAATTGTTGCTAGCCTTGTGGAAAGGCTAATACTTCGATACTATTAAGCGTAGACTGTTGGTATATTGGGTTAACTGTTGGGTAAACTAAAAAGCCCGATTTAATTTAGATTTAAAGAGTCACTTAAAAATCATTAACTCATATCAAAAATTACACACAGCTCATTGAAAAAGTTAGAAATAGTAAACGCAGCACAACTATTAATAACGAAACACTACGTCATCAAATCAAATCGGGACTACCATTTATCCCGGGTTTCACGAACAAGTGGAAAGCAAAAAACGTAAAAAAAAATAGTTTGATAAATGTTCTTAATTAAAATACGTGACAAAGTACCTATTTTAAGCCGCAAGTACAGAACTGTCAAATCACAATAATGACTAATTTCAGTCGAGTAATTAGCATTAAATGCGTAATTACGCACTGACTGCACTAAAACTAATGTATATAAAGATAAGACAGGAAGTTGGTTTAAAAAATGTAATTTTGATCAAAAAGCCAAATTGACTTTATAACATTTAGCTACAATTTCTTATTAGTTTAGACTAATTTGTAGTAAAAGTTGCATAGTATTTGACAAATAACAATCAAAATTGCTTGAAATAATTAAATAACACTAGTTTTAAATTATTGAAGCGATTTCAAAGTTAAGGTAAAAAATTTAGATTGAGATATGATTAAACTTTTTCATTGTATTCCATAGCTATTTGAAATGTAACAGTAATTGTAAGTTTTAGTTTCAGATACAACTGCAAAAGATTAATTCAATTAAATTTATTGTTGAAGGATAATTTTACGACACAAAACGTCAATGTTAAAATTCGTTCTTATCCCACAACAATGGTTGGTTTTTGCAAGTTTATTCTATTCTTTTGAGGCTCAGAAACTTGCATCTTATACTAAAGATGTGAATACACAATTACAAAGTTTTACGGAAAGAAATGAAAAATCAAATAAATGCAATATGGCAATAACTACGTTTCAAACAAAATGGTATAATGGCTCTGAATATTTATATGAGTTTTTAACAGTTCTTAAATCATTAAATTGTCCCCAATTTAAACAGGAATGCAAACAAAAAACCTACGCTTTTACTGAGTTTACCTCGTTGATGTATTTACAATTTTGCAATCAAACAGAACTTCAAAATATGTGCTTCAACAATCTCCAGAGAACTGTACAAAATCATTCAAAAAAAAACTTATCCTCAACAACATGGGACAAACTTATAGTTAAACTTGATAATGTATCGTCGTTTAATGCAAAAGAAATAGAAGATCCTTGCGTTCAAGTTTCAATGTTCGATCCAAAGAATATTTATCAGTTTGTTGAAATATTAAATGTTTTTGTTCCATACTGTTCAATTGTGTGGTGTGGATTTGATCAACGAATTTTCGAAACAGAAAATGTTTCACTTTGGACATGCATGCCTCAAAGGTACTTTTTTCTTTTTTTTCGTTAATTTAGTTCGTAAAAATTTTGTAATTTACCAAAAGCATTAATTTTTTTTTGTATATGAAAAAAAATTTAGCAATATCCAAGCAGCACGTTCATTTGTATTTAGTTAAAGATGAAAACATAAATAGTTGGTTAGCACTTCGCACTTAATTAACCATAATAATTTTAAAAAGTTTTCTCGTTAACAATGGCAAATCTATAAAGTTAAGTTAAGCTTTCTCTTTTAAATAAAAACTAAAAAAATTATTTTAAAAATCCTCACTCTTGATTGAATATAAGAGAGAAATGGGGGGAAGGATTTATATTTTTACAAACCCGGATGTTGTGTTTTCGGATCAAATGCTAGCGGATTGGACTGTTGATTTAGCAACGGGCTATGTTATGCAAAACCATCCAGCATCCTTTAAGATTCGATATATAGTGCACTAAAACATGGCTGTTAAAATTTTGTTTAGAGAGACCTTCTTAAAAATTCTATAAACAGGTAAACCACATCTATTTCCAGATAATTTCCGTGCCACACGTCCAAATGCAGCCGTTAAATTTTGCTATAATTATTGTTGGCAAACTCATTCCACAGGTCTTGACACTTGTAGTAAGGAATAAAAGAACGTTTTGGATATACTTTAAAGTATCTCCTAATTAATTAGTAATTCCTTCCTCTGAGCAGCGCAAATATCTTGTTTAGATAGGTTTCTAAATTGTCTTCTTGCAAGAAACACACGCAATCGGCACCATGATCGAATGGTTTAAAAACGCTGCTTTGACGACGACAACAATCGACCATATTATGATTCATCCCTAATCTCTACAACTTTTTTACCATTACCATAGAAAACTTTTACATTTCAGCAAGCAGTTAAAAATTCAAGTTACTGAATAATATTTAACAAAACAACGTAAGATTTTTAATGAGACTGCAATATTTAAAAAAGTAAATCCGGGTAATAATTTGACGGCTCTAGTGAGCTTAATGCTTTGGACGTTATCTTGCAAGTCATATACTCCAGAACCATTCGATTTTGTAAGACGTAAGAAAATGATTTTAAAAAATGTATGATGCTGTTTCTTGCTCTTTTATGTGATCAAATTATGAATAGAAAGGCCTAAGATGTATTTTTTTGTAGCCCCAACATAGCATGAATTCGAATGATTCTGGATCAAAACATGAAAATAGAAAAGTAATTACGGCATAATTATCATACCATCTGACAACACAGATCTGGCGAGAAATTTCCATTTTGTGATAAAAGTTTTCCCAATCACAAATAACTTGAAGATTAACAACGCTTAGCAATTTGGATTGAAATGGAACACTTTTAATAACTGCCAAGTCGTATTTTGCTTTTGTGTTGTGTAGCTGTTTGCTCCACTATAGCATAGGTCAGAGATGGGGAACCTGCGGCCTCCACGAGTTTTTTGTGCGGCCTCGATAACAACAAAGTTATGTGTCAATGACTACTGCTAATAATTTGAGAACATTACTTTTCAGGGACAAAAATAAAAAAATTCAATATACTTTTGAAAGTGACAACCTTTTTTTTAGAGTTCACTACTTTTTGGCGACGAAAATCAAAAGAAACGAGATCAATACAAATAATTGCGCTATTTTCTTGGGTATTTCAACTTATGTAGCCTCCTCTGTCAAAATTTTTAATTACCTGGCCTCCAATAATAAAAATTTTTTCTTCCAAACAGAGTTTTGCGATTATACGGTTTATGCTGAGGGTAAAATTTTAGAGATAGTAAGTAAAGCCACGGTTGCATACCGTCTTATTCTCCCATTTATACAACTGCATCATATGAGTTGCAAATGATAAATAGGAGTCGGCATAGGAGTTACGAAAAATTAAAGCGTAATAAATGATCATATATTGATACCAATATAAAATTAAACTGTGATTTACTTTTAAAAATAAATATTCAAAAAAATGTTGTATATAAAGTGAAACATCTTACTGATTTTTTTTTGCAGATGCCGAGCGACTATTCTCTTAATTGTGGTTTTTAGTTGTATTCTAGCTCTTGCCATTATATTGTGCAATTCGATTGTTATAGGAGTACTTTTAAAAAATCGGAAACTTAGAAATTCACAAGGAATATATAGAATATCGCTGGCGTTTGCTGATTTACTAGTGGGTCTAATTGTGGTTCCTACTTACGCATTTAACATTAATTATTATTTTACTGAAAATTTGCGACATCTTGGTTTTGAAAATTTTACCAAGTATTTAGTTAGCAATATAACTGGAAATCTTTCTATTATGACAAAGATGTTGCCAATTGCACACGTAGATACCAATCAGTTTTCACAATCTTACATCAGCTTTGTTGGATTTATTACAACAACGTCTATAATTGTCGCAATTTGCACTTTAACTGCAGCGGGAATCGATCGCTTTTTTGCCGTGTATCGTCCTTTCAGTCACAGAAATTCCATACCGACTCACAGAGCAACCAAAATCACCGTTGGAATTTGGATTGTTGGAGCTTTAGTCCCATCATTTTCTTTATGGATTGACCGGATAAAATATAGATTTACTTATCCAACTTTAATTCTTCCTAACGGACCAATTGCATTGTTTTTATATTTATCTGGCATATGTGCTCCATTCCTTATTTTGTGGATTGTAACAATAGCTACTTTGGTGTTCTACAAAAGTCATTTAAACAAGCAAAAGCGTTTGAACAGAAATACACAACAGAGAAAACACTTCATGAATCAGATGAAGTTAATGTCTACCTTAGGGATGATGGTTGGAGTTTTCAGTGTATGTGTTGCTCCTGCTATAATAGCTGTTGCACAACATTTTTTTGAACAGATTGACTTGCTTCGCTCTATGTACGACCTTTCGAAGAGCTCTACAGTAAACAAATTTGTAACTTTTGAATATATTGCTGTGATGTTGTTGCTGACCAACAGTTTATGGAATTTTTTTGTTTATAGTATGCGAACTAAATTGTTTCGTAGCGAGTTAAAAAAATATGCTTTAGAGCTTTTTCGAAAATGTAATTTTGGTATCCAAAATTTTAGTTAAAAAATTTGTGTAAGTTTTAAAGCTTCGAATTCGTTTGCGAAAAAGATTCTTTTAAAATTTTCGTACTTAATTAACATCTATGGATAATTAGCAAATAATTTTACGACAAACAAACTCACGTGTCTTGACTTAAAATTGCATTAAAAAAGTCCAAGAACCTTGTGATTTTACAAAATCCAGAGCTATTCATATCTGATCGTCTGCATCTAGCTTAGCTTTTGATTTACAGTATTTTTGAGATGCTTGTAACGATTGACAAAGTTGTATGCTCAACTGCGTATGGTGAAAACAAAAAATAAACTTTTTTAATACCAAAGATGACTTTTTGATGCACTTAATTTGTATTTTATTACTTTTTTATTTATAGATAATTCTGTTTAAACTTTTTGTTTTTTATTAATCCAATTTTTTGTCAACTTTTGCAATAAAATATTTTTTGCAATTTAAGTGACACAGAAAAGATTGACAAGAGCTTATTTTAGAAATCATTGCCTGAATTTTTTGAAAAAACTAAAACTTTTCTCTTTTACTGTGCCAAAAGCAAAAAAATTTTAAAAAAATTTTTTTTTAATTCAAAAAAATTTTAAAAAATTTAAAAAAAAATTTTTTTCTTTAAAAAAAATTTTTTTTTATTTTTAGTAATAAAAAAAAAAATTAGTTTTTGCAAAATTTCTTTCATAAAAAAAATAAGAAATAAGTTTCTTTGGTGACTTCAATTTTTCAAAAACCGGAAAGATAATTGATTCATTAAAAATCTAAAACAGCTGTAAAAGATTAAAGTATCAAGATTAAAAACTTTGTTTTTGCTTCTTACCTTTTATAGACCAAGTCGGTTAATGGGAAGTTGCTTAAATGTGTAAGTCATTTTATTGTGTACTAATCTAAAATATCGAACGATATCCTATCTAACATTAAGAAAAAAGGCTGGTTAATCACATATTATTTGAATAAAACAAATTGAATTGTTGTATCAACTACAGTATTTTTTTTATCTCAGCTGCTATCTTTGATCACTTAATAGCATAATTTGATGAACGAAATATTTGATGTTGGTAAAATAAAGTGAAGGATGGTGTAAGTGACATAAAAATATAATTTACAATTGAATCTAGCCAGACTTCTTTGTTTTATCCACCGTTGCTTGATTTCCAACATGTGTTTGGGCTTGTTTTTAGAACGAGCGTTGGCGAGAGTATTCTTTGTTTGTTTTATGAATTTTGTTTCTTCTCTTGGTGCTTAAGCGCGGAAAAACGTAAAAATCAATATACCAATAAAGAATACTCCCGCCAACACTTGCAAAGGAAACGAGCCTTTATGCAAAAAAACGTCACAAAAAAATTCGAATAGTCAAAAAAATAGAAAAAAACACAAGTATTTCACTATAAGACAACTTAATAGCATTTTATCTAAGAAATCTTTACTAGTAGTTAACTTAAGGCTACCATATATGCGGTTAAACGTTTTTTCTAATTCAAATTGCTTAAACGTATGCACCACATAATCGTATAAAATTATTTCGAAAATTATATAAGGAATTAGCCGACTTCGTTTGTAGTTACGTTAACCAACTTGAAGCAAAAACAAAAAAATGTTGCCGTTTTTATTTTAAATAAAGCATTGACTTCAAGATGTGTGCACTGAAAGCCTTTAAAAATCGAATGTATAAGATCGTCATATAAATATAATAGTTCTGAAATGTTCGAGCAATTTTCCGCTCCATTGGTTGTCGAATCAACTAAAAATAAAAAGGACAGCACAAACTGGCTATTACCAAAAAGAGTAACTCAAGACATCTTTTTTATCAAAGCAAATAGTAAAAGTTTTAAAATCTCAATGTACGTACCCAAAGGTGTTTATAGCGCATTGTGCAGTTTTTTAATCTTTTATGTCGTTTCTCTAATTTGCAAAAAATGTGTTTTTTTTTAACCGTAAAACTATCCAGAAAAACTAACTTGTAGAATATTGTATTTTTATTGTAATAATCTAAAATTAAGGAATGAGCTTGCAGACCGAAAAGAAAAAGTTTAGACTGTACAATACGGTAGCTGTCTTCGGTAGCATATATCTTATTCATGTTTTAGTTTACACTTTCTTTCTCACTTTTTGTAGGACGCCTTGGCAGAAACATATGCATATTTGTTTATATTAAAGTAGCGGTTTTTTGAAATTTAATATTTAATTTACGTCTAAAACTATAGGATTGGGTATGAAAAGTTTAAAACTGGCTTTTCCATTTCCCAAACTTGTTAATCTCAATATATTTTAATCTAGTAACAAGAGACAAAAACTTCGACAACTTCGCTCATTTTTACAACGACGAATATAATGTCAAATTTGAAATTACCAGGTATTGTCAATTTGTAGGTACAAACTCGTTATCAATTTATATTAAGCGGTAAATCTTATTTTAAATATAAGTTTTATTAAAGTTTTAACCCAATAAGTGAAAGATTGTAAGATATTAGTCAAGTAAAACGTACAAGTTTTGATTGCAAAAACTTTAAGGGTCACCTAATGAAAACGACTATAAACAGGGTCGGTTTTAAATTTGGTTTTGGCTTGAAGTTTTGTTCAAATACAAGTTTTGAAAAACTTTGTTGGTTTGATACTGTTTCTCTTGCCCTCTCTCAGAAATTGGGTCGAATATAGCCCCTTTGCACTACGAGCATAAAATAGATTATTTTTTGTTTTTTATTGATTTTTTTGCTTCGCTTAGCGCTTAATTGCCGAAAGAAGTAAAAAAGAGCTTTTATTGTAAGCGTATGCTGTATTATTACCCAAGAGAGCAAAGCGCGATAGAGAAAAGGATGCAGTGATGTCATCGTCAATACGTTACGTCTTTTATAGAAGCAAAGTTTATTACGTCAAAAGTTGATGCCAACAAACCCAGGAATTGACAAGAAAGTTAAAAATAAAACGAGAGCTCACGATATAACGTGAATAAGTAGTTTCCTCACGAGAACCAAACAGTTGTCCTAGTTCATAAATTCAATTACAAGAATGCAAGGATATATGCATAAATTAGCCCGTAACCAAGGAATTAAACTTGTACAAATAAAATTATTATAGCATGCATATAATAAAAAGCTAGCAGCGTTTAGGCTATGTTGCTTAAGTTTAATTTGTTTTGCATTTAATTTTTTATAGTTTTTTGCCTGAATTTGCTATTTTATCTAAATATTTTTATATACATTGTATTGCGATAATATTTGGGTTTGTGTTAGTATATTTGGGTTCAGTTTAAATTTAAATGTAAAATATAACTTTAACTTAAGACTCTGTAATACCTACTCAACTGCGTCTGCTTGCGCCCACATAATCAGTGAACTTCTGCTTGTTTGTGTGATTTCGTATTCCGAGCGTATGTGCGAACAAAGAAATTCACGCCAAGTAGAACTCAAAAATTACAAATAAAGCGATCCACTGAAAAAAATTTAATGTGCATTTTTTGACAACTACGAAATACCAGATTAGTTTTAGGAATTTTGGAGTTTATTGAGTTGCGTATCATTTATCACTTACAACATTTTTCGGGAGAGGCAAGAGCATATAAAAAATAAAAATATTTACTGAGCATTATATTTCTCAGTAAAAATATCAAATGACCATTTTTTAACTTAGAAAAAATAGTGAAAAAATAAAATATTTTTTTAAGCTAGCAGACGGAAACAAAAATTGACAAGTTTTATGGTACTATTCAATAAATAACAAATTATTTTTAGGCTCAGCAACCAACAACGTAATTTGTTAAAATTATCTTCTGTACCATAGCTTAAAGTTAAACCAAAAATAAGTAAGATCCATTGCCAGTGATGACTTTACAAAAAGGGGGGCCCGGTGCAAGAAAAGTAGGGCGAGCCACTTTTTAGTGTTTCAAAGCAAAGCGACAAAACGATCTCTAAAAAAAATTCATTGTTTTAGGGGGGCCACTTTTTACAAAACAAAGTGATCACTAAAAAAGTCTTTATTTTAGAGATGCCACCTTCCTGGAGCTGCTATGAAGAAATAGAGCATCATCTTGCGCAGAGAGGTCACTTTTTGAAGTTTTTTAGGGGAAGGATAGTGTGGCCGCTCCGTTCGCACCCTACTAAAACCATCACAGTCTATGGCTCCTGATAAGAGTACTGTTTTTTTATACCTAGAGGTTTCTCAAGAAGTAAACTTTAATTTGATATTTAGCTTTTTCAAGAAAGAGAAATAATTGAAAAATTTTGTGCCACAAAATATATTTCTCTACTATTGCAGAATTTCGTAATTTTTTTAATTTGTGATTAAAATAGCTTTCTGCAAACCTATAAATTAGATAAACTTTTTAAGCAAACAAGAGGTATTTAGATTTTTAATTGATAAGTTTTGAATAAAAAATTGACTGGGAGTTTTGTTTTGCTCATTTGTGAGCAACTTTATAAATAAAAATGCTTAAAACAGTAATTTTCTTGATTTTTCAAAAGAAGCATTTCTGTTTTACTTTCAAACTAAAAAACATAGATTTTACTGCATGTTTGAAAAATAAAACTTACAAAAAAATTAAACTTATCAAAAGAACGCTTAATGATCAAGTAGTCATCTAATGAAAATTGCCTCCTAAGGTCAATAACTTTAGTTATATTTTTTTAAAAGCTATTCAACATTTCAATGCAAAGTTTTACTTGAAGGCGTAAAAAAATGTCATCATTAATCTATTTAACATTTTTGTATCATGTGATCATAATTTTTTTAAATTTGGTTAGCAGTCGTCATGTACGTGTATATATGAACAAACGAGAAGTTAAAGAAAACTTAATTGATCAAGACTCGCAAAACCTAACTACAAAAGAGAATTTTTGCAATTTTACTGTACAAGATTTTTACCAGAACTGGTTTCTTGGGTCGCGATATTTATCGACTTTTTTGAATACTCTGGAAAGTCAAAATTGCACGCAATTCGAAATAGAATGCAAGAAACAAACGTTTGCTCTTAATAGATTCACCACTTTGCTTTATTCGAAATTTTGTAATCAATCGGAGTACGAAAATCTGTGCATTAATGACGTAAGAGATTTCACCCCAACAGACTTTGATGAAGAAGTTTTTTTAATTACATTATGGATGCCCCTGGCAAAAAACATGAGTACTTTGCAAATTGGGAAATCAGATTTGTCCAATGAGTGCCTGCAAGTTGCCATGTACAATTACAATCAAAGTGCTAATCGTTATTTTGAAATAGTAGATACATACATTCCATTTTGTTCAGCAGTTTGGTGTGGATTTGACCGGAAAACAATTATCCAAAACAAAATTTCATTTTGGACATGCTTACCGCTATTGTAAGTTATTTAGTAATTTAAGATATGCCTAAATTTTTTTTTAACATATAAAAACATAACAGCACTAGAACACAAGTAAGTATTAAAAGCATTAAACTAAAAAACTTCGAAGCATAAAATTAGAAAAGCTTGAATAATTTTTAAAAAAAGTAAACCAATACACTTCAAAACATAATTTACCAGAAAACGTTTGGAAATTTTAACTCGTTTCATCATCAACTGCCTTATTAAATCGAATGTTAGAAGCTGTATTATGATAACTCTTTAATGTCATGATTTCCATTTGGCATTTAATGATTAAATGAGTTAAAACTTCAAAAAACTCTTTAATAAACAATATTTTGCAGTATATTGGCTTTACTTTTTGTTTTGAAAAAATTTTTCAAAACAAAAAAGGTGGAACGACTAAAAAATTTGTCATAAACTTTATGTTTTCAAGATATTTATGTCTTTTATATTTCAATCGATTGTACTGCAGTCATAAATTTATCTTGAAAACAGAACTATAGTATAAATAATAGTTAGTTTACCCAGCTTTATACAAAACAATAATTTTTATCTTATCTTCCATTGCTTACCGTAGTTTTATAAGCTATTGAAAAGTTAAACTTATGAAAACCTTAGCACTTTTCGTAAATTTATAAGGAGATAACAAAATATTATTGTTTGAACAATCATAGCCGCACCTGCCAGGGGATAAGAGGAAATTGCTTATTAAATGCAGAAAAAAGTTTAAGATTTAAGTTAAAAACTTTTTTTTTAACAACAATCGAGAAATCAAAGGCAGATCAAAATGAAGGTTTTTTTTGGTCTTTACCCTAGTTTTAGACAAAATTTTTTCTCATATCGTAAAGTACTAGAAAAATCATGATTTCGGCAAACTTCACAAAATTTGGGAAAAACTGCATTGTTCACCAAATTTTTTTCTGCTGGTACGCCTATGCGAACGATACATTTATTTGGTATTTTATTTATTTATTTATAGAAATAATAGATCTGTAGGCTAGAACTACTTGTGAAAACCCCAACCAAAAGATATTCTTAAAAAAGTAGCTTGATCGAGGAACAACAACTTTTAGTTTTACCTGGACAGTCTTTCACGATCGTAATTGAAATTGCACGATAAACATTCGGTAAGGCCGATGAAGAATTTATATGATGATGTCATGAATTGGATGAATTAGAGTCTTTCTTATAGCATTTCTTATTGCTTTATATATTCTGTAGATGTAGAGAAAAAATAATGGCAGTCGTGATTTGTGCTTCAATGGTTGCCGTTGCAACAACGGTTCTCAACACATTAGTTCTTGGAGTATTTCTGTCGAACAAGAAATTGATGAATGCTCAAACAATATATCGGATCTCTTTAGCTTTTTCAGATTTGTTAGTTGGAATTATTGTCATTCCTACGTTTGTTTACAATCTGTTGCGACAACTTACAGGAGATCTTGTTATTATTCCAAACGGTAACGCAACAAGCCAAACGTACAATAAGATTTCAAACTACAGTGGTTTTCAAAATCAATCTGATGATTACTATTTCTTTGAATTTCCCCAATCGTATCTGAGTGCTGTCGGATTTTTTACAATGTTTTCTATCAGTATTTCAATAATCACACTTTTGTTTGCTGGTATAGATAGATTTATGGCCATTTCTTGTCCGTTCAAATATAGACGCTCATCAGCAACTAATATGGCTCGAAAGACTTTGATTATTGTATGGATTATTGTCGGGATAATTTCAATGATTCCTATATTTGTTGATAACATAGAGTATTCATTGGATTACTCTTATCTTGTTCTTGTTAATAATGATGCGGGATATATTTTGGATTTATTATGTCTTTGTGTTCCATTATTGTTCTTATGGATTGTTACGGTAGCCACTTTTGTAGCTTTCCGAGCAAACAGCGAAAAAATAAAACTTTTCCAGGCGAAATTGCAACATAAGAAAGAATCAGCTCTACAGATTCGTCTAATGTTTACACTCGTAATAATGGCGGTTACTTTTAGTATTTGTGTTTTGCCTTCAATTGGAATGATATTAAGGTTTTTTATTCATTATAATGATTACGATTTCAATCCCGATATTGATTTCGATCGCATTCACAACTCGTCGGAAAACCTTCTAGCCACAGCGGACGTAATTGCAAGTTTTTTTTTGCTTACAAACAGCTTGTGGAACTTTTTTATTTATAGCGGCAGAGATGAAAAATTTCGAAGAGCATTGAAACAAATTTTTTTTAAGTTCAAACGGAAATTAGCAACCAGAAAATCTTTCTACAATCTTAAAAAGAATCATGGAACTGTAAATCATGTCTTAAAAAATCCTGTGACATTACAGAAACAAAGCTACAGTCAAACAAACAACGAAAAACTAAATTCGTAAATAATTTTTTTTTTACCTGATACAAAATCTAAAATTTAATTCGTTTTTATTATTTTGCTTTTTTTTAAATCTTATAATTAACAGATAAAATTGAGTTTCAATTTTTTGAATATCTTTTTATTTGTTTATTATTTTTTCTTCATAGCGTTATTATAATATTCGTACAACAAGTGGTGCAGTAAGAATCGCTAATGAATAGATTCAATTTGTAGTAATTGCGAGTTAAACAACCACAATAGCAACCAAAAACGCTTGTGTAGAAGAGCCCTTAAAAAACTAAAGAAAAAAATTATTTAAATTTTTAGGTTACTCCTGTGAGGCTGTTTTCAGATCGCTGAAAATAAATAAAACTATTCACTCAACTAAATTTTCATTCTATTTACTCAACTAACTGTTAAGAAAAAATAACAATATGACAAAGGTAAAGATTATTTAGATCAGGGTAGTCCAAACCGCCTCCCATGGACCGCACACGACCAGCAACCTGATTTGTGTGGGCTCGCTGAACAATTTTAAGCATACTAAATCTTGTTGCAGCGCCAGTCTTTTACAACAGCCTGAGTAAACTGTTTTGGACATTGCGTAGTGTTTTTATTTAAAAACCGTTTCATCTTCTTAATATCGCTTTAAACAAAGTCGATTTTATCGGAGCCATAAGCTTTTCGTGACGCTCTCATCAGTGGCAATCGCGTCAAAATGGGACAAACCAGAGAAAATCAAGATATTTATAGTCTCAACAGTATTTTCTCTGTATTTAGATTTTCTCTGGTTCGTCCCATTTTGACGCGATTGCCACTGATGAGAGCGTCACGAAAAGCTTATGGCTCCGATAAAATCGACTTTGTTTAAAGCGATATTAAAATTCTGTACCACAAAGAAGCTCTTTACGTTTCATCTTCCAAAATCAAATGAGAAGAAAAAATGTTCCTAATAGCCATTCGAAACCTTTTTTGTAAATATTTTATTCGGACGGTTTCAAATGAATGGCGGATCGCAAATTTCAACAACTTGCAAAAGCGTCCCACAGAAGTGGAAAACTTGAACCACCTTAATTTAGCTTTTACAAATCGTAAGCAAGCAACACTAAACACTCGATCTGCGGCATTGTGTATTATGCGCGCCGAACCCGAAGCCACCGCTTAACCATATTCTGGGTTTTGAACCCTCATGAAAGAAAACCTATGCAAAGGTTTTGATGGCAGAATTGGTCATTTCAAGATAGAAATATTTAAAGTTTCTGACTTCTACAATGCGTTGTTGTAACGAAAAAACGGTTTCTATGACCAGCTTTGCAAACAAAACCGAGAGCCAGCATATTGTCTCTGATGAGATTTTAAAACTCAAAACCAAGGTCTGGTAAGGTCTGGCAGTTAGACATGTGTAATAAACATTGTTGAAGAAAGAGTAGCCTACTGTCGTGATTCGTGTATTTCAAATGTGTCATTCTGGTATGCTCACCACATGACGTTATGATATTTTCCATAACAGTGATTGCGTGAAGTTTTGCATTATCGCATTTGATTTCCTGATTTTGTTTGAGGGCGCTTTTGAGTTTTACGACCAATATTTTAGAGCAACGTTTACATTAGCTTATCTTTGCTATAAATAGTGAAGTGGCTCTGCTGTTTTAGAGAGAGGCGATATAAAAATTCTGTACGAAAGTACAAGTGGCGTGCGCTGACCCTTCACAAATCGTGATTGATTAATTTTATTAGTTAATTCGATTGATTTTATTTGGTTATCAGACTGCTTGATGCACAATGCCGCTTTTGTCGATGAAACATTGCATAAATGAGAGCAAAAATCCTAAATATTTTTTTTCTTTTATAACAAGGTCTGCAAAAAAAATAATAATGAGTACAATAGTTCTGTTAAAGATTCAATAACTGTACTGAAGATTTTACTATTTTTTACTCAAATCGGAATTTGGTCTATTCGAGACATTAAATAATTTTTATTTCTCTTTGTTTAAAAATAAACCATACAAGAGAAAAGTTATGTCAAATTTTTTAATTTTGCTATCCGCTTTTTCTAATATTTTCATATAAGAAAAATACTGTATTTCATGAAAATTCTTAATATCAGATTTTTTTTTACTTTTAAAGTTATGTCGATAAACTGAGACAGTCTCGCTCGTCCTTTCGCTTTATTTTTATTACTCAACTTAAACGCTAAAGACTCTTTTTACTCTAAAGCACTTTACCTAAATCTAATACGTTCTTTCCAAAATTCTTTTCTGAACAAGAGTTATTATTTCCACCTTTAATAAACAAATATTTTCTAAAAATTTTTTTCTGGAAACATAACAAAATTAAGGCCCAAACGTTTTACTTTGTATTTTTTCAAAAACAACAGAGGAATTTTCTTTCCTTTTATCGTTTATAAAACTCTCTCTGCCAATTCTTAGCAACTTATTTTCTTCTTCAGACTAATAATGGCAGTCTTAACTCGAGATTAATTTGGTTAAAACAGCTTTAAAATTAAAATTCGGATTTTCAACCGTGCAATTGGTCTAATTTTAAACTCCATCAACTTTTTTAATTTAAAAATAAAATTCTCGGAGCACTAAGCAAACCAAACCTTTTTTCTTAAAATTTTTAAGCTTACTTTCAAGTCCCCATATCTTCACATTCTAAACGTTTAATCAATCACTCAAATACAGTCTTCCGTCGTAAAACCGAAACGCCCAGCTGAAAAACTTTACTTTAAATCTTGACTTTTTCATTTTTCGAGCATGCATTGCCGATAGCCAAAAAATGGTTTTTGTGGGTGTTTTCTTCCCAGCTACAAAATTATCTCTTCATCTACTTTTAAAGTAAAATATGTCTTTTTTTTCTTGATGACTCTCTTTTTTTTCTATCGGGTGTACTTTTGCTAGGTTTTCGATTTCCAACCTCAAACTCGCATTATTTCGAAAACTCAAAACTTCTACCCAACTTCCAAACTATACCATTCTATTAAACCTCACATTTCTTAGGTCGAGAGGCAAACTTTATTTTTTAACCCTGAAAATAATTTGTGTACTCTATCTTTTACAAATCAGAAAATAATTGAACCACCTCCGCTTTTTCTTTTTCTTTTTCTTCAAAAGACTTTTTCACAAAATAAAATAAAATTTTGACAATTTTATAACAATCTGGCACCAATCCTAACCTTAATTTAAATTTTTTTTGTTAAAAAAGATTTCTAATAAAAGAAAATAAATCATAATTTTGTTGGGGTAATAATTTTTTTGTACTCAGCCCAAGAAAGTTCGATATATCTAAAAGTATTTTAGGTAAATCCAATTTCAATTAAAATTTGCAGTCCTAATAATCAAAAATAAAAAGTATTTCTAACTTGAAATAAAAAAAAAATTTTGTTTGTTTTTGATCACATTTTTTTCTTTATGATTGCTTCAGTGCTAGGCCATAGTTTCGAAACTTAATTGCGCGCATAGGAAAAAGACTTATGTAGGAGCCTATATGATGTTTTGATTGCAATTAAAAATAATAAATTACTTTTTGTTGCTGAGGGTTAATTTACACATTGCGTTAATTTACTAGAATCAGGGTCAGTGTTCCCTCTGAGAAAACTTTACACGGGCAAATATTTTTTTAGCGAGCATGAATTATCTTAAGCTGCATCAGCAAAGCTCTAAATAAAATAGAAATTTTGCAAATTATTACAATAAATAAGCTTTAAAATCTTATTTAAATAAAATGAAGTAAGTCTACAGATTTAATTTAAGTAGCTTCTGCTTTTTGTGTTTTACCAATGTTTATATACTTTGTTTAAACTTATTGTTAAATCTTGATATGTAACCCATGTCTTATCGCTGTCTTTAATATGCTGTTCCTGATATGCTCCACTCAAAATAAACTGTAACATCATTACTTGATCCATATGATATGAGTTCATTCCGTATCTACTCAATGTCTTGATTCTATTCAGGAGACAAAACTTTTTCATAGGAAGCACTGTAGGCTTGAAAGGAAGAACACATTCAAAGTAAGCAAAGGATAATTGAAAACTTTTAATGTCTAGAACAAATTTCAGAAAAATCACTTAAGTTTACTGCTTACACTACTGCACCTGAAGCTTAGCAATCTTACTCTAATTTGACTATTTGTAAATCTATAAAAGTGAAAGCGCTTTTTTAAAATGTCTTTGATAGATCTGCAAGTTCTGTCAGTAAACCATTTAAGAAAAACAACCCAATGTTAATTTGCATTTTTGTAAATCGAGTTTTGTAAAACAAAAAACAGCTTTTTTATCACGAGTTTTTTGGTCTTTGCAAAGCATCATTTAGGAAAAATCCGAAAAATCCTATAAAAATCATCATTTAGAAAAAATAACAAATCAGGTTTTGTTACTTGGATTTGTAGAGGCAAATGCAAAGTTGTAACGACTTCAACATTTAAGGGAGTCCGTCCTAACAAGCTTCCGAGTCAAATAACTGTTCTGTTCGAATGTTTTGCTAAGATGATCGAGTTTAATTCTATGAAATCATGAGTCTTTTGGATTCCAAGTTAATTTGACCAATTTTACATCCAAGTTTTGTTTTTACCTTTATCGACAGGGGAAGAGTTCTTTTTATCTTCACTTGATGGCAAAAGTTTTTTTACTTTTAACGTAAGCCTAAAAAATAGATAATTTTTTTTGGTCAATAAAGTTAAATGGACTTTCAATGGGTTTCATTTTCGTGAGTAAGGTTTGGAAAAAGAAAAATTTAATTTTTTTAATCGTGACATTTTTATCTGGACTGAGTTAAGTACTTCGATTCATTAGCTGATTTGAGGATTCAAGTCGGGACAGTGTCCATCTAAGATTTTTACAAGTGAACCCAATTAGGACTCGAGTCATTCCGCTACAACTCTGGCAAAATGAGTAGTCAGCATGGCAAACTTTATTACAGGCTATTTTGTTGTGCACACTTATCCTAAAACTGGAGGCAAACGTTTTTACGACCGACGCTATAAAAGTGATTTTTAAAACATCATTAGGAAGTTAGTTTGAGCAACAATAGCAATTTCAAAGTAACTTTATTCAAAATCTATTGCCAGTTTATACAGCACACTTGAAGTGGAACTTAAGGAAAGGAAATTGTTCGTGAGCATTCAAGTGAGCAAATCAGTAAGCAAAAAGCTAAAGCGATTTAATCAATAAGTCTGTTTTAATTTCCAAACAAATAGAGCTGGTTTAATAAATTTAGTTTGACAGATTTAGATCAAGTTTAATTCAAGGCATAGCCGTACCTGCTGGGGGAAGGGGGGTAATTGCCTCCCAAGTTTTCAAAATTTAGGAAAAATCCTAATTTTCATGGCAGCGATAAAAAATTTGGGCCAAATTAGGAATTTTAGGGCAGTGACAAGGATCCCAAAAAATTTTTTGTGACAAATTTTTTTTTTTTTTTTTTATTTTAATTTTTACTCACAATCAACTTGAAATTAATCAAAGTGCATGTAGAAATAAAGATTGTGAATAAGGAAGCAGCGACTAAACGAAGTACGTTATTACATGCACAACGTTAATACAAAAAAATTTTACAATTGAATACAAAAAAATTTTACAATTGTAGGTGAAGATCTTTTTCTTTTTAGAAAACACTATGTTTTGGGCATGAAAATTAAGAAATCAGAATCAGACTTTTTTCTTTTAGGGATCACTATGTGTTTGGAACAAAATTGAGAATTCTGAGAGAAATTCTTTTCTTCAGAAATCACAGAGAAATTCTTTTTTTTTTCTTATATGTTTTTTTCTTCACCCAAAATCTTAGACAGTTTTTTTATATCTGTAAAACACAAGAAAATAATAATTCGGGAAAATGTTAAGAAAACTTCTATCGCCTCCAAATTTTTTTTGACTGATGCGTTTATGATTCAAGGTCTTTTAAAACAGAAGTAGTTTTAGATATATCTGGTTTAACAAATCTTACGTAAACTACATCAAGCTGTTATTGCTTGAAAAATAGAATTTAGGTTTCTATAATTCAGATTAGTTGACTAGTTTTAAGTAATTAATTTTTTAAATTTATAAGAGAATTGACAAATTTTACGTTTCCCTAATTGTTTATAACCAGAGATGCGCAATTTTTACTGTTTTAGGTGAGCTTATTTGAAGTAAATCGACCTTTTAAATTTGTATGTGTTTTCAATGTCATTAAATATACAGGTTTTATAAATAACTAAAACGGGTATTAAAACGAGTAGAAAGTGCTGTGTTACAAATTACTATGTCAATTATGAAAATGATTTAACCCTGCGGTGGCGAAATGCGCATATAGGCGCGGTCGCGGTAAACCTGTGTCACCGCCTTCCAGTTGTCAGATCGCAAGGACATGAGAATGCGAATATTGTAAATAGGAATGTAAAAAAGAGAGGAAGATGTAAGTATTGTTCAAAGGGAGAAAATAAGAGGAATAGTAACTTTTGGAAAGAAACTGTGTATGGCTGTGCAGAATGTGAAGTTCGACTTTGGCCGGACTCATGTCACGACCTCTACCACCAAGCACTATAATTGTAAAGAGAGTAAGAAATGAAATTTGTCAATAATACTTGTTTTATTTTATTCTACTGGCCTAAAGTAATCAAAAAACCTGTGGATGACTGATTGGTGTCATAATGTAGTCATTCATATGTGTTTTTTGTTGAATACATGGTCAGAAGTAGAAACAGTAAGATTTTTAAAAAATATTTTTTCTTTACAAAAACAAGATATTTTTCATGAGCAAGCTGCTACATTGAGTTTAAAAGGTGTGGATGAAAAAAATATTCAAATGCAACAATTTTGCCTGTTTTCTGTTATTTTGCTCGTTCAAAAACTGCGCACCGCAGATTTTGTCATGATTTTGAGTTAGTCCTACCCAGCATGTCAAATTTAACTCGATTGACTTCATCTTCCAAACGTTACTTCGATGCTACTTTTTATACTAAGCTATTTTTGAATTTAATTGATCAACAGAAATGCTGTATTCTTCTATTGAATGAAGTTATGTCGTATCTATGCTACTGTATCATAGAGATGAAGTTTTTCGACTAACGATTAACAATTCAAGCAAATTAGCCAACCAGACTTTAAGTTACCGTATATGTTCGTCGGCATGTTTGGTCGGCCAAACTTTTATATTTTAGATTGTTTGCTGAAAATGTAATAGCTGCATTTATATACGTATATAGCTGGATATTTAACTGCTCAAAGCAAAAATCAAGATGTAGGTGACAGTCACTTCTTCTATGAAAAGTATGGTGGTTTTGCGGCAGATTTAAATTGAGATAACTTAAAAGTACTTGAAGATTTCGTACGTCAGTGGGTAATATCCAGTTATATTATGTTCCATTACGTACTTGATCATTCGTGCAAAAAATTTTTGTGCAAAATTTTGAAATCAGTAATTTCGAATTTTTATAATTTGAATATCGGAAAGAATTATTTTCCAAGATTAGCAAACATTATGTTCAACAACTATTGCCAACTTCACTTTACAACATTTTTCCAAGAACCGCGAGAAAAAGTGCTAAAACTTATGACAGATTGATTAAATAATATTTAAATTATTTTTAGAGTTGCCTGCTCAAAATAGAAAAAATGTTGTGAATGTGCAGTGAATTAGTAAGTATAATAGAACTCTTGGTGAGAGGTCTAGCTTCATCAAAAAAACTAACTACACTAAGCTATCACTTCTCTGGTTGTGCTGAAAGATAGAATACGCAAGTCTTTACAAATAATTTAATAGTTTTTATCAAATGGCTTTGTCATCCAACGCCTAAAGCTATTTTTTTGCTCTTTTTGTAGTTAAATTGATATCTAACAATTAGTCAAAACAAAAAAGGTTTAACCAATTTTCAGAAATTTCTATGACGTTATATTGCCATGGCAATCATACCATTACTACATATCAACTCCGTGAAGTCATGTTTTAATGATTGCACACGTTTTTCAGTTAACCTGTACTGAAACAACTGTTTAATACAAACAAACTTATGAATCTTCGCCTCCAGTTTGAACTCGAGCCTGAACGTTGACATGGTGTACAGTGGAGTACGCCACGCTAGTGAGCCATGTTTTTTTGAACTAAAAAAGACCAAATTTTAACCAGCTAAAAACGAAAAAGACCAAAAATTTATTTTTTACAAAATTGGCATGTTGTTACTGCGCAAGAATAAAATTTTGCTGTTCAAATAGTCTGGTGGCACTGCGCATTTGCGCAGTTGTGCAGTTGCGTAGTTGCGCAGTGCACCTTAGAGGGAAGATTGATCAGGATTATTTTTACCACAATTAATAGTAAGCCTAAATTGATATCAGCATAACGATGATACAGGTTACAGTTAGATATAGGTTATTTTGAATAATCAAGCTAAAATAGCTATAAAGTTTTAATTAGAGTGTAAATAAAAGTGGAAAATACAAAATACCCTTTTTTCATAACTTTTTTTCTCCTGGACACAGTCGTTACGTTTTTGTAGTTATTGTATGTTTAATAACTGCTATTAATGAAACGCTGATCTGAGATATTTAGTATTGGTCAATCAAGCTATTTGTTTTGTGTTATTCATGTTTTCCAAAAATATTTAGACCCGTTACCGCGTCTATAACTGCCACAGTCCTTAACGAGATATTTTACAAAAAAGCTTTGAGCATCAAACATACCCTATTCAATCTGAAACCTGATGAGGACTGAAGTTAGCCAAAAATGTTTGTTTAATTCTTTGTTTTTTGTTTCTGTCATGCTTTAATAGTGTAAATAAATCAATTTAAAAAAATGTTTAATTCAATAAGGTTGCTTTCCATAGGAATTTTATGGTATAAAAAAAATAAGCTCTCTACCGAAACGATACAAACATAGTTTGTTTTTAAAGATTCCTTGTTCGCATAGAATAATTTTTAAGATTAACTTTCCCAAGCTACTCTTCATCCACTCGGCAGATGTAAGGCTACACAAATATGTTTTACAGAAAAATTGTTGCCTATTTGTTAGTTCTACTATAAACAGATCAATAATACGACGAAGCTCCACACTAACTCAAGAGTAATATTGAGAATAAATCTAATTTCGGTCATACAAGGTTCCTTTTATACGCTGTCACTTAATTTTCTACGTTTAATAAAATGGGCAATTAAAAACAAGTTCAGACCTTGAAATAATTTCATGTTTTTCACGCAGAGAAACAAAACGGCGTTTTTAATTTTAAAAAACACGCCACTAAGAGTTAATTTCAATAGTAATTGTCTGTTGTTGTTCACGTCAATAGCGTATCAAGGGGGTATTGTGCCATGGGCCCCCTTGGAGATTATTAATACATAGGGCTACCATATGTGGGACAGTACTTTTAGTGCCATGCTCCACCCCTTTGGAGATCACTAAACGAAGAGAGAATCAATGTAAAATCTTTTTTTTTTTTTTCAGAGACCATTGGTCTCCAGAGACAAAAATCATGAAATCCAAAACTGATTCAAAGTGAAGATCTTTTTTTTAAGGAACACTTTTTTCGGGGACAAAATTTATACCGGAAGGAGGACAAAATTTATACCAGTTAAGTAGGGAAAGGTCAAGTTAGCAGTCAAGATACAGCAGCTCTAACAGTGAAAAGAAATAACTTTAAATTGAAATAGCGCTACTATTTAAAACAGAGTTATTATGCTTAGCTATGATAAGAAAGTTGTTGGAATTCTTGTAGTGTTTAGCACACATTTTTGCAAAATGCTAAAATTTTACTAATTTCTTATTTTAAAAAATTTGTGTTTATTGATTAATGGTAAATGATGGAAAACTCGTATAAAACTAAATTGTGGCCAGTTTGTAGCTTATGTGATTAAGTCTTGGCTAGTCTAAAAAATTTTTTTCAAGTTGCTGAGTTTTTTTTAAATATGCTATATAGGTCAGTTGATACAACGTAATGTGGGATAGTTGATACACAGTATCAACTAAACGCCATCCTGCATAAAATTAAACATTAGTTGATCTTGACCAGATTAAGTAGTCCAAAAAGTAAATTCTGGAATTTAGATTGTAAGGTTAAGTCTTAATGTCTACTGATAACTGATTAACATGATGTTTTATTTCCTAACACTAAATTTACTCTAATTTATGAGCTTAGGCTTCTTTCAAACTCTTGATTGAGCAAAAGTTGAATTTAAAGTTTGCAAATCTAGGAGGGCTGTACTTACCTTTAGGCTAAGCTGCATGATTTTATTCTTATTATTAATTTTTGACAGGCTTTGCTAACGCAGTATATAAAATTTAAACATGCCGCAAGTTTATAAAAGAAAATCTGAGAAATGTAAAAAATCTCCCAAAGAAATCCTTTTGCTGGCTGCCAAAGAGTGTGATAAAAGACAATCAATTTGAAAACCTGCTTTGTTATATAATTTGCACAAATTGACTCTCTATCGATACTTAGAAAAAACAAAAATTTCTGGACCACAACGTGCATTTGTGTATGGTGCTGCCACTCAGAATCACATTATTTTTCCGTTAGATATGGAGAAGGATTTGGCAGCACATATCAAATTACTTGCAGACCATTACCATAGATTAACACGTGTAAAATGCAAGGAGTTAGCTTATGAATTTCAACAATTTTGCCATTAAAAATATAATGATTTTGCTTATCAGGCATTAATATTGCTAAAAAACTTTAAATGTTCTACCGGTGATAACACCAAACCAAAAATTAGCAAAGTATTCTTATTTAAACGGATGTTTCCTCGGTCAGAATACGTTGGTGGGTCAATTTAAACAAAAATATCTTGCTAATATTTGGTTTGGAACATAGTTATTTCGATACCCGCGTGGGATAGTCTTTTTGGCTGCTTTCTTAATGGTGTTACAGAAGTCCTGGTAAGCCGCATCCGCATCAGGTGAATCAGGCGGCAACAAAGTCTTTGCGAATTTATTCGTCAAAGCAATGTAGTGACTCCATTTGGCCTTGCGGAAGTTCCATCGCTTAACAGGTATGCTTGGCACTGCCATAGCAAACCTTGGTGGTGTAATAAGCAAAGGTCGATGTTGTGACCTGGGGAACCTTTCAAGGACACGCCTATCCGGGAGCGACTGTTTGGACCTGCGCTAGCAAAAGCTAGATCTGGATTGGTGCCAGTGTTCCAGCGGCCGGAATAAAAACTGACGGCGTCCTTGGCGTTGTATAGGAATGCAAGACAATTAATACTTTCCCAGTCAGCAAAGCACTCACTGTAACTTTGGACACGCTTTATTCATAGTTTTCATTTGGCACCACTAATCTCACTTCGTCAAAGTAATTTTTTCGCTAAAGAGAAAAGAAATGAAATAATGCGGCTGAACCGTAACTTGGATCTAAGAAAAAAAATTTTTTCCACAAAAAAACAAGAAAAAGAGTCATTGTGACGCCGAGCGCACATGGTTTAACAAAGCACTGTGCTAAAGAAACATTGTTAAAAGTTTGTTGGTAATTTATGTATCTTGATTGAGGCAAGTACTTGATAACTTGCAATTCTTGAGATTTTTTGGTATAAATTTGGAGGGAGTATTGTTTCGGTGAGTCTTTTGAGTTTACGTACTATTGAAGTGTAAAAACCTGTTAAAATAATTGTTGCTTAACTTGTAAGCCGCTTGCCTTCGTAGCTGCGTGTGTTTTCGTTTACAATAAAGCGCAAAAAAATAAAGTTGTCAAACGAGAAGTACAGTAGCCGACCAAGGAAGTGAATTCTAAAAAGCAATCTAGTTTAATCGATCTCTAACGGAAAGAACGCGTCGTCAACACTCACCGTCCGGACTGTTATTATCGTAATCCCAATCAACATGACGACAGTTAAAATTGCCAGCATAAAGACATGGGTGAGGAAACACTGGGAGATCCAGGGTTCGCAATCGTGTTGGTAGAGGTTTCTAGACGTTGACTATTTTGTAGCCATCAACGTCCACACACAACCACTCGATCTCCGATGTCGGTGAAGATTGGTCCAAAAGCGTGTACCTTAATCGCTCGTGGACAAACGTGGCAAGGCTATGCTTCCTGCTTAAAGAAGACCCAGCTAGTTGGTAGCTCGGAAGTACCAACTTCTCTGCATCAGTGCAGTGGGTCTCCTGAAAAACATTCATCTTGCTTACAGTGAGGCTTTCGATGTTCATCTGAAGAATAGTGGGTCTTCGGAAGTTGTTGGCAATGTGCCCTGAAAAGGGCAGTTTTTTCCAGTCATTGCCCCGTACTGAAAAAGACGTTTACCGATTAGTAAACCCTCGTTGAACATCGGAATGGGTGGATACCCTTCCATTTTGGCAGGTTTGGTTTCTGTGTGTCATATTTGAGAGCAATAACAGACGTACTCATAGCCCAGGCTACGAGAAAGCACCTGCCATTTGGGCCAACTTTACACTGATTAAAATTAAAGAAAATCATTATAGAGTTATTATTTTTTTAAAAAGGATTTAATTCAATTTCAGTCGACAAAATTATGTATTGTGTTTGAATATATCTTTTTTTGTTTAATTTTAAAATACCACACTGAGAGAGATATTTTATTTCAATTATGTAATTCAATTTTTACTTAATACAAAGTGGTAAATATGTATTGTATTTATTGTAATCCTTCTGAGGAAGGGCGGCAAACTTAAGGATCGCCCCGGGCGTTAAAGATCTTAGACACGCCACTGTCCTTGCCACCAAAACCCTTGTCACCTCTTCTCTAAACACTTCTTGACAGCTTGTCTCCTTCAGTTTTCACTATCTTATCTCTGGCTTTACTTTCTTTTCCTTTTTTTTTTTGCCATGAGAGCCATTTTGCATACCACCATACCGGTGCTGCTTTAATTGCGACGCACGGATTTACCATTACCTTACAATCTCGCATTCTCTTCAGGTTCCTCCTTGTGCACGTCACTCATAATCTATTTGGTACTTTTTCGGCCACTTTTAGACGTCACCCTGTGTTCGTGTTTTTTCTTAGAATAAGTGTTAACAGTTGCCAAACCCATCCTCTTAGAAAAATCCACAACCATCCGTCCTTTCTTATTTCTCGTTTCAGTGTCGTAGTGACCATTACTTCCTCATTCTCTCGGTTTCTTTCTCCCACATTCCCCTTTAGGTAAACACATAGCACCCTCTCCTGTTTTGATAGACTCTCTATTAACCCATCCAGGTCTTGCCAAAAATCATTTTTCTCCTCCATGCTGTTGCCAACCTGTGAAGCATACGCGTTTACTATGTTCATTGCCGACTCTTTTACCTCCAGTTACATGGCCATTAGTCTGTTTGAGACTCTCTTTACCTCCAAGACACTTTCAACCAGCTCCTTTCAAACCCCTATCCCTATCCATTTCTTCTTCCATTAGGTCCATTGTAGAATATAGTTTGCAGCCACCTCCAATGTTCCTCGTTTTACTCCTTTTTCAGTTTGTTTCCTGTAGGCACAGTATATCTACATTCCTTCGCTCCATCACATCTGCTAGCTCTCTCCCCTACCAGTCATTGTTCCTATATTAAAGATAGCAACCCTTATGAGTGTGCGTCTCCCATTTCATAGTTCCCGCTGCCTCTTTACTCGCCTTTCTCCTCTCTTTCTCCTCTTGTTTTCCCTAATCCCAGCAGTAGCATAATTTCCACAGGTGCCCTACCGTGCGACACCTGAGGCGGTTGTGGGTAACCCAGGACTCGACCGAGCCGGTATGGATTCATCATTATTACGCATTTTGTATAATTTAGCAAAAACATTTTGCGCCGGATGCCCTTCCTGCCGCAACCCTCCCTATTTATTTGGGCTTGGGACCGGCATCAGGAAAATCTCTCCCCGATGGCTGGGTCTAATTAAGTTTATTGTTTGACTCCTAAAGAAAAACAAACACAATGCAGTAGTAAAAAAACAGGATGCTGGTATTTGAGATTCCGTTAAGTTGTGAATTTGTAATGGCAACACCTTTTAAATCCAAATTTTTAAAATAAAATTACAAATTTATCAATGTTTATATGATATTCACCACAACCATAATGCTCGAAAATGAGTTATTAGAAAGATAAGTGACCTTAATAATTTTCTCAATTTATTTCAAATAAATTTGTTTTTAATATTAAAATATATGATTTATGGTTTTTTGTTTTTTTATATGACGAAACTGAAATAAAAAATATTGATACTGATACTGATATTATTTGGGTCCCTTGAAGAGTCACCGTAAGCGATTTTTCCGAAATCAACCTAAAATCGCCCTTTTAGTTCCAGGACGAAATCAAACAGAAACCAAGAGAAAAAGGATCTCTCAAGAAATGATGGTAACTGTAGGGGCATCCGGGTTAGTTTCACAAACAAAACTCGCTTACGTTGACTTCTTGAAGAGGCTCGTTTTTTTAACTAACATAAAAAAAAAACTTTAGAAGTATTTTATGATGATAGCCTGTATTTAGAGAACAAACTATGCATCATAATTTTAACAGAATTTGCAGTGCTGGTCAGAAAAAAAAGTCCTACAAAAAGAAATTTCATCAATAGATTCTTAGTAAAAAATTTGGGTCTCTTTAAGAAGTCACTGTAAGCGATTTTTTTTCGATAAAAGTAATCCGGAATCCCCTTTCAGCACCAGGGTGAAATTAAGAAGAAACCAAGAGAAAAAGAATTTCTTAAGAAACAATAGTAATTACAAGGGCATTTTCACAAATAAAAATCACTTATCGTGACTTCTTGAAGAGACCCAAAGTTTATGGGTTTCTTCAATAATTAACCATGAGTAATTTTTGTTAGTGAGACTTGGAAGAGACCCTAAATGTTTTTGTGACATGGTCTATGTCAAGTTTTAGTCAATGAATAATATTACATTTTATTGCATTATATGCTTGCACCCTTTAAAATCAATCCTCCTTTAATAAAATACTAATTACACAATGTAAATTGATTTCGTCAACTAGTTATACAGGGTGATTCACCGAAGTGTTGACAAATTAAAACTGAATTATCCAACTTACTATTAGGGCAAAAGAAACAAGTTTTTAATAGATAGAATGGAAATTTAATGGGCTTTCACATAAAATTCAAATTATTCAATGTAGCCCCCTTTGTTTTTCACAAGGCGCCTAAGATGTGGAAGTACTTGGGCGCACGTGGCACGCACCACTTCTGGGTCAATTTCTTCCCATGACGCCTTCAGTTTTCGTTTAAGGGTTTTGATATTATGTTGGGATGTTGAGCAGGCTTTTTGCTCCAGAATGGACCAAATTCCAAAGTCCATTGGGTTCAAATTGGGTGAAGAAGGGGGCCATACTTCCTTCTCCCAAAACCCTTTAAAATTGGTCTTGCACCAATGCTGGACTGCTTTGGCTGTGTGGGAGGTTGCCCCATCTTGTTGAAGCATAATTCCTTCCTCTCCCACTGTTTCTTGAACCCAGGAAATGACTTTTTCTTCCAACATCCGACGATAGATAGTTTGGTTGGTGCTTACGTATTATCGGGAGGACTTACTAACCAATCTTCATACTAACCAATAAACCCTTAATGTAAAAATCAAAGGTCCTCCCGATAATACGTAAGGACCGTTTGGTTAATTTTCACGCCTTCGTCAATAAAGATTAGAGGTGTTTTCAGGCCTGTTGAAGTGACTCCTGCCCAAACCATCACGGAAGAAGGTTTCTGCCTCCTAAATGAACTGCAACGTTCAACTGGCACCATGTCCTTGTTTGGAATCCAAATCCTGTCATTTTGGTGGTTGTGGATAGCTTGGACAGTGAAAAGCTTCTCATTTGTCCAAAGCACTTGAGGCCGCGTGCCAACAACAAGTCTCTTGATCAAAACCTTAGCTCTATCAAGCCTTTTCTTCTTAGTGGCGTTTGACAGGAGCTGCCTCTTGGTAAATTTGTATGGGTAGATCATCAGAGAATCATCCTTGAGAAGCCTTTGCATGGTGCTCATGCTTACAGAGGTGTCCTTAGCCAGTTTTCTTGCGCTCCTTGAAGGGTTCCGCCTCAACCTCTCCCTGACCTTCTTAATCAGTTCCTTTGTCCTGATGGGTTTTTCAGGAGTACTTCTGATTCTTGGAGCACAACTTCCAGTCTCCCTAAACCTCTTCACAGCCTTGTAAACACCTCCACGACTCACAAATCGCTTCATCAACCGGAAAATTTTCGCAGGTGAAAGTCCTTTCTTGCAATACCCTTCAATGATGTCATTTACTGTCTTTGCCATCTTACTTTTCTAGATTAAATATTCTTATTGATATTGAAAACTTATTCTAGAATATATAATAACAATCTGAAGAGGTAATGCGAAGTTAATAATGGAATAAAGTATTTGTCAACACTTCGGTGAATCACATAAAGTATTTGTCAACACTTCGGTGAATCACCCTGTAAATTTAATTTTAACCATTTCAGTTACTATTGCTGTATAATTCATTTAAACTATAAATTGTTCAGTGCTAGGGTTTTATAATACGATTCTAGGAATATCTTACATTTTTAAAATCAAAATTTAACAGATCAGAGGAAGTGAGGAATTGATAATCAGAATGAATTGATAATTGTAGAGTTGGATGAGTTGAAGTATTTTTTATCAAAAGTACCTTGTGGCCAGTTGTGGAAAGATTAATGTTAGTGTGAGGGCTCATTTTCATTACGACCATTAAATGAAGCAGTTTTTGTTTTATTAATTTTCCTTTTGGGTCTTGTTCTGACCCTTACTGAGACCCTTACTTTTTTCCGTGCTTAAAATAGCAAGAATTATGAAGGAAAGCACAAAAAATCAATAAAAAAACGAAAAATAGGGTACTCCATTTCCTGCTCATAGTGAAAACAAATCTTTAGCCCTAACCTTAACCCTAATACAGTAGACTTCAGTTAATCTGGATTTGGTTAATGCAGAATTTTGCATAACTTTAATAAAACTAAAAGTACAAATGATTTTCTATATACTGTAATTTTTAATAAAAAGCTTTGGATTTTCCAGATCTTTGCTTAATATAAATGATTTTGTCTGTCAAATCAAATCTAAATTAACCAAAGTTTACTATATTTTGAATTTATGAATGTAAAATAAGAGATCCAATTCTAAGTTTGCAGTTTTAAGCAGGGCTGGGTAGCCAGAGCCCGAAGCCATTGAGCCAGCCAATTTTGGAGGAGCCAGAGCTGGAGCCAGAACCAAGTTTTGATATTGTCTAAAGCCAGAGTCATCAAAATTTTTGCTGGCTCCAGCTCTTAACAATATATTTTTTTACATTTGAAAGTCACTTAATTAATTGATGGATCTAAAGCATTAAGGTAATGTAAAGGGTGTGTTTGTGTTTGAGTGATTTATTAAAGATGAGTAGCATGATGTTTGAGATGGGTGCCCATTGGTAGAACACTGGTTTTTTCTTGCAGGCCTTGAATTTTTGTGTCTTGTGTATAGCCAGTAGCAATGAACAAAGCTGTGTTTTGAATGGTTTACTGTTTCTTAATGTTTGTGTTTAATATGATAAGGCTCCATATGATGTTTGCATATTCCAATATGGGCAAATGATAGCTTTAAATGTAGAAATGCTTAGTTTGTTCTGTTTACCCCATTTATTCGATGAAAGTGCTTGGAGAATGTTAAGTGTTTGTTTTGCTTCAATGATGGTGCAATTTAGGGTACCTGCAAATACTACAGGAACTACATGGAGCCACTGTGCAAATTTCAAATAGTGCAGGAGCCGTATGGAGACCATTTAAATTAAGTCTAGAGATGTATGGAGCCACATGGAGCCACCTTGTATACTTTAAATAGTACAGGACCGCATGGAGAGCATTTATATGAAGTCTAGAAATGCATGGAGCCGCATGGAGCCACTGTGTAAACTTCAAATAGTACAGAAGCCATATGTAAACCTTTAAAATTAAGTCTAGAGATGCATGGAGCCACATGGAACCACCATGTAAACTTTAAATACTACAGGAGCCGTATGGAGACCATTTAAATTAAGTCTAGAGATGTATGGAGCCACATGGAGCCACCTTGTATACTTTAAATAGTACAGGACCGCATGGAGAGCATTTATATGAAGTCTAGAGATGCATGGAGCCGCATGGAGCCACTGTGTAAACTTCAAATAGTACAGAAGCCATATGTAAACCTTTAAAATTAAGTCTAGAGATGCATGGAGCCACATGGAACCACCGTGTAAACTTTAAATACTACAGGAGCTGTATGGAGACCATTTAAATTAAGTCTAGAGATGCATGGAGCTGCATGGAGCCACCTTGTATTCTTCAAATAGTACAGGAGCCGTATAGAGACCATTTAAATTAAGTCTAGAGATGGATGGAGCCACCTTGTCTACTTCAAATACTACAGGAGCCATATGGAGACCATTTAAATTAAATCTAGAGATGTATGGAGCCCCATGGAGTCACATGGAGCCACAGTATAAACTTCAAATACTACAGGAGCCGTATGGAGACCCTTTAAATTAAGTCTAAAAATGCATGGAGCCGCATAGAACCACCATATATATAAACTTCAAATACTACTGGAGCCGCATGCAAATCTTTTAAATAAAGTCTAGAGATGCATGCTGCATGGAGCCATCGTGTAAACTTCACATAGTACAAGAGCCACATGGAAACCTTTTAAATTAAGTGTAGAGATGCATGGAGCCGTTTGAAGCCACCTCGTATACTTCTAATACTACAGGACCCACATACAGATCTTTTAAATAAAGTCCAAAGATGCATGAGGCTGCATGGAGCCACCATGTAAACTTCAAATATTACAAAAGCCGCATGGAGACCATGTAAATGCAGCTCCATGTGGCTCTATGCAGCTTATGCGGCTCCTTGTATTTTTAGACTTTATTTAAAGGATCTGGATGCGGCTTGTGTACTATTTTAAGTTTATACAGTGGTTCCATGCAGCTCCATGCATCTCTAGACTTCATTTAAAGGGTTTCCATGCGGCTCCTGTAGTATTTGAAGTTTATACGGTGGCTCCATGCAGTTCCATGCATTTCTAGACTTTAAAGGGTCTCTGTGTGGCTCCTATAGTATTTGAAGTTTATACGGTGGCTCTATGCGGCTCCATGCATTTCTAGACTTTATTTAAAGGGTCTCCATGCAACTCCTGTAGTATTTGAAGTTTATATGGTGGCTTCATGCAACTCCATGCGGCTCAATGCATTTCTAGACTTTAGTTAAAGGGTCTCCGTGTGGCTCCTATAGTATTTGAAGTTTATATGGTGGCTCTATGCGGCTCCATGCATTTCTAGACTTAATTTAAAAGGTCTCCATACGGCTCCTGTAGTATTTGAAGTATACAAGGTAGCTCCATGCAGCTCCATGTTTTTTAGACTTTATTTAAAAGATCTGTATGTGGCTCCTGTAGTATTTGAAGTTTACACGATGACTCCAAGCAGCTCTATGCGGCTCCATACATCTCTAGACTTCATTTAAAGGGGCTTCATGTGGCTTCATGCAGCTCTATGCAGCTCCATGCATTTCTAGACTTAATTTAAATGGTCTACATATGGCTCCTGTACTATTTGAAGTTTACACAATGGCTCCATGTGGCTCTATGCATCTCTAGACTTAATTTAAATGGTCTCCATATGGCTCCTGTACTATTTAAAGTTTACACAGTGGCTGCATGCGGTGCCATACATCTCTAGACTTCATTTAAATGCTTTCCATACGGCTCCTGTACTATTTGAAATATATAAGGCGGCTCTATGAAGCTCCATGCATCTTTAGACTTAATTTAAATGGTCTCCATACGGCTCCTGTACTATTTAAAGTTTTCACGGTGGTTCCATGCAGCTCCATGAAGCTCCATGCATCTTTAGACTTAATTTAAATGATCTCCATACGGCTCCTGTACTATTTAAAGTTTTCACGGTGGCTCCATGCGGCTTCATGCATCTCTAGACTTAATTTTAAAGGGTCTCCATACGGCTCCTGTAGTATTTAAAGTTTGCACGGTGGTTCCATGCGGCTTTATGTGGGTCCATGTTGCTCCATGCATCTCTAGACTTAATTTAAATGGTCTGCATATGGCTCCTATAGTATTTGAAGTTTTCACAGTGGCTCCATGCAGCTCCATGCATTTTTAGACTTAATTTTAATGGTCTCCATACGGCTCCTGTAGTATTTGAAGTATACAAGGTAGCTCCATGTGGCTCCATGCATCTCTAGACTTAATTTAACCCGTTAAGTGCGGAATTAAGTTTTCATTATCCGAGTTACATTGCGTAATTAATTTCACATCTCGCTGTTTTTCTCATCTCGATCGATTATAATTGCTACTTGTGTGAGAATATAGCAAGAGCGAGAAGCGAAATAATCTGCGCTGTGAAAAGCTGCAACGATCAAGACGTAGATATCCGTCATGTGCACTGAGAGAGCGTTTGGCCTTGACGTATATACTCGTCATGTGCACTTAATGGGTTAAAGGGTCGCCATACAGCTCCTGTATTATTTGAAGTTTACACAGGGGCTCCATGCGGCTTTATGCATTTCTAGACTTCATTTAAATGGTCTCCATATGGCTCCTGTATTATTTGAAGTATACATGGTGGCTCCATGCATCTCTAGACTTAATTTAAAGGATCTTCATACGGCTCCTGTATTATTTAAAGTTTACATAGTGGCTCCATGCGGCTCTATGCAGCTCCATGCGGCTCCATGTGGCTTCTGTAGTATTTGCAGGTACCGGTGCGATTTATGTATTGTGAAAATGTTAGTTTTGGGTCAAAAGTAATTCCAAGAGTTTTTGGGTGTTTTGTTGTTGGTAGTGTTTGATTGTTTAAATTAAGTAATTGAGTTTTGCCTTATTCAGTTGGGTCTGGTGTAAAATGTGTAATAATTTGTAAAAATATTGTTAAATGAGTTGTTGGGCCTTAAATGGTGATTGGTGTGAGATGCTGTGATTGTTATGTCATCAGCTTATGTTGAGATTTATACATCTTTTGGGAGGAGGGTAATCTCAGAAATGTAAATTTTAAATAATATTGGAGACTGAATTCCACCTTGTGTTACTCTAGATCAGTGTTTTTCAAACAGAGAGATTTCTAAGTGTGCCGCGAGACATTTTAAAATGTATTAATTCATGCTCCACAACAGCAACATAAACACACTCTATAACAGAGGAAAAGCATGACTTTTATGACCTGCGACCAAAAAGCTTAACAATTTTAAATGTAATTTCCATTACTTAAAGTTTTAATGATCAGTTGTCTATCTGGCTTGTTTCCGGTACACCGGGAATTTTGAACTCGCTGCCTCAAAGTCTTTTAACGAATTTTTTGATCAGATGCTCAATACGAAATCTATTTAATGATGAATTCAGAACTAAATTTAAATAATTAAAGTGACAACGTTTATTAGCAAGAACTTGATTTTCTAACCGAAATTAACCAACCAATTAAGTGAAGAACTTTTCTTTGGTCCTCGCCTTGATTTCAACGTAAAATTTAAAAGAATAACCTGGATCAGTTAAACAATCCAAGTGAAGATTTTTTTTATTGGCCTTCAATTTCTTTTGTAACCAGATTGCGACCAGCGGCAAAATTTCAGGCTAAAATTTCACTGATGCACTCCACATAACCGCGCGAGTTTGACATGCCTGTCATACGCAATATGCCGAACCTAAACACTTTGTATGAAAACATACAGTACAAAATATAGTGAAGAATAATAAAAGAAAGTTTTGACTCTATTTATAAAAAACTATATAAAAATTCAAGGCTTTCTTGTAATACACTATAATGCATCAGGTAAAGGAAAACATGAAAAATTCAGTGCAGACCAAAAAAGATCTGCACTCTGGTCCAAGTGTGCCGCGAAAATCAGAAAGGTAGCAAAGTGTGCCGCAGGCGTAAAAAGTTTGAGAACCACTGCTCTAGATGCTGATTCATTTGAATTTTGAGAAAGTGCCATTGTTGAGTGCATGCTTGTTGTCCTTTAGATGTAATTGGCTATGAACTTAATGATGGTGTTTGGAATGTTTGTTAGTGTAAGTTTATTTTTGTTCACTGTATCAAACACCTTCCTCACATCCTAAGCTACTGCTACAGTGTGATGTTACCTTAAATTGTGGAAGCTTTTTGTGATTTGGTGGCAGATGTTATGCAAAGCAGTGTATGTTGAGTATTTATATTTGAATCCATATTGATGAGAAACAATTGAAATGTTTTCTGTTATTTATGGTAATAGTACTTTCTCTAGTGCTTTGGCAATGGATGATAAAAGTGATATGGATCACTAGCTTGTGCCAATGTTGTAATCCTTGTTTGGTTTTAAAATGGAAATGGTTGAGGCACCTTTGCCAAGATGTAATATTGTGTTAACATTGGGGACAATGTTGTACATATTTGTGAGGTATTTGATAGAAAATGATCCTAGGTGTTTCAGGGGTGACTGGCAATTTCTACCACAGTGATTTCCACCATGGGTAAATTTTACCACAGTTATTTTCAAGTATTTGTTTGTTTATGTGATTGTTAAAGTAATGGTTTGGGGTGAACTGTTTAGTTTGAAAGTGCAACTACGTTGTTGAATGAGCTTGCAGATATGTCTTGGCAAGTAAGTGCAATTTGTGCTGTTTTGATTTTCTTTCAGGATGAAGAGTCTGTCGGCATACAGTATTGCCTCAACAAGATGTTTGTTTGCCTCATGGTTGCTTTATAGACATTTGTGGCATGGGATCTGTAGAAGATGAGACTTTCAACATGATGCTTGAATGATGTCCAATTGAATTTTTTTAATTTTGATATTGTTTGGACAATTTTATTTGTATGTAAATGTGCTGGATATATCAAGTCTTCTTTTCTTTGAAATATATACTTGATAGGACCCTTGGATAATATACACTCTACCCATTGGACCCTTGGTTAATATTAATCACTTGGATAATATATGATTAATTTTAGGGTTCTATTAATAGCATAGTGCAAGTTA
The DNA here is from genome assembly GCA_963680785.1 of Diplosoma virens. Classification (NCBI taxonomy): domain Eukaryota; kingdom Metazoa; phylum Chordata; class Ascidiacea; order Aplousobranchia; family Didemnidae; genus Diplosoma; species Diplosoma virens. Next base: position 25,492,743 of record OY796893.1, read on the forward strand.
GTAAATTTTTGATGATTGATATATCATCTAGTTACCCCTTGTTGGCCTGTGTTTATATATGTATTATCAAATTGGAGCTGGAGCTGGAGCTGAGCTAGAGTCAAGTATTGGCTTCAGAGCTGGAGCCGGAACCAAAGTATAAAATTAATTGGCTCCAGACCTGAAGCTGAAGTGTAATCTAAATAAGGCTGGCTCCCTAGCCCTGGTTATAGGTTTTAATTTCCAACAAAAGTTTTATATATAGCCTGTATTTGATTTTAGAGTCAAATAGTTTTTAAATTTATAAAAATAAGTTGAATCAAAAAATTGTAATTTAATTTTGTTGTCTTGTGGTTGCTTCATGGTTTATCTTTTAAAATGCATGGTGAGTTTCAGAATAATGAGCTTCTAAATTATTAACTTTTTGAAAATTATATTTTTTTTGGTTTGGGAAAGCATTGTAATTCAAGTAGTGTTGCTTTTTGAATAATATTTTTGTCTTAAAATATCTCATCAAAATTTCTTTATGTATTTATGTGGCATGGCATTTTATTGGTTCTTGTGCACTATTCATGGTGCTTACTTTATACACTTTTAAACTTTGTAAAATCCCCAAAGCCTGCAAGGTTGGTATCAGCAAAGAGTGAATGAGATCCATTTTATTTGCATTTTGATATCAATGAAATTCTGTTTAGGTAAGCCTGTTCTGTCATCAATTACTCTTCAAATATTTCTAAACTTAAATGGATATTACTTTGCCTTATTTTTTATTTTGGAAATTTTGTTGTTTGTTTATAAGGTATGTTTTATTTTATTTTATTTTCTATTGTTATCTCTTAACCACAAGTTGCTGGTACTTGATTTTTTTCATTAATACTTTTAAAAAATATTGTTGCTTTAGTAAAACATTAATTTTAACGTTTTGATGTAGTAATGTTCTTTTATTCATAGTTTATGTTTTTCTATTATAATAGTTTTAGCAAATAATAAAATTGAAATGCTTAACTGATATTAGATAGATATATTAGCTGTGTGTTGGTATTTGTTTATGTGTTGCACTCAGCAAAATACTTTAATTAATTTATCAATTATGCAATAGGCAGAATTGTTGCCATACCCAGCTGGAAATCTAACTATAGATCTTGTTCTTCTCTTTTTATTGGCTGGTATAGAAAGTTTAAGACTTTTTATTGGTAAGTATGATAGATTTTTGATTTTATTTAAAAATAATTTTTCACTTTGTTTCAAATGTAGGTATGTAAAAATGCTTTCTTTTAGAAAAAATTTATTTATTAATTGTTTAAAGAATATTTGCCTGAATGATTGTCAAAGTTTCTGAATATTTAAGATCAACTTTTATTTATTTTTTGAGTACTTGTATTTGGATTTGAACACATAATGCAAAAAATTGAACTCAGGCTCCAAACATTGATGTTGTCAAAAGTTCTTGCAAATATCGAGTCAAACACAAATAAGGATTGTGTGTTTGCTTTAAAAATGTAGTAAGTGTGATGTCATTTTAGTCATTGTAAATAACCGTTTTGTGTCTACTGTTAATCAGGCAGCTATTTGCTACCAATTAGAATAGTTGCCACAAGAACAGTTCATGTTTTGGACTTTTTAATCTTCAGCTTCAATAGTGAAACTTTGACTAATATCATGCAGACTCTAACTTAAACTTGTCACCTAAAATTTTAGTTACCTAAAAACCAGCATTTTTTGCTTTGCTGAATTTGGGACTTTGTAGAAGTTTAATATGCCATTTCATCCTTGCCACAAAACTCATCAGGCTACTTTACTATTTAACTAGGTATGCAGGCAAAATAGAAAGCTATAAATATTCATTTATCTAAAAAAGAATATTAAATCAGAATTTTCAAAAATAATTAAAGGGAAAATTTTGCCCACACCAGCACCACTTAAAAGTGCCGACACCCCGGCCCTGCTAAAAACTCAAGCTGGTAAAAATAATCTTTACAACAGTTTTCACTATGTACATTGTATGGCTCTATCTTATTTTAATATTTCTACCAAACCCAATATGCAAATAAATAAGTCAATTGGGTATGTTTAGTTTTAAACATCTGTTTCTTAGCAAATCAAAAACTATTTTAATTTTTGTGAATTGTTCAACTTAACATACAAAATGTTTATCCCTGATTGCAATTTTATTTTAGCCTCAAGAGGTAACTTGACTGAACATACAGTGTCTGCAACATTTGCTCTTCTTATGCTTGGTCCAGCCATTGTTCTTGTCATTTACTTTATATTGTGGCAAGTTTATGTTCTTCGAGCTGATATAGTCTTGTCTGGGATTTTACTTTCAATGCAAGGTGTTGAGCTTTTGTTTACTGTAATAGCTCTTTGCACTTTTTCCAGGTAAAAAATATTTTAGTTTATTGCGAGAAAAATATTTGGAATTTTCAAATATTTGTATGTTGTAGTCGTTATTAAAGTATCCACGCAATTTCAATAAAATACGACTAGGTCAGCGACCGTTTCGTGTATTATTTTAGCTACTTCAATCAAATAATCGCTGTTGAAATGCGATAGTGTTTAATAAAGAGTCATATTTGAATATGTTATTTAAGATTGTCAGATTTCATCTTTTATTTGGTCAATAATAATTTATCCTTTTGACTTTCAAAAGAACATTGTTGGCGTTAAACTGAAAGTAACTGTTTGACAGTCACTGTTTTTTTTTGGAGATATTAAGCTATTGTCTGATCCAATTTTTTTTAGTTTTAATTTGGTCATGCGTTTATTATTTATGCTTGAAATATTGATTCTACTTCAGTGTAAGACATGGTCATTATTTGGCAGGACAAATTCGCCATCGAGCCGATTCGGCGGAAAAATAAATGATTTCGATTTAACTTAACTAGTTTTTATTTTACTGCTATCATGGCGAATGATTGTGCCACTGTGATTAAACATAAACACGCCAAAGTCATTGCTGTGGCCATAAAGCTCCAAACCAAAGATCAAACGCTTTAAAACAGATGCAATGTTTGAAATAGCGAACAAAAAGTAGCAAATATAAAAAACACAATCGCTTTGTTTCATTTAACTTCACTTTTATTGATGGATGAATTATTGGATTAATAGAACCCGTTAAAAGTCTTTTATTTTTTAAAAAGTATTTTTAAAGCGTTTTGTTTGTTCCAATAAATTGATTTATTATTTGAAAACATTACCGAAAGCAATGGAAAAAACTTTACACATTGAAATTTAGTAAAAGAAGATTTGTATCCGGTTTAACATGTCTAATCACTGCCATAGTTTTCTTATTTAAGCTGTTTGTATTTGTTTTTCAGATTTTTTATTGTCCCCTGACGAGCTTAATAGATGAAACAAACTATTGCAATTAATAAAAAATAGTTAAAATTATTTTCATGGTTTGATAGTTTAATACAGAGGTGTGGAACCATATTGCATTCACAGGCCACTTTCACGGATTACAAGTTGGTGCCGGCTGCCCAAAAGTTGAGAGATCAGTACAATTGTTCATTCCAAAAATGTAGTGTTCTCTAAAACAAAAAGACCTTCACTTAAAATCACCCTCAGATTTCCCATTTTTCGTCCCAAAATGTATTCTAATAGTGTTCTCTAAACAAACAAAAAAAATCTTCAGGTTTGGATCAGCCTCAGGTTTTTCTTATTTCGTCTCAAAACCATGGTGTTCTTTGTCCAATAAAAATCAGTTCATCACGCAAAAGTTTGTTGCTTATGCAAAGGCCGCAGGATCCCCACCCCTGGTTTGATATAATAACCGCTCAGACGTAACCTTCATTAAGCATTTTTCTGATGCGCCATGCGCCTCAGACCAAAATAGATTTGTAGAAAAAAGTGTATATACTGTATCATGTTTATTATGCCGTCATGGCTTTCGTATGTTCGCAAAACTTCAAACCTGTCGTCTTTGTAGTACATTGTTGGAATTTTTTTCGAAAAAAAAATTAAAAAAACAAGCTATGTTTAACGGCCTTAGTTCGAAAATTGAATTATTTAAGTACTTTTTTTTAATTTTAAATATTCGAAATCAAGCTACTGTAAATTCCAATAGATTAATATTCGGCTAAGAACATCCCTAAATTCAACGCATTTAACAATTTTAAAGTGCGACTTTTCTTATCAGCTGAACAACGAATGGTAAAAACGAGTTTCGGTATCACAGTTTGCTTTAGATATGCAACATTGGCGATCATAAGTTTTGCAATTAAAAATAAATTGTAGTATATTATTGCCCTAGTGACATAAAAAAACTTAACTGTCGCTTTAATGTCAGAATTTTTGTAATATAACGAGTACAAAATTTGATGTAGAAAAGCTTATTTATCAGGTAATGATAAAATAATTTACTGTTTTTTAATTTCCTCCTGAAAAATTTAACATTTAATGAGTGTCATGTAAAAATAATAACTTTTCTGCACCATCACTCGTAATTGTAATTTCAAACTTGTGTGCTTTTACAAAATGATCATTATGCCAGAGAAAAACATGGAGTGATGAACAAATTAGCATTTTAAGGGATACATCGCCTGTCGTGCGCTTTTGCTTTGCATTCGACCCCATTTTTTGTTTCCGCTCCAAATTTCCAATTCTTGTGACTGACAAATGCGCTTTTTTTAAATATATTTTTAAGTTTACTAACCAAACTAAATATTTCAATTTGGAATGTTGGAGTGCGCTTCGTTTCATTAAACTGTAACTGATATTTTTATTTCGATCTTTGAAATATGTAAAATAATATTCAAATATGACACTATTTAAAATTCAAAACGTTTGGTGCAGCCGCAATAACTTTGCCGTGTTTATCTTTATCCACAATGCCACAATCATTAGCCATGATAATTGCGAGTGTGACGCCTCTGAGCAAACCTCAGACCATGTTCTAACAGCGTGCCCCATACATCGGGCACCACATGGAGCACGAGGTCTGACGGTTTTTGGATGACGAAACTTGATGCTGGCTTAATAACACCACTGCCAGCATCTGATCCAGGCAGTACAGCAGCCTGGGGTAGTAAAAGGATAAACCCTCGGCCCCAGTCCTATTTGAGTCTGACCTGGAGTGGATACTTCTTCAAACGACGACGACGACGACGGCGATTAGCCATGATAGCAGCAAAACAAAAACTAGTGAAGTTTAATCGGAATTATTTATTTTCCCGCCGAATTGTTCCTCGCCGAATAGCCTTTCTTCAAAAGACTAAGGGATTAAATTTGGTTAAAGACTGTTAGGCGTGGTTATGAATAGCTTTAAATTAATGCTTTATTATCTACTTCTGTTTTCCAGTCTTGTAAATTGTGACCGCTGGTTTAAATTAATTTTACTTTTTCCTTTTTTACTTGATTTAACGAGCCTTTTTTTGTTTTCAGAGCCTAAATCAAAGAAAAATCTAACGTTCCAGCTCTACTTGCTCGTATATTGACAAATACATCTTGAAAAAACTTCAGAAATTAAACACTCAGTTTTAAGTTTTTGAAATTGCTTATTTATGCACCAATTTAATTTTATTTTTAAGTAGAAAAAACCTGAAACCAACCGAGCTGAGATTGCTTGATGTGGTTCAAGCTCGTCTCTCCTGCGAGCCACTTATCGAAGTTTTGTCAAACCATGGGGCCGTAGTTGATAGAAAAGTTTTTCAAAACGATTTTTTTCCACCTTAGCATTAACTGAAGGCCAAAGAAATGTGGTCACTCGCCGTTCTTCATAAATTATTCTTTTTTGTCTTGACATCGTCAACAGCGACCTTTGTGTTTTTACTTTATGCTATAAAGATAGGGCTACGGCTAAGAAGACCGTTTCTTAGTTCTCACATTACTTTTCAATCTTTCGAGTCCTCATAAAAGATTTACGCTGCTTTTGATCAAGAAGATGTATGATTATTAGAATTTTACCGAGGGTCGCCGTTTAGACCACCTTGTGTTAGATTGTAAAATTTATCGTTATTCCTTTTATACGAAATGTAAATTTAAACCAATAGTGCCCAGTTTTTATGTGGCAAGCGCTGAGTTAGAATTTTAAGCTCTACTTATTCTTACGTTTCAAATTACAAGCAAAAATTTATTTATTTCTTTTTAAAAGAGATTAACGATAAAAAAAAGTTTGTATTCAATAAGCGGGACCATGACGTCCGCGAGCTAAAGTTTTGAGCACTCTTGTTATAGTCCTACTTCATTATATCACAAAAGCTGTAAATTACAATCTGACAGTTTTCTCCCAAATAAAATTAGCTTATCTATCACATCACCTTGATTACACAACTTTTCTATAAAAATTTTCTGCCGTTTTAGACTCTGACGTTGCAACTTAAAATTTAACTTTAATGAAAATCGTACGAGACGAATTAAGAAAAACTTTGTTTACAAAAAATTCATTCAAACATTAAATGAAAACTAATCGTGTCGTTTAGATATGTTTGCTTTGAATTTCTAAAAATTCGTTTAAAACTGATGCTATTTTAAAAAACCAGCGCATATTTACTGGCTTATTGATGTGACTTAAGGAAAGTTTTCACTTCCAAACCTATTCGATTTCTCGAAGCACAAATTTAGATATAATGTAACCATTTCTTTTCTGAGTAGTCACTTCATTGGTATCATAAAGCTGGTCGTTGAGAATCCAGAAAAAATTTTTTCTACCTGTTTAGAAAAAATTGTTTTCATCTAGCCCAATTTTATCATAAGTTACTTAACCGAAATTTTCACAACTATGGTAGTAGATTAATGATTGCATTTTTTTCGAGCACAACACACATAAACATACTGTGTCCACTATAGGTCAATACCGAGCTTTTAGAATAGGGATTTTAAACATCTCTTCACACTTATAGTGTAGAACGTCAAGCAGAAAAGCTGTAAGTACTAATTTAAGGCTTTTGATTTGACACGACTCGGAATCGAACCCGTGTCAGACGTCTTAATTATTTGACTATCTGAGTGCTGCAAATCACTATAAAGGTTCAAATTTGCTCAGCACAATCTGTTTGGTCTTATTTTGTTTAGTGGTTTAGTAGTACACAAAAAGGCAATTATTTTTTTGCAAATTTTTCCGGAATGTTGTTATTGGTTTCATATACTTAACTGTTTTTAGATTTAACGTAATTATTTCTATGTAGTGTTTTAGTTTTTGTAATAAATTATAGTTTTGTATATTACGCTGTGTTCATTGCGTCTCGCTTCGGAAAATTTTGTCATTTAGCTTTGCTATGAATTACTATCTTACTATGGTTGCAAAGTTTGCGCGTCTAAACGACCCTCAAAGCTATATTGGCCAACAAGCCAGCTCATCGTGGTGGTTCGGTCTCCTTTCCTTCACTGGGGATGGATCGAAATGGCTTGTCAATTCCCCGAGGGTTTCATTGTTGGTCGACCCCCCTTGGGAAAATTAGACATTTGCTCTTTTGTACATACTGTCCACTAAGCTATCTTAATCCTAATTGACCGCTCTATAAAGTTATAATCTTTATACACAGTTATAAAGCAACCTTAATGCTAATTGACCGCTCCCCCTCTTTGTTTACCAACCTACCACTCTTCACTAAATTCCTCATTTTAAAATCTTTGTATATCCAATTTTTCTTCTCATTTATGGCGATATTCACCCTAACCCTGGTCCTATAGATTAGGGTAAAGTGAAAAAAAAATTTGAAAAAAGTGTAGTTCTTAAATCCTGCCAAATAGGCTAAAACTTCAAAAAAATTGGTTTTGGCGAGTTGCTACCTTTGGGGGGCTAGCAACCCCCCAAAATGTGTTTTTGGGGGGTAAAATTGACAAAAAATGTCGTATGTCGTAACTCGGTAACCGCTTATCGTAGAGGCATGATTTATGGCTCAAAATTTGCAGAATTATCATGTTTCTATATGTGCTAAGAGAAAGTTTTTGTCTATTTCCACAAGAAAAAAAGTTATAATCGATAAACCGTTTTTTATGCTCAATACTCGAAAATTGCGCTGTATGGAAATAACTTTGATCTAACATTTGAAATGATATAAGTCTAGAATCACAATATTAACAAGATGATTTGGGATAACTTTGGTCACCAGACAAAGTACCTAAATAGGCCTACTCATAAGGTACAGAACGTGCTAGCTTTACTGCCCATAAAATGTTTAGTATTTCAGTAATTTAAAGAAAATCTGTTACATCTCATTACTTTCGAACTGTTGATGCTGATATTCGGTTGTTTTGCCTAAGGAGTGAGAGAAAAATAAGAAAGCAAGTTAGAGTACACCAAATACCCTACGCAAAATGAAGCGCATCAGAATTGCACTTTAGTGTCAAATTTTTTCAAAAGTTTTCGAGATTTAATCTTCTGGCGAATCAACCCATCTCTTCGCTCAAATCCTTCTACTTGTGCTGCGACCTCTGTTACCATTTTGACATGGCGCTCTACACATTGGTTGTGACATGGGTGGTCGAGCTGCAGTGGTCTTATCCGGCATTGTTCAATATCTAAATCAGTTAAATGTTCAATTACCGGAGGCTGCTGATGGCAAGATGTTAAATTCACCATCTTGTGGTACGAGTTCACTGTTAGATCCAGTGTGGGCGGTTCAAACAGCCGTACAGTTGAGGCGGTATCATAATATTTTGCTCCTTCCAAAGAATATTCTTCACTGCGACTGTCAACCAAGTCATGATTATCAAATGAAACCGTTGATGGCAAGTTTCCACGAATCGAAAGCACTTTGTTCACTCCTCGCATTCGTATCTCCTCATCGTTGTCACCCAACATGGCGATCAAGACATTTTCCTGGTGTGCGAAAAATGCATTTCGTTGCACAACTTTCAGAGCAGTTTTCCGAACAGCTTCGTCAGGCACCTGAAGAATTCGTTGGACCAAGTTGAAAAAATTTCTAGATCCGCAAGTTAGTTGACTATTTAACTTAATTTCAAACCAACTTGGAAAGTAAACTTGAAGACAAAACTTCGTCAGAGTTTCCAAGTTTGAGGAGGGTTCATCCACCGAAACATAATATCTGAGGATTCGACAGCCCAGAGTTAGCCAGCGTGAATTCACAATGGGACCTACTTTTAAATATTGCAAGTCGCTGTCGACAACTCCCATGATCATTGCTGAACATATCTTGTAAGCATAGTGTTGATCAGTACTCAAATCATTAACAACTGATTTTGGCAACTGTACAAACTGAGGGTTTGAAATTGACTTAAAATTAGCAGCAACCGGCCAACTTGAAACATCTCCAGTTAAACACTTCCCAATTGGTCCTGCAAATGTGTCAGGACTATTGGTGGTTCCATCAAGCATAGTAAAGACATGGCGCAAGGGTAGTTCATTGGTATGTAGTAGGCAAATTACCCATTGTAGTGGCTTGTTCAATAGTTCTTCCAACTTACGAATGCAACCATTGAACTTGCTTGTCATTGCTGCAGTTCCATCAGTGCCAACTACTGTAAGCTTGTCATGTAATTCGGTGTTGGCAATGGTGTTGAAGATCTTTTGTGCTATGGTTCTTCTTTTGCCATCTTCTGTGGAAAAATGAGAAAGATAGTATTCACCAGGCTGCCCAACCATTGTATAGTGATCTTCAAGTTGCACAGACCTATAAAACTTGTCATTTGGCCCTTGCATGGTGACCTGTGTTGCATCTTTGCACCCATCAAAGTATATGGCATTCACTAACTTGAAATTTTCTTGCTCCTTTTTCCTAATTTCAGCACGGCATCGTTCTCGCTCTCTTCGAAGCTTGCTACGATCAATAACGTATGTCTTGTCATCATCAGTAATTAGACCCAAATCTTGCATCACACTATTAGCGATCGCAGCAGCAGCTCTGTCGGATATCTGAAAACGCTCACTCATCCTTGCAAGGTTTGACCAAATCATTCGATTCTGATTTTCATATGGCATTGATTGAGAAACAAATTCAGAAGCAGCAGAAGATTGCGTTTGGTCTGTGTTGGTTGAACTAGAATCTGACAGATAATCCAAAGCTGACTCAGGCACTGATGTAACTGATGTAACGGAAAAACATGTTGGTGGTTCTGGATGAGGTTGTAAGGGTCGAGAGCGCCTCAAAAACTGTATGTCAGCTGACGTTGAAGGAACCACGGCATCCACACATTTTCCAACTCGCTTACTAGTTTGATCTTTATAAAAAGCATAATCATCATCTGTCATTTTCAAACCATGTTGTTTCTCCAAAATTCTGCGCTGCTTATCGTCAGCACAAAAAACATCAAATATTTCATCAATAGTTGACATAAACTCTTTTTCCTTTTGTAAAAATGCTTCTCCTCGTTTTTTCTTTGACCAGCGATCAAGTGCACTGAAACAATTCACAAAACTTTGAACTTTTTTCGAAATGGTGTACAGATGAATGGGATATACGTTGCACCATACCCATCTGTCATAAATTTCTCTGGCAATGTCATTTGCAGCATTGAAGGTTCGAAAGTTTTTCAAATGAAGAATGCGTTCTATTACATGTCGCTTGGTAGGCAATACTCCTGGTGGAAAACTATCACGGGTAGAGAAAGTGTGTCCACTATGTAAAATCTTCTTTACAGAAGTTGAACTCCGTCTTTTCATGTTTTACTACTTCGCAGTTTGGCCAAAGCTTTGATTTACACAATTACTTGACAAAATACCTGCAAAAAATAATAATAACTTTTCAGATAACTATTAGTTAAGTACAAACAAACAAACTTATTAAACAGTTTTTCTATCATAACTTTTTTTCTAGTGGAAATAGACAAAAACTTTCTCTTAGCACATATAGAAACATGATGATTCTGCAAATTTTGAGCCATAAATCATGCCTCTACGATAAGCGGTTACTGAGTTACGACATTTTTAGGAAATTTTAACCCTCAAAACACATTTTGGGGGGTTGCTAGCCCCCCAAAGGTAGCAACTCGCCAAAACCAATTTTTTTCGTAGATTTTACCTGTTTGGCAGGTTTTTAGAACTACACTTTTTTCAATTTCAAAAAAAAATTATTTTCACTCCACCCTAGTACCACAAGGATCCTGTCTAAGTCCACTATTATTTCTTTTATATATAAACGATTTACCACTTGCTTCTCAAATGAATACAACCTTGTACGCTGATGATACATATTTAATGATGTCCGACTTGAATTTAACGTCATTGCAAAATCGAATTAATATCGAATTAAAAAATATTGATTTTTGGTTGAGAAAAATCAAACTATCTTTAAACTTTTCAAAATCAACTTTTCTATTAATACACAAACAACTTTCCAGAACAATCAAAAGTACTTTTGAAATTAAAATTAATGATATTATGCTAAGAAGATCCCCAATAGTCAAATATCTGGGACTTTTCATCGATCAAAATTTAAACTGGATACCACACGTTAAAAGTTTATCTTTCCACCTAGCTCGTTACACAGGACTATTTTATAAGTTAAAATTATATACCAATATGGACACTATGAAATTATTGTATCATAGCCTAATAAATAGTAAATTACAATATGGAATAATAGTTTGGGGTGCAACATTTAAAACATATTTATCTGAAGTGAATGTAAAAATTAATCGTATAATTAGAGCTTTAAGCTCAAGTAACTTGTACACTCCCATGTCAAGTCTTTATAAAAAACTAAACTTACTAAAATTAGAAGATCTATATAAAGTAGAACTGGGAAAATTCATGTATCTATATTATAATAAAAAAACACCAAAAATTTTTAACAGTTTTTTTAAAAAAATTACAGAAATTCACTCTTATAATACAAAACAAGTATCTCACTCTACGTTTTTTTTACCGAGAATGTCAAAAACATGTACTCAAAACTTAATTTCGTACAAAGGTACAAAGATTTGGTCAAAACTAAAACCAGAGTTGAAAAACTTACATTGGAATGCATTTAAAAAACAATTAAAAAAGTTTTATTGATCAATATTAAGTTTTCAAATTTATATTATCTCCCAACATTTTACCATATGTTATGTAATTGAATAGATTACTTTGTTTTGTAAATCATATTAAATATAAATAGTCTTTTGCTATACCTACAATATAACCCCAGTTTTCTACTTTTACATAAATAAAAATAAAAAATGCTTTGGCGTAACTTGATGTTAATATGCATAATCAAGTGAGATTGAAAAAAATTTTTTTTTTCGCTGTTGTTTTATAAACTTTTATTTCGTCCAAAATTTCTTTAATCGCACTAACACAATTGTTATTGGTAATTGTAATTTACTCGGGAAGCATCTTGATTAGTAAATTTTAGGGTTGTTCGGTGCTTCCTTGCCCCTTTTCTTTTTTGCATTATATTTCTTTGTTATTGTTTTATATGGTTTTGGGCAAAATAAATTTTGTGTGTCAGAGTGTGGCTCATAGAATATGATCAAGCCTCAAAATCAGTGAAAGCTTGAACATACTCCACCAGCCGAACCGGCAAACAAACCCATCGAAAGAAATCCTGTTCTGGATCATATGATCATTTCAAAGAACACATGCCTTAGTACAACAAACACACATAAGCAGAAAAAAAAAGAGAATTAAATAATATTTTCATTACTGAACGAAAGATTAATGAAATTATAAACGTGTTGATATAAAGTCAAGACAAATTTGTTGCAAAATTATTCCAATTAGTGACGGTAAAGCAGTTGAATCGTCGGAGCACTGTTTTGTTCGAACATATAGATGATTTTCTGAAACATAAAAGAAAGAAAACCAGCAACAAGTTGCATGAGGAAGCAAGTAGTTTAGGTGTTAGATAGTTCTTCAAGAAAGAAAATTTCTGCTTTTTTATTGAATGCACTCAATGAATTACTCTTTTTTATGCTGGCAGGCAATTGGTTCCAAATTTTAGGTCCAATGTATCTAATAGATTGTTTGGAGACCGTATTGATATGGATATAATTTGAGAGTTGCTCCTTGTAATCACATTAGATGTTTTTGTTTGAAATACATTGTTAAACGCTGTAGGGAATTGTTTATTAAAAAATTTATACATGAAAATAGCAATGTTTAACTTATAAAGTTGTTGTATGTTGTACATAATGTTGGTTATTTTTGTTTTCTTTGAATTCTTAATAGATTTTGAAATAAATATCATTTTCATAAACTTATTGCAGATTTTCTGAAGCTTATTTAGTAAAACGTTATGACCAAAACACCAAGTTGTAATACAGTATCTTATATAACTTAGAATTAAGGAGTAAAAAAGTGTTAATAGTGATTCTTTGTTTAGATATGGTTTTACTCTCATCACACAATATAAGGATGATTTAAGTTTGCAAAGTAGCATTTCCATGTGATCTTTCTATGTTAAATGTTCATTGAACATTACTCCTAAAAGCTTGATTGATGAAACTCTATCAATTGGTTTTCCTCTAATTGTCAAAAGAGATTTTTTTTGTGTTCTATTTGAGTTAGATGTGCTGAATATCATGTACTTTGTTTTTTAATATTAAGAGATAGTTTGTTAGCTTTTAACCAGTTGTCAATGTTTTTCAGTTCTTTGTTTCCTTTTTGTACTAAGAGATTACTGTTTTTTGCAGAAAGAATTACGGTTGTATCATCAGCAAAAGACAGGTTGCTGCTGAATTTTAAGCAATTTGGGAAATCATTAACATATATGATAAATAGTAGAGGACCAAGAATTAAGCCTTGAGATACAGAAGAGATAGTTCTTATATTGAAGATATGTGAATTATAGTCAACCTGTTGAGATCTTCTAATTAAGTAGCTTTTGAACCAATTATATACCGTTCCTCTGATTCCATAATGATGAAGTTTATTAAGTAATATTTCGTGGTTAATAGTATTAAAGGCTTTGGAGAGTTCAAGAAAAATTCCAAGAGTATTCATTTTGTTCTCAAAAGATGTTGCAATATTAGCAGTTAAAAGAGAAGTAAGATGACTTGTTGAATGTTTTTTTCTAAAACCAAATTGATGTTCATTAATTGCATTAGATTTTTCCAGAAAAGAATAAAGACGATTATAGACCAATTTTTCAGAATTTTAGGAGAGAGCAAGCTGATTGGTCTGTAATTAAATACATCTTTGGCACTTCCTTTTTAAAAAGTGGAATTATTTTTGCATGTTTGAAATTGGAGATAAATTTTCCTTGTGATAAAGATAGATTAAATATATAATTAAGAATAGAAATCACATTAATAGGAAGATATTTTAGCACAATAGAAGGTATTCCATCCCACCGAGCACTTAATTTTGGCACTAAAGTAGAGATAATCCTTTTTATTTCTTGTGGACATGTTGGGTAAAAAAGCATTGAAGATGGATTAGAGGTATTAAATAGTCTTGATATTTGGTTGTAGATGGTGGGAGTTGAGATATCAATTTGCTTGAAACAGTAGAGAAGTGCTCATTGAGAGTGTTTGCAATTTCAATAGGTTCATATATATCTTTTCCAGCTTTTGAAAGACAATTAATTTTATTAGTATTATACTTGGATCTTCCTAGAATTTCATTAATAGTTTGCCAAGTTTTTTTAATATTATTTTGGTAATTTGTGAATTTATTTTTATAATATTCTTTTTACTTTCTTTTGATGAGGTAAAAGTATTGATTTTTTACTTTAATATACTTTTCTTTAGCTTTAGTGTTATTTTTTTGCAAGAATATTTTGTGTAGCTCGTCTTTTTTGTGTAGTAAGCACCATAACTTTTTGTCAAACCAAGGGTTATTTATTTTGTTAGTTTTTAATTGTTTTTTAGAAAAGTGCTTGTTGAAATTACTTATTAGAATACTTTGAAAGTTTTAAAAGCTAAATCTGTATCAAAATCAGTTATGACATTATTAGAATTAGTGTTTTCAAGAGTAGTTTGAAAATTAATAAGATTAGAAGTAGAGAAAGATAAACTTTTGACAGGTAGATTTTGTTGTAATTTATCAATTTCTGATATTTGCAGTATAGGAAGATGATCAGAAATATCATGTATCAATTTTTATGTTTGTGCATGTCACATTTGTCCAAATGTGGTCAATGGCAGAAGCACAAGTATCAGTTATTCTTGTGGGACAATTAATCAGAGGGAAGAACTTTTGATGAACATAGTGTCAGTTAGAGTCTCAGTGTTGCAATCTTTTTGGTCAATAAAATTGAGGTTTAAATCACCTATTATGTACATATTTTTGTTTTTTTAACTTTTTTAAGATTTGATTGAGATGTTGGAAAAATTTGTTTAGAAATTTCATATCTTTATTTGGGGATCTGTAAATTGTACCACAGGTTACAACTTTGTTTTCAAAGTGAATATCTATGAAAATAGATTCAAAAATTTTTTCATTCATAATACAGAGATTAGAGCAAGTGTCAAATATGACATTTTTTTTATGTACATAACTACACCACCTCCTTTATGTTGTTGATCAGGTTTGGATAAATATATGTAATCATTTAGTTTTTGATGTTGTCCTATTGTGTTAAATTTTTCCCATGTTTCAATGAGTGCAACAACATGAGGATTTATTTCAAAAACTGATAATAAGCATTCCAATTTATTAAAATTATTGGGGTTCAGAAGGTATCTTATATTAATAAACAAAGTTGAGAAAAAATTTTCATTGAGATTTTTATAAGGTAGTGCAGCATCTTTTGTGCTTACAGTGCTCGTCAAAACTATAATGCCACAACATTTTTACTTATAACTGTTAATTATTTTTATTTATACTTATAGAGTTCTGACGCTTTGAAAATACCATTTTAGGCATGCTGCTATCAGACCAGTAATATTGATAGCCATCAGGTCCATCAAGTTCCATTTTTTCTCATCACTGAAGAGAACATTGGACCACTCTTCATCCCATGTCTGGTAATCATGGGCAAATTGCAGGCGACAGCACTTGTGATCATTGGAAAGTTTTGGTTGACCTTTCAATTTCTTTCTGCTAATGTTTCTCTTCTGGAACAGCCTCTTGATGGTTGAAACTGAGGCAGAAACATTGGTTTTAGACTTTATTTGTTTAAGTGAAGTCTTCCTGTTCTTCTTGACTTCTCTTAAAATGAGTCTTTCGCTCTTGGTGATAGAACTTTTGGCCTCCCACCAGCATGAACAGCATTATATTTTTCAGGATTTCTCAAAAAATTGTTAATTGGCTCACTATTTCTTCCAATTTGTCATCCAATTTCCCTGTTACTCAATCCAGTCTTCTTCAGAGCCCAAATTTGTCCCTGATCTTGTTTCAACAATTTTTTTCCACATGGCATAGTAGATTATGTAATAAAGTATTAAATTTTAAAAAATTAACCAAAATTTAGCCTAATATTTGTAACTCTCTGCAAAAACAAGCACTGGCATTATAGAGTAAGTATTAAATTTTCAAAAAAATAACCAAAATTTAAGCAAATATTTGTTGCTCTCTGCAAAAACAAGCACTGGCATTATAGATTTAAACCATTGTATTGGGGATTAATTTCGAAAATAATAATTTTTTTTCAATATGTATACAATAAATAATAAATTTATTAATATAATGCTAATGTGAAGTGTTTCTTTCATATTGCATGTCAATTGCAGAACAATAGTAGCAATTTTTACGCTGTAAATAAAAAAATTACCCTGGCATTATAGTTTTGGTGAGGACTGTACGTAAGATTCATTATCAAGAATAAAAGTGGGTATTGCATTGAAAACTTTTGAGTGCATGTTGGTGAAAAGTTTGTTTAGTTTTTTTGTGTTGTGTATATTACTATTGTGGTTAGTATCAGTTGCAAATAAACCTGAAAAATCAAAATTGTTCAGAGATTAAAAAAGGAAATACTGTATACTTTCTGCTTCAGTACAATTCAAACATGCCCATTTTTTAAAAGAATTGTTATTACTGTGATTATTGAAACATTTTAAATGATAATTTTGATTACAAGAATTACAGTATGAATATTGTTGGTTTCGTATACATTTTTTGCGTTGAAAACAAAATAATTTTTTATTTGAATTCATTCAAGATTGTGCTATTATAAAAAAAATAGAAAAACTCAAGTAAAATAAAAAAAAAAGAAAAAACAAAACAAAACAAATCTAATAACTAATTAAATAAAATGCCAAAATACCAAAGGGTATCACTAAAAGAAATAAAAAGGTGCATGTGATCAGCCCATTAATAATATATTCTTTAACTATTATATATTGGGAAATTAAAAATAAAACTTTTAAAGTTAATTGATAGCTATATTAAATGTAATAACATTAAAAATTGATAACTAAGTAAAAAGAAAAATAGAAAAGATTAGCTTAAATAGTAATAGCAATTATTAACTTTTGACACTAAATTTTAGTAGCTAATCACTGTTTTACTTTTTGACCATAACTTAGATTGCTCTTTAATAAGGGTATATCTGAAAAGTCATCAATTCATTTTTTTTATTGTTATGGAACACATACACTTCATCTTTCCAACTCCACACTAGACAGTTGTTGAATGCTGTATGACCTTTTTCTAGTAGTTGAAGGCGTTGTTTTGTGAGGGATTCTGTGATGATCACCTTTGTCCCTTTCAGTAGCCGTTTTTTGCAGTAAACTTCATTTTGTTGAGTTTTTCTAAGAAATTTAATGATAATGGGGGTTTCTTTTTTGGAGGGTAGGGGGTGAGCAATGTCTAGATCTTGAACCTGTAGAGGTGATTCAAGTTGCAAATTGGTATAACTATATTACAGACATACTTCTCTGTTTCAGGAGTTTTCCTTGGTTTTGAGTCAGGGACATTTTCACAGCCATGAATAATTAAGCAGTTGGATCGACCATACTGCTCAAGATCATCCACCCTTTTTTCTACTGCCGATATTCGCTTTATTGCAGAATCAACCATATGCTGAATTTTGTTGAAGTTGTTCTGCATATGTGTCAAATCTTCTCCTTGCTTTTCCATTGTATTACCTATAATAGAAACAGCAGAGGAAGCAGCATATGAATTTTTATTTTTTACGTTATTTTCATAATCTTTCTCACTTGTTCCATTTCTGCTTGTATTTTCTTTAAATCTTCCATCTTCTTTTGTATATTAATGAAATTTAATTATAATTTTTTTTAACAAAAAATTTACAATTATTTTAACCCAATAAATTTGGATGTTTAAAGGCTATTAAAATTTATTCAACTTAATCCATGTAGCTACCTTATTCAATTTTGAACTTTAACACCTCCTTTTTAGAGACACTCATCATCCTTGGCTCCTTGCTCCAACAAAAAAAAAACTCAAAAACTAGATTTGTAATCTAAGCAAAGTTAGGTTATTTTATTAACACATTAGACGGTAAACAAAAGAAACCTAATTAAATCTAAGTCGTTTAATTCATTAATGCCATTAGTGCAAAACCTAGTAATAGTCTTGTCTGACGTGGCCTTCTTTATTTGCCTTTGTCTTGAACAAAACGAGGCGAATATTACTGCGTACATCGAAACGACATCTACTCTTTTTTTATAATGTCGAGAACAAAAACCTTCATAAAAGTAAGTCGTCGCAAAGTGAATGAGCATGACTGATGACTTCTTGCTGAATAGTAGATATCTATCATAAAGAGACAGCCACAAGCTGAAAACGTCTTTTTTTTGTTACATGCCAACCTCATTCCAAGCAAAACTTTGCAAATCTGTCAGCTACTCTGCAGCAGCAAGGTAAATTTTTATTTTAAAACAGTTTTGGGTCGCACGAAATATCTAACGGTGTGTCATTGAAATAAGACTGCTATGTAAAAAATACAAAAAAAATTCTACCGATAAGTATTTAAAAAAAAAAAAGCCATCAGCAGACGTCTACCGCGCAAAAAACACTTTGTGGCTCCCCGACGGAGCCCAATCCCGCAGCAGAATAAAGTAAATTTTTCGTCTTGGGTTCTTTCTTCCCGAATCGATATATTAAAATCTTTCCAAAAGAGCAATGTAAATTAGTTTTCTTTGCTAAATTCAAATTAAAAACCTTATATTGAGGCAATCCAACTATCGACTAATTTACAAATGCATTTTTCTTGCCTCTAAATTTTTTTTTTTTTTTTTTTGAAAAGCTTTTTTAAGCTAAAGTAAATTAATTAATCAATTGCGCCATTCAAATTTGCCATCGTTAAACCAAGTGGGATTGAATTTATAGTATTTCCTTCTTCTCCTTTCGGCCTTTCCCTTTAGTCAGTGGTGGCCACAGCGTATCATCATTCTCCACATCTTTCTGTCTTCAACATCCGTCTCCTTCGCACCAACTTCCCCCATATCTTCTTTTACTAGATCTAAAAATCCTCTCTTTGGTCTCCCTCTTCTCCTCTTTCCCGGTAACTCCATTTCCATCATCTTTCTTCCTACATACTCTTGGTCTCTCCTCATGACATGTCCATACCACCTCAGCCTGCCCTCCTTCATCTTCATTCCTAACCGTTCTACCTTAACGGTACTCCTGATGTGCTTGTTTCTAATCTTGTCTTTTCTCGTCACTCACACAGCAAACCTCAACATTTTCATCTCTGCAACTTCCATCTCTTCTACTTATTTTTTTGTGACTGCCACTGTCTCAAGTCCGTACACCATTGCTGGTCTTACCACTGAACTGTACACTTTTCCTTTTACTCTAGCTGGTAACCTCTTGTCGCAGATTACTCCCAATACTCTACTCCATCCGTTTCATCCTGCCTGTACTCTCTTCTTTACCTCCCTCTCACAACCACCACTTTCTTGCACCGCTGATCCCAAATACTCAAATTCCTTTACTCTTGGCACTTTTGCATCCCCTATCTTTACTGTTTCTTCATCATTTCCTCCATTTATGCAAAGATATTCGGTCTTTGACCTACTTACTTTCATCCCTCTTCTTTCCAATGCATACTTCCAGAATTCTACTCTCCGCTCCACTTCTTCCCTGGTTTCTTCACAAATCACAATATCATCAGCAAACAGCATCGTCTATGGTGGTTCTCTCCTTACTTCATCCGTTAGCCTGTCCATTATC
This sequence comes from Diplosoma virens, assembly GCA_963680785.1. NCBI lineage: Eukaryota > Metazoa > Chordata > Ascidiacea > Aplousobranchia > Didemnidae > Diplosoma > Diplosoma virens. Next base: position 25,512,628 of record OY796893.1, read on the forward strand.
ACTGCAAACCGGAATGGATTTAACGCTGATCCCTGGTGTAGTCCAACCTTGACCTTGAAACTTTCTGTAGTTCCTACTGCACACCTCACCACTGTTTCGCTTCCCCCGTAGATATCCTGTACTAGTTGTACATACTTTTCCACTATTCCGGATTTTCTCATACAGTACCACAGCTCTTCCTGTGGAACCTTGTCGTAAGCCTTCTCTAGGTCCACGAATACACAATGTAGCTCTCTTTGACCTTTCCTGTACTTTTCCATCAAAATTCTTAAGGCAAACATGGCATCAGTGGTTCCCTTTCTTGGCATAAATCCATATTGCTGTTTGCTGATCTTTACTCTATCTCTTAACCAGGCTTCAATAATTCTTTCCATACCTTCATTGTGTGGCTCATTAGCTTTATTCCTCTGTAGTTTCCACAACACTGTGCGTCCCCTTTGTTTTTATAGTTTGAGATAAGCACACTCTTTCTCCGTTCTTCTGGCATCCGTTCACCCATTAGTTGTCTGTTGAACAGTCTGGTCAAAAACTCTATCCCCATCTCTCCCATGCACTTCCAAACTTCTACTAGCAACTCATCTGGCCCAACTGCTTTACCTTTTTTCATCCTTCTTAGTGGGTTTTTTACTTCTTCTCTACTGACACAATTTACCTCTTCATTAACCACTTCTGCTTCCTCTGACCTAGACTCTCTGTTATTTTCCTCGTTCATCAGTTTCTCAAAGTACTCTTTCCATCTCTTTAACACTGCTTTCGAATTTACGATCACATTACCACTTTCATCCTTTATAACCCTCACTTGCTGTACATCTTTCCGTGCTCTGTCTCTCTGCCTAGCCAATCTGTACAACTCCTTTTCACCTTCTTTTGTTTCCAATCTAGCATACAAATCATCATACACACGTCCCTTTTCCATTGCAACTGCCTTCTTTGCTTTACTCTTCTTTTCTTTGTATATCCTTTTAGTATTTTCATTTCTTGTTTTGTCCCATGCTTTCTTTGCCTCTTTCTATTCTTTTATGCTCTCCTGAACTTTCTCATTCCACCACCATGTCTACCTGTCTCCTTTTCGTTTCCCAAATGTCACTCCCAGTACAGTTTCATCTGTTTTTCTTAGCATTTCTGCTGTTTTGTCCCACTCATTAGGTAATCTATCCTTGCCTCCCAGAATCCTGGTCATCTCTTGTCTAAACGCTTCTTGATAGCTTGTCTCCTTCAGTTTCCACCATCGTATCTTTGGCTTTACTTTCTCTGCTTTTTTCTTTTTCACCATAAGAACCATTTTGCATACCACCATACGGTGCTGCTTTGCGACACACTCATTGTTACAGTAAGTTCTTCGCGGTCTTAAACTCCGTGTGGCTGTCTCCGGAAATGTACGCGTCCTTGATTTGATTTGAATTAAATTTGTATTAAGATATAAAAACAATGCGAAATAAGACGAACTAAATTGGACGGGTAAATAAGATAGACGAAAATAATAAGGTCGGACGTTATGGACGAAATAAGATGGTCAGACAAAATAAGCCGGATGAACGAAAATAAGACGAATCGGACAAAATAATACGGACGAACGATTTGGATGATCGGACAAACGAAATGAACTGGACGATTGGACGATCGAAGGAAATAATAGAGTCGGACGTAATAATCTGGTCGGACGGTTTTCTATAAATAAACGTAAACACTAAATAATGCGCAAAATAAAGACTTATAAACACTCACCAACTGTAGACTGACACGGAGCAGACCGCAAAACTAACAATATCGAACAGTATCTCTAAACAGTATTATAAACAGCTCAAAAGCCTCAACAGCACTCCCAACGGCGTCTAACAGTATTTCAAACAGTAAATCTACGACCGCTCCACAAAGGCTGAAGTAGCAAAAGTAAGCGTTTCTACACAAATTTCACCCAACTTATGGAAAAAGAAGTCAGCTCGAGGTAACAATCAATTAGCAATCGAGCGCGCTGAGATAATGGAAAATGTCGGCTCAAAGCAACAATCAATTAGCAATCGAGCGCGGTGAGATAATGGAAAATGTCGGCTCAAAGCAACAATCAATTAGCGAACAAGCGCCTTGAAATAATAAAGTGAATCAAATTAAATGTCAAAACAAAAATTAAGTAAATCAAAGTCAGAAATAAACCCGGGTTCGAAACTCAAAGAGTACTTGCCGTAACACTCATGCAATATCACCTTACAATCACACATTTCCTTCAAGTTCCTCCTTCTGCACATCACATAATCTACTTGGGTACTTTTTCCTCCACTCTTATACGTCATTCATCTTTCTTCTTGAAATAAGTATTGACAATAGCCAAATCCATTCTTTTCCCAAAATCCACAACCATTGATCCTTCCTTATTTCTTGTTCCAGCACCATACCTCCCCATTATTTCCTCATCCCTTATGTTTCCTTCGCCCACATGTCCATTAAGATCTGCACCAAGAACTATCCTCTCTTCTTTTGATATACTTTCTATCAATCCATCCAGGTCTTCCGAAAAATCATTTTTCTCCTCCATGCTGTAGTTAACCTGTGGAGCATATGCGCTTACTATATTTAGGATGGACCTTTTTACCTCCAGCTTCATGGACATTTGTCCATCTGACATTCTCTTCACCTCCAGGACACTTTCAGCCAGCTCCTCCCTCAGCACTATCTCTATCCCATTTTTTCTTCCATCAGCTTTGTTGTAAAATATTTTGCATCCACCGCCAATGTTCCTTGCTTTACTACCTTTCCACTTCGTTTCCTGTAGACACAATATGTCTACATTCCTTCGCTCTATCATATCTGCCAGCTCTCTTCCCCTTCCAGTCATCGTTCCAATATTTAAAGTACCCACCCTTATGAGTGAGCGTCTTCCTTTCCACGCTTCTTGCTGCTTCTTCACTCGGTTTCCTCCTCTTTTTCTGCTCTTATTTTCACTATGTTTAGCAGTAGCATAATTTCCACAGGTGCCCTGCTGTGCGACACCTGAGGCGGTCGTTGGTAACCCGGGCCTCGACCGATCCGGCATGGATTGATAATGATTACGCATTTGTCTGTTTGGAAAAAAAAGTTTTACGCCGGATGCCCTTCCTGCTGCATTCCTCCCCATTTAACCGGGCTTGGGACCGGCATCAAGAAACACAGAAATGCGTTTCCGATGGCTGAATTGAATTTATAGTATAAATAGCATAAATAACATTCAAGGAAACAAAAATAGCAAAATTCTTTCCTTTAATTAGTACATTTTTTAAAGATTTGGATTAAATACGTAGCTACTTAGCAAATTATATAGACAGGTGAAAAAGAAGGTAAGTACTTGTAAAAGGAAAGTATTTGGTAATTGTGCGCACTCTTCTACCATATTCGCCAAGATCATTTTGTCAAAGTGGCTTTTTTGAACTTGTAAGCTAAAACTAAGCCATAAATTAAACAGCTGGCTTCATTAAACAGCAAAAATACACAGCTTGATTTATAGTGGAGTTTGTGAAATGAGCGGTGTCAATTTTAAAATTTAATATTTAAAAAATTATAAGTCTTGTTCCGAACCAGAGAGGGTTCGTTTTACTTGATTAGTAGAAACTTTATGTGTTCAAAATAGAAAAGAATGAAAGGAGAGCGAAGTTGGTACAAGTGACGTCAGAAAGGCGCAGTATCAAAAGTTTCATAACTCCTAAATACAACGAGCTACGACGAGTTTAATTTAATTGACACAAAATTTTTTTATCGCGCAAATGCTTGGACATTTTTTTACAACTTAAATTTGTTGAATATTATTTCACTACCAAGAGTTACTTAGCCTGCTTTAGCAAATATAAGCAATTTCTATTCGAAAATTTCCAAATAATAATTTTTTCAAATCACAACAAAGTCTTTATTTGTGTTCTAAAGTTACTTTCTCTACCTATTATTTCTCCAAATAGTAAAAGTATGCCGATACGCTGTAACAGATAGAGTGCCAACTTTGCAGATTTAACTATAAAGAAAAAATTCAAATAATTAAAAATTACTTTGCGAATAATTAAGCGTATTTAACATTAGTCTGTCTGGAGTGTTGCTTTATCAATATATTTTTCAGTTTTCACTTTTATTCGCAAATATCGGCGTCCTTCCTTTAACGAAGTTCTACTTTACATTAGTAATTGGTTATAAAACTCGAAAATAGACATAATACGTCATCATTGGCAGACGTCTGAAGGATAATCGCTTTTTCAGTAGTTCGGTTGGTATATTGCCGTAGTTATTTTGGAATCAAATATATTTAAACAGTATAATTTGCCAAAGTCGCTTGAAATAAAATAAATTTTTAGGCACTATGCTACTATCAATAAATGTAACATTCCAATTTAAAGATACGTTTTCATATGACGCACATCCAGAATAAATATACGATTTATATCACGAAGAAATTAGTTTATAGCCTTTCTTGGAATTTCTTGGTTTAATTTTTTATTTCTGATGTGAATAATTTTCATAAAGACCCAAAATATAATTTTTAATTGCTTTTATGAATTCATCTTGTTAAATAGAACGTAACAAAAATAGGCTTTTATCGGGATTACCATCCTGTGCCTATTTTTAATATTTGTCCTTACTTTTATAAACATTTCTTAGAAAATTATAATGTGCTTATCTTTTTAAAAAAATTTGCTTTGAGAAAAGTGTTTAATTTTTGTTAATTTTTTTATTTTTCAATAACATTTCTGACAATGTCAAGTAAAAATTAAAAAATTTTTTTTGCTATATATTCCAAGAAAAAAGATATTTTTTGGATAAACAGCAAGTGAAGACCTTTTTTGTCTTTACTTGACGTTGCAGGTAAAAACAGTTTTAAAACAACTACAGCTTCTAACTTTTAGTGCTTCCGCATTTTCGGTAATTAGCCGTGGTTATTTTTTGGTCAGTTCGGATGGTGGCTCTGGCTATAAAACCCAAAAAAAAGGACATAGAATACTTCTTAAAACGAAGAGTAATCGTCTCCTTTCCAAATGTAAATTAGTTGTACAAAAAGGTAAAAAACATGAAACATTTTATAAATTAGTTTCTTCTATTTAAAAAAAATGTTTTAATTTCTACGATCTACATGTAAAACATATTGTTTGATCTCCGCGACGTTTGATACATAAATAACTTAAATTTAGAAAAAGCAATACGACAATTCTACATAGTAGCCCCACAGTCTGCTATTTGAAAAATGAAAAGCTTTAAATAATACCTTTTGATTTTTAACTAAATTGAAATTTGATTTTCAATTTAATTAAAAAATGAGGAAACTTAATGATAGACAGTCTGAGACAAAAGTTTAGGGACACTTCTCAAAAACTGCAACATGTAGCTGTAATTGCTAGTATCTCAATATGTAATCGGTATTATTGAATTATAATGCATAATTATGCTATTGTGTTTATATCTGTATGACACTGTTTTTTTATTTCCTGCTCAATAAATTGTGTGCAAGATCGCGTTTCAGTCAAAACCAGTTAAATTTATTGGTTGAAAAATGGACAAAAGCAGTCTTTCAGCACGAAAGAACGGACTCATTTTTTCATTTTCATTTTTTTATTTTATTCTTGACCACCAACATGATCAGTAAATTTTACACATTTAAAGGTAGTGCGAGAGTCAAGAAATCAAAAGAAACAAAAAGACTCAAATCGTAACTTTAAGTCCAACCTTTTTTGATCCGAGAGCCATTTTGGCTCATCAAAAATATTGGCGGGCTAAACAAAAAAAACACCCCATTTTCGTCCTAAAATCGTAGTGATCTCCAAAAAAACGTCTTCAATTCGAATTATATCCCGATTTTCTGAATTTCATCCCTTGTTTTCTAAAAAAAGATCTTCACTACAAATCAATCTTGGATTTCATAATTTTCTTTGAAAACTAGCGATCTCGGAAAAAAAACAAGATAAAAGGAGGTCTGCACATGGAATCTGTCTTCGATTTCTGGCTGGATTTCTGCCAAAATGGGCGGGACAGAGCTCTTCGAAAAATATTCCGTGGGCCACGGTTTGGACCCCGCTGCTTTAAGCAATTTAAGTTTTCTGTACGTCAAATCGCGAAGAAGATGAAGGTTAGCAAAACAGTTGTGCACAATGCAATCATGAAATTCCAAAATAAGAGTGTTTTTATAAACAGAAAAAGGTCTGGCCGAGCAAGGGTTACCACCAGCAGAGAAGATTGCCTTATACGTACGGCAGTTACTCACTTTCCAATGAGTAACTCCAAAAAAAATGTTTTCAACAAGTTCAGCAAATATCTGTTTTTAACAAAATTCCGCAAGTAGCTTCCCACAATGACACCGAACGTTAGATTCTGGTGTTGATTTTTATAAACCTCCAAAATTAATAGCCTTAAAAAATTCGATTACGGTTTTTGGAATAAAAAAATTGGATTAGCAGTTGATATTAGCAACAGTTACTTGTTTACAATGGTTATATCTATTGGTTCTCACCAATTATTTGCAACAGTAGGCTGTAACGGCTGAGTCACTTTCTATTGGTGCAATGTTTAACCGCAGGTCAGCATAGACTCATAAAGCAATTCTTTTATGGGAATGCTAGAATACTTTAATAATAAAAAGCTCCCTAATTTTCGATCGCTTTTCAATATGAGAAGAACATGAAGCAACCACCTGAACGAGCGGGGATGCTTTTATACGTTTAACAAGCAGACAAATTTTTAAAAATAGTCTTATATGCATTGGTTCACCAACTTTACTTTTTACTTTTTTTTTTTTGTCTGTCCTGTTGATCAGCTCAATCCAAAACAAAACGTTTTTCCTTAAAATAAAGGGAACAATTTCTTCAATGTTTTATGACTTGAAATCGTTTCTTGCAATCCGTTTTAACAAAGAGCTGAATAAGTTTTCATCATTAAATGAAAAGAATAAAACTCAATATTGGAATCATTGTTTTCTCCGGCATAACCGGAGGTCTAGAAACAGTTAATGGCTGCACATTTGTTAACCATAGTGCATAAATATGTTTGTTTTCTAACCAACAGTAAAGCAACTAATCATAATAATAACAATAAACTAATGATAATAACTGAAATATTTTAGCAAAAATAAAGGTAGATTAATCACATAACAAATTGATAAAGTTTTTATATTAAGCCAGTGCTTCTCAAACCCTGGGTGGCGACCCAAAACTGTGTTGTCGTTTAATTCGATTGGGTCGCCAACAACTGTAGTTGTGTAAAAGTTAAATTACTACTTTTTAGGAACAAAAGTTAAGAAATCCTTGACAGATTCAAAGTGAAGACGTTTTTTTGGATCACTACGTTTTTGTGACAAAAATAAAAATTTTTATGATTGCAATAAAGTTTGTAAAAAAGATTGGGTTCTCAAAGATTTGTTGTCTATTTTCGCTTAAAATTTGGATAGTCGTAGAAAAAAGTTTGAGAAGCACTACATTAAACAAACACTACTTGATTGCAATGACAAAAAACTCTTTATATATCCTATTTTATTCTCATTTTTAATAATTTAACCGCAATGCTTCGGTGATATGCTTTTCTGGTTCCTCGAATACTCTACTAGCAGAATAATTGTTCACTTGATTTACCGTATATACCTGTGCATTAGTCGCACTTTTTTAATCTTAAATGTAGTCCAAAAATCGGAATGCGGCTAATACGCGGGTATTCACAATTGCCAAAATTCTCCAGAGAAATTTGAATTTTTACAAATTACACATGTCGTACACGTAAACAGCTTCATAACAATCATGGTTTCAGAAGTTAATCATGCTTGTGTATAAACTAATCAACTATGGCGTAAGAATGATTAAATTGAGTAGACCAAAATAACGTGCTTTGATGTTGATTACATACAATTTTTGTTTCATTAAAATTGTCAAATTTTAATGCGTCTTATATGCGGGTCACTATTGAGAGGGAAAGTTTTAAACATTCAAAGAAGGTGCTGCTTATACACTGGGGCGGCCAATACACGGGTATATACAGTAATACTATTTTTTACAAAATTTAACTGCTAGCATCATTTCATTTCACTCAGTTATTTGTCTCTGCTGCAACTCTTCATATATTAAATGACGCAACTGCTGCAGCTGCTTACTAAATCGTCAATGTTCGTATTGTGCTTTGTTTGTCGACGGCTGTCGCGATCGCGAAGTCTCTTCTCTTGGCCTCATGTCAGTCGGTTGACTTTCGCTTCGTTTCCAGGCCAGATACAACTATTGGTCCAGATACAAAGTCCATGTATGAGCATTTAAAACTACATGTTGCATTTCTGAGGAAGTGTCCCTAAACCTTCCTTAAAATTTCTCAAAATTTACCTCATCAAATTTTACATTTAAAAACTCTTTTCTGCTTGTTTTTGCAATTTTTTCAGTAGCTATAAATAATTTAAATACATGTAATTTGTTTCTGTAATTTATACCAGGTATGGTAGAGGCTTAGAAAAACGCTTTAAGACACTTTTCTCTACTTGGCGGTCTTACAAACAGCTCTAAATCTTAGTCATGCCTCTAATAAAAATTAAAAAACTAAAAAAATTTTAATCGGACAGCAATAACTTGGCATCTCCAAAAAAAAAGTAAGGATAATCTCTAGCCGTTTTCCCGAAGTATAGCGCCTCCGACGCTTTCCTGTAAGTTAGAAGAAAAAGTATTGAGATGAAAATAAAAAAAAATAAAAAAGCATTTCATCCAATTCACAATTTCCGATGCATGGAATTTTCTTTTTTTTTTAATGTATAGTAGAGTTTTTAAGCGAATTACTTTTTACGCAAAAAAGACGTATTACCATAGAACTGTTCATAATGGTGACAATGGCGATGGCGCATTGGAGCTGCAGAGTTGCAGCACCTTAAATATCTGTGCAGCGGTTGTAAATATTATCAGTGACGCTTAAAAAATTATAATTAATAATAATTTTTTAATGTTGTTTTTTAAGCGTTGATGATAATATTTTTAACTGTTGCACTGTTATTTAGGGTGTTGCAGCTCTGCAGCGCCAATGCACGAATTGCCATTGATCGTGGATCACTAATGTATGAGATAAACTGAGATTTTTATACCACTTTTCAATTTTTCCGTAAAATTTTATAACAGGCAAAAATTGTCAAGTCAAAAAAAATGGTCCTAGTTATTATGTACTATAGAGGGATAATAAACACGAACGTTCTTTTCTTTTCTAGTTTTTGTACAACTACGCGTTTGTAACAGGTACCACAAAATTTTTTGGTATTTTCAGAAAGTAATCTTCCGACATTTTAAACAATATTTTAAACAGTAGTTTGTTTTTTATTACTTAAACTTTTGTTGAGACTAGTGCTGAAATAGTCAAAAATAAAAGATAATTGCATTCGGCCTAGATAATTTAGAAATAAAACAGATAAAATGAAATTATTGCGATTAGTGTACTGTACAGATACAATTGACAGATAAAATTAAAAATCTTTAAAAATAAGTGCTTTTAGCTTATCTTAAATTGTGTGAAAAATAAATGTGCTAAAAAGAACAAATTATTTTTGTCATGTTTGGAAAAAATGCTGTAATAGTTCTTAAAAAATTCTTTTTCCTAGTTTTAAGCGCTTTAAAGATAAAAGTGTTTAAACTTTGTAAAATTGGCACTCGCTCCAGATTGTAGAGTCCACTCAAAACCCCAATTAAGATAGGTTTGATGTGTGTTGTACTGAACCGAACAAAGAGCCACAATTTTTCACGAATTCGGGGTAAACTGCTCATCAGAGCTCCCCAAACGCTTTGCCTAGCAACAAAATTTTTTACCGCGGAATGGACAACATTAATATCTTCTGCGATGCATTATATTGTTTGAACAATTAACCGAATTAAAATATAATTTTAAGGATTAATTAATTGAATATTTCGTATATTATGTATTAAGTTTTAGGGAAATCAACTTTTTTTGAAGTGTTGAAGAAGTAGGCTACAATTATTTTGTTATATCAATGACATTTTTGGTTATATCTTAAAGCTGTTCTTTCCTAAATCTTTGTATGTTTTGTTAATTTCTTTAAGATAACTTTGAAATAGCATCGAGTGATTGCCTTTTTGCAGGGCAAGTGCAGAATGAGGGAAAATCCTAACAAGATTTTTAAAGCATGGGAACTCATCATTGCGCCAGCTTTTAGCTGCTGTTCTGTTTGGCTAGCTGTTAAAGTAGACGACTCTACACATGTCCGCTGTCAGCACTAAGCACGAATCAAAACAATTTTCAGTCTAAAATTTGGCCTGAAGCATGTTTATTTACAATTTTTCTCTTTTTCTTGCAAGAGTTGTCCCTTATCATTAAAAGAATGTCTTGCCAATTGGCATTAGAATAGCTTCGAACCAGTTAGTGGTAAACAAAAAAAAAATATCCGACACGTTTACGAGTAATCAAATTGCGTAAGAAATAATGACATCTTTAAAAAGCAAAATGAATATTGTTAGCTTGAGCAATTGAAGAAAAAAAAGTGTTTTATATTGCGACAAGTACCTTACTCTTAAAACTTTCTTTATCGTGTTTTTCTCGTTTGAAATGGATCTTTTCAACAAACTACTTTTAGGTTTTTTTGTGTTTATTCAAATCTAAAAACGAAATGTTATTGTCAGAAAAAAGAGAATTAGGTTGCTGCCCAACATATTACCCAGATGCTAAATTATTATTATTAATAGAAACAACCAAAGGATTATTTTGATTTCTCATTTTTTAATTTAATACTGGAAAGCTTACAAGGAACAAATTTTTTTCAAAATAGCTTTTACTGCTTCATTTGAAAGTGAGCCACAAAGGAGAAGGGTTAATAAACTTTCAAACTCAATTTAAAGTTGCCTTTAAGTCTGTCAATATCATGAAACGTCACAAAACGCTTTTCAACAGATATAAAATCTTTGAACGTGCTTAAATCAAGACAGTCGCAGTTTGACCACGGTGTTGCTTTCACAAAAACTAGCTGAGAACTGAGAAAGATAACGTTCGTAATCTCATAGAAAATACGCTGTGGTCTAGTCAAAATAGAAAATAATTTTTATCGATCAAGGGCAAGTCTTGATTTAAAGATAAATATTCTGTTTTTATACTAGATAACATTTTTTATTTTCAAAAAAATTACGAAGGGAAATAGGAGTTTTGTTGTGTTTAAAAAATAATTGATTGCAAACCCAGGTTCAGGTGTTTTTTTTATTTCGTTTAAATTTAAATTCTACCAACTTGTCTTTTGGAACAAATACAGAGCTTCTATCGACTGAGAGATTTTTATTGCAGAACTCTATCAACTGGTTAAAAATATGAACCATTCAGTTGCTTATGCAATAAATGTCTTGAAACAAATTACTTAATAATTTCGTGTAATAATTTTCTTTGGCAAAACCTAAGCTAGAAAGATCTAGATATCAAGGTTGAACCTTGAACCGGAAAACACGTCCTATGTCAAAAAACACATTTAACAACAAATAAAAGTGAACAAAGCATTACAAAAAACGTTTGCCCTAAAGCATGACAGGGAGAAAAATATTCAAAAACTTCAGTTCTTGAAACAACGTCATCATTTTATTTAAAGCAGCTGCTGACGTTTTTTCGCGTTCAGTTTGAATCAAATTCCGGAAGGAGACAAATAAACGTATTGTGAGGGCATGACAGTCGTAGCAAACTATTTATTCTAACAAAATAAATTTCTTAGAAACTAAAAGTTAAATTGTGTTATTTCAAACTGATACTATACTATTTCTACTACTGCTACTCGATTTGTCGCAAAAAAATTAAATTTTTTTTATTTTTTTAAAATTCATATGGCTCTTTTTACGATAGTTCAAAAAACAGTTTAGTCAAATAGCTTCAAGATATAATAAAATGCACAAAATATAAGATTATATTTCATTTCCAAAATGTTTTTCCTATCATTTTATCGGCATGGTGAGATAAATATGAATACTTATTTTTGTAAGAGAAATTAAGTGAGTATTAAAGTGATTTGTAAGATGCAATTCTTCAGGTAGCACTGCTGCATAAGAAGGGATAATTTTTCTCTCGAATAAAATTTTCAAATTTTTGAAACAGCAATAAATATAAAAAATTTTTATACAATATGTTTAATCGAATTGCAATTAGTATTGTGCTTGCTTCTGTTTTCGCTTGCAACTTTGCAATTGGAAAAAATCATCTTACAGAGCTAGAGCATATGTGCAAATATGCACCAGGTTTGACGGTCGGGAATCGAACCATTGAACTCCAGTGTTGCACTATAACCGAAAAAATACAGTTTCGTCGTTGGTCTTCCGGATCAAAATATTTGTCAACTTACTTAGAAAAACTTCAAGCTTGGAAGTGTCCTCAGTTCCAAAGCGAATGCGAAAATCCGACCTTCAATTATAACAAATTTACAAGCTTGATGTACAAGAGGTTCTGCAATCAAAAGGCAGTAGAAGAACAATGTTTAGACGAAGTGCGAAGCGTAGTTGAAAAGCAAACGAAGAAAACAGCTTCTTTTGCAAAATGGAACGAAGTTTTAAAACGTTTGAATGTTTATGAACTCACCGATCAAGAACTTTTGAGGCCATGCTTGCAAATAGCAATGTACGATGCTGACTCTGGAAATTTTGATCACTTTCACGAAGTTATCGAACCAATAACACCGTTTTGCTCATTTGTTTGGTGTGGATTTGACCAAAAAATAGTAGAGAATAGAAAAATATCGTCATGGACCTGCATGCCAAAAAGGTAAAATAGATTTTGAGCTGTTGATTATAAAATACAAAGTAATTGTTACATCTTTTTACTGAAGTTAATGTATAAAATGCCAAAAGAATAGTGAAACCATAAAAGAATTGTATTCGCTTACAAACTGGGTGTCGCCTTGCAAAATAAAAAATTAATTTCCGATTAAAGAGTTTTGCGTTGAAATGTGTTGTTTTGCAGTCTTACTGCCGTTGACTTAAACACGAGCTGTAAGCAATTAAGCTGCTCGACTTTAAACCATGCTTTCTTGGTTTCTAAAAATAAATCAATTCGTTATTTTCTCTTTTAGCTATGACTTACAGGTAATTTATCTCAAATTGCAAAACTTCTCAAATTATTTGATGTTAGAAAAGACCATGCCAAAGAACTTAGCGATTTTATTTTTCGACTTAAGGAAAAAAAAATTTACAAGAAGTATTTTTTCAATTTGAATGAAAATTTAAATCTATCGTTTCAGAAACAATCAACTTGATGTTTTTGTTGCCTAGTGTCTATTCATTAAAATAAAACTTGATTAAAACAAATAAATTAAATGCAGTGTGTTTGTTTTTAATGCAAAAAACAAAGGTTTTTTCAAGTTTTCTCCTTTTTATTACTGATTTTTTGATTTGCTACGTTACTGCCGCGATTTAAACAAAATCATTTTTGTATTTTTTCGGCTTACTGATCAAACAATAATAAAAGCGTATCTGAAATTAAAGAATTAAATAAATAACTGAAATCCAAAAACAGGTACTTAAAATAGTCATAACCGACAAAGTTGAACTTCTTAAAAATACAAAAACAGGAATTCTGATAAGATAAAGATTACAGAGCTAGTCACTACTATTACGAAATAATGGTAAACCTTAAAATATTTTCTAATCGTTTTTTTAAAACTTGTCTGTTGAATTTAAGTGAAACCGAAAAGGCTAATGCATTAATTAAGCACGAAATCTGACGGATTTTATTTTCATCGTCATATGTAGAATCAAGGGGGCTAGTTAATGACGTAGTTCCCTTGTAGAAACACGATTAATAATATTTCTAACAAATCTCAAATCTCAAATCTTTTGTTTAAACAATATAATCCGAACCTAAATTTAACGTTTCTGAGAACTTTTGATTACTAACATATGACCAGAGATTAACAGACTGATCTGCATAAAGGCTCGTTTTCAGTATGAGCGTTGGAGGGTTATTCTTTGTTTATTTATTGATTTTTTTAAAAGCTTTAGAGTAAAAAAATCAACAAAACAAAGAAAGAATGATCTTGCCAACGCTCGTAGTGGAAAAGGCTTTAACCCTTTCGATCCTATTGGGATATATGTGTCCCAAAAATTTGCACTATAAACCTAAATCAAATTTTTACCATTGAAAATGCATTTGGATGGGATAATTCAGGACTCTGAGGATTCTCGAAGCCCAAGAGTAATCCCATGCAAAAAAACTATCGTAATTAATCATAATTAATCAACCTGTTAAGCGTCGGTTTAGTCGAAAGAACGTAGATTTACGTCCAAGAACCGGGTCTCGTATATTGTTAACCGTTACTAACCCAACAAACTTTGGGGATTTCCCTAAACTTAAAAAACAATTAACTAAAGATGGCAAATAGTAAATAAGAGCCAAATTAATAACTTTATTGTGCAAAAGTCGGATCGAAAGGGTTGAAGCAAAAATTTATTTTTTTAAAAGAAAGTTTGTGTGACGATTATCATGACTTCCTTTGCCGATCTGTCATATAACTCAAAATTCACATACTGCTTTTGCTAATTTTTGTACGATGTGAATTATTATGTCTTTTTTTTTCCTCTCTTAATTTTTTTTTTATTTTCAGTTGTCAAGCCAACATTATCATCGTCATGGTAGTGATAGCAATATTAGGAGTGGCTACTTTTATCTGCAACGCCACCGTAATTGCTGTTTTGACTCAGAATAAAAGCTTACAGAATGGTCAAGCAATTTATCGTCTTTCGTTAGCATTTGCCGATATTTTAGTAGGTGCGATAGTGTTTCCGACATTTATTACAACACTTCAAAAATATTTTTTAGTTCCGCATGAAATGGCCGAACTTAAAAATATAACGGGATATCGTCTACTAGAGAATGGAACAGCAGATTTAACACAATTATCAACTGTTGAAGCATTTGAGTCTCCCTTTCTATTTAGAACAAGATTTTCTCGAAGCTATCTGAACTTAGTTGGATTTTTTACGATTTTATCACTTTTTGTGTCGGTTAACACCTTGGTCGCAGCATGTGTTGACCGTTTGATTGCAGTGTATCGTCCACTCACATACAATAAAAATTCGGCCATAGTTGGAGCTCGTATCGCCGTGATCCTCATCTGGATCCTTGCCTTAATATTTTCAACTATTCCATTCTACGTTCATGACATGCGGTACGGAGTCGTAGCCGCGATTTTGATTTCATCAGCTGGTACAGAAGTCGTAATCTTGTACGCGGTAGCGTTTATCATCCCGCTGCTCATCGTTTGGAGCACGACGATAACGACATTTATCATCGCAAAAAATCGAGCAAGAGCAACATCTACTTGCCAATCACGCCGCAATTCAACTGGATCACGCGATTTCGAAATGCGACTGCTGCAGACTCTGGTCGTGATGGTCGGGGTCTTTTCGTTGTGTCTCTTGCCGTCTATCATGATCTTGTTGGCCGGGTTTTTCCTCCCCGACATTTACTTTAATGACCCCTTGAAGCTTAATCAAACCACTGCATCAAACTTTACGTCGTTGGAAGTCGTTGCGGTAATTCTCTTAACGAGTAACAGTCTTTGGAACTGCTTCATTTATAGCGCCAGAGATCAAAGCTTTCGCAACGCGGCTAAACTGCTCTACGGCAGAATGGCTGCCCGGCTTAGAATCGATTATTTATGGAAAATGGTTTGCTCAAAGTTAAGTGGAAATCAGAATGGGCTTGCTCGCCCGGAGAGTCAAGCTAGTACAACAGGGACCACTAACGACGTACAAAACACAAGCATTCATGACGTGTGTGAAACGAACTTGACAAACTTAGCAACCAACAATGAAGCAAATTAATTGTTACAATCTTTATCAGAGTATTAGTTTGTTTTCTTGATTTGATATAAACTGCACAAGATTTTTTTCCAAAACTTACGAAATCAAAGTATATTTTTCTTTGTTTAAGCACAATTAATTGGCTAATTTTTATTTATAAATTACTTCCAAGTTCTATGTTTTTTGTAAAAAGTTAAAACATTGACAAAAAGTAAACTGCCAGTTGTTTGAATCTTAATGGGCTCAACAAAATCGATTAGTTTAAAGAATTTTCAAACAACTTAATTATGGGAATAATTGATAAAAGAAATATGAAATTTTCCATAAATATTACGTAGATCATGGTGATCTAACTTATTCACGCCTGTGGCTTACTTTTTAAGAAATATAACCTGCGGATCATATTTGAATGTGAAATTGTTTAAATAAATCGCTGATGATAGAAAAGCTGTTACTTTATGTCAATGGTCAAAAATTACTAGCCCGAGGTCTACAATTTTGATCAGCCTGAAAAAGTTTTAAAAAATTTATATTTTCGAAGGAAAGCAAAAATTAGTCTTTGGCGAGAGGCTAGTTTGCATCTTAGCTGCTTTCAAAGCTAAAATTTACCTTCTTCATAAAAAAAAAAAATTAAAAACTTTGTATCTTTAAATCTTTTCTCGTTATCAGTTCCACTGAATTAAATATGATTTTCGACATAATGTCGTGTTTTCGCCACAATAAACTGTGTTCGGTTGATATAGCCAACAGTAGATAGTCGTTGTTAAGTGTCTAGGTCTGGCGTAATTATTTTAATCATTGAGTCTCTTGTTTTCGTAAATCATTCCCAACCCACGGTTTAAGGCTCTTTTAATCAAAACCAACCAGCCGTACTTATTCATTTATTTGCTTCTGTGAAAGACGTTAACAAACACGAATTATAATTATTTTTTTAAATAAAAAATTTGTTTTGTACTTAATTAAATTTTTCGCAAAAATATAAAGTCATAAAAAATTTTTACATGCTGACTGAGATATTTATTCGTGTTTAGAATCGGTTTCAAAGGTTTTGGAATGTTTACGCAACTTATATGTAAATAAAATTGTTTGTTATTTGATTTAGCATTGTTATCAATAATTTATTCGTGTTTTTATAAAAATCAAAATTGAAAGTTTTAAAATATCCACAAATGGCTTGTTGATAAAAAAATTGTGTTTTCAATTACGCATTATCAGAAACTCAACCTTGCTGTCATATTGTAACAAAATCAATCGCTAATTCCAAAAAATTAAATTGCTCATTTCGCCAAAATTTTATTTATTGTAATTTTTCTATTGTTCTGTGTATCTGTTGACACTAAATTTAAAAATCTAGTTAGTGCCTATGTACAAATTTTGCTTCTTGAGTTGTACGGTTTATAATGAATCCACTTGTTAAATCCGGATTCTGTTTTACTTATGTGAAAATTGTAACTGAACAACGAAATTTCTTTCAGTTTATAGAACATAAAAGTAACTCGAAAAATAGTTTACAAAGAATGCTAGGATATATATATATACATAGGCATACCATATTTTCTGAGGGACAAACTGGGACGCTCATCAATAAAAAAAAATTCGTTCCTAAAAAGTAGTTTTTACTAAAAAAAAAGGTTTTGACTTTGAATCAGGGTGCGATTTCTTAATTTTTGTCCCGAAAATAAAGTGTTATCTAAAAAAAGTCTTCACTTCGAATCAGTCTCGGATTTTACAATTTTTTTCCAACAAAGAAATGCTCTTTAAAAAAAAGGTCTTTACTTTGAATTAGTGCCCGATTTCTTAATCTTTGTCCCAAAAAAGAAATATTTTAAAAAAAGTTTTCTTTTTAAATCTGTCTCGGATTTATGATTTTCGTCTCAGAAAAAACACAAAAAAAGGGGGTCTGCACATGAAATCTGTCTTTGCTTTTTGGCAAAATGTTTGTTAAAGTAGTCGGGACAAAGCCCTAAAAATTGGGTCGTATGGTAAGCATATACAAAGGGGGACCGGGACTTGTTGTTACGATTTTGGTTAAATCTGCATTAACGTCTAAATAAACGTAATTAAATCCAAGTTTTTTGCTACTGGTTGGACCATTTAAGATCTTCAATTAGAAAGTAAAATGCAGTTTCGAATGCAGAAAATTCTTGAAATATAGTGGTTTAAATATTTTACTTTTTTTGTAACAACTTACTTTGTAACTCGGGGCATCTCGTTGCAAAAAAACGAGGTAAATTGTTACAATTTAATGCATCCTGATAATTGAATAAATATTTTGTGTAAGAGTGATAGCCATCAGTCTTATACCAAATGCAGCTCATATGATAATTTATTAGACACACACTACATTATAAACCTTCGTTAAAAGTTTAGTATATTGTGTAATCAATAAAAGGACAACCTTAAAAAAAAAGTTACACATATACCACAATATACGTTGAAAGTTTTAATATACTGTGTTATTAATAAAAGTACGTACAACATTACAAAAAAAGGCACTGATAAAAAGAAAAAACAATAACAGCTAAAAGTTTAATCAACATCACTTAGCATAAATCACAAACATATAGAACTGATGCTTTTGTGCACTTGTGCTTAGTTTTTACATTTGGTGCACTGAATCCATTCTTCACTGCGTCGAATTGCTGTATTTTTGTCACTACAAATTAAGCATTTGCTATCAGTTTTTTGTTGAAAAACTTAACAGGCGTTTTCTGCTTTTAGATTTGTTGAAGATCTTTTTTTTTAAGTGATTGCTCTTTTCTTAGACGTAATTGTTAAAAGTGCTCGTCAAGACAGTAGAGTGACGTTTTTTTTCTAAGCACGTTTTTCTATTTTTTCGGTTCAACCTTTCGAAACGGTCAGATCGATTCCGGTACTATTTCTATTATGTCATTGTGTTCTGATACAGATTCAGTTGTGGTAACTCTTGGTAACTCTTTTCTCAAGAAAACACTGAAAATGTCAACAACATTTATGCCATGAGTTTTTGTTGAGATGTGTTGTCATTTGTCAACCAGAATGTGATGATTTTTTTGGCATAGGACAATTAGTGGTATAGCTCAGTAGGAACTCCCCATCAGTGAAGATGTTTCTATTAAATGGAAATATTCCGGATACAGAAAAACCGAGGACGCTGCTTTTGAAAACGCTTCTTTTGCAATCTCAAGAAGATCATAAATAGTGAGCGGTTTACCTTGATGAGTCCTTATGTAATTGGCACAAGCTAAATTGTCGTTTTGATTATGTTTGATATGACCATATACACTTCGATCCAGTTGCTACAATTTATTTGTGCAGTGCGGGGGAAATGACAGAAGCACAATGCCGTTTTCCTTACAACAATCTGTCATTTGGATTAAAGTGTGTGAGTAATGATTATCTAGTAGTAACAGCACTGGTTTTTCTTTGGTGCACTTTACCACTTTGACTGCGTGTGTAATAAAAATTAAAATGCTTTCTACAGTCATCCATCCTGATGAATGAGTTGTGCCAATGCAACACGGAGGACGATTCTTAATAAAGTGACTTTTAAAATAAACCCTTGAAAAGACAAATAAATGTGGAATGGACGAGCCACTAGCGTTAACTGGCAGGCATATCGTTATCAACTAACCTCGCTCAAACAATGCAATAGCCCCGAATTGCTTTGTTTCTTTTTTTGCAAGTATTTGATGTGGCTGTTGCACAGTTGTAATTCCTGTTTCGTCACAGTTATATATGTCATGACAATGAGAGTAATGTTTATCCGTAGCCTCACGTAAATCAAAGAAATTGAAGTTCGTAGCTCGACACAAACTCGTTGTCTCGGGAGTAAGAATTGACAAACTGAGGTTGTCTCTTTAAAAATGATGTAAACAAGTCCTCACTTGCCTTTTCGTTGACTTTTCAACTTGATGAAAAGAAAACATTGCCGCCGCATATTGAAAATTTTTTTCGTGTATAAACCGGGGAAATCCCATAATACTAATCAGACGCTTTTTAATGTATTGAACTAACAAATCTTCCTGTTTTGGCGTAAAAACTCATTTTGGAGTGGTATATCCAATTAAACATTTATTTCCCGATTTAATTTTTGCGCAAAACCTTTGCAAAGTCATGAAATTGACCTGAAATTAAATAAGTTTATATTGTAGTTACAAGGAAATCTAATTTTTACAGCATTTAAGTTTATTGGTTTACTCAAAAATATTTTAAAAGTTTTTTAGGCAATAACTAACTATTCAAAAAAAATACCAGACTTATTCGCCTTCCCTGATTTAACATATTTTTTGATGAACAGCAAAAAAGTTCAAGATGATTTAATTTGCATTATTTTAGAGCAAGGGTCACCAAACTTTTTTCATAAAAGGGCCAAATAACTTTGAGGACTGAAGATAGTGGGCTGGATACAAACGAAGTACTGTATGAAATTTTAAATATCAAATAATGTCAAGTATGACAAACAAAACAATATACAAAATTAATTTAGTGAGATTTATAAAACTGTCGTTTATGCCTGAGTATGTCATCAAGATTTGGTTCGGTATTGGTGCTTCCGACCAAGAGAATCGCCTTCAAATGTTCATTAGTCAATCTCGTTCGATGCTCTGACCTCATGTATTTTATTTCTGATGCTCACAAACATTTAAAGTGATTTTAAAAAGGTATAATTACAATAAAACCTAAATATTAAAAAATACTATCAATGAATAAATCGAACCGAAAGCTAGTTGCTTGGCTGTTTAGTCTTTTGATACAGTGATTAACTCAGTGGTTTTCAACCTTTTTGCGCTTGCAGCATACTTTAGAATTTTTTCAAAATTCGCGGCACACTTGGACCAAATTGCAGATCCTAATTTTTCTCCCTAAAAAGTAATGTCCACTAAAATAAAAAGATTGCTGAGAAAGGGACTAATTTTTTTTAAATGTTTCGGGGCACACAGGTTGAGAACCACTGGATTAAGTGAAGAAAAGTTTAGTTACCAAAGCGTAAATCACCGTGTTCAACTAAACGCTTGAACAAATCGCTTCAAGCGAGCGATAACCTACTGTGAAGAATCATTTGTAATGCTCTGTAAAAAATCGTAGTTGGAAACAGAAAATATAAAATCATGAGTACATGATTTATATAAAATCATAATATAAATTCATGAGTACGTGATTTTATATTTTACATTTATATATGATTGTTGGCTGACAACTGAAATTTTGATATTTATTTCAATATCGTTATGAATCATTGCACTTAGCTTCTTTAAGATAACATGCGGCGAGCCTGAATAAATAATGCTGTGGGCCATATTTCGGTGACCCCTGTTTTCCAGCAATTGGAAATGCGTTTTTAACTAGCTTTTTTAGCGAACACTTTTGAATTGTCATAGAAAAGATAAAAATGTGGTCTCTATTCATTACACTGCCGAAGTGATTTTTGTATTATTATTGCTAAATCCGAATTGAAAGAAATTTTGCGACGCTTCTTGTTTTTGCTAATTTTCTGAGATTGTGTCAATTGTTTTGGTGGGTAATCTGGATTGTTGTGTTATTTTTTGAAAGAATGAAACGCTTTTTAGGCATTGGGTCAGATCGCTTATGTTGAGAGAGTTAAACTTATTGGAAACTCACCTTTATTATTTTAGTTGTCTAACTAACCAAAGCTATACAGAAATTGCTCAAATTATCTACTTTAAATAATTTTGCCGAAAGGCTTCTCAGTTAACCACTTCAGCTTCCATAAAGTTTTGCAATTACAGCAAGTAGGTTGTGGAGTACTTTGGCAAACAATGTAAGGCCGAAATACAGAGCACAACAAAGGACTCTCAACACTAACGTTAAATTAAAATATTGTCAATTCAGCGCAATCGATATTCAAAAAAGGCCGGCTTAACCTAAACTGATCGACCTAATTACAGATGTAATTTGCATTTTTTACTTAAGTGAGAATTGCAGAAAAAATCAAAGAGTTGACTATTCTTTAATTCTTTTTATGGATTTAAACTGCCTCACAACCAGAGAACGGGTTCCTTTTTAAACATGTCTAGTTGCTACAGGCTCAAGAGTGGATTGCCTATCATTTGCCAGGTTTTTTCACAGCGACATATGTCGTTGGTTCAGCTATAAGCTGCATAGTTTGCAGGTTTGAATCTGATGGTTGAAACTGATAAACGGGCAAAAGATTACATAAGATTTGTTAAACTTAATTACCTCTAGCGAGTTTTTCAAATTTGCTGCTTTATTTTAGTTTGGACATGCGTATGTATTGCAGATCATTTGTTTTCTAAAAGCTACCCAACGGAACACGCTTTGCTCAGATGTCCAAAATTTCTTCCTCCATTAATAAATTGTTTTTACGGTTTAGTTTTACGCTTCGCACAAATGTCAAATGTGAAATTTCTATAGTATTATTTTTCACTTTTTGATCAGCTTTGATGACTCAGTTAAATCTTATTTTCTGACTTCTCTTGAGCTTGAAAAGGATTCTAAAACTGCTTCGCTGCCGAATGAACAGATGAATTGCCTTCACAAGGCTTTGCCTAACGTATTTAACGAAGCATTGCTGCAACAAAAAGACCTGCGTTGTGCATCAAACAGGCTGAGAACCACGTTGCTTTTACGACGATAATGACCTGCTTATTCTTGTAATATTTTTCTGTTTTGTTTTAGTTCGATTGCGAATTAATGTTGTCAACTTGAAATTGTTGCAGCTTTTTGAATTAGGCTAATAAACGCACTTGATTTGCTGTCTGAAATAATATCAATGTGCTTATGTAATAATGATAAACATTTACACTTATTGCTTTTTTTGGTAAAAACGAGATAATACCAAAATACTGCTTAATCCTCATGATGCAACAGTTTCGATTATTCAAATAAAATTTTGTAAACTTCTAGCACGGAAGCCATGAATAACCAGCTTGAAATAATGATTTTACTTGACTAAAAATTGATAGTGTTTGGTATAACCAGTTTTTGACGCAACCACTTCATTGTTGAAATGTTCCGAAATTAACTTAATATGACGTATCGCATGAGAAATGCACTCGAAGACACATCCTTAATCATAATTCTTAACAGTTTTTTTACGTCACACATGCTACGAAACTTTTGTTTTCATTTTTCGAAGATGTTACAAAAATTTTCAGAAACTCTAGTTGAGTAAAAATTTTTTTAGCGTTTCTAAGATTGTGCACTGTAGTATCTAATAGTCACGTAAAAATTTTGGTGTTTATTTCTTTGTTTATTTTTTTTTTAATAAAACAATTGAAGCTTTAGCTATTCTTCTCTAACATACAAAATAGATCTAAATCTTTTTGCATTTACAGCACCAGAAAAAAGTATATTTTTTTAATTTTACAAGTGGCATACAAGCTTTAAATCTTAAAGTTTAGAGGTATCACTCATTTTATTCATACCACAAATTGTTAAAACACATTTTTTCAGACAAAACCTTTTCATAAAATAAGATTGAATAAAAAAACAAAAGCATGGCATGACCATTGATTTAATGTACGTCATGTAGACTCAAAAAGTTTTGACGTAAAATCTTTTAAATGAAAGCATTTAGTAGCAGATGACCTAGGATGCCCAATTAGTCTTGAAATTATTTTTTGTATTTAGCAGAATACTAGTTTGAAAGTGTAGAAACAGCATGAACAACGGACAGTTTCGTATGGTAACGTAAATTATTTTGTCGCTGCCTTTTTAATTCAATATCTTTGTCTTGCTGTGGCCCGGATGTTGTAAAGTGACAGTAAATAAAAGTCTAAACAATACACAAACACTCATTTTAGTTTCTAGATTTTTCTAATTTCTTACTTTGAAAAGATATGAAAGAAACATCATCATGTTGGCAGCGTGTTAGAAGCGTTAGAGGAGCCGTTTTAAAGGGGACCATTGTTGTTGTAATCTTTTTTAAACTGCAACTTTAATACATCCCTTTATAAAAACTAAAAAAATAAAATAAAGACAACTTTTCGCAAAATAAAATGTTTTCCGTCTAACCTCGCAGTGGTTGCAGCTTTATGCTATTGTAATGATGACATATCAATTTGTCATCAAGTATAAACCTACCGAACGTCATGGCAGCGCGGATAAATTTTCTCGGTTCTCCACCAAAGTCGACAAAGATTTTGATTACCAGTACTTTGAAAATTTTGAGAATTAAAAAATAATGTCATCCAAAAAACAATTGAAGATCTTCCTATCAATGAAGCTCTTATACAAATCGGCAGTAGCGTATTTAAGGGGAAGGGGGCATTTTGCCATGTTCCCCCCTTGGAGATCACAAATACAAAAAAAATCAGAGACGGATTCAATGCAAAGACTTTTTTTAGAGAGCACTATGCTTTTATGATAGAAAATCGACAAAATCGAAACAGATTCAAAGTAAAGATCTTTTTTTAGAGACCACTATGTTTTTGTGACTAAAAATTGAAAAAACCGAGACAGGTTTAAAGTGGAGATTTTTTTTAGCTGCCATTTGAAAATATTTTTCCCATAAGTATATATGAATGTGGTTGTAGACTCTTCCCTTTTCAAAAATCCTCGGTACGCCACTGGACCGACACCTTGAAAAGCCTACTCTCAGAACGGTAATGGTTAATTAGCGTTGGAGTTTTTGGCCCAAACAAGTACATTGCAATAAAAAATTTTCTTGTTTTGCTAATCAAAAGAACTCGTTTTGTGTTAAAAATCAAATTATTTTGTTTTAATGTACAATGTTAAGAATCTTATGACTTGCAAATTGCTCCTTCTCTATACAAATCTACATCGTCCGTCAGAAGAAAATATGGTGAGAAGAGCTTTTGAAATAAAAAAAAAAGAGTTACTCGAATTTTATACACAAAGAAATTGCAATTTCATTAATCCATAGTTTCGCTGTATCCAGCTACTGATCAGATATTTTTGATATTCTTAACCTTAAAATTTTTTTTCAAATTCCAATTGGCTCTATAACGGAATTTGTTTCAAAATTGCAAATTTCTACTTGGAAGCTAGGCGGATGGACTAGGAACAAAAAGGCCAAACAGTATCGAATGTTTCCAGTTCACACATCTTTTTTCGTTGAAAACAATCCAACGAAAAGTTATTTCAAAACCTGTTTAAAACGTGTTAATGCATTATTTTCTGAGAATAAAAACCTGTCCCTACATTTTTAATCCCTTCTTTGTTTATTAATTTGATCTGCTACTAAGAACAGCAGAACAAGAGAAAATCATTGACGTCAAACATGATGAAACATCTAAAATTAAGCATAAAAAATGCTCATCTATCAATTTCTGGCTAACGATAGTCTCTACATACCCAACTTTGACTCAAAAAAGTATTCCTCAATTGTTGGTATTTTTCAGCTCATGAAAGTGTGAACAGGGTTTTTCTGCAATGGTATGTATGAAAATTAAAAGACAGAATCGCCTTATATGGCCGTCCAATGACTTTCGATCTACAGTTACAGTAGTACGGTAATTTTGCGGCATAAAGCAACTTGGGAAGGAGAATCAGATACAACTATGACGCTTTGTAAATTATCAGTTCTATTTAAGTCATTCTGAATAATTAATTTTTCAATGTGCTTTGTGGTACGGTACGGGAAAATATCGACGATTACAAATTTTAATCTCTTCTCACTCGGTTTGTGAGTACGACTAATTTGTTCAGATTTCATTTTGTAGTTTTGTCAAAGGAGACAAAAAAATTGATATTTATCCGAGAATTATTTTTGTTTTCTAGTTGATGGAATCAAATAAATAACGTAGTAAAATAGGTAAGCTTTTGAAAGCATCCCTAAAATATTCTGCAACACCTTTTTTGTAAAATAAGCTGCACAGTGGTATCACATAAACTCTTGTAAATGTTGGCAGCGTGGTCGAGTGGTTAAAGCGCCGGGATTGTGATCGACAAGGTCTCGGTTCAAAATCTACTCTCGCCATTCTGTTGTGTCCTTGGGAAAGATATTTTACGGCACTTTCCCCTGCTTGGTGGTTTTGGCAAGGAGTTCTAAATTAAAGTCATATATCTATTAAAATTTCAAGCGGACAGCAATATCTTGGCATCTTCGGAAGCAGGTCGGGGTAATTGGTTGTTCTATGTATAGCGCCTCCGGCACTTTCTGCGAGTCAGAAGAATAAATATAGAGATAGAAATAGATAAAAAAAATAAAACAAAAACAAATAAATTTCAAAACTGGCTTTTTATGATGCATTGCATGTAATTGCATTTTGAAGCGGATATTCTACGGATAAATAGTGTTTAAAAGTTCGTGGCACACACTAAAAATTTTCACTTTTTAATATAACTTTTAATCTTAAAAAATGATTTAAAATTTTATACAAAGTAAAGTTTTGATAAAGAGGCTATTTTTTCAACCAGACAACGATTGTAAAAAGCAGCCATAATTGTTTCAGCATTCTTTATTTTTATTTACACAAACATTAAAAAATTATTTATAAAGCGAAATCAATTTGCGTCAATTTAGTCTTTTACTCGTTTTGACTTAAAATTAGCCTAGTTAGTCAAAAATACAGCCTGTGTTTAAAAATAAACATTGTTTTATATATATATATATATGTGTGTGTGTGTGTGCAAATCAATATTGCTAAAATTGTAGAAACCTGATGAGGGCTGAAGTAAGCCGAAAACCTTTGTCTTTATAAATAAATTTTTATACAAAGACTTGCAAAAGTAATTTTTAGATCTTTTTATGCTTGCTTTGTCGTACCGTCACGACCATATCTTTTTTAACAAGCGATTGTGCTCATTATCTGGTTCACATGATAAGTTGTACTGTTTCTTGCATTGCGTTTATAATGTTTTTGCTTTGAATAAAAACATGAAATTTTAACTATGCTGATATAAATAACACAGTTTCAAGTAAAAGATTTTTCTTCCCAAAGCTTTTCATCTGACACTCTTCAGGGGAAATCGTCAGAATGAAATAGAATTGAAACCGAACTAATTTATAAAGGAAGAAAGTAGAGTTCTCATTGGCTGAAAGAGTCAATGAGAGAAAGATTAAGAAATTTTCAAAGTGTATACGAATTCTTTTTGTTTACACAGAAAGGGATTGAGAGATTTAATGAAAGTCGCTTCAAGAGCAGAAAGGTGAAAGGAAGAGCGACCTCGAGCGAGAATAGAAAAAAATTTTTTTTTTTTATTTTCTATTCTCGCTCGAGGTCGCTCTTCCTTTCACCTTTCTCCTCTTGAAGCGACTTTCATTAAATCTCTCAATCCCTTTCTGTGTGAACAAAAAGAATTCGTATACACTTTGAAAATTTCTTAATCTTTCTCTCATTGGTTGACTCTTTCAGCCAATGAGAACTCTACTTTCTTCCTTTATAAATTAGTTCGGTTTCAATTCTACTTCATTCTGACGATTTCCCCTGAAGAGTGTCAGATGAAAAGCTTTGGGAAGAAAAATCTTTTACTTCAAGCAATCTTCAAATTCTGTACCACCAAATGTTTATTCAAACACAGTTTCAATTTTTGCGTAAAGGCAACAGCATGAAAACTATAAAAAATTATTTTCTGCAAATTTATTTTATAAACTCGAGTGTGTAATAATTTTTTTTCTCGAAAAAAAGGAACTAAATAAAGGATTAAAGACACTAAAATACTCGTATAAAATTTAATGTAAAAGTAGTAGTTTTTTAGTTAAAACCATATACAAAAAAAGTTTATTAAAAGCAGTGACATGGCATGTCTTTACCATTGATCTAACACAAATCAGTAAGATTTACATTAAAAAAGTACATATATTAGAAATTTTTTTGACCGTAATAGAGTGGCGTGCGGCCAGGGCATGTAAGTCATACGTTGCATGACCCAATTTTTAGGAATTGCATGGCAAACTTTTGCGTGATGAGGTAGATATCGTTGAATTGGATGAGAAATATTACTTGTTCGGGATGAAATGTGAGGCCGATTCGAGACGAAGAACCATTTTTTGTGTTATTTTAGAGAATACCGTGAATTTAGGACGAAAACTAAGAAATCGGAGACTGGTTTGAAGTGATGACCTTTTTTTTTGAGATCACTGCATTTTGAGGAGGAAAAGTACATTACCAGTGCATTTGGAGGCACACCAAACATAAGGGCTGTGGTGTTCACTACAAAGAGCTGTATTAAGATCAAGCTCTAAGTATTTTTTTGCTGTATTGCCTGACACATTCCCCTTTTTCTTTTTTACTTTCTCCAGTGACATTCAACTTATCTGATTATGTTTTTTTGTAGTTTGCTCTACACTTGCAGTAAATCTCGTGATGCTGATACTTGCTTCCTTTTCATTTAGCAATTACCTGTGGCAGAAATCTTATTTTTATCCTCGTTAAAATACAGCATAATATCTGGTTGTTTCATTGATTCTATGTTAATCTTTCTGCAATTTAACAAGACTACCTTTAGCAGCACCTTAAAAGTAAAGAATGGCTTTGTATTAAACTTTTTGAAAACTAGACGCGGTTTATGATGAAACAATCGTAAACGGCACAAAACTTAGGTCATAAGAAAGTTAACCTTCATTATTAAACAATTTGCGTTATCAAGAAAGGCGAGATAGGCTTGTTGTGAATTGGTCAAGCGCAAAAATGAGTTTTACAGGAAGTAACAACTTTGCAATGCTTACAGTTCCGTATAAAAATTAAAAACCGTCAAAAAGGAGAATGCATGAAAAAGATTGGAAACCACTGCTCTAATCCAGAATGTTACTTTTTTTTTACTGAGTGTTTGAAATGAAGATAACAATAAATACGTATGTAAATACTGCACTTGTACTTTATTGTCGTGTCAGTTACCTGATGAGCTCCGTAAAAACGAAACAGGGCCTTGTCGTGACTTAAACGCTTTATCGTACTTGATTTACAATAGACATGGCTTTCGCATCTCGTTTGTTTTGACAGCTATGGCGGTAACCGGGCTTTGTCCAATCACTTTTGCTAATATATATATATAAATCTCAACTTACTTCATACAGGAGTCGACTCCAAACCGATCAATTGTCAACAGCCGGAAGCGTCCAATCTTTTATAAGCAACTTAACTAGGAACTGTGACGTGACCAGCACGAAGCCAAGTGGAAGATTCCAACGGTTTGTTAGCTAAGTTCGCTACAGTGGTGACCCCAATATACGAACTTGCACCTTTCTTCATCAACAACGTCAATCGTTGCTCAACCAATACGCAATCCACGCACTCGAAAGCATGAAGAAGGAGGACGAATATAGCAACTACGTCGCTAATACAAGTCATAATAAAAGGTTCAAATGCAGTCTTCAGTTTATACAGTATATATCTCAACATACTTCATACGGAAGTCGACTCCAAACCGATCGATTGTCAACTTATGGACGCGTCCAATTTTTTACAAGCAACTTAACAAAGAACCGTCACGTGACCAGCACGAAGCCGAGTGGAAGATTCCAACGTTTCGTTAGCTAAGTTCGCTACAGATATATGCGTACAATTAGTTTTTCATACGTTTTACCTGTGATTCTAGCTGAGTAATTAGTTCAAGTTGAAGTGTAGGAATCACTTTGAGTTACAGTTGCTTTTAGACTGTTGTTTATTTGTTTAAGGGTCCAGCGTTGACGCCTTAGAAGCTAATTCTATAGTGAGATAGAATTGTTTGGACGAACTTATTAAACTTAATATCCATCCGGGTGCTAATTATACTTAAAGTCAGTCAACGAAATTGTTGGATGATTATTCACCGTAATTGTTGACGCTGTGAATTACTTTAAAGTTTGTGAAGCTTGAAAGTCAAGTTTTAGGGGAGTTGATCGAGTTTGTTGATTTTGTAAATAATATATTCTTTATAGTTAAAATATGTGGTTTCTTGCTATCTGTTGATAGAAGCTTTTGATAGAATTCATTCGTGCTCAGCCAGAACTAATTGTAGTAAGAACTTCAGTCTCGTCCCAAATTATTTCTTGAGCCGGCATAAAAAAAATTAAACAGCTTTATTTCAGCGCAGGTATTTGGGTTACCTAGTTCAACTGGTACTTTTTGGATTCGCGAGTAAAGTTGTGACAGTTTCAAAGTGATGATTTTTTTTTATCTTCATTCAACTTTTGGCTCAGATGGTAAGTGCTTTCTCGTAGCCTGGGACGTGAGTAAGTCTGTTCATTGGTGTTAATGACAGACCGCAACCAAACCTACCAAAACTGAAGGATATCCACCCATTCCGAAGTTCAGCGTGGGTCTGCTAATCGGCAAACGTGCTTTTCAGGACGGAGCAATGTTAAGATAAAACTGCCCTTTTCAGGGCGCATTGCCAACAAGTTCCGAACACTCACCATTCTCAATTGAACATCGAAGGCCTCACTGCAAGCAAGACGAACGTTCTTTATCACCTCGCTATGCACTCCAAGGCACTAGTCATCCTACTACAGGAGACCCACTGCACTGATGCAGAGAAGTTGGTACTACCAAACTACCAACTAGCTGGGTGTTCTTTAAGCTGAAGCATGGCCTTGCCACGTTTGTCCACGAGCGACTAAGATACACGCTTTTGGACCAATCTCCACCGACATTGGAGATCGAGTGGTTGTGTGTGGACGTTGATGGCTATAAAATAGACCACCGCCAACGCGATTGCGAACCCTGGATCTCCCAGTGTTCTCTCACCCCTGTCTTTACGCTGGCAATTTTAATTGTTGTCATGCTGACTAGGGTTATGATGATAACAGCCCGGATGGTGAGTGCTTGGATGGCTGGGCAAGTATTAATTGTCTTGCCCTCCTATATAATGTCAAGGACGCTGCCAGTTTTTATTCCGGCCGCTGGAACACTGGCACCAATCCAGATCTAGCTTTCGCTAACGTAGGTACAAACAGTCGCTTACCGGATAGACGTGTTCTTGACAAGTTCCCCAGGTCACAACATCGACCTTCGCTTATTGCACCATCAAGGTTTGTTGTGGCAGTGCCAAGCATGCCTGTTAAGCGATGGAATTTCTGCAAGGCCAAATGGAGTCACTACATTGCTTTGACGAATAAATTCGCGAAGACTCTGTTGCCGCCTTATTCACTTGATGTGGATGCGGCTTACCAGGACTTCTGTAACACCATTAAGAAAGCAGCCAAAAAGACTATCTCACGTAGGTATCGAAATAACTATGTTCCCTGTTGTAATGCAGAGTGTGAACCCCTCTATAGAACTTTCCTGCAGTCTCCTCAGGGAGACGACTCAAGTTTGGCTGCTACTGCTCTGCTTGCCAAGCTTGACAGGAAGCGGAGGGATCAATGGTCCGAAGCAGTTCGGAGCATTGACCTCTCACACTCTAGTCGAAAAGCATGGATTATTTTAAACAACTTACTAGTAGGTCACGACACTCTCCTCATCACTGTCTCGTTTCAGCCGATGCTATTGCATCTCAGTTGGTTAAAAACGGGAAATACGAGGCTGCTGATTGCAAGTCTTTGCGACTTGTCTCCCAAAAAGTGTCTGACCTTTGGAGGGCCACAACACCAGATCCAGTAAATATTTCTGACACTTTTTCACAGAGAGAATTTACTGCTGCCCTCCAACATTTAAAACCAGGTAAAGCTCCGGGACCTAATTCCATCTGGCCCGAGCATATAGTCCATGCTGGAGCTGTTTTGAAGTCCTGGTTACGTGACTTCTTTTCTTCCTGTTTGCTCCGACTCAAAATTCCCAAGATCTGGAGAAGAGCGCTTGTAGTCGCGATTCCAGAACCAACGAATCCCGTGGGAAATCCAAAGAGTTATTGACCGATATCCCTGCTCTGTGTCCCCTACAAGATCCTCGAGAGGCTTATCTATGCCCGCGTTGAACCATTAATCGATCCACTGCTCCCCAAAGAGCAGGCTGGGTTTCGACGTGATAAGTCAACCGTAGATCAAGTTGTTCTGCTAACCCAGAACATTAAGGATTCTTTCGAGGCTAAAAAGAAGGCCGGTGCCGTATTTATCGATCTGACAGCTGCTTATGACACTGTCTGGCACCGTGGTCTTACCTGCAAGCTGTTGAGACTACTTCCGGATAAGCACATGGTCAAAATGATTATGGAGCTTGTCCGAAATCGAAGTTTCACCCTTACCACCGGTGACAGCAAGCAAAGTAGGCTACGCCGTCTTAAAAACGGCGTTCCTCAGGGATCGGTCTTGGCTACCCTTCTATTTAATATCTATACGTACGATCTTCCTTCCATGATTTCCAGAAAGTTTGCTTATGCTGATGATTTAGCATTGTTGCACTCTTCTGGAAACTGGAAGAACTTGGAGGAGACTTTAAGCCAAGACATGTCCACACTGTCAGCGTATCTCCAGATTTAAAGGCTGAAGCTCAGTCACACTAAGACGGTGACGGCAGTTTTTCATTTAAATAACCGAGAGGCCAAACGTAAGCTAAAGATCTACAACAAAAATAGAATTTTACCATTCTGTCCAACCCCTACTTATCTTGGGGTAAAACTGGACGGATCGCTCACGTTTCGTCACCATTTAGTGGCATTGACCAAAAAACTATCATCGCGCGTCACACTGCTGAGGCGACTCGTGGGCTCGGGATGGGGTGCTGGTGCTAAAACACTACGCATAGCCACCTTGTCTCTAGTCTACTCAGCAGCTGAGTACTGTGCACCAGTCTGGTGTCGCAGTGCTCACACTCGTCTCATTGACAGTGTCTTGAACGACGCCTTGCGCATAGTTACTGAATGCCTGCGTCCCACTCCAACGGACCACCTACCTGTACTCTCAAACATCCAGCCAGTTGAGCTTCGCCGACTGGTAGTGACACTCCCCTTGGTTTACCGTGGATCTCTAGACCCTAATCATATTGTTGCATGGTCTTTTAAGTGGGCCCTCAGATACTCGCCAAGTGAGACTAAGATCCAGACGCCCGTTTGTGCCAGCTGCTTGGAATCTTTTGGACAACCTTGCCAGACTTGGCATCCGCACTTCTGAATGGACAAATCACAAATGGATAGCGGAGTGCTGTGAAAATGCTTCCAGACTCAGTGTTTTTGTGCCCGAGACCGGTGCCGTGGGATGGGCTTACCCCGAGCAGCTTGGGTTAAGATCAACCGCCTGCGGACTGGTGTTGGGCGATTCCATTCGGCCATGGACAAATGGGGTCTCGCTCCTTCACCGAATTGCGAGTGTGGCGCCTCTGAGCAAACCGCAGACCATGTACTAACAGCGTGCCCTATACATCGTGCACCACATGGAGCACGAGGTCTGACGGTTTTGGATCACAAAACTCGATGCTGGCTTAATGACATCACTGCCAGCATCTGATCCAGGCAGTGCAGCAGCCTGGGGTAGAAAAGGATAAACCCTCGGCCCCAGTCCTGTTTGAGTCTGATCTGGAGTGGATACTTCTTCGAACGACAAACGAACGATTCAACTTTTGGGATAAAAATTAATAATTCAGAGACAGTTTCAATGTGATGACCAGTGGCGGTTTGCGCATTGGAGCTGCAGAGCTGTAGCATCTTAAATATCAGTGCAGCGGTTTTAAATATTATCATTAACGCTTAAAAAATTATAATTATTAATTTTGTATCGGTTATAATTACAGTTGTAAATATACCTGCGCTGAACCTTGCTCAGTTGAGCTGAATTCTCATCTTGGCTAGCTGTGCCAGCCATCATCATTACGCAGACTAGTCACGCACTGGTTATTCGATCTTTCAATCTGTTTGATAGTATTATTATTATACATTCTTTTTTCTTTCTCATTTCTTATATTTTTATCTGATCAAGGTGTTGCGGCCATGCTTTCTACAGTTTTGTACTTTCACTTTCTGATTATCTTATGCATGTTGGCAGCGTCGTCGAGTGGTTAAGGCGCCGTGCTCATGATCAACATAGTCTTGGTTCAAAACCCACTCGCGCCATTCTGTTGTGTCGTTGGGAAAAATACTTTACGGCAATTCCCCCTTGGCAAGAGAAGGTCTTCACCTCAAATAGGCCTCACTTTTCTTTAATTTCGTTCCAAAACAGTGTTGTTTTTTATTCGGTTGAAAAATATAGGTCATAGCGTACAAATTCGTTGGTCATGCAAAGCATGACTTGCATGCCCTGACCGCACGCACTGTGTTTGACAAATTTTGACACATCGTCGCGGACCCCTTGTACAGTCATCACGGACCCCAATTTGGGAAACCCTGATTTAAAAGATTCAAACAATAACATTTTAGAAACAGCTATTTTCTAGTAATTGTTTTCAGCAAAAGATAAATGGTGTTTTTAAATAAACATACTTTTAATCGTTAAAATTTTTTACGATTTAAGAAGAAATTTGAATATTTTTTGCTTGCAAAGTGCAATCTAATTGTAAATCAAAAAATAATGAATTAATGGCTTTGCCCTAGTTGCAAATCTGGTCTACGGTTTGGTGAAAATCGTAAAGTTTAAGCAATTTCATGATTTTATCATGCATCACAAAAATGACATTTAAAAAATTTTAAAAATTGTGTTAAATTTAACGTTTGATTAATCACCATCCGTAAGATTTATTTTAGTTCCGCAGTGAAAAAAAAAGAATAAAAATGAAAAATTACACGATTGTTTTGTAATAGACAAGCAGAACGGAATATATCCCTACTATCCAGTTTTTAGTTTGTACGTAGTCCAAATGTGATTTACTCGCTGGAAGTAACAAGAAAAAATATGAAGCGTGTTTGGTGCGACTATAAAAAATAATTTTTGTGAGATAAGATTACGAGAGAAACCTTTTTACGGAAAAGTTTTCTCGACAGGCTCTTTCCTGAAGAGCAAAAAAAGATTTTAGCAAAAAATAATTGTTTTTTCTACACTGGTTAATACTTAAATTTCCGTTAAGTGAAAGTATTATATTAAAATTATTGATGTAAAATGTTATAAATATATAATTGCTTTATAGTTTTAAAGAAAACTAAAAGTGTTCGTAGGATCTTTTTCGATTTTGTTTTGTCAAAAATGTTAAAACTATGCAGAAAGATTTAAATTATCGATTACATTGTATTTACGTCTTTTTTCGTACATTTCTTTTCCTTCAGTCGATTTTTTATTTTTGATCTTGAAAATATTCTACAACCAATTTTTTTTAGACTTTGCTG
This sequence comes from Diplosoma virens, assembly GCA_963680785.1. Lineage (NCBI taxonomy): Eukaryota > Metazoa > Chordata > Ascidiacea > Aplousobranchia > Didemnidae > Diplosoma > Diplosoma virens. The sequence goes on from OY796893.1 coordinate 25,547,382, forward strand.
CAAAATATATTACTTTTTTAAAATGTCGTTTTATATTCATTTCTTTTGGAGCAATGAAAAATCTTTCAAAGTAGGACCGGATACTCGACTCATTAAGTTCGCAAAAAAGTGACAAGTCAAGTTCGAGTTTAAAATCTTGCGTTTTCAATTTTTCGAGTTCAAGTTTAAGAATTGAATTTAGTGATGAACAGTTAGGCCACGAAATCAAGGTGAAACGCAGCTATCATTAAAAGATATGGAAGGAAAATTGTGAAACAGTTAAGCAAAACTAGCATTATATATCCTCGTTATTACTAACTAAATTAATCAAAATTTAAACTTGGACTTGAAGTTTGAGTTCAAGTTCGAGTTCAGGAATTTTATTTTTTTAAGTTTAACTTTCTAGTTTGATTTCGCCAAATGTTAATCTCTAAAGGCTTGATTTTATTATACATTTTCAGGGATTGTTTTGATTTTTTTTGTTCCATACTTTTATTATAAAATTTTCAATTTTGCGGCCTTGAATGCAGAAATTTTGATAGAGAGTTTGTAAGACTGCGTGAAAATTTTAATCTCAAAGCAACTTTTGCAAGGAAAAAATATTAAAAATTTTTAGCTTGGTCTTTAAAATGAATATGCCATCTTTTTCAAAAGAGCATTAGAACTGTTTGTTCCTTCAACTAATTGCTGTGAAGTAGAATTTGCTGCAATGGTGTCTATATAAAAAAAATTTCGAAACAAGCTTAAGATTGACAATGGTATGCGATGCTGTTTATTCTCCACTTTGCCTAAAATTAACGGCTTTATTGCAAAAATACATTAATTGTATTTTTAAAGGACTTTTGAATGTACAGTAAGTTATCTTCGTATTGCTTTAATATTGATTACAAGCGGCAATTATTTTTGAAAACAGGCGATTGAAATCCATCAGGTTCTTTTTGGGGTAACGATATTTTAAAAAGGTTATGGACTCCTTCTGTAAAGCATCTTGTTACAAAATAATTGCAATTTGCTTTTTCTCAGCCTTTTCATTTTTCTGCTAGAAGCATTGTATAGATTTGGAAATTGTGGCCTTTTAGTTGAGCAAGCCAACGCCGCGATTTAATTTGATTTCCGTTTTTAGCAGTATACTTTATTTCGCTTTTCAGAAATCTGTACGTGCAAATCCATAGCGGAACAAAATATTTAGTTTTGTGGACCTTTTTCCAGAGAAACAGAAATGAAGACTAAAAACACATTTTTTAATTTTGAGTTGTAGATAAAAATGTACTTTTTTCTTTAAAATTGTTGTGAAGAGTAAAAATTAGTTTTCTATATAGTTTTAAAAGAATAAAAGATATTCGACTTTATAATTTATGTTAAAATCTTTTTTAATGTTGATTTTAATTTGAAAAATAGAGATCCATTGTATTGATAAGGTCGCCAAGAGAAAATGACATGGTCTAATTTAATCGTACACTACCTTAAAAAATTCATAAACATTTTGATTTTTACTGTACCCTCGGGTTGAAAAACACTTTTCTAGATTATTTCAAGGTTAAATGAAAAGATATAGGAAATGCAATTATTCATCAAACGCCCAGTTTGGTAAAAATTTTATTTTACTTTTCATTTATAATCAATGTTTTTTTAGTATTTTAAAAATTTCATCGCCAAAAAAAAGAAATATTGAAAAGCATTACCTTAAAGTTATTCAATTGTAAAGTAGTTTTTCTTATTATCTATTTGAAATCTTTTAGAAAACTCAAAAACATGATAATCATTGACACTGGCCTCAGCATTTAACAAAATTTTTTGAAAAAATGCAATATTTTGAACTGCGTTGATTTTGTACAGTCATAACGCTAAATTAACCAACAACAAATATTCTCAGATTGCATCATAAAAGTTTTTGTTACCTCTAAACACAAAAAAACATATTTTATGTCAAGTTTAGTTTAGTAATCATGTTAATTGTTTCCACTTGCATGAGCTAAAATGAAGAAAAACAAAGTAAAAATTTTACCAAGGAACAAAATCGTGGTTTTCTTTAGGCGAATGTTCGAGTAGCCTTTTGCTTATACTGTATATTTTACCGACTAAAAGTCTGAGCTATTTTGAATAACGCAGAAAAATAGAAGCAGGGTAAATTTAAACTTAAAAAAAGTGCATAATTTAAAGATTTAAAACTCGCTTAATATCGATTCCTCAGTTTTTCAAGCTAAATGATCTTAGCTTAGACCACTGTTTCCCAAACCGGGAGTCAGGATCCCCGAGAAGTTTGCTAAGTATTTTAAGGGGATCGCTACAATAGTTTTCAAACCTTTCTCAATAAAAGAGAGTGAAAAAGAAGTCGTAGGTTTCATGAAAACCTTGAAAACGATTATAAAGAGTAAAAAGCATCAAAAGTCTGAAAAACACAAGCTTGTATGATTTGATCATTTAGCCAATATTCTCAAAAAGGCTTTCTAAACATTCTTATTTGCCAAAGCCAGATGAGAAGAAGCCTATGAAGCAAAGAAGAACTTATTGGTGGTAGCTCGTTAAGAATTCAGGTTGAAATCGTTTAAAACTTCATGACCATGAAAAGAAAGGAGTGGTGAAAGATCGTATTGTGTGAAAGCTTAATTTTTTTATCTTCTCTCTTTGCGATTTTAACGGACCAAGCAAGTGAAGAAAAAAGAAAAAAATATTTTTACATTTTGACACTTTTTTAAGCAGTTTAAATTATGGATAAAAAGTGTTATTATTAAAAATTTCTAATGACAATAAAAGTTTTAATTGTGTAAGAAAAGTTTTGATAGAAATGAAGATTTTTTAAATAATGCCAGTAAAAATTTAAACAATTTTAATTAATTGTAGTTAAAGTGCAATATTACAAAACGAAATACAATTACAAGAAAAAGTTGCATCTTTTTTCGTTTAGTTGTGAATTTTTTTTATGCTTTTATTATTCGTATTAGGTCTGCGTTGTAATTTTTGTTCAGTAAAATTGACCTTTAACTTTTTTATTATTTAACAAGTGCACTGTCAATATGATTTTCTACCTTTTCTGTCTAATGCTTCAAAGAATAATACTCGATTGCAATTTCAATCGATTCACTTGTCATAATATTTAAAATAATTTACAAAATAATTTACAAAAAAATTTACAGTCAAATAATTTACAAAAATTTGATAACAAGTCTTTTTGAAGAAAAAATTTTAATTAATAGCAAAACATTTTGACATTTTTGCTGAACAAATATATTTCTTAGCCAGGGGCGTCCAACCCGTGGTCTGCATAAAGCTTTTGAGTGGCCTAGGCGGTATTTTTCAAAATGACGTAAACTAAATAAAGCAGCGTTTCTTAAAATGTGTCCTTTTTTTAAGAGATCATTACGTTTTAAAACAAAAATCGAAAAATTAGAGACAAATTCAAAGCGTTAAAGTTTTTTTTAGGAATCACTATGTTTTGAACACAAAAATCAGGACCAAAGAAAAAGATCTTCATTTATAAAATTCGGCCGTGGTATTTTATTTATTGGTCAGCGAATATTTTTCGCAAGTCAAAACGATCCTTGACTCAAAGAAGTTAAACGTCCCTAATCTCAGCGTTTTGTACCCTCTATAATTAAAACGATACAAAAATCTATCAGTGAGTCTTGCCGGTATTCTCTGAAATGACATATAAATTTTTCTAAAGTTTAAGAAAACCTGCTAGTAATGTAGAACAAACTTTGTTTTAAATTCAACTTTTTAAAGTAAAATCTTAATCGCTTTATTTTTTAAGAATATTATACAACATATAATTTTTTAAAAAAACAATAAATCTTTGAGTTTTTAGCTTTCTGTACGCAATAAAAGATTTTAAATCTTTGTTTTGAATTTTTGCTGTTTTGCAGATTCAAAATGTTGTTTTTTAAAAATTTTGCGGTTTTGAGCATATTTTTAGTATCGTTATCAACAAGTAAAAAAGGTAAAATATTTTACTAAGCAGCTTTGGCCGAAATGTAAAAAAATCGAAATAACATCGGCAAATAACTTCAGTGGCACAATTACAATTCTTTTACGACATACAGGGTGATTCAGCGAAGTGTGCACAAATAAAAACTCATCTTTCGGACTTATAATTAGGTCAAATGAAACAAGTTATATGCTGTGAAGATAGTAAATTTAATAAGCTTTCAGAAAATATACAAGTTATTCAATATAACCCCCTTTGTTTTTGATTACTTTCCGAAGTCGTGGCAGAACCTGGGCACATGTGGGACGCACCACTTCTGGGTCAATTTCGTCCCATGCCGATGTCAATTTTTGCTTTAGAGAGTCCAGATTTGGATGAGAAGTACGGCAGGCTTTTGTCTCTAAAATAGACCATAACCCAAAATCCATAGGGTTCAAGTCTGGTGAAGACGGCGGCCAAAGCTCTTTCTCCCAAAAACCTTTGAAATTGCATCGACACCAAGCTTGAACTGAGTTGGCCGTGTGGGAGGTTGCACCGTCCTGTTGAAGAGTAACTCCTTGTTCTCCGACTATTTCTTGGACCCAGGGAAGGACTTTCTCCTCCAGCATTCGCCTATAGACGGTCTGGTTTATCTTGACCCCTTCTTCAATGAATATGAGAGGAGTTTTCAGCCCTTTTGATGTTGCGCCTGCCCATACCATTACGGAGGCGGGTTTTTGTCTTCTGAAAGAGCTGCGACGCTCAACTGGGACCATGTTTATGTCTGGAAGCCAAATCCTGTCATTTTGATGGTTATGGACAGCTTGAACAGTGAAAAGTTTTTCGTCTGTCCATAAAACTTGAGGCTGCGTGCCATCGACAAGTTTCTTGACCAAAACCTTTGCTCTATCGAGCCTTTTCTTCTTAGTGGCCTCCGACAAGAGATGTCTTTTGGTGAACTTGTATGGGTAGCTCTGGAGATCATCCTTGAGAATCCTTTGCATGCTGGACACGCTCACAGAGTAGTCTTTAGCAAGTTGTCTGGCACTTCTTGCAGGATTTCTCCTCAACTTCTCTCTGACCTTTTTGATCAGTTTCTTCGTCCTTACGGTTCTTTCAGGGTCACTCCTGATTCTTGGAGCACAAGTCCCAGTGTCCTTGAACCTTTTCACGGCTTTATAAACTCCTCTACGGCTTACAACCTCCTTCATCAACCGGAAAATTTCACTTGGTGGGAGCTTCTTCTTGCAATACTCTTCTATCACGTCATTGATCGTTTTACTCATCGTTTATTTTTACTTCAAATAATACCAGATTTTAAATTTTAACTCTTAAATAATCATTTTGATTATTTTTACTTCTCATCGTTTATTTTTACTTCAAATAATATCAGATTTTAAATTTTAACTCTTAAATAATAAGAAACTGAAATGTTAATAATTGAAAGTTAATAATGGACGAAATACATGTACATAAAACTAAGAAAAGTATTTGTGCACACTTCGCTGAATCACCCTGTAAAAGTGATGGATTTATACTAGTAATAAATCGACTGATAAAACTTTAAAATTATTTGAAATTCCTCCCAAAAAATAATTCTATCAATAACATCGATTATCTTAACTAAAGTGGAATTGTTTTTGAAAGCAGTAAACGCTTGTAAATCAGTTTTAATATGATAATTTAAGAAACAATCTATTTTTTCAGAAAACAACGGAACATTTAACTTCTGCTCAGATCAGCTTAACATATTTGCATTTGCTGGAACTTATACAAACCAGATTAAGTCGTTTAATTGCAATCCAAAAAAGAACAAAGAATTAGAGATCGTGGAAATAAGGTTGATGGAGTTGATTAACGAAACCTTTCAGGCAGAAAATTCTTGCAATTTAATCGAAAATATTTGTATCAACGAAATTCGAAGTTTCATAGAAACACAAAAAGAAAGAAAATTGAGCGGAGTTTCTTGGAATGATCTAATAGAGAATTTTAGTCTAGATTCAGTAGAAATCGATGAGTCTTTAAATCCATGTGTAGTCTTTCTTCGTTATGAAAAACTTTCTCACGAAATTTCAAGTTTTCAGTTATTAGATATAGCTGAAGCTTTTGGGGGAATCGCGCTTGCGCCATTTTGCTCATATAAATCACTTATTTGTATGGAAGGAGCTCACACTTGGGATAACGTGTATTACTAGTAAGTTTTAAATTTTTTTGATGTTATTATTATTGAATTTTTTCAGTTTAACATTGACTTTATAATTTTTTAAACTCTCTTGCAACTGAATAATTTATGAAATCCAATCATAAGCTGTTATAAGTTTTGTGCGCAATATTATTTCGACATTAAAGTTTGCAGTATAGCAAATTTTTCACCATTTATACAAAGTTTCTGTGTACAAAAAAAACAAGTTTCTGTCTTTTTTTTTAATTTTACTACTTGTCTCATGCCACAAGTCATTAACCTTTTTTTGTTGAAAATGTGAATTATACAGCAGCAAAGTTTGCAAAGGCCTGAAGATCTTTCGCATACAGTAGTATCAACATAGTCTAAAATAAATGAACCAGAATATTTTGTACAGTAAGCTTGGGTTTGTGCACTTGCAGTTTTATTGAATATGCAGTTTAAAAACTTGTAAATTTAATCAAAACAGGTAAAGAAGAGTCGAATCTAATGATCCCATCAATTATTTCAAACCACAAATATTTTTTCCAGTCATTCGTACAACAGACGACGCGTTTTTTAATTTTTCTTTTCATTCAAGATTGTAGATTTCTGGTTTAAGCAGCTCTGATTTTATAAACGTTTTTCTGTATTACATGTTAAAACAAACTCTTAATTTCGGAATAAATTTTTTCTACAACAAAACAAGTGAATAATTAAGCAATAAGATGAGGACCACGGAATAGAAAGAATAATTTTAAAGGCACTCTCGTTCACAGAGCTCTTAAAATTTTCTCTCCAGAAAAGCTCTTCAATGAAGTCAACAAAAACAAAAATATTTTACAACAAAATGAATACCCAAAAGAAACCAACATTTTTGAAATTAAAAAAGAAAATTTCAACTTTTTAAGCATCCAAACGATTTTGTCTAGAAAAGTGTCCATTAAATCTATAAGTGTAACGCTTCCCAAAAATACAAAAAAACGAACAAAGAAAACTATCATCATTTGTTTTGGATTCCTCTCAATTAGAATAATTTTCTCTTAAGAAGATTGCCTTCTATTAATAACGATGTCGAGTTGTCGGCAGCGCGGTCGAGTGGTTAAGAGCGCCGTCAATGTGATCAACATGGTCTCGGTTCAAAATCTACTCGCGCCATTCTGTTGTGTCCTTGGGAAAGACTCTTAACGACACTTTCCCCTGATTGGTGGTCTTGGCATGCAATTCTAAATTTGCCATATTTGTATAAAAAAATAAAAACCAAAATATAAAATTTCAAGCGGACAGCAATATCTTGGCATCTGGAGAAGCAGGTCGGGGTTATTTCTTGCCCTATGTATAGCGCCTCTGTCGTTTTCCCACGAGTCAGGAAAATAAATATAGAGATAAAATGAAATAAAAACAAATATTTCAACTGGTCATTAGCAAAGCAATATTGTATACAAGTATTTCTCCACTGCGATAGGTGTACGGAGGCAAAAAATCCCAACGAATAGAAGAACCAATTTGACAACATGTTTCCAAATCAATCCGAAACCAAGCTTATCCTTAAAAACATCTCCCCAGATGACAAAACAAATCCACTCAAAGTACACATATTTCCGATTTGGCAATTGATAAACATTTAATAGATAACAAGAAATGTGCGGAGAAATTCAGTATTAATTCGTTCCTAATTTTAGCTACAGGACAATCATCTTTTCATCTGGCGTCCTTGAAGCCATCATGGAATGCATTGACTCCTTTCTTTGTCACCTAAAATAGCTTTTCTATGGACTGAAGCTTTTTTCTTGCGGCACAAGTGAGCACAGTCGCGTGCTCTCGCTTTCTGAACCAATTAGAGACGTCGTCACCTTCGATGTTTTTAAGCTTTAAATACGAGGGTCAGTCAAAAAGTAATGAGCCCTGTTAACTTTAACCGCTTTAACCTTCATATTTTTTCTAGAAATTTTAAGGGTGTTTAGTAAATTTACTGCTTTAAAGATAAATTGTAAAAAAAAATTGTTTCAACGTGTCCACTTTTGGTATTGTGTTTTGGAAATGACGTCATCACTGGATGTCCGTCAGAAGCAGAGAGCTGTGATTGAATTTCTTGTTTCGGAAGGGGAGCCACCAAAACAAATTTTCGAAAGATTGGTAAATGTTTATGGAGATGCTTCATTAGCCTACAGCACTGTGAAAAAGTGGGTATCCAGGATTAAACACGAAGAAGATGATCCAAGTTTGAGTAGCCTCCAGGACAGACCAAGAAGTGGAAGACCATCTTCTGCAGTCAATCCTGGAAACAATGATAAGGTTGAGAAATTGATTAGAGATGATCGCAGAATCACTATTGATGACATTGCTGAACGTGTTGGAGTTAGCCATGGAAGTGCTGTGAATATTGTTAATGAGCTAGGCTTTGCAAAGGTTTGCGCCAGATGGGTTCCGAGGCAACTTTTGGATTTTCACAAGCAAGCCCGTTTTGAAGCTTGTTCGGAGCTTATTGAGTGTCACAGAAGTGACAAAACTTTTCTCAGCCGTATAGTGACAGGAGATGAAACCTGGGTTCATCACTATGAACCTCTGTCGAAAAGATCATCCATGGAATGGCGTCACCCCACGTCCCCAAGAGCCAAGAAATTCAAAAGTCAACGTTCAGCTGGAAAAATTATGGCGACTGTGTTTTGGGACATTGAAGGAGTGATATTGGTAGATTTTATGCCTAAAGGTACTACCATCAACTCAGATGCTTACATTGACACTTTACGCAAACTGAAAGCGAAACTGAGAAGAGTACGACCTCACCTGGACATGTCTAAGGTCTTGCTGCAACACGATAACGCCAAGCCCCATACCAGTCTCAAAACTCGTGAAGTGATTGCTTCTTTTGGATGGACGACGGTAACCCATCCCCCATACTCACCCGACCTGGCACCATCTGACTATCATCTTTTTGGACCATTGAAAGAAGGAGTTAGGGGGCAGCACTTCACTAGTGATCAAGAAGTCAAGCACGCTGTAAGAAACTGGTTAAAAATGCAGCCTGCTGACTTTTACAAGGCTGGCATAGTGTCCCTTGTTCATCGATGGACAGTTGGAATTGAAAAGTAGAACTGAGATCTCCTATCCCTGGGCTTTCTTTTGATGTATGACTTTTGATTTTATTGCAACAAATATGGCCAGGAGAGACTTGGGCTCATTATTTTTTGACTGACCCTCGTATATCACGTTTCCCTTGCAGTTTGTCTTTGCCTATTGGAATGAAAAATACAGTTGTTTTTAGTCTTATGCATAAGTTGTATTTTTAAGCTTAAATCAACTAGAAAAAAGTCAACATATCTAAATAGAAAATAATTACAAATTAATAGAAAATAATATAAGTGCACAGAACTCATTATATAATCCTGAAGATTAACTCTAGCAAACAACGTGATTATGCAACAAGCAACTGGAGAACTAGACCGCGAGCAAGTATTCAACACAAATTACTCTTCCAATGAGTTCTTCTGACGAGCGTTGGCCCAAAAATTCTAAACAAAACACTTTTAGTGACCATCGTAAATTAAAACAGTTAATGGTTTGTTAGTACTCTTGATCATCAAAATTTCTTATTTCATTTTCTACAATTTTTGGAAAACAAACCAAAATTTAGTGAGGATCAAAGTTCAACCCTTAGGTTACGGCTAGAACGCGTTTCAAGAGAAAGCTACCTGTTAGGAAGCAATTTTGCAGGAAGTCAAAAATTGTAAGGCAGCGAAACCATAAGTTAATTTAGATCATAAACTCTACGTAATAATTTAAACACATAACTTAAAGCCTTCAAACTTTTTGCATAAAGTAACAACATTGCGACAAAAAATATAAAAAAATGCTAATATTGTGATACTTGTTTCCTTCACATGGGTATTTATCAGCAACAGCGATGAAGACAATATTGATTCATCTTTACTTCCTTAAACAATTATAAGAACGATGATAATCCCGATGCTAGCACTGCTTTATATTTACTAAATGTAAACGCCTACATGATAGCGAAAATTAAGAACAAATGTAAAGGCTCCTGTTGTTTGTAGAAAAATTGTATTGAAACCAAATTCATTCATTCATGTGTTTTTATTCTCGATCATTATTAAACAGTTTAACACAAAAATTATAAACATTAAAAAGATCAAGAAAAGGAAGAAGCAGCACAACGTCAGACGTTAAAACATGCATATGATAAACATAAAGTAAAAGTACAAGATAGTATAAAGCATGGCTGCAACACCTTAATCATATAAAGATATAAGAGGTGAAAAAAGAAAAAAAACAAAATAAATAAATAAATACGTAACAATAATATTATCAAACAAACTGAACGATTAAATAACCAGTGCATGACTAGGCTGCGTAATGATGAAGGGTGGCACAGCTAGCCAATATGGGAATTTAGCTCAACTGAGCAAGGTGAGTAAAGAAAAACCACCCAAAAAAGAAACCTCACCAGGTCCGGAAACCTTTTCTAAATGCAACTGGTGACTATAAAAGAATAGTAAATATTGCAGAAAGTATATACGAAAAAATTACGGAATTGTACAGCTAATAATAAACAAATATTAACGATAAAAGAGATAACATAACATAAAAAGAAAAAAAAACTATTGTGCTAGTCAAAGTTGATGGAAAAACATATATTAATAATATAACAATTATAAACAAAAAAAAAAAAAAAAACTTTTACAACAGAATTCATGCACTACAAAAAAATATTAGATAAAATTTTTGCAGACCAGCATAATAGCAACATAAAAAAAATTAAACAAAGTTCATAACATTTAGTAATTGTTTTGAAACTTATTTTACAATTCTAAAAATAAAAAATTAATTGCTAAAACGAACAGTATACCATTGCCAAAAAGAAATTTTAATGAAAGAGCGAAGATAAGGGTGAAAAAGAATCAATTTGTTTAAGAGTTTGAAATTATGCAGACAATCAAAATATAAGAGTTTTTTAAAGCTTTGTGTGCAGACTGGATATCTTGATCGATTAAGCTTTTCTTCCAGAGATTGAATTCAAAAATTTTTACACCATTTCCATTTCCTTCTTTCCAGAAATCTGTAAGCAAAAATACATAGGGCAGTATCGCGTTTAGGTATCTAAACATTACAATTAAGTATTATTCCCATTACTTAAAAGATATTTATAAACCTCAAGAGTAAAAGATCGAACACTTTGTTTTTTATTTTTTAAGTCAAAGGGAATGCAATTCCAATAAGCGGGACCACGGTGTGAAATAGCTTGCTGACATACTGTGCTAAAACATTTCTTTGGAATAAAGATAGACTTGTTTCTGGTATTGTATTTAGATTCGTTTTTAGTAAAAACATCTTTAAATGCAAATGGGTTTTTACCATTTTTTTGCTTAAACATAAACACAATTAGTTCTTTGGCCAAAAGTTGATCTATTGTTAACAATTTATTTTCTTTCATGACATCACAAACAGTTGAGCTACTGTTAAAACTAAAAAATAATTTAACATATTTATAGCACAGTCCTTGTAATCTTTTAACCAAAGTTTTATTGCCAAAACACCAATTTAAAATACAGTAAGAAAGCTGACTATTTAAAAGAGAGTGATAAAGTAGAAGAAGAGATCTTTTATTTAACAGTGACTTTACTTTAATAACAGTTCCAAGAACACTACGTAGTTTAGATATTAGGTGATTTATATGCCTTGACCATGATAAGTGCTCTTGCATATAAACACCAAGAAATTTAATACATTTAACTTGTTCAATTTCATTTTGTCGCAATGTGAGAGTTTGCTTTTTTGTTATTAATTTGAATTGAACAGTCTTAAATAAAATGTATTTAGTTTTAGAAACATTAACTGATAATCTATTTGCAATCAACCACTGGTCAACTAGTTGAAGTTCTTTATTACCAGCATCAAATAGCTCCTTGATGTCTTTATTTTGTAAAAAAAATGCTTGTATCATCAGCAAACATCAAAGAATCACTATCATTCAGACAATTTTTGAAATCATTGACATATATCAAGAAGAGAAGTGGTCCTAGATTAGAGCCCTGAGGTACACCACTTGTAACTTCAAGAGTAGTTGTAGAAAAAATTCCTGTATATTTTACTTGTTGTGTACGTCCTGTTAAGTAACTAGTAAACCACTTTAATGTATTGCCTCTAATCCCATAATGATTAAGTTTGGAAAGTAATATTGTATGATCAATTGTATCAAATGCTTTAGATAAATCCAAAAAAATTCCTAGGGTTGCCTTTTTACAGGCAAATGACTGAGATATTTTTTCCACTAAAATTGAAATTGCATGTGTAGTAGAATGATTTTTTCTAAAACCAAATTGATATTTGTAAAAAAAATTTTGCTTTTCTAAAAATGAGTACAATCTATTATACATAACTTTTTCAAGTAATTTCGAAATATTTGATAATAAACTAACTGGTCGATAATTATTAATATTGTTGGAATCACCTTTTTTGAACACCGGACACACAGTTGCAAGTTTAAAGCAATCTATGAATTCACCTTTACTCATAGAAAGATTGAAGACATGGCTAAGTGCTAGAAGTATATTATGAGGAGAAGATTTAAGAACTTTGGTTGGAACATGATCTGTTCAGTTCAGTTCAGTTTTCTTTTATTTCTGCTCCGCCACATGAACAAAATAACAAAATGTTGAAAAGTTTGTGTGTTGTTAAAGACGGGGTTAGAAAAAGGAAGAAGCAACAAAACGAGTTGACGTTGTGTCTTGCTAATTAGCGATGAAAGGTGTGACTTGTTGTTTAATATAGAAGCAAGGTTGCTTCACCTCATTATAAAATTGTTTAAATAGAAAGAGAAAAAAAGAAAAAAAAAATGTATAGGACCGAGGTTATTTGCTTAATAAAACACTGCTATGGGGGCGGTGCAATGGTGGGACCATAGCAGAGTTTGGCTGGATGAATATGATCAGTCCTTAAAAATATGTAAAAGCATGAACATATTCTACCAGCCCAACAGGCAAACAAACCCACCGAAAGAAATCCTGTTGCGGATCATAAGATCATTTCTCGAACAAAAACCTCAGTAAGAAAAATACAAAAACAAAAACATTACACCATTAGTAAAAAAAAAAAAAAAACAAACAAAAAGAACACAAGAACAACATAAGAAAACAATAAAAAAAAATAAAATAAAATAAAAAAAAATAAAAAAAAAAAAAATCTACAAAAACCGATGCAAAGTAGTAACAATAAATAGTAAAATAAAATTTATACAATAGCTAAAAAAATTGTTCAGGTAGAAACAAGAGTGATCCTGCAGAACTTTTCTTGAGTCTTTTCTTGACCGTTGTAGAGTTGAAGATTTTCAAATTGTTCAGTTGTTTTCCTGAAACACAAGAAAAGGAAGACCAGCAAAAGATATTAAATGATGACCTACGTAACAGTTTATTGGTTTGATTGTTGTTCAAGGAAGAATGCTTTAGATTTTTTAACAAATGTACTTAAGGATTTACATAGTTTTATTTTTTCAGGTAATTCATTCCAAATTTTTGGGCCAATGTATCTTATTGATTGTTTTGTTACTGTGTTTTTGCATGATCTGGCCCTGTACTTAATTTGTTTTTTGAATTTTTCAGAATGTAAGCAAGTTCTTGAGGACATGTTGGCCCAGTAAACATTGATTGGCATGTAGAAAATTTTAAATATTCTGAGAAATGTTTCTTTGTGGGAGGTAAAGATTTCACTAATTCATTGGGAACATCAGCAAAATGTTTATTGAAATAGTTTGCTATTTTTAAAGGATCATGAACAATTTTTCCATCAATGTTGAGGCTTCTGCAATTAGATTTATGTTTTTTTCCTATAATAGAATTAATCAATTTCCAAGTGCTTTTAATGTCTTTTTTACAATTGTTAAATCTTAAATTATAATATTCCTGTTTTTTTGTTTTAACAGTGGAAAAATACAAATTTCTGGCTTGTGTAAATGCCTGTCTTGTTTGTGGGTTTTTATTATTAATGTATCTTTTATATAGTTTTTCTTTTTTGTTTAATAGTATGTGAAGATCAGAATCAAACCACTGATTATTTGTTTTTTTGCAAGAAATTTTAGTTAAAGGAAAGAAATTTTCAAATTTATTCATATAAAGCTTTTGTAATTTTTGGTAGCTGGAATTTGGGTCAGAATCACATAATATAGGAGTAATATCGCTTTCTGAAAGAGCTTTAGAGAATAGATATACATTTTTATCTGTAAAATGGCGACATTGTTGGACATTTTGATGAGAAATTTTGCTGATGGAAGTGCACATCATGACAGGAAGGTGATCAGATATACAGTGGGTTAAAACACCACAGTTTATCTTCATGCTTACCAATGAATTGCTCCATATATGATCCAAAAGAGTTGCATTATTTTTTGAAATTCTTGTAGGTTTATTGATAAGAGGGGCAAACCCATTACTAAACATTTGATCTACAAAATCTGTAATCTGAGGTTTTTCACAATCAAGTATATTGTAATTAAAGTCACCTAACAAAAAACAATCTCTCTTTTTTATACACTTTAAAGTATTATTTAGAATATCTAAAAAAGAAGAATGTGAAATAATATCATTGCATGGAGCCCTGTAAATGCATCCAAATGTAATAGTTTTATTTTTAAATTTAACATCAATGAATAGAGATTCAAAAATTTTTTCCTCCATTCTATTTAAATCTAATCGTGTAGAATAAACTAAATTTTCTTTTACATAGAATCCAACACCACCTCCCTGAGTTTGAATTCTTGAATTAGAAATGAATGAGTAACCAGGAAGATTTATAATTGACTCTGAATAATTTGGCTTTAACCAAGTTTCAGTTACAGCTATGAGGCTAGGTGCTAAAGTTAAAGAAGATAATAGTCCTTCTAATTTTGAAAAATTTTTAATATTGCTTAATGATCTAATATTTAAACATAATACTGAAAAATTACTGTTTTCATTGAAATTGTCAAACAGTAGAGATTTAGCATCTTTACTGGATAAGTATTGGTCATTTACATTGTGAAAAAAGTTAATTTCATTATCATTACAAGAATCTTCATTAGCTATTGGATGTTCATTATATGTAGATAAATTTTTGAATAAGTTATTTAGATGATTAGCAGAATAAGAAAGGTTGGAAATATTAAAATCAAATAATTCAGCAAATTCTTTATTTGAACAAGAACTAAAAGGAAATGTAAATGAACAAAAAGTGCACTTCCATAGCATATTTTTGGTGATGCAAAGTTTATCTTTAATGCAATTAAGATGAATAGTCTGCAAACATGTAGAGCATGATAATATGTTTTGGTTCTTTTTAACTAATTTAAGGCAAACAAAGCATTTTTTAACTTTTTTGTTGGTCATAAGAGATGAAAAATTAAAGCAGAAAATTAAAAAAATCAGAAGAAAGCAAATAAAAATTCCAGAGAAAGTGCTTTTTTGTTTTTTTTGGCAGAAAATGGCATTTTAGGCTACTATATCATTTTGCTTACTTAAAATTTAAAAAAATAAGTAAAAATAAGTAAATAAACAATAAGTTACTTAATAATTTATTGATAAATTTATTTAATGAAAAATAGTTTAATAAAAAATACAAAAATTCACTTAGTAATTAATTTATTTATAGGCCTATCTCCAAAGTCCTTAAGTACTTGCCTTTTTTCTTTGTAAAAACAATATACTATACCATTATTGGTCCAAACATTGTTGAACCCAAAAGCTTTCTTTGCTTCCATTACAAGTAGTAATCTTCTTTTGGTCAAGGATTCCGTTATCGAGAGCTTTTCCTGAGATTTCTTCAGCTTCTTCTTGTTATAAAACACCAAGCTTCTTCCATTGTGACAATGGTCCTAAAATTAACTTCATAAAACAATATTTTTATTTCTTTATTTTATCTATTACATCTCTATATTTATCTCCCTGACTCCCAGGAAAGCGACGGAAGCGCTAATACATTGGGCAAGCAATTACCCCGACCTGCTTCCGGATATGCCAAGATATTACTGTCCGCTTGAAATTCTTTATTTTGGTTTTTTAGTTTTTTTTTAGAGAGATGAAATATAGAACAGCTTGCCAAAACCACCAAGCAGGGGAAAGTGCCGTAAAGTATCCTTTTCCCAGGACACAACAGAATGGTGCTAGTAGGTTTTCGATCACAGAATGGCGCGCTTTACATTCTACCACGCTGACGACAAATAAAAATAAAAAAATAAAAGAAAACCTTTTTGTATTTTTTTGAACAGAAAAATGTGGCATAAGTTTCAGTGAGCGACATAATGAAAATAATCTTAACTCCCCACCTGTAGCAACGGGTAGGGCGAGGCTGTCACTTCTATTTCAGCTTCTTTGCATTCTTTCTTGTGTTGCTTGAAAACCATAATTTCATCATTGGAACAACACTTTAGTTTTATTTGTTTCCTGACCTTTTTAAGTTTGGGAATAAAATTTTTGTGAAAATATTTGAAGTTGCAAATGCCAAGGCAAAATAATAACTTTCTTGTTTCACGCTGTTTATTCTTGTAAATACGCAAATTGTTAGTGCATTAAGTTCATAGGTCTAGATTTACTTTTTACAAGCTGACTGCGAGATGGCTCACAGATTCCACTTAGTGGCTCACGGATTACGCAAGTTCGGAAACCATAAAAAATTTCCCGAATGTCTCTTAATACTATTGACAATGATTGCTTAAAACTGCGAATCAACTGTACCACTAATCCTTTCCTTACCGGCAAAGTGAAACATTACAGGATTACCACTAATCCTTTATATAGATTTTCACATTCCTGAGTTGCAATAAAATGTCCACTGCAATATAGCACAGATTTTTTAGTTACATCTCATCTACTATCACAATAATATCGATCGCAATAAGACTTCTATCTCCCAGCAACCTTCTTTTGATGCATCCAATTTTTCAATTTACAATTTGTCTCGCAGTTTCTTTTAATGTATCCAGTTTTTCTGGACAAAATTTTTGAAGCAGGGAGATAAAAGGAAACAGAAAAATGCTAAACTAGTAGTTGGTAATCTTGAGTAAAAGTACAACAAATCGGTAGGGAAAAACGAATAAATTCTGAAAAATACAAGTTTTGTTCTTTTGCCTTGAAGTGCCGTTGATTTATAATGGGAATTTTTACCAACATATTACAATTTAATAGTAAGATATGTATTAACTTGAATTGCTGTTGAAACGTTTACAAAATTAGATTCAATAGCAAATAAAATTTTGTAAAAGATAACAAAATTATTTCCTTTTTCCTTTGTGGAATTGAAAACCGGTAAAAAGCACATGTTTTTTTATGATGTTAGCGGAAGAAGTGACACTATCTCGCAATGCAAAATCTTTAACCCTTCCCAGCATAAATTTAATAGCTTGAGCAAATATTCAAATCATGCTAAATTTTATTGCAACCATCTAAATTAATATTAATGCATTAAAAATTGAAAAAAATGGAAAATTGCTAATTGTATAGTTGTATCATATATGATACAAAACGTGTTTGAGAAATATTATATATAAAATTTTATCAAAAAAATTTTGCTTTCTTAAAGAAAAATCTCACACAACTCATTACACAGTTTGTACAGAAGATAAAACTAGCATAAAAACAGTCATTAATATGAGGTAGTTTGGGTAACAGCGCTGCCTTTATAGCGTACATGATTGACACGTCGCGGTCCAAAACTTACTTGCGTCATTCTGTTGTGTTCTTGGTAAAGACATTCTATGACGCTTTCATTTGCTTGGCTGGTGGTTTCAGCAAGCAGCTCTAAATTTCAGTGGCACTACTAAATAAAAACTAGCAAAACAAATGAAAATATTTTAACCAAACAGCAATATATTGACATCTTTAAAAGTAAATTTGGAGTAATTGCTTAATGGTTGACCTAGGTAGAACACTTCTACAGTTTCTCACGCGTTTGGAAAATAAATAGAGACGATCGCGATATTTGATAATAATGATTATGTTATGCATTATTTTTTTCTTTGATTTTATTGTTTAAATTTTTGAATAAGATTAAACAATAAAGTAGCAACGGCAACCATGGCTGCGACGCAGAACAAGTAACATGTTTAACAGCTGTCAGTTAGGAGTTTTATTTTCTCTGTCTAAAATGCGCATTAAACTGCGACATACATAGCGCGTGTGAATAAAGTAAACAAACACTATTTAATTTGTCTTCTGCTGTATTCACTAACCCTAACCCTAACCCTAGAGAAAAAATCTTATCCCGAAATCGCGCCGACACGCCCACATTTATACATGTTTTGCTGTTGAGAAAAGTCAGCCTGTTAGAATTTGTTGTCTAAAGGTGATATATCAGGTCGTATCTACCTAATAAGCTGTGGAAATTGACAATTATTTTGCTTGCGCGGGTTTCAGAAACCGAGAGCTGAAGAAAAGAAGTAAATTTTAAGTCAATCAAATTTTAAAAAATTTTACTGAAATTTGTGAGTGCTTCGAAATTTTGTTTATGGTTAGATAACAACAAAAAATTAGTTGGAACAATCATTTTTACAGAAAGCAGTACAAAAAAATGAAAATTGCGCATAACTCTTAATACTGAGAAGCTATTTTTTTGCAGCTGTGGCACGAATCTCATCATCTTTTTTGTCGTGTGTGGATCTTTAGCTGTGGCAACTACACTTTTGAATCTCACTGTTCTGATTGTTCTCTGTACGAACAAGAAGTTAATGAATGGACAAGCAGTGTATCGAATATCTCTGGCAATTTCTGATTTTTTTGCAGGAACCGTAATTTTTCCAACTTTTGTTATTACCACGATTTACCAATCATTAGTGGTCAATGCCGATTTAAGAGTAAAAATAGCATATGTTGATGCAGTTGGGTTTATCATGTGGCTCAGTTTACACGTTTCTACATTTACATTAGTTGCTGCTGCAATTGACCGGTTCAAAGTTGTTTATCGCCCATTATCATACAATGTAAAATCATCGATTTCAACCGCGTGGAAAACATGCGCAGTGTTGTGGATAATATCGATAATATTAGCTGCATTACCGTTGGGTGTAGTTGCTGGTATACTTCGATATGAAATAATAGTTGCTGGTGTATCAATTCCTTATTTAAATATTTCATTTTATGGATATTTTTATATTTCGTGTGTTTTTGTTTTCCCCGTTATTTTAATGTGGATTTTCACAATTATCACGTTTGTGTTTTACAAAAAGTATTCAAAGAAACGACAAAATATTTTATCAACAAATTCAAAGAAAAAAGAAATGAAAAAACAAACACGACTTTTGTTTACATTGGGCATTATGGTTGTTGTGTTCAGTGTGTGTATCTTGCCTTTTGTTATTTTGTGTGTACTTGCATTCCATAATATCATCCACGGTAAAAGCATGGCGACAGGTCTGATGTGTTCTGCAGTTCTATGTACATCAAACAGTCTTTGGAATTTTTTTATTTATAAGGTACGCGACAAAGCATTCAGAAAAACGTCAAAAAATTTGTATAAAAAATTGCTGTGTTGCTCAAAGTAATTGCTGTTAACGAGTATAATAAAAGAACTTAAACGCGTATAATAGAGATTGGAAAATGCAATACTAGTCGTAATCGGATTCGTAAAATTTTGTCAAAACATGATTTTGCAGTAATCCGTGATACATTTAGAATTAGTCCACTTGGCAGCATGAATGCCAAGCTTGGCAAAGTTTTCTAATAGTTTCCGTTCTGAGGACACAAATAGGCGTCAAGATCTCAGTCTTTTTTAACAGAAAACTTGATAGACCATGCGTTATGTGGTCAGAGTCAACAATGCCAGGGTTATCTAAACGAACTTTTGCTTCTAGTCGGCGTAGAAGTGGTCAGTTGTAGTAGTAGGACAAAGGTATCCAGAGGAAATGACAAAGCGTCGTTCCGTTAATTTTCTAAGAGCCGTGTGCTATGAGTGCAGTGCGACACTAGACTGATGCATAGTGTTAGCTGTTGAGTAGATCCGAAATGGAACAGCAGTACGCAATGTTTTGAAGACCAAACCCCGCGCTAAACTCACAACTGATCTCAGTAGTCTGACGTGCATATCAACTAATTTCTTCCTTAAAATCAATACAAGAAAAACAAAAAAGACTTTGTACAATAACATGCTATTAAATAGCGCATTTAAAAAGATAGTAAAAAACTCTAAAAGTTGCAATAAATCATTAAAGTAACTCAGACCGAGCCATGAACAAAAATAATCTATATCAAAAATTTATGCAACAATGCAACAACTATATCAAAAATTTAGGCAGCGAAAAACTGGAAATTTGGATCAAGCAAATAAAGAATTTTATAGAGTTAGCAAATTTTTAATATATTAAGTTTGTTTCATGCAGAAGCTAATTCCGTTACTACCTACTCCCAGTGGCGTAGCTAGCCAGTGGATATTGTGGATATATCCAAGGGCGGCATGTTGTTGAGGGCGGCATAATGTAATGACTTTATTAGCAATTCTTTTTTTTTTATTGTGATGCACTGTGCTCTCTGTGAAGCCATAGATTGCATATCATTTAGCTGAAGTCATGTCGGCTGTATGCCTGGGCACTGTAGAGTTTGTTTAGCCTATGGGTTTTGGGAAAAAAGCATTAAAGATTTGACAGTTTTACGCCAGACTTACTCGTAGTAGGTTATAGCTCGGCTACAGCAAATTTGCTACTACAGTGTTGTTTAATATTGCAGATTGCAGTTAAAAAATTTAGTTGCTAATTTTTTTAAGTTAATTAATTTACGTAAAGTTATCCTGCCAATAAAAAGAGTAAAAGAAAGTGGAGCTTCATTCAGATAAAGAATGAAGGAGCCATTTTGAAGTCTGTAAACATTTCTTTACGGTCCTCACTCTCTTTAGCTGAAGAAAGGGATGAGGTTAGCAGCTTCAGCAAATCTCTGCCTCGCGAAGAAACGGAAAAGACAGTTGAACTTGAGCAAAGTAATCAAGAAGCGATCATTGAAAGAATTTCTACCAACAAAACACTTATAGCTAAAGATAAAATTGATGATATAAATGATGTGGCTACTTGGCCAGAAGTGATAAATTATTACATGAAAGTTGAGATGGTCAAAGCAGGACCTGAAAGATATCATAATAAAGAAGGACAGTTCAAGCCAACGATTAGAGTAATTATAGAAGAAGACAAAGAGAAGGAGTCGTTAAGCTTTTGGAGTAAGAAGTGGTTTTATAAGATGTTAAAAAACGGCGATGAAGTTCTTAGATCATGGTTGCTTTATTCGAATAGCCGTTCAGGATTATACTGTTTCTGTTGCAAGTTGTTTCAATCAAAAAATGATAACTCTCAATTCGTTTCCACGCCCTTTGTTAATTTCTGCCATCTAAATCCATGTATTTTTAATCATGAAAATTTAAAAATTCACAAGCAGTGCTTTGATAAATGGAAGGAGCTTGCACTGGGACTTCAACTTCATCAAACAATTGATAAAGAAATGCAAGATCTCATGGATAAGGAAAAAAATAAATGGAGAGAAATCCTGCATAGTGCAGTTGAGGTCATAAAATTTCTATGTAAGCAAAATCTTTCTTTAAGTAGCCATCGTGAAGACTCTAACTCAAGAACCAGGGGAATTTTCTTAAAACTTAAAAATTGCTTGCAAAATATAATGCAGTCATTAAGGAACATATTTCAGTTATCCAACTTTCTAGCAAGAGCATGACAACGTACCTTTCACCAACAATCCAAAATGAGTTGATTAAGCTTCTTGGAAAAAAGGTGAAACATTTCATTCTGGAGCAAATAGAGGCCGCAAAATATTTTTCCACTTTACTTGATAGTACTCCCGACGTCTCTCATATCAATCAAATGGCTCTTATTGTTAGATACGTAAAAGTTGACAGCAGTGGGGTACAAATAAAAGAGTCGTTCCTAAATTTCTTTCCACTGCACAGAAAAAACGCAGATGAATTACTAAGTCTATTCTCGATGAACTTCAGCAAAAGGGTTTGGACATAATGATGTGTCGTATGACAATGGTTTCACCATGGCTGGAATCCGTTCTGGAGTACAATGCAGAATAAAACCAGTTAATTCTACAGCAATATTTATTCCATGTCCTAATCATTCGCTTTACCTCGCAGGCGTTCACGCAGTGGCATCGTCTGAACATTCTGCAACATTTTTTGCTGTTGTGGAAAGGGTCTACTCCTTTTTTTCTGCTTCTACTCAAAGATTGAAAGTGTTACTTAAGCATGTACCAATTGTGGTAAAAAGAGTGATTTACACTCGATGGAGTGCGCATTACGAAGCTGTGAAAGCCCTTCTATATTTTTTCATTGATGTAGTGAGTGCATTGAACGAGCTATGCGATCAAAACAAAAATATTGATACACGAGAAGCTCGTGGCATATTGGATGCAATTCAGCGATTTTCCTTTGTTTCTTTTTTATAGTTTTGGATGCAAGTTCTAAGAGAATCTTACGATACCCAAAAATATTTACAGCGAAGAGGTTATTCACTGAAAAACTGTTTCCCCAAGATGAATATTTTTATTGCTTTTTTGGTCAATGATCGCAATACGCTGGTAAGCAAAGTATTGAAACTGCTATCAAGATTTGCGAAAAGCAAGAAACTCCGATTGAAGAGCGACGTGTCCGAAAGAAGAAAAAGATGCCTGGCGAACATGCAGAAGACGTAGGTCTCTCGGCTGTTAAAGAAATCAAGACATGCATTCTAGAAACTATGGACCGATTTCGGTGTGAAGCAGAAAAGCGGTTTAATGAAATATGCATGTTAAATGAAGTATTCGGCTTCTTAAATCCCCGCGTTATTGCCAAGCGAAAATGTCGAAGATATAAACAAATTTAAGAACATATATACTGATAACGTTAATTTTTCCGAATTAACTTATGAAATAGCCAGGTTCAAAAGGCTCATGCAATCCAGCGGCACTGCATTTCAAAGCGATGTCACAGCATTGTATGTGCTGCAGTGGTTGACCAAATATCATTTATGTGAATCAACACCTTATTTATTTTTGTGTCTTAAGCTTTACCTCACTGTTGCTGTGTCTATTGCAAGCTGTGAAAGAAGTTTTTCAAAGCTTAAATTGATAAAATCTTACTTGAGATCGGCTATGGGTGAAAGCAGGCTGTCTGCTTTAGCAATCCTGTCCATTGAAAGTGATTTCGTCGAGATGCTATCTTTTGAAGATATAATTTCGGAGTTTGTTTCAGTGAAAGCTCGACGTATTCAATTTTGAACTTTTGATAAGAATTAAATTATCACTAATTATTTCTGTATTGTGTAGAACTTCCTCAATATGTTCTTCGTTTTGATGGTGTTAAAGGGCGGCAGTTTGTGCAAAAATCCAAGGGCGGCTGGTTACGTTGCTACGCCACTGCCTACTCCTGCCCTGTTTTTACTTCTTCTGTCTTTATTAATAAATCAATCAAACAACAGCTCTTGTTCCAATTCAATTTATTTTGACATTTAAAGATAAAACCAGATCGTTGTTCGGTTGCTTCAATTTGTATATCTTGTTGTTTAATTTGACAAAATAAATAACAAAACTTGAGCCTTCTGGCGCAACTTAGGAAATAAAAAGAAACGTTGAAAAAATGCAGTTAAAATAATTATAACAATCACGAGATAAACGAAAAAACTGGTTTCGAACTTTGCATTCGTCACAAACCCAGCATGATCATGTGAAGATTAACAAACTTAAGCTTCGATGTAACATGTCAAGTTTAAGGAACTTGAAATTTTACAATGTATACATTTTAAGCTAAATGCACAAATCCACAACAATATTGTAAAACACAAATTAAAATGATTTTCAAAAACAAATTGAATAAAACTATTTACTTAAATGAAAATTGTCCAGAAATTGTTTCAAATAAGTTAAGCAACCTATCACACATGTCTAGAAAAAATAAAAAATAAATATTGTGTCAAGTTTGAAAAAACTTGTCAATGCTCTGCTTCTTAACCTTGACTTGATCCGAAGTTTTTTCTACCAAATAAAAAACAATTTGCTTTTCGTTGGTACAGTTTATTATTAAAACTTTATTTGATGATTTTAAAACAAAAGTAAGTTTTAAAAATTCGTAAAAAAATCTTTGCTATTCTTGATTTTACTATCAACTAAACTTAAAAGTATTTTGGCCAAAACTAAAAAAAATTGTTGTAAAATAAGTTATTCCTTTTCAATTTACTAAAAATGCGCCTTGTCAGCGTAAACGTGCAGATTTATTTGTAGTCTCTATTGAGTTTTAGAACAAAAAAGTTTAAACTTTGTTTCGGTCTTTGTATTAAAACTAAACAGTAATGATCGTCACAGCATTGCCAAAACCTTTTTTGTCCGTACAGTAATTTGGCCTGATTTGCTGTTTCAGCTTAAAACAAAATCATTGTGTACTATTTAAGCAACGATGCTAATCCGTAAAGGGATTTATCGAAAATCTTTTTTTCCTGAGCGGAAACCAGTCAAATGAAATGAGTATCGAACTCTTGTCCTTCTGCTGGCAAGGCGGCGCATTGCCATAATGAGCCAGCCCGAATGATTGTAATTTATTGCTCTTATGGGTTACTTTGAAAAATTTTGTGGAGCTTGCGCGGCGTAGCTGATATGGAAAGTGTCTCAAAAGGCAAAAAGCCTTTGTTCTCTACATTTATTACCGAAGTGAAAAACAAAAACAGTCATGACTCGACGTTTCGTTCAAATGACTTTTTTTCTTTTGAAACGTTGGAGATGACTTTTTTTGATTTTTACTTGATGTTAAAGCTAGAATTAAAATGGGTTAAACAGCAAATATAGGAACTTTGCTCAGTTCACCCATGTTATTTCAATCTTCCGAACCGTTATAAAAAAAAACTGGCATTGCTTCTCATCAAGAAGAGGTACGATTATTAAGTTTGTTTTTGTTTGCTTGTCACGTTTTAAAAAATTCTGTGCCATTCCATAGACAAAATTAAGAGCATACCAAACTTCAAAGGCCCATTGAGTGGAAACAGTGAAATAGTCTGCTGCCTTACTTTGAGATCCAACGACAATTTGTCAGTAATTATAATTTTTGGCCAATACAAGTTTACTGTTTTGATATTGCTATTACATGAATTTGCACAAAAAACAATGCAATTTTTCCTTTAGAAATTTTCATCTTGTTTGCACGCTAAAACAAGCATTCATAAAAAGTTGTAGCAAAATATACGTTTTTGCTTGATTTATATAAAATAGGAATTTCTACAAATAGCAGGTGCATGTCATAATTTTACATCTCGACCATCGATTTACTCTCAAAAAGTTATCGGTGTATCTTTTTCTAGTCCAAACGTTCAGTGACCAATTGCTAGATATGCCCAACTTGTTTTAATGAGGATAGCTTAAAATTGAAAGCTAAACGACTTAACGTAATTAAAAGCTTAACATCTTAACAAAAACTGCTGCTTGTTGTCGTCGTCGCCGTTTCGAAAAGCATCCATTCCAGGTCAGATAAAAACAGCACTGGTTACTACCCCAGGCTGCTGTACTGCCCGTATCAGATGCTGGCAATAATGGTGTTAAGTTAGCATTAAGTTTGGTCATTTGCTCCTAGTCGGCAAAGCTCAGCTGGCTAGATAATTGAAAGTATGAGTTTCTGGTCCGTTGGAGTGGAACGAAGGCATCCAGTGACTATGCGTAAGACGTCATTCAGGACACTGTCTATGAGGGACTGCAATCGCTGCAACACCAGACTGGGTCGCAGTACTCAGCTGTTGAGTAAACCAGAGATAGGGAAGCTGTGCGCAGTGTTTTGGCATCAGCACCCCGTCCATGCTGGAGTTGCCTTGAAGTCCTGCTTACGTGACTTCCTTTCTTCCTGTTTGCACCGACTCAAAGTTCCCAAGATCTGGAGAAGAGCGCTTGTAGTCGCGATGCCAAACCCTATGTAAAGCCCGTGGGGGACCTAAAGAGTTATTGATCGATACCTCTGCTCTGTGTCTCCTACAAGATCCTCGAGAAGCTTATCTACGCCCATGTCGAACAAATTATTGATTTACAGCTCTCTTAAAAGCAGGCTGGATTTCGACACGGGAAGTGAACCGTGCATCAAGTCGTTCTGCTGACCAAGAATATTGGGAATTCTTTTGAAACTGAGGAAATGGCCGGTGCCGTATTTTTCAATCTGACAGTGGCGTATTACATTGTCTGGCACCGTGGTCTTACCTGCAAGTTGCTGAGGTTTCTTCCGGATAAATACATGGTCAGAAAGATTATAGAACTTGTCCGAAACCAAAGTTTTACCCTTATTACCGATGACACCAAAAGCAGGCTACGCGATCTGAAAAACAACGTTTCTCAAAGATCCGTCTTGGCTCCCCTCCTTTTCAACATCAACACATACAACCTGCTCTTTCACGATTTCCGAAAAATTTGCTTATGCAGAAGATCTAGTATGGTTGCACTCTTCTGGAAACTGGAAGGACTTGGAGGGGACTTAAAGCCAAGGCATGAGTACATTTTCAGCGTTTCTTTAGACTAGGAGGTTGAAGTTCAGTCGCATTAAGACGGTGACGGCAGCCTTTCATTTAAATAACCAAAAAACCAAACGTGAGCTGGTGGTGTACAACAGCGTACTACGACAGTTGATCAAATGACAGTTGATCAAAATGATAGTTGATCGAAACGACATTTGATTGAAACGAAACTTGATCAAAATGACTGTCGACAAAAGAAAAGAGTTACTTTTATGTGTTTTTGCGATTAAACAATCGCTTTGTTACTGCAAATTACTAGATTCATAAAAAGCAGTAAAAAGACTCTTTACTTTTATTTTTCATAATAATTTTTGCCAATGTCAAGTCGAGGTTTTTTAACAAGGTCCCTGGGCAAAGCATTTTTTGAGGAGCAACAATAGATCTCTTGCAATGCTATGTTTCGTTAGATTCCTATTGCTGCCATTTTTTGCATTTTTTTTACATTGTAGTCAGTAGCGGAATTAGGTGGTGGCATTGTGCCATAAACCCACTCTTGAAAACCCCATGGAGAAATCATAGATAGATTCAAAGAAAAACATTTTTTTTTAGAGACATTTTTGAGAGATGACTCACGTTCTGTCGCCATCTAGTGGGGTTGCGCAAAAAACTATCTTTGTGCGTTACACTGCTGAGGCAACTTGTAGGCTCAGAATGGGGTGCTGGTGCCAAAACTAATACTGTTCGTACCCAATAACTTGTAAATTTAATGCTTATGGTTTTCTTATTTCAATGTGTTCTTCCGTGTTCTATTTCTGAAACAATTAAATGCAGCACTGTGTTAATAAAAGTTCGCCATTGAAGTGACAATATTTTAGAAGAAAAAGTGTATTTACTAGGTGCAATATTTCTTTGTTGAGATCCCCGAACTCAAAACCGGTTGTGGCGTTTTCAGCAGACAAACAAAAAGTTTACTTTGACTTTGTGTGTTTTATTTGGTGCTGTGCATTTCAGTATTTTTACTTAAAGAAATGAGCCGCACTTCATAATTGCATGCACTTCCACATGCAGTTTAAAAAATTCATTTTCGGCTTTTAATTATTTTCTGTTATTACAAATATCGATTGTAAAAATATGGTACAAAGCATCGTTACTATACTAGATGTTACTTTATTTTCAATTTATTTAAAACAATTTTCTTTTAACCTTTTTTAGCAATTAAAAATTTTACGCAAACAAAATAATCGCAGAGACTTTGATTTAAAATCTATTAGCCTAATATGTCAAGTCGTGATTTATTAAACATCCGTTTGAAAGAATAATATATAAAAACTTTAAAAACGTTTCTTGAAAACGTTTAATTTTTAAGTAGCAGTGCTTTTTATATCAATTCCAACATAAAAAACAATAAAATTATGAAAAATTACCTGATTACTTAGTAGCACACAAGCAGAATAGTCTACTTATATCTATAACGTTTAATTTGTATTTGGTCTCAATTAAATCGAGGCCAACTCGATAAAACTAGTTTA
Source organism: Diplosoma virens (assembly GCA_963680785.1). NCBI lineage: Eukaryota > Metazoa > Chordata > Ascidiacea > Aplousobranchia > Didemnidae > Diplosoma > Diplosoma virens. The sequence goes on from OY796893.1 coordinate 25,575,377, forward strand.
TAAAGGGCAAATAGGGCATTTCTTGTTTTAACAAAAAAATTAATATTTAGGAGCAATTTACAAAACATTCTATCATAAGCTTTTTGATTTGTTGCTAGTTTTGCCTAATAACTGTTTTTTTAGTTAAAGAAGTGATGGGATACTTGGAATCAGCAAATAGTAAAAGAAAAGATATTTTTTTAATAAAAAGAGATTTTGAAAATAACAATTTCCTTCTTCTTTAAAAACAGAATTAAAGCTCGTTTCGACTACAAGTGTGGAATGGAGCATTCTTTTTTTTTATTGATCTTTCCGCCCTTAAAATCTGTGCGAGTGCTAAGCGAAACAAAATATACAAAGAATGCTCCATTCCACGCTCGTAGTGAAAACGAGCCCTTTAAGAACGCCGTATTGAATGAAAACGTGAAGGACACTGTCGTGATTCAAAATCTATTTACGCTATCCATCACAACTTTAATTTAAATTTCTTTCTTTTTTGAAGCATTTATAACCATGCTACTTTGGTTTACCTTCAATACAAATTATTGACCGGACAATTTTGTTAATAGCTTGTTTAATTGATTTTGCCAGTTTATTTGCAAGCAGGTAAGATCAAAGCAATTAATAATAAATTTGCAAGATTTTTACAAATTGTGTTTGAATAAATTCGATAGTAAAAACATGATGATATTTCGTTCCATTACAATCGGCAGAAGGAAAAAATGTATTATCAATAAAATTAAATATTTTATACTCCTAATACATAATTTCATCTACTTACCATAACTCACAAACGGCTATTAGTTAAAACAAACTCTCTAATGCAATCACCAATAAGTAGACTTACCATATTTTTGCAATTAAAAACCGGGACGCTTCAGAACAAAGGCCTTTATCAGATATATAAAAAAAGAATTTTTGCAAAAAAACTGAAGCTAAATTAGTAGGATGAACCAGCCTTTTTCAACCTTTTTCCGTTTGCGGCACATTTGTAAAACTTATCAAAAATCGCCGGACTTTTAGACCGTTTTTATTAAATTTTGTTCCCAAAATCAAGGTCTTCTCCAAAAAAAAAGGTCCTCACTTCAATTTCACCTCTGATTTCCTCTTTTTCTTCCAAAATCAAGGTATTCTCCAAAAAAAAAAGGTCTTCACTCCGAATCGTCCTCTGAGCGAATCCAAAACTGTATATGCTGTTTTCGAGGGGGGCCTGAGGCGACTGCCTCATTCGCCTCACCCAATATCCACCACTGATGGTAAGTCTATGATTATGCATCGGGCTGGAGTTAATTTTGAAAATTTCACTAACGTGAAATTCCGGGACATTTTGCCAACCGGGACGGGACACCGGGACAGACGTTTAAACCGGGACTGTCCCGGCCAAACCGGGACGTATGGTAGGTCTACCAATAAGAAAAAAGTTATACAATCCTGTATAATGCAAACTAAGATATTTAGAAAAGTTTATAATAATCATCATATTTTTTAGATTTGATAATGCGCATTCAGTGATGGCTTTAATAGGGTGCGAATGGAGGAGCCGCACAAGGCCCCCTTCTAAAATAAATCAAAAAGTGGCTCCCCTACACAAAAAATTGCTCTATTTATTTATAGTAGCACCAGGACGTCGATGGCATGTCAAAAAAAAAAAGTTTTGATGATCAGCAGCATACCCGGCTTGTGCTTGTTAGGTTGTTGTCACTTGTGCTTGTGAAAGTATTTATTTCTATTTTAATTTTTACTCACAATCAACTTGAAATTACTCACAGTGCAAGTAGTAATAAAGAATTGTGAATAAGGAAGCAGCGACTAAACGAAATATGTTATAAAGTAAAGACCTTCTTTTTTGTAGAGATCACTTTGTTTTCATACACTAAAAATGGCTTCACCTACCTTTTTTTTAGTATACTAAATAGTGGATCCCCTTACTTTTCTTGCACCAGGCCCCCCCTTTTTGTAAGGCCATCACTGTGTCCATGAATTTGTTTTGTTATCTTTTGTGCGTCTCCATTTCAAAATATCTTTCACTCTACTGCTTTAGCATACCATCTGTCACATTCAATCACAATATACTCTTAACCTCATAAATTTATATACGTAGTTAACATGAGGATTTAGTTGATTACAAATCAAGCGGCTTTGAAAACGAGAAGCACCAGACTTGAGTTTCGCTGTTGTTCGAGCTTGTCACTGCAGTGAGTTCTTACTGCACTGGAGTTATCTCACTGCAGTGATGCTTATGTCACGAGCTCTAACAAGAGCGAAACTTGAGTCTGGTGCTTCTCGTTTACAAAGCAGCTTGATTTGTCATAAATTTATAGTTTGTTTTAATTTTTTACTCTAATTTTAAGTTTTATTATGCCGAAAATTTTTTATTATTACAAAAAAGTGCTTATGTAATCGGTATACTATATCCATTTACCTTAATTTATTCGCAAGTTGTTTTATAAATGTTATATTATTTGTTTTGTCGTTTTAATTCTGAGCGCGTAATGAACTTTGCACTGTATTTACGCTTTTTCTTTTCTTTTTTTTGTCTGGGGCGCTCAAGAATGCTGACGGAATTTTCTAGTTAATTCTACGTTACAGAATCGTTTATTGCCTTGACTTGTGATTGACTTTTTTTCGAATCCCTATATTGCTTCACCGAATGTAATCTTAATTTAATCTTTATTTGATGCAGTTCATCATGATCTCGAATTTTCTATTCGAATTGCGCAGCATGGCTCAATGTAGGCTATAAATAGTCCGCATTTTGTTTTCAAGTTATTTCAGTTAGTCATTCCAGTTAAAAGTGCTTAAGAATTGTTCGTGTTCATGCGCCTGTTCGGCTACATATAAATTGTCAAGGGTTAGAGTTGACGTCTTGTAAGTTGGTTCAATTACTAAAGTGTTTGGAAATCGCTGAAATCATTCAATTTTTTTGTAAATTTTATAAATACTTTATTTATTGTTAGAAGCTGTGGTTTCTTTCTATTCATGGAGAGAAGTTTTTTTTAATGAATCGATTCGTACCTATCCAAAACCTATGGTTATAAGAACTTCAGTCTCGCGGCAAATTAATTCTAGAGCCGAACTAAATAAAAATAAACATATCTTTACTTCAGCGCAGGTATTTTGGTTGCCTAGTTCAACTGGTCCTTTGGATTCCCGAGTAAAGTTGTGACACCATCTATTTAAAATTACGCTTTTTTATTTAGGTCAAGTGATCAATTTTTTTTCTTTAACTTATTGCCTAGAAAGTCGTTTATGATGCCTCTATTTTAGCACACTGCAAGTAAGTGACCAAACAAATCGTGGCAACTTTAGCTACCAATTATTGCAATGTCTTAAAACGCGCCCAGTGATACGCGAGACATACACAAGGGAAAACGCGCAGCAGAGTTCTTCTATCAAATTCTTTATTACAGAACGGTCGAACGCTGCGCGTTTTCCCTTGTGTATGTCTCGCGTATCACTGGGCGCGTTTTAAGACATTACACGAAAGTTTTCTGAATTTTCTTCACTGGCAATTCTTTATACTCTAAATATTTGACGCTACAATATATACTCAATTCAACACAATCTTTGTCAAAACTTTACTGCTCGTACGCATTGTCTATAACTTTCACTGGTTGCAGTTAATTCCTTTGTCTTCGAAATCAACGAACCATTTACTAGGCGACCGTTTTAGAACGTCTAAATATTTGACGCTACAATATATACTCAATTCAACACAATCTTTGTCAAAACTTTACTGCTCGTACGCATTGTCTATAACTTTCACTGGTTGCAGTTAATTTCTTTGTCTTTGAAATCAACGAACCGTTTACTAGGCGACCGTTTTAGAACGTCGCTAAAACAAAGCGAGTTATTTAAAATTACGGATTGCCGACAAAGCGAATTGCGATGTTACAATTATTATTCATCTAGCCTATATACATAAATCAAAAAATTCAAATCAAAGCGTCTAAATTGGAACTGTTTAAAATAAAGATGCGGTTCAGATTCAGATTTGCCAAATATAATTTTATGGGTTCAGTTCCATTACATGTTCAGCAAATTACATATTTTTAGATTCAGTTTCGGTTCAAGTTCAACAAAATCTAATTTTTCGGGTTCAGTTTCGATTCAGGTTTGAAGATTAATATGGATTTACGGATCCGGTTTGGGTTTGGTGCGACACCCTGATTTAAACGCCCTGATCTAAAATTGCGACAACTTTAAATCAGAGTGTCGAACCGAACCGTTGTTTGGTCACCACTTGTTATGTGGCAAAACAGATACGTCATAAACAATTTTTTAGGCGACAAGTTAAAGCAAAAAATTAATCATGTGCTCTGAATAAAAAAGAGCAGTTTCGAATAGTTCAGAGGTGTGCAAACTGCAGCCCGCGGAGGGTTGCGGAATTTGAATAGAGTGCGGCCCGCGAACGTTTCGTACGTTTATTTGAGGTACTTGATAAAATCAATGTCACAAAAAAAGCGTTTTCGTTTGGATTAGAATGAATATCATAACTATTTTTATAAGTTAATATTATAAATACAACGCTCTTGATTTGATAATTCAATAAATAGAGTAATATTTAGCTATCTTTAAATTATTGCAATGAATATAGCGCTCATAATTTGTTGAGTAAGTCTTAAATTGATAAAGTTAAATAATTTAAAAGTTAACTGCTTTGCAAAAATATATTTCAATTGAATGCTGCTCGCTGCGCAGCAAAGATGATAAAGAAACAAGTTTTTTAGCTAAATATTGTGCGCTTGTGACGTTATAGACAAATAATATTGCCTGTGTTTTTGCTAGAACGTTCCATGTACTATAATTGGTTAATTTTGCTCTATTTTTGTTCTTCTCGCCTCTTGGGAAAAATTCCAGAATCTAGTAAGATTTATATAAATACGACGAAGAAAATTATTAGTTAATCGGAGAGATTTGTCCTTTTGACGATTTGCTAATCTTTAGTTTAGATTCATTCGTTTGTGGCTTGAGGAATTAGCGCGTAGCTAAGTTGTGATTGATAGTTGTGCTAGCGAATTAAGTGGTAGCTAATTTTTTTTAACTTCGTGAATTTTGGTTTCAGCATACATGTATCTGTTAATTTTGTCCAATTCTAATCAACCTATGTACAAGAGTTTAGCAAATTTAAACCTTGGTTTCAATTAATTCATCAGTCCGCAATGGCAAGTTCCGCAAATTCGAAAGAGACAAGAAAGAGGAAAGTAGAAGAAGAGATGTGAAAATTTAATGAAAAATGGACTTCTGAATATTTTTTCATCAAAAATGCAGACAATAGACCCTTGTGTTTAATTTGCAATCAAATTGTAAATGTTAATAAAGAGTAGAACATTAAACGACATTATGATTCAAAACATGCTGACGGTGTTTATGGAAAGCTAAAAGGACGTGACAGAGAGCTGAAAGTATAGCAATTGAAGGAACAATTAAAGAGCCAGCGTTTCATGTTTCAACAAATGCATACTGATAATGCAAAAATAATTCGATGCAGTTTATTCGAACAGAGAATAGCTCAAACTATGAAGCCGTATTCTGAAGGTGATTTTATGAAAAAGTGCCTTAATGATGTCGCAGAAGAAATGTGTCCTAAAATGGTACAGAAGTTCGAGAAAATAAGTTTATCGCGTTGGACGATAGCAAGGCGCATCGATGAACTTGCTGGTGATTTTTGTGACACTCTTAAAGACAAAGTGAAAAACTTTGTATCATGGAGCTTCGCAATCAATAACAGCACCGATGTGAAGGACGCAGCACAGTTGGCTATATTTATAAAAGGAGTGGATAAGGAGTTGAACGAAACCGAAGAACTTCTGTCATCACAGTGTATGAAGGATACTACAACTGGTGTTAATATCTTTTCTGAAGTTCTCAATGTTTTGATAAGTTTGGTTTGGGCCTATGCACTTTACGCGGAATCGCAACTGATGGTGCTCGAGCCATGTCCGGAACTGGCATTGGATTTGTAGGTCTCTTGAAGTCTGCTTTGAAAGAGAAAAATATCAGCGACAATATAGCAATTTTTCAATGTATCATTCATCAACAAAATCTATGTGCAAAATCCTTGAAATTCAAACATGTCAGAGGCCCGGTCATTGAGGCAGTAAATTTTGTTCGAGCTCGAGGACTTAACCATCGGCAGTTCCAAAAGTTTCTCGATCTCATCTCAACAATTAAAAAAAATTGAATTTATTCAAACACAATTCTTAAAACAGTGTAGGCCATGACCTCCTATAGATACGGCCTGATTTGTTACATTTCAAAGACTGTTGCTAACAGTCTGACTTTTAGTGCGTTTCCGCTTCACCGCTGTCGTTCCAATGCTGCAGTTACGCCAATTTTACCCAATCAAAAGTTTAGTTAATACTAACAATAAGTTTAAAAGCGCAAACCTTAAGCAGAATGCTATTTAACACACGTTTTTATCAATTATTGTATTAATAGGTGCAGTTAACATGATGTAGAAAAGTTTTTGTTGCTTTAAGGTGTTTTACTTTACTGTACAAAAAGCTGAGATGTAAAGCTCAAAAATTTGTCATTAGCAATTTAATACCGAAGCAAAAACTAAAATATATGTTTAGCTTTTTTTCCTTTGCTTATTTTGCACATTTTACAGCAATTGAAAATTACAATGTTTGGGTGAGTACATTAAAATTTTAAAAGATTTTGACCAAAATGAAAAAATGTAACACACTCAAACAAAAAACTAATGTTGCAATTTTTATTGTACTTGCCGAACATTACCTACAAAGTGTGGTCCAAGTTCTTTAGACTTATGGCCAATTTTTAAAATCGTTAAAACTTGCCAGTTGGAGTTGGTTTGAAACTCTCCAAACATTGGCTAAAATTAGAGTAAAATCTTATTTTAACATTTTTGACCAGTGAACCTTTTTATTTTGGTCTTCGTTTAATTTTATGTGTTTTTCAAAATAAAATAAAAGATTTCTGATGGGTATTTTAAATTTTTTGGTCTGCGGCATTAAAAAAATTGAGAAGCACTAGTATAGAAAGTTGCCACAGTCCTAATTAACAAGAGTGAAATGTATAAAATTGTTTAGTAAACCACAGAAAATCACCCACATGTGGGCCACAGGTTGCTGATTGGACCACCCTGATCTCCACAATCATAATTAAAAGCCAAAACAGATATTTTTATACAAAATAACTGAATAGAACTTAAAAAATTATATTTTTTGCACGAAGTATAATGTTAATGGAGATTCGATTTCAGTCGAGGTTAGGCTTTTAACTAAAGTTTTTTTTTCCCGCCAATATTTCATAGTTCAGAAGTTACTTTATTTTTATTGCCTTACGTAATTGTTTTCGATAATGACATCATCGAAAGTTGCTTTTTCCCGCCAATGTTTCGTAAATTAAAAGCTGCTTTATTTTTTTTACCTTACGTAATTGTTTTTGATAATGACATCATCTAAAATTGTTTTTCCCGTTTCGCCTTTCTCAATGTAATATCTTAATATACATAGTCGGATATTAACCCTTGTGGGCCTTTTTCAAATCAAACGTCATCATCATTCTTGTTTGGAGATTGTGAAGCGGATTTCAGTTAGTAAGTGTTCTTGCTTTGTGCTTATTTCTCGTTATAATTTTTTAATATAGAAAAAGGTATCCAATGTGCGCGTATTGACATCCCAACTCCACAGTGCGACAAGTCAATTTCGCCGCAATACATATACATGTACACCAAGAAGTTGACTAATACACATTAACCTCAGAATCATGCAATACAATAGCAAGATAAAAAGTTGCAATATCACTACGAATTTACACAATCACATCATACGCTTAAGCGCGAAAAGAAGCAAAAAAATCACTAAAGCAAACAAGGAATACTCTCGTCAACGCTAGATCAAAAGCATGCACAGAAATATCAAAAGAAATTTATCTTTAACACTTATTTCTAATAAAATTTATTGTTTGAAAAAGTTGGTAGACACTCCTTTACAAAGAAGTATGGATAATGAATTACTTAAAAACAGTGGGAAAACAATTTGCTGGAGAAAGTTGAATCCATGTGATGCTGCAGAAGTCACCAAATTAGTTGAAGGTTCATTCTATTTCAAAGAACCAACATCAATGGCCCTATGTCATTGTCATTTGTTGAAATTTATAAGTGAATGTGGAAAGGTATTCAACTTAGTTATATTAGCATGCTTGGACGCAAAATATGTTCCATAAAACCAACAATTGATTAATTTTAATACAACAAACTACCATAAGCCATATAAAGTTGTCGATCTTTTTTTAAAGTCTATTGAAAACTGCATAAAACAATATACTAGACCAGAGATGTCCAACCTGCGGCCCACTTAAGATTACGATGCGGCCCAGCAACTATTTCTAGTTTTCTGGCAATAATGAAGGTTACGAAGACGAGTTTCTCGGATAAGACCTTTTATTTTATTTTTTTTTAGAGAACACCTGAGTTTTGGGACGAAAATTGAGAAATTGGAGGGAGAAAATAGGTGAAGACCTTTTATTTTTAGAGATCACCTGAAGTTTGGGATGAAAATTAAAAAATTGGAGCGAGATTCTGCGTGAACAACTTTTTTCACCACCGACTTTCGCTCGACATAGAATTTGGCCCAAATTGGAAAAAGGTTCGACATCGCTGTACTAGACCGTGTCCTTTTGATTAGGAATCAATTGCTACTTATACTGATTTCAATTCAAGCTTAATTTTATTTAACTTCCTTTCACTTTTTCGAAAAAAGATATAACTTAAGGAATTAAAAAATAAATATCGACAGTTACAAAACTTTTTTACTAAATTTGTAGATTTTAAGTTTAGTATTAGCCTACTAATTTTTAATATATTCATTCAGCAAAACTACCGATACTGCCAATAAGTATCGCTGTTAATATTATTGTGCAACAATAAACAAACCAAATACGCCTATACAAAGTTCATGATTTATCTGAGTAGCTCTGCCGTTAATTTCAGGCTATTTGTAAATAAATCAAGCTTGCAGGATTGTAATACGTGTCTTTATCGACAAAAATTTTGTTTATTTATTGAAGAGCGTTTTTAGTGGAAACATTTCGATTGGAACTTATGATCAAGATGACTAAACACGATTTGGGGAATTAATTTGTTAGAAAAGGGCAAGTGCAACCAGAAAAAAACCTGGTTTAAAGTCTCACAAATTGTTCGAATTGGACGCCTTATCTGTAAATTACTGCTGTCGGGTTTGCACAGAATTATAATTGTTAAAATGTTTTTCAAAGTTATTTTGGCCTTTTTTTTTTTTTACTTCAACTTGTCCCCATGGCGAATCTTTCTTGAAATCTGTTTTAATAACTTTTTTTTTGTTTTCATTTCAGGCTACAATTTTTACAACAATCAACATACGAATGCAAATTAATGAGTGCAACTTTTAAATTTTTTTAAAGTGTTGTTATCAAGTTATTGATACATTAAAGTGGAAATAAAATCTGTTTCTTTTTTTATGTAAAATATTTTGCTGATTAATTTATTCAATCTTTAACAACATTAAGATGACTTAAAATAAGTTTTCAAAATACAAGAAGCAAAGTCCTACCAATTTTTTAAATATAAATGTTCGGTATTTCCACCGTGAAAAACTTTGCAAGCTCAGTTTTTTTCCTTATATCACTGCATTTATAAAAATCAAAGCTAAATACTGTAAGCCATTTGGCCTGAAATAATTTGAAGTTAACGCTACACAGTCTAAAATTACAGTAGTATAAACAAGTTTTATTACTTTATCTTGAATACAAGGGTATTGATTAATTTCGCCGTCGTCGTCGTCATCGTTTGAAGGGCATCCACTCCAGGTCAGACACAAGCAGGACTGGGGCCGAGGGCTTATCCTTTTACTACCCCAGACTGCTGTACTGCCTAAATCAGATGCTGGCAGTGATGTTATTAAGCCAGCATCGAGTTTCGTCATCCAAAACCGTCAGACCTCGTGCTCCATATGGTGCCCGATGTATAGGGCACGCTGTTAGTTCATGGATTTTTAGTACAAGAGAATTGATTAATTTGTTAGTTGGGTCTGGTTCACCGATGATTCTCACATAGGCGTACCAGCCAAAAAAAATTTGGGGGGGCAATGAAGTTTTGCCCAAATTTTTTGATTTTTGCCCAAATCATGATTTTCTAGCACATTACGGATACTGATACAAAAAAATTGTCTGAGATTTTCGAATCAAAAACAAATCTTGTCCTAAAATCATGGTAATCTCTAAAAAAAAAAGATCTTCACTTGAATTCAGGCTCATATTTTTCAATTTTCGACCCAAAAGCAAGGTGTTCTCTTAAAACAAAAAAAAAGGCCTTCACCTATATTTGGTAACTGTTTTTTGCTGTTTGATCATTGTTACTGCCCTAAAATTTCTGACTTTGCCCAAATTTTTCATATCGCTGCCCGAAAAATTATGGTTTTGCCCAAATATTTTCTTGTCACTGCCCGAAAAATTTCAATTTTGCCCAAATCTTAGAAACTTGCCTCCCCCCCCCCGCCTTCCCGGCAAGTACGGTTATGGATTCTCAAACTGTGTGTGACTTTGATTTTCAAGGGTATCACATTATAATCTCATTTTGTTCTTACATTTTTGCTTTTTGTTTGGTTTTCAATTGAGTCAATTGACATCCAAAAGACAGATCCTATAGTCAAAATATATTCTTTTGCTTTCAAATTAAAGTAAAGAAGTTTATTCACTTTGTTTTTTGTTAGTGCAGATGAGTGGGTATATTGTAATTTTGGCAATAACTTGATCTGGCTTTTTTACATGAGTCTGTTTCGGCTTCGTGGTTTTAGCAATTTTGAAAAATTTAAAATCAAAGAACCTTTGGTGTATACTAAACTACAACAAAAATAGATTGAAAAAATAGCGTCAAATTTATTGCGATGGAAACCATCAAACAGAGTTTTATGGCCAGTTAAAAAAATAAGCACACGTAAATACTGATGACGTATTTTTTCAAAGCAAGGCCTGAGTTTGACATTTAATTTGAAGTAAAAAGAAAAAGAAAAAAGCCAAAGAGTCTTGAGAGAAAATCAGGTTTTGGTAAAAACGTTTAGAAATTAGATTATTTATAAAACCACAAATTTAAATGTCTCTTTGGTTCGAAGATGTTTTGTCTTCAAAATTTAGGTGAAAACTAAAAAAATTCTGCATCGCAATTAACAAAAAAGTGCTTCTAAATTAAAACGAAAAGCTTTTTAGTCGGCTATTCTCTTAACTTTGACAGGCAAAACAGTCTTTCTAGAAGTATTTACCAGGTTTTCCTAACTGTTCATCGGCTTTTCTCCAGGTTGATATATAGAGCTTGTGTCACCTGGTATTAAAAGGTTGGGCTTCATAAAAATTATAAGAACGTTTTCTCGGAATAAAAAAGAAAACATAAAAGTACTTAACAGCAAAAAAAACATTTTGTTAGAAATATAGGTATTAATATTTTTAACTATAATGTTCGTAAAATTAAGCACAAACATCAGAAATAAGTACAAAATATTTGCACTACCTATAAACTTTTTTAATTCATTCGTTCCAAATCACTCTAAGGTATGTGTTTTTCTTCATAAAAGTGATATTATTTAAAACCTAAAAGTTTGGAAAAATTTATCGACAATTTTTGTAGAGTGCTCAATCAGGAAAGCGACGGAGGCGCTACACATAGGGTAAGCAATTACCCCGACCTGCTTCCGGAGATGCCAAGATATGGCTGTCCGCTAGTAATTAAGTAGAGATATTACTGTAATTTAGAACTGCTTGTCAAGACCACCAAGCAGGGGAAAAAGCCATAAAGTGTCTTTCCCAAGGACACAACAGAATGGCGCAAGTGGATTTTGAACTGAGACTATGTTGATCATCAGTCCACTCGACCACGCTGCCGACGATAAAAGTCAAAACATAGATAGATTTTTTATTTATTACGACAAAAACAAAAACATTTTAATCACCTTGATTAAAGAATTATCAGGGGGTCTGCGAAGCAAAAGATAATGTAATAAATGTAGACATATTAGGTCTAGGATAACATTAAACTGTGTTTTGGAAATTAAGTTAGCAGGCAATATCTTTTGCATCGCAGACCCCCTAATAATTTCTTAATCAAGATGAAACAGGTTGTAAAGGCGTTTTTGTTTTTGTTATAAGAAAAGAAAAATCAACTTTAAACCTATACAGCTAGTTGTAAGTGACATATTAATTTATTTTTGTTTTTGTGGAGGCTTATTGTGCATTGAAAACCACATAAGAGTTGTTGTAAGGCTTGAAAAACATATTACGTCATTCTGTAGGCGAAAAGAGAAAAAAAAGATACATGTATCGAGTAATAGAGAGCGAATCGGACGTATATTACATACTACGAGAGCAGCGCTCAAAGAGACGCGATTATTATCTTATCATAAAACTACGAATTACTTTTAACGGGGATAAATTACATCGTCACGATTAAAATTATTAGGAATGAAGTGTAACAGTTACTAAATCAGTTATCTGTAAAGCAAAAAACTATTACGTTAGAAGCTTATAAATTCTTGTACACGATTATAAAAGATTAAATTTTGTGTTAAAAACCCAAAGCCTGTACCTCGTGTCTTTTCGTAATAGGCCACGAATTTTTCAATCACCTCTAAAAATAATAAATCAATCAAAAAATAGCTCTTTTGTTCCAGTTCGATTTATTTTGATATTTAAAAATAAAACCAGATCGTTATTCTTTTGTTTTAACTTGTATATCTTTGTTGTTTAATTTGATAAAATAAATAACAAAACTTGAGCCTTGGGCGCAACTTAAGAAATAAAAAAACATTGAAAAGATGCATTTAAAATAATTATAACAATACACAAGACCAACAAAAAATCTGGTTTCAAACTTTTCATTCGTCACAAACCCAGCATGACCAGGTCAAGTTTAACGAATCCAAGTTACAGTATTGCATGTCAAGTTTAAGAAACTTAAAATTCTACAAGATTACCTTTATACATTTTAAGGTAAAAGTACAAATCAACAACAAGATTGTAAATCACAAATTAAAATAAACTTCAAAAACAAATTGAATAAAACTATTTATTTAAATAAAAATTGTCCAGAAATTGTTTTACATAAGTTTAGCAACCTATCACCTATGTCAAGTTAAAAAAAACCCAAATTGTATTTACTGCACTACGAGCAAGCCAACAACTCGTATAGACCTATTTGAATAAGAGACAGGTGGGGCTTAAATGTGTGTCTTATGTAGTAACCTAACAAACTCACCCTAGGCACACCAGCCACCTGATCCGCCAGGGTAAGTATATTCGAAATAAAAACAGTATAACACACCAGAAAATTGATTAACCAGTTGCAAGATCGCGTATAAGATCACGAAACACGTTAGACACGCAACATGAAACACGATTTAGGAAATAAGATTATCTGTAACTCTAAATAAAAAATAAATTAAATGACACGACAATTTACCTTGATTACATTGGATTACGATTAGATCTACCTCGAGTATGACTTCCAGCAAAAATTGAAGCCTGTCTGCTTCAGGAAGTTTACATCTTAATAAAAACAAAAGGGCTTAGATTAGCCGTTACTGTATTGTCTCAAACAAACAGTACTGATCGTCACAGCACTGTCAAAACTTTTTTCGTCCGTATAGTCATTTGGCCTGATTTGCTGTTTCAGTTAGAAGCAAACTCATTGTTTTCTTTTTAACCCTTTGAACGACCCTTTAATTTTCGAGCGATAACAACAGAATGCCCCTTATTTTATTAAAAAACGGGCAGATTTGAACTTCATTTAACTCATACAGTGGTACATATGTGTGTTACATAAAAATATTTTCTAACCAAAGAAAAACCACTGACATATTGCAATTTAGTTTTTTTCCTTGATAACTTATAATAATTATTTTATCAAGCATTAAAAAATTCTTCTAAAAAGGTATGTACCAAAATTGGCTCATTTGCATTTCAGTCATGAATTGGTGATGTACCAAAATTGGTACATTGACGTTCAAAGGGTTAAGCAGCGATACTAACCTATAAAGAGATTTGTCTCAAAATCCTTTTTTTAAGAGCGGAAACCAGTCAAATTGAATGACTATCGAACTCGTGTCCTTCTGCTTGCAAGGCAAACCATTGCCATAATGAGCCAGCCCAAATGATTGTAACTTATCGCTCGCATGGGTTACTTTCGAAATTTTGAAAGTGATTTAATTTGTGTTTTTACGAAACTGAGGAAAAGGTCATATTCGAGCTAAAATTTACACAACTTCTTCAAAAGGTAAGCTTTTCATTTTTTTTAGTAAGTAGATTATTGTCTTTTCTTGCATGGAAAAGCAATTATTTTGTTAATTTTTGATTACAAATATTGTAAAAATTAATTAACCTAAGAGGACGAATTCGTCCAGCTGGGCCCACGGCAAGAAAAAATGAGTTAGCTTTATTTTCTTGGCAAACTAATTTTAGGTAATATCAGAAAAATTTTTGGTTTTTACATGCAAAAAAAGTTATAAAAATAATATGTGTGCTATTTTAATTGATATATTCATAAAATTATATTTTTTAAAATTATAATGAAAAAAATTTATTTAGCATTTTTAATCAAACTTTACAAGCATAAGTAGGATGTGATCCCTGTAAAATTAATTTTTATTGTTTTTTATAGCATTTAATCTTAAATATACTTTTATTTTTTTATTTTTAAGACTTTGATTGTATATTAAAGTGTAAATATTGATGTAGGCAGATAACTAACATGAACGTCCCAACTAGAATTTTCTACAAAAAAATATGTAGGGGCAATGATCTATGTGAACCAGATGAATGTAATTTGCTAAATGAAAGTGAAGAAGAAGATTGTTGTCAAAACGATGAATTAGAAGATGAAATAATCACAAATGAAGCTTCCCAAATTGAACCACTCCAGGAAATTTTATCTGAAGCCCTTGGTAAGCAATTGCACAACACTTTTTTTTAAAAAAAGATACATCTATTTCTTTTTTGAAAATGATCTTAAATTTTTTTATTATCTTTGTAAATTACACCCCCTTATTGTATCTTTCAGAAAATCAAAAAAGTAATTATGACCTTTGCACAGGCGTTTTGGTCAGACGCTTGCGAAGGAAATATTTATTAAACGCGCTTTCGGCTCACAACACCTCTAGCGGTTTCTGCATAACAACAAAAAACAAATTACACATTCGAAATTTTACATGCAGAAACAAAATGCGGTTTAACATAAAAAAGCAGTTAATATTTACACGGCGGTAAAACTACGAAGTCAGAAACAATAAAAAATCGCCAATCAAATTCGTTACAATAACTCACCAAAAATTTTCTTTGACCAAAACGTTTCACTACACGTGTTGGACAATAACTTGCATAGCAAAGTACTTCCACAAAATCTTTTATCAGTCGATACAAATTATTTACCAATTACGATTACCAATGATTCTTATTCAAATAGAAAATAAATACAAGGTTAAAACTTTGACTTGGTTGCACATTGCACTACAAAAAAAAAATCCTACAAAAACAAAAGACTTATTCTCTAAAGTTAAAAACTGTAGTTTTAAAAACATGAGGCTCACTTCAGCTGAGTACAAACAATATCAAACATTCCCACCAGACAGACGTCATAAAGGAAACCAAAGCGACGTTGAGGAAAAAAGAAAAACCCTAGAGACTTACGTGATAGAACAAAATTAACAGTAATGAAGATGAAATTGAAATACTAGAATCAAATAGCCAGATGCTGAACTCTCCCACGACTAAAAAACCAAAAAGAAGGAAGCGAGATCGGTTGTATTAGGAAAAAGTGGCTGATGGTGAAGTTGTCCATACTGGCCCATTTATATTTGAGTCCTCTAACTCTGAAGACAGGGAAGACTTGCAACACCAACTGCCAATAGAATATTTCATGAGGTTTTTTGATAATGCAATACTAAATCTTATTGCAAATCAGTCTAATTTATATGGTTTCAAAAGGATTCCAATAAACCTCTAAATCTAAATCAAAATGAGCTGGAACAATGGCTGGGATTATGTTTTTATTTTTCAATATTCAAAATCTCAAGCACAAGTTTACATTGGTCAACTTGCATGTCACAGGATAAGATAACTTCTTTAATGACAAGAGATAGGTTTCAACAAATAAAATCTAATTTTCATTTGGTGGATAATTCAAAAAAGATTCCAAAAGATAAACTTTTTAAAATTAAACCTTTATTAGAACTCAAAAATACCCAGATGATTGAAGAGTTGTCTATTGATGAACAGATGGTTCCATTTAAAGGAATATCTAGATTAAAACAATATATCTCAAAGAAACCCTATAAATGGGGCTTCAAACTTTATTGTTTTAGCTGATTGTCAAGGATATATTTATTATTTTTTCCCTATGCTGGAAAAATAGAGCCTGTTTCAAGTGAATTAGTACCAGATCTTGGCCCAAGCTCTAATGCAGTTTTGCATCTTGCTGAATCCATTCCTTACAAAAATCATAAATTATATGTAGACAATTGGTTCACCTCAATTTCTCTTTTCAAACATCTTGCCACTAGAGGTATTTGGTGTACAGGAACTGTCCAACCAAACAGATTGTATGGTCTTTGTTTCAAGGCTGATAAACTATTATTAATGAAGGGACGGGGAACCCATGAAGAGCAAAAAACTGTAAGTGATAATATCACATTGACTGCTGTGAAGTGGATAGATACAAGATCAGTTTGTTTGCTCTCTTCCTTTTTACAAGCCAGTCCACTGGAAAAGTGTAAAAGATTTGACAAGAAAAAGAAAACTAATGTTGAAATTAACCAGCCAAAATGTATTAAATTGTATAACAAAAATATGGGTGGGGTGGATTTGGCAGACCAATTGATAGCCTTATATAGAATTAGCTTTCGTGTTAGAAAATATTATCATAAGTTGGTGTTTCATTTGCTGGATATAAGCGTAGCAAATGCATGGCTTCTTTATAGGAGAGATGCTAAAAAACTGCTACTTTCAATAAATAAGCAACAATCATTGTTGCAATTTAAAATTAGCATTGTCGATTCTCTCCTAAAAGTTGGAAAATGTGACTACAAAAAGAGGGGTAGAAAATCAGACAATGAAGAAAACTTTCAAAAAAAGAAAAAAACGTCAAATGCAACTCATCCAATTCCACAAAAAGATATTCGATTGGACAACGTTGGTTATTTGCCAGCAGTTAGTGACAATAGAAAATTGTGTAAATTGCCTGGTTGCAAAGGAAAAGTAAATTACTTTTGCATCAAATGTAATGTTCATCTGTGTTGCAATAACAAACAAAATTGTTTTTTAATTTTTCATACCTAATGAGCTGTGTGTAAAAATTGCTATTATAAGTATTACTTGTAATGCACTTTGTAATGTACTTTGCTACAAATGTTTATGCAATTGCATTTTTGTATAAAAGAATGTTTTTTAGAAATTGTCCTGATTTTCATAATTACCAATTTTCAGCTGGTAGGCCTGAAAGGATGAATTCGTCCTCTTAAAAAAAACATAGAAAAAAAAATTTTTTTTTTAAATTTAGGTTCTATGTTATAGCTTAATAGCGTTTTAAAGGAAATATAATCAAAAAAAATTTTTTTACCGTTTAAAATTAATTCAGGGCTTAAAGGGTTAATTTGCGAGCCGCAGCTGATATGGAAGGTGTCTCAAAAGGAAAAAAGCGTTTGTTTTCTACGTTTATTATCAAGTAAAAAGCAAAAACAGTCGTGACTCGACGTTTCATTCAAATCACTTTTTTCTTTTGAAACGTCGGTAAAGACTTTTGTTGGTCTTCACTTGACGCCAAAGGTAAAATAAAGGTTGTTTAAATAGCAAGTAGGACCTTTGTTCAGTTCACCCAAGTTATTTCTTCCGAAACGTTATAAAAAAAAACTGGCATTGCTTCTTATCAAGAAGAGGTACAATTATTAAGCTTTGTTTTTTTTTGTTTTTTTTTTGCCGGCTACAGTTTAAACCACCTTGTGCTATCCCATAGACAAAATTAAAAGCATATCAAACCTTAGGGGCCAATTGAGTTGGTTCGAGATTTAAGTTGCGCTTTAGTTTGAGATTCAACAACAAGTTTTGAGAAATTATAATTTTTAGCCAGCACAAGTTTACTGTTTTGATATTGCTGTTACATGAAATTGTACAAAATACAATGCAACGATGTTTTTAGCGTCAAACATGATGGAAACATGATGTTTGCACGCTAAAAACATCCATTCAAAAAAAATTGTAGCAGTATGTATCTTTTTACTAGACTTATATAAAATAAAGATTTCTACAAATAGCAGACACATGCCATGACTTTACATCTCAACCATCGATTTACACTCGAAATGCTTTTGGTGTATCTTTTTCTAGTCAAAGCGTTTGTAACCAGAAATGCTACATATGCCTAACTTGTTTTTATGAAGATGGCTTAAAATTAAAAACCGAACGTTCTAACGTATTTTAGCAAAAAGGAAACTGTTCTTATCCAATGATTTGCATTGAATTTAATCCTTATAGTCTCTTATTTTAATGCGTGGTTCCAAGTTTGATTCCTAAACCGATTAAATGCAACAGTGTTAATAAAGGTTTGCTATTGCGGTGGCAACATTTTAGAAGTAGTAGTGTATTTATTAAGTACAATATTACTTACATTAGATACCCGAACTCACAACCGGTTGTGGCGTTTTCAGCGGCCTAACAAAAATTTTTTCTTTTACTTTAAATGTTTTATTTAATGTATATTTCAATATTTTTACTTGAAGAAATGAGCCGCACTTTATAATCCCATGCACTTTCATGTACTGTGCATAAAAATTTATTTTTGTTTTTTAATTGCTTCTTGTCAATACAAATATCGATTGCAAAAATATAGTCGAAAGCGTCATTGCTATACTAGATGTCAGGCTACTTTATTTTCGATTCATTTAGAACAATTTCCTCTTAACCATTTTCAGCAAATAAAATTTTCATGCTAGTAAATACTTGCATAGAGTTTGGCTTAAAATCTGTGAGCCTAATACGCAAAGTTATCATTTTATTTAAACATCAATTTGAAAGAACAAGATCTGAAAACTCCAAAAAACATTTCTTGAAAACTTTGGTTCAATCAGTAGCGGTGACTTTTATTTCAGTTTCGACATAAAGAACAATAAAATTATGAAAATTACCGGATTACTTAGTAATACACAAGCAGAATAGTATACATATACTGTACCTACAACGTTTTGATTTGTATTTGGTTCCAATTAGATCGAGGCCAACTTGACGAAACTAACTTACAAAGAATAAATAGGATATTTCAAATTTTAACAAAAAATTAATATTTAGGAGCTATATACAAAAACAGCTTTACCCTAAGCTTTTTAGGTTTTGCAAGCACGGTTTGAATTCTTGGTCAAAGCTGAAATAAAGGCTTGTCTACCCCAAAAACCAGGTTTTCAAAACGAAATTCCTCCTTATGTTTTAAAAATATATAGGTACTTTGTAGATTTATTATAATATTTTTTTATTGACTTGTAACACAAAAAACAAGATGTAATTCGAGAAGAAAAACATTGATTTACTTTTCCAAAACTATAAAGATTTTTTTAGCATGATTTTATCAAAATATGTTGTTGTGTCGACAAATAATTTAAAACTACAGTTGACAAAATAAAATGGTTTACTTAGGTGTTTACAAGTTAAAAACTCTTTTACCAACTTTTGATTTACTTAAAATGTTTGACAAATAGGTAAACACTGTTTAGTAGCCACGCATATTTTTACTCCAACAATATGACGATTAAATCAATCAAACAAGCGCATGGAAGAAAGTATTTCAGATTCAGAAGATTAATACTAGAAAAAATTTTTGTTATAAATTTCTCAACGGACAATAATCAAATTGCCAAAAATACTAAAATTGAGTGAAACCATGCTTTACGAATTTATAGTTAAAAAATTTATAATCAATGTTTTACACTTGTTATTCAATGAGTGGCAATGGACAAGCAAATTAATTCAATCTCTGAGAAGTTATTTTAGACCAGATCTCTTGGACATTTTTACTTCAGAAGTAATGCTTTAATTTCATCCATTTTTCTAAACTAAAACAGCTAATGTTGACATCAAAGCTTTTTTTCTAGTTTAGCAAATTTATCAAATGCTTATAAACTAATATATGGACAAAATGTACTGTAGATTATCCTAAAATATATTAAAATAGAAACTCTCCTGTTTACAGCCTACTTCGCGCATGAAAAAATTTGCATGGTTAAAGTTTATTTTTTGGAGTGTTGTAGAATGATTTTTTTTATTACGCCGTTTTGATGTCGAAAGCTATTAATATGCTCAGTTTTAATTCCTACTTTTGCCATGTTCTATCGCCCTTTAGAAAGGCACAAAGCAGGGTTTTTTAATTTTCTCATGGACGCTTTTAAAAACCACATAAAATTATAAAAAACAGCTATTCTTTGACATCTCCAAAACAAGTCTGTCTTTAACGTTTCCAATTTTGTTTTGTGATAATAATAATAATCGTTTTTAGACATGCTTAAAAAAACCAAACTTTTACAAATGTGACGATCAATGTTTGAAAATAGCATTTATAAAAAAATTTTATTAACTCATTAATTTCATATTAAAGCTCAAAAGAGTCACAAAATAAAAGAAATAATGTATATTAATTCAAAATCCAGTAGACTGTTTTACCCATAAATGAGATCAATAAAAAATCAGTCAAACTAAAATCTTTAGTTTGATTTAATCATTTTTAAGTTGAGACAAAAATATTTTTAATCACTTGATTTGTAATTGAAACAAATTTTCGAAAACTAAAAGCGCACTACGAGTCAATTCGTATGGGGACGAAACGACATTAAAAATTTCCCTACTATAACAAAACACTCAATTGCACTACGATCAAATTAGCAACGATAACCTTTATTAGCTTAAACAACATTAACATAAACAAAATAAATCCCAGAAGTCAGGGTAGGCTGATTCAACAGAGATAATGCAGTTGCCTTATAAGATTGGCAAAAAATGTGTTTATTAATAGTCGTAATTCGCCAATTCAATATGCCATTCATATTTTATTGCATTTTTTGCATATTTCAATTCATTGCAACAGAAAAGTAGATAAAAATTACTTAGTTTTAAAAAATTTATTTCTATCTTAAATGCACCTTTTTCAAATAATTTCATTCAATCTTTTTTTAGGTCCAAGCATAAAAGCCTTGCTGATTGGTGAATCCCCTTTAAGCTTTCGAATGGCTTTGCACCGTCGACCGGATCGACATAGTCGGTGTATTTGACTTCCTTTAAAATTTTATAGCCAAGTTTTTCTGCAATCTTTTGTGTAAATCTTGATGTTGAAACGCTAAGAACATATCGACAGTTTTGTTCAGCAGCAATCAAGTTAACTCTAAACAAGAAAGCTTTATTAAAATTAATAAATGTTGTGGGACCAATGGATCAAAAACAACAATTTGTTCGCTAGCGCACAAGTTTTTGAGGTCGAAAAACAATTATTTTTTTCAACGAAAATCTGCAATCATATTTACCTTAGGACGCATAGAATTTAGAAATTACTTGAATAAATAAAAAATAATTAAGAAAAAAAGAAGTACCAAAAATTGATCTATTGGTCCCCTAAGAAAAAGACCAATGGATAAGATGAGTGAGACCCATGGATCATGGTTAACGACGCTTTAAAACAAATTCTAATGAAGCAAAATGGAACGCAAATAAGTTAGCATATAAACTATGCTATTGACTTTTTTAACAAATAATATACGTCAATAAATTTTCAGAAAATTTGAGTACATTTGAAAAGCGTGCAGTAGACTTACGTGCAATCGGTCATAGATTTTTTAAAACACATACCACCTGATTTAAAAAAATTGATACAAGATTTTTTAAATACTAATTTAGCTAGATAAAACTTTTGGTTCTCGTTTTACTGTTCGCTGCTAAAGCTCGTTTCCACTACGAGCGTTGGCGTGACCATTCTTTGTTTATTCTGTTGATTTTTTTTACTTCTGTCCGCGCTTAAGCGTAAAGAAAAGCAAAAAGATCAATAAAACAAACAAAGAATAGGCTACTCCCGTCAACACTCGTAGGGTAAACGAGCCCTTACTATAAACTCGCCGGCTTCGGAGATTTCTCGAAATTCAAAAGCTTAAAAAGTTAGAAGGGAAAACAGTGAAACACATTCAAACTTTTTTGATAGCAAAATTTTAATAAAAATCACAATATTTTTATTTTTTAAATTTTTTAAAAGTTGGCGTTTTGCTACCAAAACAAAACCAATATTAGAAAGTGGGAACTTTGGATCATGATCCATTGGTCCCTTATAATCATGGATCATTGGCTCCCTCAGACCACTTTAAACATTTTTTTATATTTTAACACTAAATGGTACTGTTTCAAAATAAAACTTACTTGGTATAAAGCACAGAATGTTTAACTACAACACCATGCAAAAATTATCGTAAAACATAATATTTATGGGTCAAAATATCTTCGTTGTAAGCCAAGGAAAATTTACTTTAACCTCAGTAAACCAATTTTTCTGTTTTCTCCGACATGCTTGGTTTATTTTTCTAGAATTTTTAATGGCGAATAAAAAAACTAGAATTTGACTCTTAAAATAATTTTTGAGAGTTACTTTCAAAAAAGAAAAAAATGGGACAAATGATCTATTGGTCCCACATTTCTACTAAATTCCTTTCAATAAACTATAACCGCAGTAATAAAAAGTCTTTAAATCATTGATTAACTTATAGAAAAAATAATGTTTCCTCTACGCAAAGCAATTTCTTGTTTCAATTAGTACGTATATTTCAAGATTGAGTTAGTATCAATCACGCATAACTTATTACTTCAAAACTCCAAAAACTCCGACTCTTACGGTATGGGTAAAAAAATTAAAAACAATTTTATGCCTAATCTTTAAAATTGACGTAATTGTATATTTACTATGAGTTATTGTTGCAGCTGTCCAAAAAATTTAATAAAATTGTTAATGTTTATAAGCAAAATACAAGGTGGCCCCACAAAAAACCAGAGCCCGTAAAGATTTTTTAAAATCTTATCAACATTTATAAAATGTCAAAAAACCTAATAGATCTAAACTTCAGTTTGTGTATGATCATACTGTATTTATTGCTCAAAGTTCCAGTTATCTTAGTCGAGTTTCGTAAAAGTTATGCTTTGTCTAAAACACGCTTCAAATGGGCTCTGCGACGTCAGAGACAACTTGCACACATCGCCTAAAATTGTCAACCATTCAAACACATTCCTCTTTGGGATTTCTCTAATTTTGCTACTTTTAGTTCACTACTTATTGTTTAAGATTGTTCTGATACATGCTACCTTGCTTTTTTATTGAGTATTTAATTTTAATAGACGACATTAAAACTTTTTCGAAAATTTGCTTGCGGTGCAATATATGATTTGTTGGTAAATTAGGCCTCCTCGCAAAACGTTTTATTCTCGGGTTAATCACGATATGTTGGGAAAGATTATTATTTCAATATTTTATGCACAAATTTAATTACTATATTTTGAAAAATAAAAGAATAAAAGTTAAATTTAGCAGTTATACTGTATTATAAAATTTATGAGTTCTGTTTTTCTGGATCACCCTGTGTAGCTACATGAAAAACAATTATAAAATTGTACTGTAACGTGCACTGTACAGTATAAACAGTTGCCTATCAAGTACTAACGTAGATTAATTTAGTGTTTTACAAAAGTCCAATTCGTAGCTTCTTTAGTTTTTTTTTTTTTTTTTATAAAAAAATTTTTAAAACTTTAACACTGATTTTAAGCCCTGAAAACATTTATCCAACTGTAAAAGTTTCAAGACTAATGCTACTAAGTGGGCTTATTGAACCTTTTTAAATTCGACAACATATGAACAATGAGATTGATTAGTTAATAGTGATCGGCGGTTGATTGATTAGTTAAATAAATTGATAGTGTTGCGATGGGTTCTCCTATCTTTGTTATTGTGGCAAATCTAGTTATGGAGTCTATTGAAAACTAAATGCTAAAAGATTTTGCATTCCTACCTTGTATTTGGCTACGATATATAGATCAGGATTTGTCAAACTATTTGTTCTGCAACCCCATTTTAAACCTGCGGCAAATTTTGAAACTTTTTTAAAATTCATGGGGCATTTAGACGAGATTTTTTAATCATCGTCCCCAAATTTAGATGTTCTCTAAAAAAAAAAAGAAAAAGGTCTTCACTCAAAATCAAGCTCCGATTTGTCGATTATTGTCCCCAAATTATCTGATTTGTCGATTGCATGTGCAATAACCGCCGCAGGTTGGACATCGCTAGACTAATTTTTTCAAAAACTTTCGCGGCACTACTGGGATTCTCAAAGTTTCGCGGCGCAAAGCACAAAAAGCTAATTTGTTTCGCGACCCACAGTTTGAGAAGCCCTGATATAGATGATACTTTTGTTGTAATAAAGAAAACTTATATGACATCTTTTTATAAATTCATTGATAATATCGAGGATAATATCGAATTTAAGGTTGAACATAAAGTTGATAATGCTATTCCGTTATTGGACGTATTAATAATTTGTCACGTTAATAGTGGTCAACTAACTACAAAAGCCTATAAAAATCCATACATACCACATACGATTTAAATTTTTATTCGCATTATGATTTCTCTCAAAAAGTTGGTTTTGTTAAAACTGTATTTGGGGCTAATTCTAAATCAATTACAAATTACCAAGATAAGGCCAAAGAAGTTTTATCTATTTGCAATGCTCTACGTGATAATAATTATATCCAGACTGGTTACTACATAAGATTAAAAAAGCATAAAAAAATGATCACATCGGTAAAGAAAAACGTAACTATGTGGGTTTACCATATTTTAAAGGTTTTACTATTGTGATGTCTAGAATTTTACGAAAATTCACTATTGGCGTTTGTACTTACTTTCACAAAATAATTAGAAATATTTACCTCAGCTAAAGGACTCTGTGGTTGTGATATAAAAACGTAATGCAGTTCATAAATTCCTTATAAAGATTGATCTGGTGCATATATTAGTGAAACGGGTAGATGTTTTAATACTCGCTTATTTGAACGCAAACGTGATTTAAAACCTATTAATATGGCTAAATTGAAAGAAGATGAAGTGAATAAAAAAATTGCATTAGTTAAACATTGCTTTAAATACAAACATAGAATTGATTTTGCAAATTTGGAAATATTGAATTTTAATATTCATTTTGATAAAAGAAAATTTTAAGAATTATTGTACCTTGATAATATTTAATGTAATAATTCTTAAATAAATAAGTGCATCGATAAAGATAATGTTTTAAGAAATATTGTACATATTGATAACATAAAAAATTCAATGAGTGATAAAGATTGGAATGTTTTTCTTAAAATAAACCATAATATAAAAAAAAGTTTTAGGATGATTGTGGGTTTTCAAACTGATGATTTTAACTCTGTTGCACAAAGTTGTTGAATTGTTGTTGTGTAGGCTGCCTCTGAATATTGGGATCATTAGTTTTGTTTTTGACTTTAAACTACGCTGTGCATGTATGTTATTTTTATCTAAAGAAGTCCGCCCGATGTAACGGACGAAACGTCTTGTTACAAGTTTTTTTTTAACAAATATATAAAGCCTTTTGTTGTATTGATTGAAGTAGAACTTGCCTTTGATTGTATCAGAAAAAGTGATAAATTGTAAATTAAGTACTACCCCTGGT
This sequence comes from Diplosoma virens, assembly GCA_963680785.1. NCBI lineage: Eukaryota > Metazoa > Chordata > Ascidiacea > Aplousobranchia > Didemnidae > Diplosoma > Diplosoma virens. Next base: position 25,601,086 of record OY796893.1, read on the forward strand.
AATAGTGTTTACATTAATGATTAAATATATTTTGAATCAAATGAATTTCATAAAACACCTTTCCGAAAATTGCAATTTGTGATACATCTACATTTTAAAATTTAAAGAGTAAATTTTAAGCTAAAGTTAATCCTGCAAATCAGTAAATTTAAGTTTATATAAAAAGAAAAAAACTAGTCTATTTTCCAAAGCGTATTAAAAACATACTTTCTGCGAAAACTTTCCATAATTCCCATTCTTCTGTAATCATAATCAACGGTTGAAATTTCAACCATAATATAATTTTCATCGCCAATATAATCTTTTAAACCTTCTGTCATATAGCTTAAGAACTGCAAAAAAGTAAATTTTTCAAATATTGGCAAGCAAGGTTGTTAAATACAGCATACATAGGTCCGAAAAATAATGAAAAAGAAAGCAAATTGTAACCTGTTGCATTAAACAAGAAGTGAACAAACTGTAGCCCTTTTTTCCGATCAACTATGGGTCTAATTTTAGTTTTAACTTAATTTTTAACTATTTAATGGTTGTTTCAAGCCTACAATTGACATGAAGCAGTTGTTTTAGTCCTCTTAGAATTAGCAGTTAATAGTAGACAATTTCTTTTCATAGGAAATAAAAACCTTATGCGGTTCCCAGTACACATTATACAGGGTAACTGGAAAGTAACTCCTGATTTCAAATTTCACATAGATTCTAAGAAAGTTATATAAAGACGAATACAAGTGTATAATAATTATTTTCTTTGGTGTATAAATTCGGTTAATTCATTTTATTTCTCTTCCCCAGCCAACAATGCTATGCAGGGCCCATGCGGGCCCTGCAAGGGCTGCCCGTACGATACCCGTACCGATTTGGCCGCAGGCGCTGCAGTGGCGCCACATGGGTTTACCTCATGAATTCCATGTGGTTCAAACTATTTGTGCAAAATGTTTCTTTTTAAAAATAATTAAAAAATTAGCTTATTAGCATGTTTTAATTTTTGATTACGGCTTAAAATTGAAAGCCAGATAAAATCCGTACGGTTAGCCCATATGGGGAATGATTGTTGAATGTCGGCCATGGAAGCCGATTTTTTAAATCAAAATCAAACGTTACTTTCCAATCATCCTGTATTTTCGTAATTGCCCTTGCGTTAAAAAGGCTTTCAAGCTCTGCACTAAAAATAAAAATAAATTGCAGCGTCACTCACAACTACATAGATTTGAAATTGTTTTAATTTTTTGGGTACATTGAGAAGAAACACATTAGGTAATTTGGAACGGTTGAATTTAAAAAGTCTTTAAGTGGTGCCAATATTTTGTACTTATTTTTGAAGTTTATGCTTAATTTTACAAAAACTGTTGCAAAAATATTAATATTTGTATTTCTAACAAATGTGCTTGTTTTGGAGTTATGTTCTTTTTTTATTAGCATTTCGAGAAAACGTGCTTTATATATTTTATAAAGCCCCAATTTTTTGATAATACTAGCTGGCCTAACTCCTTGATACTCACCTTTACGTACAAAGAAATAACTAACAGTTTGGAGGTTCTAGCAAATATTTATGAGATGCGAAACTATGACTATGACTAATAGTAAACTCTATTTTAATTCTTAATTTCCACTTTCTCGTAATTTCTACAGTAATCTAGCTTCACGTGACGGGATTTTATAAATGTGTGCCTTTGTTTTCATCTTAGTCCAGTTATTCTAATTCAGTCAATCATTTCGGGCCGGTTTGAGTTGTTGCATGGCCGTTGAATTGTTTGTATTTACATGGATGTGGAACCGCAGTTGTTTTACAAAAAGATACAATTATTCTATAAAAAACTACTAATATTAAGATTAATATCAGCCATCAGGGTGCTAATTTATTCTTATAGCTCGCTAATACAAAGTTGTTGTAAGAGATTATTCACAGTTTTTGAGGCTGGAATCGTTTTGATGTTTAGCAAAGTTTGGGAGCCAAGTTTTTCGCGAATCAATCAACTTTTATGAATTATGTAAATATACAGTATCCTACATAGTGAGAGACAGCGGTTTCTCTCTGTCTGCGAAGAGAAGTTTTCTAAGGAATCAATTTGAACTGAGCCGAAACTAACTGAATAAAAACTTCAGTCTCGCGGCAAACTATTTCTTGAGCCGGAATAAATAAAAAAATAGACACAGCTTTACTTCAGTGCTGGTATTCGGATTACCTGGTTTAATTGGTCCTTGTGGATTCCCGAGAAAAGTTTGTGATACTCCTGCAATCTCAACTAACATTAACAATTCTTTGCAAACTTCACAAGTTCCCTCAAAACTTAAGAAAGCATTAATATCTCCTTTAATGAAAATCATAATTTGGATGTTAATGATCTTGCAAATTACAGGCCAATATTTCATTTGCCATTCTTGTCCAAAATATTGGAAAAGTAGTCGCTAGACAATCAATTAAACATCTAATTATTAACAATCTTTATAACAAATTTCAATCCGCTTATAGATGTAGTTTCTCTCCCTAGACTGCTCATATTAAAATTACTGATGACACTCTATGCTTTGGCAATAAAAGCTGCACTGCATTAATGATGACCAATATGTCTTTGGCTTTTCAAACTATTGATCATAATATTTTACTGCAGAGATTTTCCTGTATATTTTCTGTGAGAAGTTCAGTACTTTCTTGGTTTCACACCTACTTATGCAATGAAACTCAGTGTGTAATCATAAATAACCGTATGTCTGAATCTCTTTGTTTGTTGTCTGGTGTGCAGCAAGGCTCTTTGCTTGCTTCACTTTTATTCACTTTTATATGAAACCCCTATCTGATATATTTAACAATTATAGTCTTAATTATCGTCTTTATGCCGATGACGTTCCATTTTACTTTATTTTTCGTCACGATAATAAACCTAATCAAAATAAAGTAACTGATTGTCTGAATGTTGTAGAGTAGTGGCCGTGTCTTAACAAATTAAAGCTTAACAATAATAAAACTCAATGCATTGTTTTTAATCGCAAACATTAAAAATCTGTTAAAAATCTTCTTCATAACTCCGTCTATAAATTTTCTAGCTCTGTAAAAGATTTACAGTAGGTGTTTTTTGGAGTATAGCCATTCTATGAACAACCAAATTAGTAATACAGTGGTACCTTGATATACGAGTTTTCCGAGATGCGAGCCGCGGCTCGATCAATTATTTGACGTACGAGCCGCGAGTAGATCGCGCAGCGATCTGTAAGATACTGAGACGCATCGCTACCGTACAGCTTCCCGCCCTTTACTCAGTCTTTCCACGTGTGCAACAAAGATGAGCAAAATTCGAAGTTGGAATCGGATTATGGCATTTTTGGTCGGAGTCGGATTGGAGTCAGAGTTGGTTTTGTTGATTTGTAATTAAGTTTATATTGCTTATTGTAATTACAGTAGCAATTATGTTTATTGTTTTTGTACAATATTTGTTATTTATAAATACACTTTTTCATTTAAATACACGTCAAAAGTAAAAAATGGTGTGGCATTTTTGAAGCAGGAACAAATTAATAACATTTATATTAATTTTAATTGAAAAACTCATTAAACTTGTATATCAAGGTACTACAGTACGGTTAAAAAATTATTTTTTAAATTCGTAATATCGGTAAAATTCGTAAGTATATTGATGAAGAAAATTATAAAACTTTGGTAGATGCTCTTGTTACTTCTCAATTTGATTACTGCATTGCTCTGCTTTATAGTCTGCCTGCTATGCATCATCACGCTTGCAGAGTGCAAAATATTTCAGTTAGCTTTGTTTCTGGTCCGTAAATCCACTCACATAACTCATCATCTTATGAACTTACACTGGTTACATGTACTTTTCCGCCTTATATTTAAAATTTTGTTGCATGTATTCAAGGTGGTAAATGGTGTTTCGCCCTCGTACCTAGATGATGTAATTCGTAAGCATAGACCTTCTCGCTCTTTACGTTCTTCTAATGCTAACCTTCGTTCTGTTCCTCGTACCATTAACAAATCTGGTGATTGTAGATTAAGCGTTTGTGGTCCTTTACTATGAAATAATTTTCCAAATCACTTAAAAATGATTCAATTCCTCTGCCAATGTAAAATATTATTAAATAGCCATTACTCTAGTTTTTTTTCAATTAATATCGTGGCAATATTGTAATGTTTTATGATTTTATTTTATTTTTTTAATTTTATTTGTTGTGCAGCGCCTTTGATTTAATTAGTTTTCTGTAAAAAGTGCTATATACATGTGCATTAATATTATTATTATTGCATTTAGATAATGATGATGTATTTACAATGTTGCTTAATTTTATACGTTCTACTAGTGCTGAAAATTTTAAGTTCAGCACAACATAGTTACATTTAATGCATTATTGCGAAAATATATGTATTCTTTCATAAATTGCTATTTTTATTCCGGCAATTCTCTTATTAAAAGCTTTATTTACTCCTTGCTATTAAACTCGTTGTATATATTTTTAGGTTTTCCGGTTGTTTGCAATAGGTTATGCTGCATTATGTCCTTCATTCGTGTTTTTTCTGGATCTTAATTTGTGTTTTTTTTGCCGTTACATGAATTTTTAAACCTGAAATAAATAAATATTACTTTATTTGAAGGCAAAAAAATATCTTTTAACAGTATCTGTTTTCTGTATGTCAACTGAAAACCAAATAAGAAGCAAAAATTCAAAAACAAAATGAGACTATAATGTGAGATCTTTGAAAATCAAAGCCACGCGCAGTTTGAAAACAATTGGTGTACAGAAGCCAATCAACAAACTAATGAACACCAAGGGAATCCGAAAAAATTTTTGGCGGGGGAGGAATTAAAAAAAACGCTTTCAGCGCCCCTGTCAACATCCTTATGTCCAAGATAAAGTAATAAAATCTGTTTTTATTGTTATTAGACCATGTAGCCTTAACATTAAATTAACTCAGGCAAAATCGATTAGTTAGCTTTAGTTTTTACAAAGACTGTAATATAAGGTAAAAAAACTAAACTTGCTAAGTTTTTTTTACGGTGGCAATAACTCACATTCATTTTTAAGAAGTTGGTAGGACTTTTGCTTCGTATTTTGACAACTTATTTTAGGTAAATCTAACGTTGTGAAAGATCAATAAAACTATTCAGCAAAATATTTTACATAGAAAAGAACTAATTTTATTCCCATTTTAATATACGTTTGAATATGGAACAGATTTTATTTAATATTGTCGGCAGTGTGGTCGAGTGGTTAGAGCACCGTGATTGTCATCGACATGGTTTCGATTTAAAACCTACTCGGGCCATTCTTTTGTGTCCTTGGGAAAGACACTTAAAAGCAGTTTCCCGTGCTTGGTGGTCTTGGCAAGCAATTCTCAATTTTAGTCATATCTCTATAACACTTTTAAAACCAAATAAAAAAATTACATGCAGACAGCAATTTCTTGGCATTTCCGGAAGCAGGTCGGGGTAATTGCTTGCCCTACATATTAGCGCCAACGTCGCTTTCCTGCGAGTCAGGAGGATAAATATAGAGATAAAAATAAATAAATAAATAGATGGCAAAACTTGAAAAAATTGTAACTTAAACTTTTGTAATTCGAAATTAATTAGTTGCAGCTATTCAGTTGCGTTCGTATGTTGTTTGATGTAGACAAGTTAAAGTAAAGAAAACACATCTCAAAATACTTTCGAAAACCGTTTTTAATGATTAGGCCTACAACTTTGTACAAACCCGGCTGCAGTATTTTATAGATAAGGCGTCTGATTCGAAAAATCTGTAAGGATCTGACTCAGGCTCCTTTTGGTTACAATTGCCCTTTCTTAGCAAACTAATTCCACAAAGTCGGGTTTCGTCATCTTGATCATAAGTTCCGATCGAAATGTTTCCGTTAAAAAGGCTCTTAAATAGAAAAACAAAGTTTTGTTGAAAAAATAGAAAAACAAAGATATTACAATGCTTTAAAGTTGATTTTATTTTAACTACGATTAAATTAACGGCAGAGTTACTCAGGTGAATCGTAAATTTTACATAGATCTTTTTACTTTGTTTATTTTCGCTTAATTACATTAACAGTAATATTGTTTCCAGTATTGGTAATTTTTCTGGATAAAATTATTAGTAAAAAGTTGATAGGCTACAACTAAAATTAAAAACCACGAATTAAATGAAAAAGTTTTGTAACTTTTTTATTTCACACAATTCTTTAGTTATTTATTTGATTTTGATAAACTAACTTTTATAAGACCAGAGTCGATATTTATATATTTCTACTTTTTATCTTCTTTTCTCCATAAAGCGAAAGAAAGTAGCCTACAATGAAACTAAATTCGAATTGATATCAGTGAAACTCAATTAACGACTAATGCAGTGTACAGTAGAAGGTCTACAAAATTGTTTAACAAGTTGCTAACGGGTTTTAAAAAAAGACTGATGGTCTAACTTTGTAGCTTATGGCCTGTGGTTGCTTGTTGTGGGCTAATTACGTTAATCAATTGTTGGTTTTATAAAATTTATTTTTTGTTTAAGCATGCTAATACCATAAGTAAGTTAAATACCTTTCCAATTTCACTCGTACGTTTCAACGAATGACTATCACCCTGAGCCATTAACATTGGTTCGTTGGAATATGGACCTTCAACTAATCTAATGACTTCTTCCAAATCACTTGGATTCAACTTTTTCCAACAAATAGTTTTTCCGTTTTTTTTTAGTAATTCACTATCCATACTTTTTTTAACTGAATCGTTACAGCTTAGTTAAACCAACGTATTATTCTATCAAATATAAGTTTTAAAGTTAATTTTCTTTTATTTTTATACGCGTTTCACTCTAATTGTGAAGTAGCACAATATCTAAAAAGTTATTCCACAATACACATATTCTTGTGCCCAGGGGCGTGCTAAGTCTTTTATATTTGGAAATGTCAATTTAAAATTTTTTTTGCAAAAATTTGATGCGATTCTTACTTGGTCTAATTTTTGTCAAAATTAAAATAAGTATTCAATTGAAATCTAAAGTCAAAAGATGTTTTTTGCTTTTGAAAGTCAAGGGAAAGTCCATTTCTTTGTTTTTATTCAACATTTCAATATAAAAGTCATTTTCAGAGAGACAAATAATATTGTGCACAACTCCTGCAAAATTTAAGAGGGATTTTACAGTAGACCTCGCCTCCAGCTGCTTCGCACAACACTACTCGAAAAAAAAATTTGCACCGAGTAAAATTTATATAATGCGGGGTTATAAAAATTTACTAAAATACACCAAACAAATTTAATTGATTTGAAATGTAACCTGTCATAAAGTGCAAAAAATAGGAAAATTTTTAAAAACTGCACTTGTTTCAAAAAAATTATATTTTTAAAAACTCAATTCTTAAAAAGTGATCTTTTATCAACAATGTCTTTATTATGGTTGAAACCAAAAACAATTTAATAAACGCAAATTACAAAGCACAAAACTGTAAACAACGATACACCTGCAGTATTCACCAATTGTAACAAAATTAACTTCAAATCCTTCGTATGTTGCGCTATAACTGTTAAGTGCAAAGCGCTTTATAACGATGAAAAGTTGCTATGTGGCGTTCTTTAGCTGATAGCCGTAAATTGCTACGGGTATAAATTGGGAAAAATTATTGACATGTTTTTGTAGAGTGCTTCATAAAAATCTTGAGCAAATTTAGATTTTACATTTATTAAACCTAAGACAAAAACAAAACTACCTTTAAAGTCTGTTCTATCCTGATCAAGGAATCATCAGTGGGTCTGGGATAAAAAAAGGATTAGTAACATTAAAGGCAGAGTTGCGAACTCGAAGAACTCGGTCTTGCTTGCAAAACTCGAACACTAAGAATTGCGGAACTCGAACTCAAAAAATATATAATCGAGTTTGTGTTTATTAATTGAAGAGTTTTTTATAAAATAAATACCGTATATCACCGTGTGTAAGACGCAGTTTTGATCTACAAAAAAATGTCCTCTAATATTGACTGCGACTTATACATGCAACATAGCCAAATAAACATTGATTTAAAAAGCTTTGATGCCTTTTATTGATTCCAAATTTTAAAGTTTTAACCTAATGGTTCCTAATCGGTGTGTCGCAGCACACTAGTGTGCCGCGAAAGATTTCGGAAAAAAAACTATTTAGGGACGTCAAAGTTTGTGGTTTTTGTACGTGAGACTCGGAGGGAAAGAGTGTGAGTTTAGGCGGAAATTTTTTTTTTGAGATCATCATGATTTTGGGACGAAAATTTAGAAATCATTGACAAATTTTTGGTGAAGACCTTTTTTTTCTTTTTTAGAGACCACCGTGATTTTTGAACGAAAGTTAAGAAATCATGGGCAAATTTTCAGTGAAGACCTTTTTTTAGAGAATGCCATGAGTTTGGAACGAAAGTCAAAAAACAATTAACAAATTTTCGGTAAAGACCTTTTTATTATTAACCAATATAATGGGTGTGCCGCGAAAATTTAATTCGCTTAATAGTGTGCCGCCATATAAAAAAGGTTGGGAACCACTGCTTTAATCTTTTAAGGGACAATCATAAATATGTAATTTCTATAAGGCGAAGTTAAATTTACAATAAATTTCTTTAAAATCCAATCCGTCTTGATTGTGGTGACTATGAAAGACTCTAGAAATATGTGACTAAAGAAAGTCTATTGAAAACACAGGTTATGCCCGCGTCTTATACATGAACTATACATGTATGCTATTCTGATATAATGGGCTCAAAATGATGTGCGTCTTATACATGGAGATATAAGGTAATATTTTGGATTTCACTTTTGATAGTAAATGGTTAAAATTTCAAATACAACTAAGTTGTATTTTATATTTTTCAGCCAGCGACATGAAAATAATTGGGCAAAAAGAATTTTTTGAGCACAAAAAACGAACTATTTCTGCAAGACAAAGTTTCCAAATTCAGAACGATTACAGTTTGAGGTACGGTAAAGATTTTTTTTAGAGATTCCGACTTTTTGGAGACAAGAATCAAAAAATCCGAGACAGATTTCAAGTCAATACTTTTTTTTGGTAAAAACTGTGTTAACCCCTCAACATTTTTTCGGCTGGTACGCCTATGGCCTGTTTTATTATTTCTTTTATTTTGTTTATCTCTTGTTGGTGGCCTTCGAATTTTTTAAAGTTTAAGTTATTGTGTAGATAGGGTTAATCGAGCTATCGATTTTTACAGCATCGAATAGAACACGAGCTTAAACTCAAAAAATTGAAAATACAGAAGTCAAACTGGCGAAATTTTCACGAACTCGAAATCGAAGTGGAATAAAATTCTACCGAGTTCGCAACCCTGAATAAAAGTAGCCCTAATGATCAGGTTGTAAAATGCACATTTACTGATGGTGAGTTTAGAGTTAAGAAATAAGGTTTGAAAAGTTTTGTATCAAAGCCAAAGAACAAGGAACACTCACATGCTAATTTTTAAAAAAATTTAGTAATCATAAAATTTGAAGAATAACAATTAAAATTAACAATATAATTTATAAAAGTTCAAATAATCTATACTACAATAATTACCAAAATAACAATTTATAAATTAACCAAAATAAACAATTTATAAATAAATTGTAGAATTAAAAAATAGCAATTATATTGACAGGATAAATTCATAACTTTCTTGATCATGATGAAATAGGTTGTAGTGGTGTTTTGGCTTTATCTTAAGTAAATCTAAAACCTATTACCAGTTGGAAAAAGTGCCGATGATTTGGAACCCTCAACAAACAACTTCAAAAACTATAATAAAAAAATTTAAATTTTGAAAATTTTACTTAGTTTGAAATCATATATAAATTACAGAAACTAATCTGCACCTGAAAGACTAGCAATTATTTTTGTGCTAAAATGGTCCATATTTTTGGTGCTTCTGCCTTACCTTACCCAGAATTTTTATAAAGCCTTCCAAAACACAATTATTTTTTTCCATAATAAACTATTTTTACCAACCAACAACACATGATGATTTTTTGGGTCTCATTGTTTGCCATTATTAATCTTGCAGGCCTGGAAGATTGCCCAAACTTTAAAACTTTATGACAGGGGTGACCAACCTTTTTTCATAATGAGCCAAATTATAAATTTAAGTATATTTGGCAGGCCACAAAGTACATGATATAAAATTTCCTCTTTAATATTAGATGCCACGACCAAATGATGAGTATTAAAATATAATCTAAAATTGATTATAGCTAATTAGATATTAGCTAATCAGCCGCTCTGAGACTATACAAGTAGAGGACGAGATACAAATACTTTGTTGTTATTATTATTATTATTATTATTAATTAGGAATTTAACTGAAGAGTGAAAAAATCAAAATCATTACAAAATTAGCATTAAAAATATCCATGCTGGAGCTGCTTTGAAGTCTTAATTATGTGACTTCTTTTCTTTCTGCTTAGATTGACTTAAAATTTCCAAGATCTGGAGGGCTGGAAGTCAAAATCCCAAAGCCAATAAAGTCTGCAGAGTATTTGACTGATATTTCTGCTTTGTTTCTCCTACAATCCTCAAAAGGCTTATCTATAGCCACTGTGAACCAACTATTGATCCATTGCTCCCTAAAGAGCAGCATATGAATCTGCCTGGTACTGTGGCCTTACCTGCAAGCTGCTTCAGACTTCTGCCTGATGGTCTGGTGGTCAGGTCGATCATGGAGTTAGTTCAAAACCAAAATTTCACCATTACCATGCAACAATAATTAAAGCAGACTATGTTGGTCTTGGCTCCCCTCTTTTTAACTTTTACATGTATGACTTTTCCTCCATAATTTTCAAAGTTTCAGAAAGTTTACCAATACAGACAATCTGGCATTGTTGCAGTTCTCTGGAAACTGGAAGGCCTTTGAGGAGATTTATCAAGACATGACCACACTTTTAACATATTTCCAGATAGCTCAGTTATGTTAAGACAGAGACACCAACCTTTTATTAAGTAACCAAGAGGCTAAACATGAGCTAAATGTTTACAAGAGTAAAGAGAATTTTACTATTTTGTCCAACTCCTACTTGTTTTGTGGTAAAAATGGACAGATCGCTCACATTCCATCACCATCTAGTGTTATTGCACAAAAACTATTTTTCCATGCCACACTTTTGGGGCAATTTGTAGGCTCAGGATGGGGTGCTTGTGCTAAAACAATGTGCACAGCTACCCTACCTCTTGTGACAGCTGAGTACTGTGCAACAGTCTAGTGTTGCATGATCATCATTCATCTCACCTATTAGAGGGTGTCCTAAATCACATCTTGCACATTGTCACTGCATGCCTGCATCCCACTCCAATGTACCACATACATATATGTGCTTTCAGGCATCCAGCCAGCTGAGCTTTGCCAATTAGGAGCGACACTTTTTTAGCTAAACAGTAGAACCCTGGACCCAGACCATATGTTAAATTTTTAGATTAGACCTAGAATCTCTAAAAATACTAGATCCTCTTTCCATCCTCCTAATAAACTACCACATTTCTCTTTTTTATTACTAGCAGCATAGCTGCAAGCCTGCTACTTCTGTAATCTTATTCTAAATCACTCCACATTGGTTCAAAGTTACTATCTTTCTTCTTCTTCTTTTGGCCTTTTCCTTTAATCAGGGGTTGCCACAGCACATGATGTTTCTCCACAGCATCCTGTTCTCAATGTCCTTCTCCCTTGCACCAATTTCCCCCTTATCCTCCTTTACTACATCCAAAAATCTTCTCTTCAGCTTCCCTCTTTTCCTCTTTCCTGGTAACTCCATTTCCATCACCCTTCTTCCTAAATACTCCTGGTCTCTCCTCATGACATGTCCATACCACCTCAACCTGCCCTCTCTCATCTTCATTCCTAACCGTTCTACCTTAATTGTATTCCTGATGCAATCATCCTGATCTTTTCTCATCACTCCCATAGCAAAGCTAAACATTTTCTTCTCTCAAACTTCCATCTCTTCTACTTGTTTCTTTGTGACCACCACTGTCTCAACTCTACAAACCATTGCTGGTCTCACCACTAAACTGTACACTTTTCCTTTCACTCTAGCTAGTAACCTCCTGCCACAGATTACTCCCGATACTTTTCTCCATCTGTTCCAGCCTGCCTACACTCTCTTCTTTACCTCCCTTTCACAACTACCAATTCCTTGCACCAAATACTTAAATTCCTTTACTCTTGACACTTTTATGTCCTCCATCTTCACTGTTTCTTCGTCATTTCCTCCATTTACACACAGACATTTGCCCTTTGACCTACAAACTTTCAAGTTCCTTCTTCTTTCCAACGCATACCTCCAACATTCTAGTCTCTGCTCCACTTCTTTCCTGGTCTGTTTGCAAATCACAATATCATCAGCAAACAGCATCGTCCATGGTGGTTCTCTCCTTATTTTGTCCGTTAGCCAAATTATCATACTATCTTTACAACTATTAAATTACTAACAAACTATCACTTAATATTGTAAAAAAATGTTTGCAAATAACACAATCAATACTAATATAACTGTAAAACAATGTGAATACTGAAAATGATGCTTGAAGCAAGCATTTTTATGATAAGCTCTGCCAACAAAAATTTTCATAGATCAGTTTATTGGACCTCACTTGATGCAGCAATCAACTGACATATTCACTTTGTTTCCCTGTACATTACTATGAAAGCAGACATCAAATCTGAAACATAGTAAAAAATTTGAGTAAGCAGTGGGCTGCATAAAAACATTAAGTAGGCCACAGGTTGGACATCCCTGGTATATGAAGTAAGCTGAGCAAATAGTGAAAGAGAACCAACTTTTTCTTTAAAACATCAGCCAAAATCCTAAAACTGCTCAACCCACTCCATCACTTCAAATAAAACAAAATTTTACACCCATAAATTAATGGCTTAACTGCTTGTGAGTGTAATGATGCTGCAATTGTAACAAAATTAAACAAAATTAGTAAACATAATAAACAAAATTAGTATTGATGCTGCAATTGTAACAAAATTAGTCGAGTGCATTGTATTGATGCTGTAATTGTAACAAAATTAAACAAAATTAATAAACATAGTAAACAAAATTACTATTGATACTGCAATTGTAACAAAATTAATAAAGTGCATTGTAATGATGGTGCAATTGTAATAAAATTAAACAAAATTAATAAACATAGTAAACAAAATTAGTACTGATACCGCAATTGTAACAAAATTAGTAGAGTGCATTGTCAACTGGAACAGTTTCTTGTGTTCATTTTTGGCATCAAATCTTAATCATATGTCTCATCAAACATCTGTATGAAGTTTATTTGATTTTAGGCCAGTCACTTTTTTGGAATTTTTCTTGATTGAATCTTTCTCAATGTTTTTTTCAGAAAACTTTTTTGATCATTCACTTTTTTCTTATTCTTTTTTTTCTAGCTTGCAAGAACAATAGATCTGGCAGATGACCATTATATTTTGTGGAGCAAATTGGACTGGCTTTGAAAGAAAACTAATAACAAATAAAATGCTAATTTTTTTCAACAGTTTAACTTTATGCCTCTGTTGATTGAATGATTTCACTCATGCTATCTGTAGCTTTTTATTAGTGTTAAACCTGGTTTTTATTTAATTAATTACAACATTTTGATAAGCCAATCTTGTAAATCTTTTTTAAAAGATCATAACACCTGGCTTCTAATAATATGATGTCTTAAGAAGTTGATTTTTATTTTGGTTGTGGTAGATCATTTTGCTAATTCAAAGGTCTCTTTTTTTCATTTACAGCAAGTACATCAAGTCTTTAAATCTCAGCAAATAGCAACAATCAAAGTTTTTGATGCTTAATCAAAAAACTCTTTCTCACTGCATCAATTGCTAAGCCCATATAGATTGCATCCCATAGCTTTTTTTAAATCAATAAATTTGTCATACTTTTAAAAACTTATGCTGTATATAAATGCATAAATGAATTTTTATGTATAGCAAAAATCAATATACAAATAAAGATTTGGGAAATGCAGTAACTTAAGATTACTTTTATATTTTAATTTTTTTGTAGTTACCTATTAATGAAAACAGTGCCATACTATGGCCCACAAATATAAACAGATGAAAACATTATTAACACAGCACTTTTAAAAATAAATTGGTTGAACAATTAAATTATACAACTAGCTATGCCCTAAATGGGATGAGCGGTCCATGTTAAGAAACAAAAGGTGGTCCATATTAAGAAAAATTGGTACCACTTTACTATCCACTCTTTTCAATTTAATCCATAATCTTTCCAAAACTTTTATTTTATCTTATAAAGTAAATAGGTTTTGTTTGCCATCACTAACTCTGCAGGCTTTGGGGATTTCCCAAAACTTAGAAGGTAATGAACTAAACTTGGCAAATGCTCAGCAAGAATTAATACGACTGCATTTGGTTTTAAACAGGGAGTCGAACCGAACCCGAACCGGAGTTTTATAAACCGGTTTTAAACCATTTTTTCCGAACCTTAACCGAACCCGAATCAGTTGAAAAAACCGGTTCTCTCCGTGATGTCACCGGGCCCGCGGGCCGCATGCGGTGTGAAGACCTTTTTTTTTGGTGAACGCTATGATCTTGCGACGAAAATAGGAATTTCGAAGACCGATTCCAAGTGAAGACCTTTCTTTTTTTTTGGAGAACGCTATGATTTTCCTACGAAAATAGGAATTTCGGAGACCGATTCCAAGTGAAGACTTTTTTTTTTTTTTTTGGAGAACACTATGATTTTCCGACGAAAATAGGAATTTCAGAGACCAATTCCAAATGAAGATCTTTTTTTTTTGGAGAATATTTTTCTAATGATGCTGCAAACCCGAACCGGAAATTTATAAACCGGTTTTGAGGTAATTTTTACAGGAGCAAAGTTAAACCGGAGCGTTTCAATTGATCTGAACCCTAACCGGAACTGAACCGAAATTTGAAATAGTTGTTGAACCCGAACCGAACCTGAACCGGTAAAATCAAACGGTTCGACTCCCTGATTTTAAATAAAGAAATCATGCGATTAAACATTATTTATTATTATTTTAGTTGGGAAATGGAAATTAATAATTAAAGGGGAGTCTAATTCAAAGAAAAACCGATTAGGGTGAGAGTAAAAAAGAAAAAAATTAGTTGTAATAAAAGATAAATAAAGAAATGAACGCCGGGCAAATAGTATTCACCGGGCAAAATTGTTTTGGTTTCTTTTAATTTGTTAAAATGCTCGAGAAAAATTTAGTTTCTTTTCAACCAACTAAGTTCTCTTTAAAACTAATTGTGTTTTCTTGCAGCATATTCCAATTTAAAAATTATACTAGAGAAAAGGTCACATCACACATCACTTTTTTTTAATTTTCTTATTTCTATATTTATCCTCCTGACTCGAAGGAAAGCACCGGAGCCGCTTTACATAGAGCAAGTAATTACCCCATAGATATCCTATATCTATGAATAACCCCGACCTGCTTCCGGAGATGCCAAGATAGTGTTGTCCGCTTGAAATTTTGATAAAGATATGTCTTAATTTAGAACTGTTTGCCAAGACCACTATTACATTCTGATAGTTTTTGTTAACGCAAAAAAGATTAAGAAATGCTGGTAATATAAACTTTGTGAAATATGAGTACCTTAGTTTTTACAAAAAAAATTTAAATTACATTTGAAAGCGTAGTCAATTAAGTGGTTAAAGCGCCGTGCTCATGACCAACACGGTCTCGGTTCACAACCAACTCGCACCATTCTGTTTCTGTCCTAGGAAAAGACGCTTTATGGCACTTTTCCCTGCTAATGGTGGTCTTGGTAAGCAGTTTTAAATTAAGGTTATATCTCTATCAAATAACAAGCGGACAGCAATATCTTGGCATCTCCGGAAGCAGGTCAGTGTACTTGCTTACCCTATGTATTAGCACCTCTGTCGCTTTCCTGTGAGTCAGGAGGATACATATAGAGATAAAATAAATAAAATAAACCTAACAAAGTTTGTATCAATATAAAAATTATGTTTGCATTTAGGCAAATGAGTCTAAAAATACTAACACAAACAAACAAACAAATTTGTTAACGTATTAATATATTGTAAAGCAGCCAATTATTTATATAATATTTTTAACTTGTGCTGCTTTAATTATATATTCTTAAGATTTTTGTCTTAAAGAAATAGAAGTATGCAATGCAAACTCGCAATAATGCTAGCTTTAAACTAAAATTGTAAAAATAATAAAAGTGTTGTGAAAAATTATCAAAACCGTTTAATGTTATGATTATTTGTGCAAAATAGACCAACTGATAATCACAATTAAATTAAATTGGAGAAGCCATTTAGCATTATTCTATGCATGGTGGGCACAATACTTCTTAAAAGTACCGCGGTACCGGTACTCGGTACCTTGATAAAATAGTACCGCAGTACCGGTATGGTACCAAAAAAGTACTACTACTACTACTACTACTACTACTATTACTACTACTACTATTTTCATAGCCTACAATATCTAGGCCTTTCTATAAAACAATTTCATGTTCTATTGAAAAAGCTGTGGGTAGTAGATTGGCGTTTTTGTGCCCTTATCTTAGTTTTCAACTTACAAATAACGTCGACTTGAACACTGAAGACAGCCTGCTGTGTGTTTAAGTAAAAACTTCGAGTTTTATTTATTGTACCACAATGATCTTAACATATCCTCTTTCTTTTGATTATCTTGAAGGAATAGCTAAACTTTCTTTTGTTTTTGCTTCGTTTTAGATATGCAGACGTATGTCGGAAAACAGAATAAAGAGAAATTTCTTGCGATATATTTCCGTATTTCAGTAACACAATGCGAAAGAAAATATACTGCTTTTGCTAGTAACCCCGTAAACATTTTTCATCTAGCCAACGTTGGCGAAAGGCAGTTTTCCAGCAGCAGAAATGTTGGCAAGATGATGGCGTCCAATGTTGGTCCAGAGTCGAGTGCACCAAAATCACATTTTCCGCCAACACTGATAAACTGCGTTTTGCCAGCGTTTAGCCAACACTGAAATTCCAGACGCTGTAGTGAGTTGGCTAACTATGAATCACCAGCGCATGCTACTGCAGCTGCCCAACTACTTCAGCAGTCTTACCAACGTTGGCAAAACGCTAACTGCCAACTTTAGAAACATTGGCAAGATGTTGGTGCAAAACATTGGTCCAGAGTTCTGTGAGGTAGATTCTACTATTTCGTACAATTGTACCACCATGCATTATTACCACTGTAGCAAACTTAACTAACAAACCGTTGGACTGTTTCACTTGGATTTGTGCTGGTCAGGTGACGGTTCTTCGTTACGCTGCATATAAACGATAGAACGCGTCCAGCAGTTGACAATCGAACAGTTTGGAGTTGCCTTACGAATGATTTCGGTTGAAATTCGTATATTTATGTAGACAGCATAGAAATCTTTTATTTGTGGTTTTATTAGCGATGTACTTGCTATATTCGTCTTCGTCCTTCATCTTTTGAGTGCGTTGATTGCGCGTTCGTTGACGTTGTTTAAGCGACGATTGACGTTGTTGATGAAACTAGCATACATGGGCGTCCCGTAACCAATTTCCAGGGGGAGGGCAAAACTTCTGGGAGGGGCAGAATTTTGCAAAAATGCAGTTTATATAGTGAAATTAAAGTATTTCTTAATAAAAAGTCAATTTCCAGGGAGCATATGCCCGCTTTGTCCCCCAGCGGACGCCCATGCCAGCATAAGTGATTAACTAAGAACTATTTTTAATTCAGCAAATAGAAACGCTTAAAAAACAAATCATTAATAAAAATTTTAACTATTTCAAATAAAATTATGCGCATATTAAATGGAGCATTGTGCAACACGCACCGGGCTCATGCCGCTCAAATAAAATTAATTTATATAGACTTGAACAAAGGAGAACAAAGTTATATTGGCATTTTGTTGGCAGAGTTGGCAAATAGTTGGCAGTTTTTTCCACTTTTTACTGTCATTCAAAAACTGTTCGAATATTTTTTCAACTATCAGACCTTAAAGACTAACATTTTTTTATTCTTTTTAAACGTTGAGGCATAACAAAAACATATAGGCTATCTTACATCAGAAAATGTTCTATCACTTAACAATCAAAACAATTGAAATTTCATCAAGCAAAGAACTGTAGCAGAAGTACATTATTATTGTCGCTATTTTGTAAAAAGCTTGCATCAATATTTAACACGAACAACTGGTAATGTCTTTGAATAAAAAATTTTGGCCAACTTCTTACCAGCGTATCACCAACTTAGTCACAGGAGAGACAGCCAACGCTGCCTTCAACGTTGGCCCAACACATTACCAGCAGCTGTGAACACGAATTTTACTAAGCAAAGAAATAGTGACAAAAAAGCTTTTTTGAGCGTAAATTTAATTTTTTTTCCACTTTAGTACTTAACGCAACAAATAGAACAAACCAGAACTCAAAAATAAATCATCGGCAGAAAGTTGGCATTGTTGGTTAAATGTTGGCAATTTTGCCAACTTTCTCCCAACCCAGCCGCGCTAAAGCCAACGTTGGCCCGATGATGAATGTTTACTGGGAAGCTATTGCAAACCCAAAAGAAATCAATAATTTCTACTAACTGTAACTTGCGACAGACAGCACTTTATTATAGATTATGGCTGTTTCATTGGTATTACAAAATACGCTTTTAACAGTCTTCCGAAATAGCCGCCAAAAAATGCAAAATACGCGATCTTATGACAGGAAGGGTTAGCGCAGGGGTGGGCAAAGTTTTTAATAAAAGAGCCACATGTGAAAATTTAAAACTGCCGGAGAGCCATCAATTCTATTTGAGGTGTTAATGCAAATAGAGTAAATGAAGCAAGTTTTAATCAAATAATAAAAGCAAATACAACATTACACGATTTACAATTTTTCCGAGATTTTACCAGCATTAGATCTACTGTGGGTTTTCACTTTATTAGC
This sequence comes from Diplosoma virens, assembly GCA_963680785.1. Lineage (NCBI taxonomy): Eukaryota > Metazoa > Chordata > Ascidiacea > Aplousobranchia > Didemnidae > Diplosoma > Diplosoma virens. The sequence continues at coordinate 25,619,970 of OY796893.1, forward strand.
TAGCTTTTGAAAATCTGGGCAATATAAACTCAAAGCAGGGTTGCCAGATACAAAATTGGAAAATAAGCTACTTAAGATGAAAAAGTAGCCAAAATTATCAAAATTAAGCCAGACAAAAAATTTTATTTTTGTCGCTAAAATACATCAAAAAGTGGCCCCCTACACAATAAATTGCTCTATTTTTTCATAGTAGCACCAGGACGTAGATGGCATGTCAAAAAAAGAAAAAAATTTTGAAAAAAAAGGAACGGCTTCCTAGGCTGCTGATCTTTTTTTTTTTTGAGATCGCTATGTCTGGGGGCAGTAGAAAGTGCCTCTCCATGCTTTGGATTACCCAATAGTGGCCCCTTCCTAAATTGAAGACCTTTTTTTTATAGATCACTCTGCTTTCATATATTAAAAATGGCTTCAGCTACCTTTTTTTGTACACTAAAAAGGACTCCCCCTTACGTTTTTTGCACCGGGACTCCCTTTTTGTAAGGCCATCACTGCTAGTTTGCATTCCAGCCAAAAAAACTCAAAAAGCCAAACAAAGTTTTGACTCCAATCACACTAAAAAAAAGCCAATCTGGCAACCCTGAGTCAAAGCTGAGTTCATTAATTCTCTCAAATCTTCATTTGTTAGAATTGCACGATATTATTATTTACAAATTAGAGAAGCAAATCTCAGAGAAGCGAGCACTACTTTTGTTTCTTTTATTCTAATGTTAGCAGCGTGTCTCGGTGAGCAAGAAATAAATAAAAGAAAGATAGCGCTCGCTTTGCTCAAATTTTTGCTGTGGTATAAATGGTCCTCAACAACGAACAAAGAATTGCTTTTATTTCCACGTTATAAATCGACTTAGCACCTAATTAAAAATCTTCGTTTGCAGTGAATAGCAATTGTACAATTTTTGATTTCGTTATTGTTGTTTAGCTAGAAGAGCCGCAAACAAAAGGTCGGCGTGTTACATGCGGCTCGCGAGCCGCAATTTCCCCAATATTGGGTTAGTGTATAAAAATGCTCTATATAGTCATAAAATGCTGCCGCAGTAAGCGTTAACTCTATTCAGACTGGGCTTTTTGGAAAACTTATACGAGTGGGAGGGGAGGCGAGGTGAGGCAGAAAGTGCCGCACTCTTGGTTTGCTTATATTTCGACCATTAGTAGCGCTGAAAGTGTCATTCAAGGTTGTATAGAAAAAGAATTTCATACTCTTTGGATATAGATAGAAATGTTGGAATAAAATATTATTTCGGATTGAAAAAGCAAGTTTTCAAAAGGTAGTTAACTTTTTATTTTATTTTATTATTTTTATTTTAATCTCTATATTTATCCTCCTGACTCGCAGGAAAACGACGGAGGCGCTATACATAGGGTAGGCAATTACCCCGACCTGCTTCCGGAGATGCTAAGGTATTGCTGTCCGCTAGTAATTTACTAGAGATATTACTGTAATTTAGAACTGCTTGCCAAGACCACCAAGCAGGGGAAAAAGCCGTAAAGTGTCTTTCCCAAGGACACAACAGAATGGCGCAAGTGGATTTTGAACCGAGACCATGTTGATCAGCAGTCTGGTGCTTTAAGCACTCGATTGGCCGAAAAGTAGCGATTGGTTTCAGAAAGTTAACGACTTCGGCAGTTTGATTGATCGTATGATTAAAAGTAAAATTCTTTCACAGTTGAAATCCCCTTAGGGAAGTTACTGCAGTGTACAGAAGAAGAATCTCTATTTCAGCAAAATCTGATTTCATTATTAAAATGCTTCGATTTTAGCAACAACTAATGTTTTCAAAATTCACTGGACTTTTTGAACAATTTGGGAAATGAACTTTTCATACAATAAAAAGAAATACAAACCATTTCAAAAAAAAATTGAAATTTTAAGTGTCACATCGTACTTTTTTATAATTATTTTAAAATGTTATAATGAGCCTAATTTAAAAAATTTAGTTAGGATTGATTACTTTGGTGAAATAAATTTTTTTGGATTTTTGCAAGCTTTTTTTCTTTTTTAGTAGCTTAGTCTAGCCTACATAGTAGAATAATTTTTAGTCGAACTTGACTAATGCTCTGGCGTATATTTTTTAATTTTAAATTTACCGTATATTTAATTGTTTACATTTCGTCAGAGCAAGCTGCCCAACTCGAGACCCGCAAAGTCTATTGTTAAAGCCTGCCAAAGAATTTGTAATTACATAATCAATCAAATTATTGTAATGCTTTGAATCAATCCAATGACACGCAGAAAAATCGGAATAAATAGGCTAATTTTCGTCTCAGTAGAGATTTTTCGCTTTATATAAGAATAAGACACGTAGGTATATCAAACTGGTGACCTTTTTCGTTTGGTCTTTACTAAATTTGTAGTCCGAATTCCTGTTATCAAGGAGGTTCATTAAAAACTAACACATTAAAAATAAGTAAAGACAAAAAAGAAGATACTTCTTTGATTTCTGCACCGATCGCGACTCGCAATAAACTTTTCGACAAAAGTTGGACCATAATGGTTAAAAGATTGAGCATTCCTGCGTCAGAGTATAAAACAACCTAACATTTTCCAAACAAGTCATTATCATCAAAATAAATTTCAACCGAGAGTAATTTGGGATTTTAATATTGATTTGGTCACAACTTACGACACCGACATTTTTTTTTTCAGAATTATTTAATTTATAGTACGAATTTTAACATTAGAATAACAAATAAAACATCGGTACAACCAATTAATGATATTGCACTCAAGCGTAGCACAATAAGTATGTTATTCGAATGTCTTTTGACCTTGTTTAGGTAGGTGTTCGATACAGTGCCCAGCATAATTCAAAAGTAGGACGGAAGTCCTTTAATAATTTTCGATTATCTCAAGCAAACTGCAACAAATATTTCTTAAAATTTTATTTTTTAAATAAATCTATATAGTTCGACTTTTTGGTCATTTTCATTAAACGCTCTGTGCAACAAAGAAAAGTAGGCTATTCTATTTGGAGTTATTTCAAACATAAACTTACGAGGAGGAAAAATGAAAGCACACCTATCTAGATATTGTACTGTACAGAAAGTAACATATAAAAATCAAATAGTTATTCACGCCAAGTCATTCATGCTAAATTTTAATACCGGTGCGTAATGTTGTAAAATATTTTCCACTGCTTGTTCTTGTTGCAAACAAAAATATAAAAAAAAGCTGGAGCCGGGTTCTTTTAACTCTGCTACATTTGATGTGCCATCTGCTTAAATAAAAACAACTCAAATAACCTCTGTTGGCGGGTTTTCCGTTAAGTTCAATATCAACACTTAAAAATTATTGTGTTATTTTTTGTGCTAATTACAATTTTATTGATTGATTTCACTTCAGAAACCTTTTTTTATTCTGTTAAAATTGGTCAAAAAATGGAGTTTAAATAAAGTTTCAAGAAAAACACAGAGTCGAATGACATAAAATGATGCAATTACCCAAGCAGAATTTTTTTGCGATTTATCCTCGGCCATTGTATGTTTTTCTCGTTTTATCCAAGAGATATCAAAGGGTCTCCCGTACTTGGAATTGCCAAGGATATTAATCTTGTTTCATGGAAGAAATATTCTTGACTTGGCCAAACATGGCAAAATCGAGAATACTTTCTTGTTTTATCGAAGAGATATCCATGAATGGGCCATTATTGATAATGTCGATGATGTGTTTATTGATTTATCATAGTAATATACTTGGCTCGGCCATTTACGGCTAGACCAAGTATACTCATAGCCGTACCTTCCGGGGGGGACAGGGGGCAATTGCCCCCCCCCCCAAGTTTTCAAAATTTGGGCAAAATTGAAATTTTTCGGGCAGTGACAAGAAAATATTTGGGCAAGAACATAATTTTTTGGGCAGCGGTATCAAAAATTTGGGCAAAGTCAGGGGTTTTTAGGTGAAGACCTTTTTTTTTTTTTAGAGAACACCTTGATTTTGGGACGAAAATTGAAAAATATGCGACTGAATCCAAGTGCTGACCTCTCTTTTTTTTTTTTTTTTTTAGAGATCACTATGAATTTAGGACGAAATTTCTTCTCCATCCGAGAATCTCAGACAATTTTTTTGTCTTATCCATAAAGTACTAGAAAATCATGATTTGGGCAAAACTTCATTGCCCCCCAAAATTTTTTGGGCTGGTACGCCTATGAGTATACTAGTCTTCTTTTATCAAAGAGATATCCTTGCATGGGCCATTATTGGTAATGTCAATGATGTGTTCATTGATTTATCATAGTAATATACTTGGCTCGGCCATTTACGGCTAGACCAAGTATACTAGTCTTATTTTAACAAAGAGATATCCTTGCATGGGCTATTATTGGTGTAGAAAATTACCAACGCACGTGTTTGCTTTATTTCCTTTGAGTTTCTAATGATAGTTTGCGCGTGCACTCGCTGCCAGCGCCTTTTTTGTTTTACGCCTTAATTTTGTTAATCTCATCTCGTAGCATAGTTTCTGTCTGCAGCGCGTTCATTTTAGAGCAGGCTTTTTTGCGTTCTTGTATACTCTTCTCAATTTTGTGAGGCGACCAGCAGCAATTGGTGGCGGTTGGCTGAAGTCATTGTTCGCTTTGCTTTTAATAAAAATCGTTAACATTTACTGAATGTCCCAGTTCACTAAAAACTTTTTAATTATTTCAACTGTCAGCCACTCTTAATATCAAACCATAGGTTGCGATTAAGGTGTATGTAAATTATTCTGTTGTATTTTTCAGATGCACTGTAAACACAAAATAAAGTTGAAAAACAAAAATTTCAAAATTAATCACTTTAAATAAATATTAATCATCATAAAAAAATTGTAATATTTATAAATTTAAAAGTGTTTTAAACTACAATATTTAGTCATCCGTAAATCTATTGCACAAAAATTTATTCATACTGGACTTTATCCTTTATTTATATAAACAAGGATTTATTAAATGGCCTACTTTACGGTACAAGAATATATCTCTGTTCTATCTTTGCTTTAAGAATGACATTACCAACGGCCGACTTAATTTTGCAGGAATATAATCATGTTTTCGGCAGCGTGATCGAGTGGTTGAAGCACCGGACTGATGATCAACATGGTCTGGGTTCAAAACCCACTTGCGCCATTCTGTTGTGTCCTTGGGAAAGACACTTTACGGCACATTCTCCTGCTTGGTGGTCTTGGCAAGCAGTTCTAAATTACAGTAATATCTCTACTAAATTACTAGCGGACAGCAATCTTGGCAACTCCGGAAGCAGGTCGGGTAATTGCTTACCCTATGTATAGCGCCTCCGTCACTTACCTGGGAGTCAGGAGGATAAACATAGAGATAAAAAAAAATGTTTTATTCCTTGCATAAACAAGGATTTACTGAAGGCCAATTTAGGGGACGAGAATACATCCCTGTTTCACCATTGATTTAAAAATGATTTTATCAACGGCCAACTCAATCCTGCAATAATATATCCATGTTTTATTTGTTGCATAAACATGGATTCACTGAAGGCCAATTTAGGGAACGAGAATACATCCCTGTTCCCAGCAAACATACACTTATTGTCCAATACAGGCTTTGTAAAGGCAGGTATCGGCTATATCGGAATAGTTTTCCCGGTATAGATATTGTATTGGACCAGTACTGTTTTTCGATACTATAACGTTTAAGTAAAAAAGTAGAATGTTTTTATTTTTTGATGAATATAATGTTTTTAGGCAGTAGGCCGACTGAAATTAAAATTTTGACTATTTTTTCTTATCTCTTTAGTGTCTAAGTGTCAATGAATCCCAGTATTGGTCTTATATTGGGCCTGTTCATACTTTTCAAAACTATAATGTTCGGGTAAAAAACTAATAGTTTTTTTTGTTTTTGTTCAGCATATAAGATTTTAAAGATTTTTACACTCTAGATCAATGGTTCTCAACCTATGGTATGCGTACCACTAGTGGTACGTAAGAGCTTTTTAAGAGGTACCCGAGCACTTTTCGAATTTCAATAAAATCTAATACTCAAATTAAATTATATTTTTTAAATGTTTATTGGTAGTATGGTAATAAATGGATTTAAGCTATGTTTTTAGCGAATTTACTGCAATAAACTAAATTTATTGTGTAGTCAATACAATAATCAGAATGATTACTTTTAGCAGATGATTTGCATGCAAGAACTGATCTATAAGCAGAATTTTTTTAATTGCGAAAACACTGACGCCGCAATTATTTTAGCTGTTTTCAAAGCGCAAGTGCAAGTTCAATGTGGCACGTGAAAAAAACTTCTAAACATCTTTGTCATAAAATTGCTTCGTTTCTATTGTTGGTGTTTTGAACATACAATGTTGTGAATGTTTTAAAGAGCAAATGTATTTTTTTTTTTTTTTTTTCTGTACAAATGTAAATTTGCTCTCACAAGGAAATACTGTATAGCAAGAAAAGTTTTTAAATTAAGGAAAAAGTTGTTTGAATTTTAAACACAAAAAAATCACAATTTGAATAATCCAGAGTTTCTATCGAGACTTGTAGGTACTTGTTGCAAATTTTTTGATGATGAGAGTATCAAAAATGTCCAACAAGTGTAGCTATAAGTCTTGATAGAAATTTTGGGTCATTTAAATCGGATTTTTTGTGTAAAATTCAAATAACTTTTTCCTTAATTTAAAATTTTTTCTGACTATGTTTCTTTCTGACAGTAAATAGTAAATCAGTTTTTTTAAGGTTTAAACGCTTTTTTGGAGATTTTGCTTCTAAATTGCAAACTTCGGTATGAAAACTAGACTTATGGCGTATGAACAAAGAAACCAAAAAAGTATCGAATGTTCACAGTTGACACATCTCTCCTTGTAGTAAAAACAATCCAAAAAAGTTGTTTCAAGAAATTGACTGTCAATTAAAACTGCTTAAAACACTTTTAATGCATTATTTTTTGGGCATAGATAGTTGTCCCCACATTTTAATCTATTCTTCGTTCATTTATCAGATCACATATCAAATGGCATGATAGAAGACAACTATTGACATCCAATATAACAAGGCAGCTAACATTAAGCATAAAAAATGCTTGCCAATTAATTTTTGGCTAATAATGGCCTTTAATTATCTAACTCTGACTCAAAAGCGCATGGGAGTGTAAGCAGGGCTTGTCTGTAATGATAAGTATTAAAAATAAAAGCCAGAATTGTCTTACATAACCCTCCCATGATTTCTGATGTGCAGTGAGTGTGGTGGTGGCATGTAAAGCAACTTGTGCAGGAAAAACAGATAGGCTACAACTGTAGTAAATAATATCACCATTTGCATTTAAACAAATCCAAGGAATTAATCTTTTAATGAACTTTGTGGTACTTAGTGTAACAAAAAGATACTTAGATGGTACGTGGTAACAAAAAGGTTGAGAACCACTGCTTTAGACCAACCGAAATTAAAATGTTTGGTAATTGTTTTTTATCTTGGAATCTTTAGAAAATAACCAGCCGATATCGAGCCAATATTCTGCTGGCCATTTGTTTCGAATTGGTTTTAACTTTTTTTCAGTTTGAGAAAACTGATTTACCAATTTTTAATCTTTTCTTTAATTCTAAAAGGAATACATGATAAACATATAATTGCATTTATTTGTATATTCAGCCAGGCCAGACTGTAGTTTAGCAATAGATGCTTACGCTATTTTCAAAAAGAACTAATAGTCTATGTAAACAAAACTTATCTTGCACTTCAATTGTACAAGTAGTCAACTCTCAGGCGATAGTAGAAGAACTTATTTAAGTAACTTTTAATGGACAGTAATTGTTCCAGACGGTTGGTTCGCACCAATGTTTTGTTTGTGCTATGATTGTGACGTCATTGCCTTTCTTTTCTTAGCTGCTTGGCTATTCCCTTTGAGCATTCTACAGCGCACGTGTTTAAAAAGGAGTGCGTTAAAAATTGAATTTTTTTTTGCACTTTCTTCCTTGACTGTGTTAAGTTTATTTCTTGTATGACGTAAGTCTCTTGGGTTTGTTATTTTTCTCAACTTTGATTTGGTTTCCTTCGTGACGTTTCTCTGGCGGGAATGCCTGGTATTTTTGTGCTTAGCTGTAGTGAAGTTTTAAAAGCTCAGTTTTTAACTTTAGAAAATAATTTTTTTTTTATTTTTGATAGCATTTTTTGTAGTGCAAACAGGTAAAGTCAAAGTTTTAACGTTATGTTTATGTACTATTTCAATAAGAATCAGTGTAATAATTTATCTAGTTTACTATAAAACTAATTCTAAACCTACTGTTTATGTAAAGCTGTTCAAATAGATAAACCTGCCATATGCAAAAGTGATAATCAAAAATTGAGACCAGCTCTCTTGTATTCAATTAGCAGTAAAATTGTTTTAATCTGAAAGCTTTTATAGTTTTATGTATTAACATTTATGTTTATTTGTCTTGTTTGAAGCATTGTAAATTGCGTATTATAAGGTTTTACATTGTTACTGGTGTGTAATAGCTCAATTCCTAATCATCATGTCATACTGGACAAAACATCGTAAAGTTAATAAAGAGTTGGAAAGAATCCAGGAAAGATCGACTCTATTAAGACAATTTTGTGATGGTGAGATAATCGTTATTTATGTTGCAACAACAGTAGGCTTTAGACTTGTTATATTGTACATAAGTTTTTTTTGGTTTGAAAGATAATTAGCCAACTAAAGTTAACCGTCTGGGAGATACCGGTATTAATAAAGCATAGCTTGCTAAGTACCGTGAATAATTTTTGCTAAATCAGACATTGATCCCCAAAAGAATTTACAGATACAGTATTTTTTGTCACTTAAAATTTCAGGATTATGCGACTGATATTAAATTGTGTAAAAACTATAAAATCACCATTGTCTGTGTATTTTTTCAGGTATATGAGTCTCTCTCGTCTGCTTTTGAAAATTTGCTGCCACGCGCGCTATCATCATCCACACCTATTTCTCTTTTCAGACAATAGAAGGTGATTATTTTTTATACATAGAAAAGTGATTTAAAGAAATGCGGATGAAGCACTGTAATGTGTTGTTGTTGTTGTTGTGTTTACCTGGCTCACACCTAGGGATTGGAGCCTCTTGCATTCCTCAACAGAATGCAAGAGAATCATTTGTGGTACATGAGCACTAAACAAGATGCTGGTGCAACACCTAAAAATAGCTAGACACAAACATCTCCCCCAATTTCTTGAACAAAATGTCAATCACAGGACACACCCAATCATGCTCCGCAAAATACCACTGACATAGAATGACCATGGAAGTTGATGGTCATTCTGATCCCTGTAAAAATACAGGGCCCACCCATCACCACTGACAGCGATCAATCCTTAGTGGGACTTATATCGATATGCAATCAGATCCATAAACCGGTGATAAAACAAAAGTAACATTATTTCTCTCAACTACAATATAAACATTAATAGCCAAGAACCGGCGGAACATCAAATTAATATAGCCTGATGAGACATCTTCAAGTATATGTAATACAAGAACAAAGTAGTCCCGAAGGCCAGCACTGTAGTGTCGCCGTGTCTACTTTGTGTTCAGAACTTTGGAGCAAAACAATTTTAAACTCAAAATAAGCAACTGCCATAATTTTAATAGGAAAAAGTTCATACTTTTGTTGAAACCTTTTATCTCTTTTGATGACATAAATTTTTGCAATAACTTTGATGTTAAAGTTGTTTTGTTTATTTAGGTCATGATATTTTGCGAGAACTTGCGGAAATTAAAGTTTTTCTTCGGACACAGTCAAAGGAAATTGAAAAACTTCACGCTCAAAACCTTAAGCTTTTACGCCACACCAAAGAAGCAGATAGTTTTGCTTGTAATGAACTGCCTGATGACATTCAACTTCCTCTCTCTTCAAAAGAAGAAGTCGAATATGTCGAAGCAAAACTTGGTTGTGAGGCGGTCAAGAAAGCCTTGGTAAGCAGCAATTACAGTAATGAGTTTACATCGTGTCAAGTTTACTGACAGCGGACAATAGTGTTTTTGCTTGAATATTTTTAACAATTAATGATAAGAGTTAAGGAAATGGTCAAAGCACAGATACTAATATAATGAGTTACGGTATTACTACTTAAAGCGGAAAAAAACTGTCTTCCATTTGCCCTATTTTTAATAAATAGTAAATTGCAGATATCTCGTTTTTCTGCAATTAATGGGTCATCCGTGAAAGAAACTTGTTGGCGGGTGATGTCAGCTCTCATAAAAAATGAAGTCTGCCAGTATTATAATTGGTCAGGCAAAAGCGGGTGGAAAGCCAAATCGGACGGCCACAAAAAACATGCATTTTCTGCCCTTTATTCCGTAAGTATTATTTTTTATTTTTTTATCTCTATATTTATCCTCCTGACTCTCAGGAAAACGACGGAGGCGCTAACACATAGGCTAGGCAATTACCCCGACCTGCTTCCGGAGATACCAAGATATTGCTGTCCGCTTGTAATTTAATAGAGATATGACTTTAATTTAGAACTGTTTGCCAGGACCACCAAGCAGAGGAATGTGCCGTAAAGTGTCTTTCTCAAGGACACAACAGAATGGCGCGAGTGGGTTTTGAACCGAGACCGTGTTGGTCACGAGCCCGGCGCTTTAACCACTCGACCACGCTCCGACAAATTATGCCATCTAAATCCAAGGTAGTCCATTTGCAATGGATACCTGGTCACTCTTCCCTTCCAGGCAACGACTTAGCTGAGCCGGAGCCTCTCTTGATCCCTCCAAAATATCAGTGTCCTTTGCACCCCTTATTTCCTCTCAACGACTATCCCTCTACACCAGTTGGAGACGCAGTGTCCAATATGGTCTCTTTCAACACCAATTCCCTCCAGTATCTCCCGAGGAGCTTACTCTCCCTCGCTCCGCTCGCTGTGCTCATTCCCGTTTACGCTGCAACGGGCCTTAACACTTATCTCCACAGGGTTGGTCGAGCCGAGACTCCTTCATGCAGCAACTGTGGTTCTAAATCACAGGATCTTTCACATCTCGTGCTAGACTGCCCTGTACTGGACCATCTGCGTCGGGCCATATTCAGCCATTCCCTACCACTTCTGGACCTCTGGTCCCGTCCGTGAAGAGTCGCCCGATTACTGGGACTCCGCGGAGTTGATCCGCGCCCCCATCCCCAGAAATGGGTCGGATAAAGCCACCACCACCACAAATTATGCCTGAAGAAATTAAGGTCAAATTTTACTATTTTCCTTAAGCTTTTATATTTTCATTGTTCATTCAATGAAGGCTTTGTTCTTTACAAGTAGTCTATTGACGGAGATGTAAATACGCCACGAAGCTCCAACGGACTTGTTCCATGTGTGACTACAAACCCGTGACAATTTGTTTTGATAATTACCCTTGTCTGTGTGGACTTTATATAATTAAGCAAACATTTCATGAATTGATTTATCTCAGTGCAATTTTTAACATGTTGGTTGAGTTGATAATATGCATTAATTACAATATTCCGATACAATTGCATTAAGCTGTGGATACCAAGCACTCTATAAATTCTAATTCAACTAAATTACAATGTATACTTTTTTAAATTATTATCGCAACTTATAAAAATATTTCTAACTATCGTTTTTCTTTTTTGAAGTTAGATTTAAAAATTTTTCTAAATCCAGTATTTAGCGCATATTAAGTCCAATCTTACCTCGACAAAGTGCGATTGGAACTTTGAGTATCTCCCTTTAAGCCTTTTGCGAAAATTTGAACGCCAAATGAAGATAATAAATTTATTCTATTTATTTTTATTTTATCTCTATATTTCTCCTCTTAACTCGCAGGAAAGCGACGGAGGCGCTAATACTAAGGGTAAGCAATTACCCCGACCTGCTTACGGAGAGCCAAGATATTGCTGTCCGCTTGTAATTTACTAGAGATATGACTGAAATTTAGAACTGCTTGCCAAGACCACCAAGCAGGGGAAAGTGCCGTAATGTGTCTTTCCCAAAGACACAACAGAATGGCGCGAGTAGGTTTTGAACCGAGACCATGTTGATTATGAGCATGGCGTTTTAACCATTCGACCACGCTGCTGACTATTTTTTAATGCGTTTACACAAGCATTTTTACTATTCGAGGAAGGTTTAAATTTATGCCCTGATATGAATGCTTTTTTAGATACTATAGCTACAGCATTGTATTCTATGTTTTACTCTAACTGGTCCTTGCAATGGACACCCATCTCAAATTTCATGCTACTCAACTTAAATAACTGACTCAAACACGAACACACTCTTTACATGATCTTAATGTATACTTAAATCCGCCCAGAAATATGAAAGGCACAATCTTTTATAGCAATGAGCACACTAACATCATCGTCATCTCAAAATCAGACTTAACACCTGAGAAATGTAGACGAAACCTCAAACACATTCACACTACCATCACCTGACAATATGTTCTGGAAAAAACAGCGAAGTTACTAACACCGCACCCAATGACATTCATTCATCAGAACAAACATTACCACGTCATATGCGTACAAAACTGGCACAGCTCAGAGCTGACAAATCACCACTCTTGCAAGGTTACCTACATACAGTGAACCCTAATACTTACACGCCACAATGCCCACTATACTTGTTCCAGACACATGACACTAATCACCTCTTTAACTGCAGTCAACTACCAACACAACACCACTAGTCTGTGGAAAAAGCCTTTAGAAGCAGCAGATAGGTAATCCAAGAGTGAAAATCTTGATTGGCTTCTTGGAGAGATTAAGGGATGGCTACTCCAAGATATCCTTGGAGGAGGGGCAACAACAACTCTAACTAATTTTATGTTTGTTACAGGAGCTGTGATGGCAAACCCTGTGCTAGTCGGGGCGGTCACAGAAAAAAGCATTAAAAAAGAGATTAGCACTTGGATGAGGAATTGGCGGGACCGTGCTGGTGGAAAAAAAATTAGAAGTGTTACCAAAGACTTTTAAGATCGTTTGTCAATTTGTCGTTGCTTTTATAAAATAAAATATGTCATTGAAAGTAATTATGTGCAGTTATACAGTATGATAGATTGAGTAAGTAATAAAATCTATGTAAACAACTAAATACCCTCAAACAGGAGAAATTTTTGGGTCTTGACTGCTATTCAAATGTAGAATAGTAATACTGCAAATTTTGTAATGATTTTGCACTCTGCTTATGCTTAAAAATGTATCGGAAAGTATAAGGTAATAACAGAAAACTTTCAGTTTGCCTTTGCTCACCCTATAAACAAACCGTACTCGCCCAATATATATAATGTACAGGCAGAGTACTGGGTGAGTACAGGAAACTGCAGTTTGAATACAGTTAAGACTGTATTTATAGCCCATGTGCAACTGTACTAAGGCCTGTACAAAATAATAACGTGCCTGTACAGTGCCAATAGGCCAATGTTTGCTGGGTATCATTGATTTAAAAATTTCATCAACGGCCAACTCAACCCTGCAATAATACATCCATGTTTTATTCCTTACATAAACAAGGATTTACTGATGGCCACTTTTAGGGGACGAGAATACATCCCTGTTTTATCATTGATTTAAAAATGATTTTACTAACGGCCAACTCAATCCTGCAAGAATATATCCATGTTTTATTCCTTGCATAAACATGGATTTACTGAAGGCCAATTTAGGGGACGAGAATACATCCCTGTTTTATCATTGATTTAAAAATGATTTTATCAACGGCCAACTCAATTCTGCAAGAATATATCCCTGTTTTATTCTTTATATAAGCAAGGATTTATTGATGGCCAAGTTTATCGTACAAGAATATATCCGGGTTTTAACCTTTAAACAACCATGGTTTTATCCTTGTATTTATCCATGGCCTGTAACATTTCGAGACATAAATCGAGAAAAAATCATCGGCGAATCCTAGGCTTTATCAATGAGTCAAGCTAAAATCGAGGAAACTTTACAAGGATATATTCTAGATTTATCCACAATTTTTATGACTGGGTAATTATATAAGGAAAAACTTCAAGCGCATAAGTGTCACACTTCATTCATAATTTTAATCATAACGATGTAGTGTATCCTCGTTAAAAGCGATTCGTAGTTTTATTATAAGAGAATAAATGCGGCTCTTTGAGCGCTGCTTGCGATATACGTCCAATTTGTTCTATGGCTCGATACATGTATCTTTTTCTTTTTTTTTTCTCTTTGTATTGACGTAATATGTTTTTGACTAACGTCATTGTACTGGAAGGTTCGCGTATATGCCACTTGTTTCGCATAACGATCTCTCCAGGGGTTTCTGGCTGAATCTCGAAATTACGAGAAAGTTTACGTCACGTGATTTTGTTTTCTATATAAAGCCGATGCGTAGCGAGAAATGATTATTATCGTTGTGAGGTAATTTGAAGCGACTCGAGTGGCGACTCGAGCGAAGGTGATTTTGTTTGGCCACAGGAGGTGGACCGTTAGATTTTGTGTCGGTGGACAATTGTTGAATTTACTTTGTGCCAGTGGTTGGCAGTTTTGTTCTACAGAGGTAGAATTATTTGTGTTGATTGAGTCGAGTTATAGTGTTGATTTCGCTTTGCAGTTTGGCAAAGCGTGGAATAGAACTTTCGTCGGACGTGATATTTTCGTAATACATTTGCTTTTATTAGAGACAAGGGTCTTTGTTTGTTGTGAAAAAGAATCTTCAACGAAATCAATCCGACCTTAACCAACTGTATAAACCGTCAGGCTCATAGCAAAACTACTTCTTGAGCCGGAATAAAATAAAATTTAGACACAGCTTTGTTTCAGCGCAGGTATTCGGGTTACCTAGCTGAACTGGTCCTTTGGGATTCCCGAGCAAAGTTTGTGACAATAAGCAATTAACAATCTTTCTTCAATTTAATAAAAACAAAACCAGATATTTAAACCGATAAATTAAAACAATATTTTTTCAACCAATTTTAAATTTGTTCTTTTTCTATGCACATTAATAACATGATTAAGATTGATGGAAAAAAATAACACAAATTATGCTTCATACACAAACCCATCATTCGTTTACAAGATTTAAAATTTTTATTGATTATTATCGTATTTCAACTCTATCCTCCAGACTCGTACAAAAACGTTGAAGGCGTTATATTAAGGGCAACTTTTAAGCGATATCGTACCTGCTTATTTAATGCTATATATACAGGACTGCTGACAAGCAACCAGAAGATCTAGCAGATAATTGCTTTCAGAGATGCCAATTTATTGTAGTGATTTGGAATTTTTAATTTACTTTTTTAGTTTTTATTTGAGACATAACTAAAACGCTAGTCTACCCAGACTACCCTACTAGCCTGAGTAAGCTAAGCCTAAACTAAAAGTTGCAAAAGGGCTACTGGCTATAAAGTGCGTAAAACGTTCTAAACCTGACCTTACTTAAAATTAACTAGTAACTACTACCGGAAGGATGGGGAAAGTACTGGTAAACACTTAACTATGACAAATGTCAATTTGTGATAATACTAATGCAAATCAAGAAACTACTTTGAAGCTGCAATCGATATAAAAACAAAAACATGTCGCAATGCTTGCAAATAAACTCTCAATGGCCCTGGAATTAAACGGAGTACCGCGGTACTTTGTAAAAAAAGTACCGCGGTACCGGTACTCGGTACCAAGTACCGACGGTTCCGGTACTAAAAAAGTACCGCACTACAGTACCGCGGTACTTTAGTACACGGTACTGCCCACCACTGATTCTATGTTAGGTTACCTTTTAAAATTGTCATTTAAAATCAAAATGCTTAACCTAAATAATTTCTAATTCAATTTTTTTCAGAATGACAGTATATAAAATTTTAACTTTAATTAAGCAGTTGTTTCACCAGCTTACCTCACAGACCAGTTATCGAAATGTCCATTTTAAAAATTGCTAAACTCCCTACAAAAAAGGTGTGACGTAAGATTGGGGGCCGTGAAAAAAAATCGTAAATAGAGGTCCGTGACCCAAAAAGTTTGGGAAACCTTGACTTAAGGGATTGCATTCTCCGCCAGATTCCTAAAATTTTTGCTAGATTGATTTTGATTTAGGCGTCAACTCACGTCATAATTTTCTGTTGAACCGATTACTATTAATATATTTATAAGCTTTTTAGTTATAAAAGGGCATCAATTTTATTGTTTCGATTCAATCGCTTGCATGATTATTTAGTGCAAATTACCGTACTTTAAGACTTTAAATAAACCTTTGTAATTTCGGTTTTAGCAGTAATAAGAAAATACATTTTAGCTACGTTTGTAGCCTACTGTTGTACTTGTTTTAAATCTGATCTTAGAATAAAACAGTAAAAAAAAATTTTTGTTGGGATTCTTTTTTTGAATTGTTAGGACATCCAGGAATACAACAATCTGACATTGCTACACTCAATCAGTTAAAGTTTGTTACAACTAACCAGAGGTGAGCAGTACCGTGTACTAAAGTACTGCGGTACTTTTTAATATCGTTACCGGTACCGTTAACTAAACGTATCGTACCGTTAGTTTTTAATAAAGTACCGCGATACAATACTTTTAGCTTCTGAGCGAAATTAATAATTGCCAACTTTGTATCAGTTTCATGCAGCATTGCAGCATGCTTCGAGAACGATAATTCCATTGCATAATTTTAGGGCTATTGAAACAATGTCTTTTCTCTACTTAATTTCTTCCTATTGTTAAGGTGTAGGCAGGAGGCTACCGTCAGTGCTACTATCAAAAAATAAAGCAATATTTTGCCTGGAGGGACCGCTTTTTAGCGTTTTTTAGAGGGGTCCAGTGCGGCCTCTTTGTTTGCACCGCACTAAAGCCATGACTGTTTGCCAGCAAAATGCAGTATATTTTCTTTCCCGTTTTGTTACTGAAGTATAAAATCTATCGCAAGTAATTTCTCCCAATTCTGTTTTCCAACATATATCTGCATATCTAGAACGTAGCAAAAAAAGAAAAAAGTTTCGCTATTCCAATAACATGATGAAAAGAAAATAATCAGCATGTTAAAATCATTGTGGCGCAATTTTAAAAAATTGAAATTTTTCCTTAAACATACGCAGGCTGCCTTCAGTGTTCAAGTCGATGTTATTTTTAAGTTGAAAGCTAGATAATGGCCTAAAAACGCCAGTTAACTCTTAGTATATTAAGTAGGGTCCTTGAGGGACCCCAGATCAGAGCGTTATTTTTAATGAAGCAATAAAATTTATTTTTAGTTTCCAATAAAGATTATAGTCTAAACTATTGTTCTATTCCCTCTAAAAGCTACTTTGATTATTTTACTTTATTAAAAAGTTAATAATTAAAAAAAAATTGGGTCCTCCGGGCACCCAATTTTGTTAAATATTTTCGAACTTGAGCTTGGTATACTAAGAGTTAACTATCCCCATCTTTTTCAATAGAAAAATAAAGTAAGGTAGCTCTCCCAAAAATAAAAGTGTGCCTGAAAGTACATCAAGTGAAGTTTAAGTTAGTGCTTGACCAAAATAAGTTTAGGAAGTTGTTTTACCTAATAAATATGTCAAACTTCTACTTTACAACGTGCATCAATGCATGATACACCTGAATTTTCCCAAAATAATGATGATCTTGACGTGCTGATAATCCCAGTTGCAGATCCAGGGAGCTAAGGGAACTCAATTCCCCAGAATTTTTAAGATTTCTATTTCATAGCTTTTTAATATAAGTATTATTTTTGAAAAGCTAATTGAAAATAATATTGCAAGTTTCTAAAATTTTCGCGCTTTTGGCGCAAATGTACCCGCTGTACAATAGTTGAATCCAAAGTCTTTCAAAATCTGGTAGGCTACTACTGGCAGCGTTTGATAAAAGAATGGATAAAGTCTTGAATTTAAATTGCTAGGTTTTTGACGCTTCATAGTTTAACTGCTTCGTAATCTTATCTTTTCTAAACGTTTCTAGATTCGCTTTCTTTGCCTTAGGCAGAATTTAAAAAAAGATAAAGGCGGCTGAATTCTTTCAGCTATGTTTTTGGTAGCTCTTCAAGAAGTGATAGTTTTCGGGCAATATTTTCATTATCTTCAAAAATCTTTTTCGCCTACGGCACAAACATTTAACTGAAGCGATAACTCATGTACGGCCAAACGACCAAAGGTATGACATTACTTTGGCATATTATTAAAAAAATGCAACACAGGGTGTTGAAATGGTAAAGCCTGTAGATTGTTGGGCGCTACTTGATCAAACGTTTCGTAGTTTCCGTAAAAATCCTAAATTAGAGTTGCCATATGTGAATAGGTGGAATTTCGGACAGACATAGGCCTACCAGCCATTTTTTGGAGGGGTGGACAAAATAAAATTGTCTTGGTGGATAAATTTAGGCCTTCACTTAAAATCAGTCTCAAATTTTTTGATATCTGTGCCAAAATCATGGTGTCCTCTTAAAAAAAAAAGGTCTTCACTTGGAATCGGTCTCCGATTTTTCAATTTTCGTCATAAAATCAAACATACGAGTTTCATGTTCAAGTTCTGAAAAATAATTTTCTGGATACCGAAATTCCGGACCGTATGGCAACCCTATCCTAAATCTATCCCTAAATGCTTCTTTAATACCTC
This sequence comes from Diplosoma virens, assembly GCA_963680785.1. Classification (NCBI taxonomy): domain Eukaryota; kingdom Metazoa; phylum Chordata; class Ascidiacea; order Aplousobranchia; family Didemnidae; genus Diplosoma; species Diplosoma virens. Next base: position 25,638,472 of record OY796893.1, read on the forward strand.
CGTAAAGAACCGTTTTAGTTTTTAATAAACCTTCTTAGATACGCGATTAACATTGGGATGTTAAAGAAGATGTTTTTGGCAGATATTAGGCTTAGACGTTGTAGGCTATTGAAATGGTGATCATTGTGCAAAAAAATACATTATTGATTTTTAAAAAAGTAGCCTTTTTTGTGCAATTATCTCAAATCTTTAGCGCCGAAGGCGCTAAACATCATATATCAGAAATTATAGGACTTGTCTTAGTTTTGTACAATATTTTTGAAAAGTAATTGAGCCAGCTGGGAAACAGACTCTACCAAACAAAAAGCAAATTTTTATGATACCTAAATAAATGTTGTTCCAATATTTCTCTTAGGCCTCCTTAAGCAAATTGCTAAATCCGCCACTGCAGCTTACAGAGGTTTACAAAAACTGCACCTTTGTAAAAATTTATGTTTATTTTGTTTTTTCTTTAGAAACCGGAGCTGCAACTGTAAATTTTGTTGAGTTAGGAGCCGGAGCTTCTCCGTTTTAAAAAGCTAACTCTAAAGCCGGAGTAGGAGTTGGAAAAAAGCCCTCTCCAAGTCGGAGCTGGAGCCATACCAAAATTAGGTCGGCTCCCCAGCCCTGGTTAATATCTAATTGGGTAAAAAAAATCAACACTTTAATAGGTAGGGCATTGTTTTTATTTCGTTAAATACAATTTTTGAATGTTAAATAAAGTCCAATGTATGACAAAGGAGTTTTAGTTATTACTATCAAATTAAATTATTAAAAAGTACCGATACTGCGGTACTTTTAAGAAGTACCGTGCCTACCATTGCCACTAACTTAACTTATTACCAGTTTATTGTAATAAGTGTAATAACAATAAACTGGTATTAGTTACGTACACGTACAAGGTTTGTTAATTAAGGTGGTAGTAGTAAACTTGAAAAATTCTTTTGGTCATTTTCTTTTTTTCCTTGTCAGTTGCTAGATAGATAATTGTAATTTCTAACCATTTATTGTGTTGTGTCATTATTATTCATTAATAATTATTTTATTATCCATAGTATTATGTCAAGCAAGAAATTCAGTAGAAAAAATGTGTAGGGAATCACTTTTAACTCTGCCACTACTTTAATGCATATGACCAAAATCACTTTTGGCCTGCAATATATTCAACTAATCGAGAAAATGCACACAGAGGGATAATATGACGTCTTATCATCGAGGCCAATGACACATTACTGCGCAGCAGTACAAAGACTCATTCGATTTCGACCAATATTACATTGGTACTTGCTGTTTACGACCACATTGCGCTAATTTTCAACAGCCAGGACAATTACTGGTGAAAATTGACTTGGTAAAGTGAAACAATAATCAAGCTAGCTGATTTGGAAAAAAAATTTATCTAGACATAAAACATTCAAAAAATTGAAGACATAGTTTGGGACCCTCAAATTGTAAAAAAGAAAAGGTAATCTTCTCATAAAAATTAGAAGAAAATTAAAAGTATAGCTTAGCTGGGTGCTATAGCCTAAATTAAAAATAGAAAATACTATTGGGGAGCAAAATTCTCTGCAAGACAGGTGTTTTGATTATTGAAGTCTCATTAGTGACGGTTTGATTCTTGTAAATGTCACAAAAAAAAATCGGAAGATCAAAAGACTGAAGTGACGGTTTGATTTTTACAGAAAGTCAAAAATTGGAAAAGAAAAGATTTAAGCACTGAGAGAATTCTTTTGCAAATTGGAATCATAACTATTAAAGTCAAGAGCCAAAATTACTGGTAAATAGAATCCGAATCAAAAGCCAACTAAATAAAATCTGACTTCCCTATTGAAACACGGCGAATAATATTTAATCGCCAAAACGATGACGAAAACCGTTATTTACATTTTACCGCATTTAAAAAGAAACTCAAAACCTTGGAACTTTTGTCAAATTTGCTGCTTGCGTAGCGGATGTGGCACCCAATGCCCTGGTTGAGGCCCGGCAACAGTCAGTTTATTCCGTTTCTTTATTTATGAAATATCTAGTTATCCTAGTTTTATAATTTTATTATGAAATCATACTTATCTTTGGTGGCACAATTTGCTTTCAGAAGATTATCCAGAATATTGCAGTTTTGTTCTTGCTTAATTGCATCTTTTGATAAAGTAGAAAAACACTTACACAAGTCGAATTTACAATTGAAAATTATTATTAATTATGATATAGAAGTTTACCTTACAACTTTAAAATAGTATTTTAACTTAGAAATTTGTATTATTTACAGTGATGGCTTTAGTAGGATGCGAATGGAACGGCCACACCGAGCCCCCCCTAAAAAACATTAAAAAATGGCCCCCTATGAATGATATTGCTCTATTTCTTCGTAGTAGCACAAGGACGGTGGCATCCCTAAAATGAAGAACTTTTTTTAATAGAGATCACTTTGTTTTAATACACTAAAAAGTACCCCCTAAAACGATGACCTTTTTTTAGAGATCACACTGTTTCAAAGCGCGAAATAGTGGCTCCCCCTAAAGACCTTTTTGGAGATCACACTGTTTTGGAACATCAAATATTGCCCCCCCAAAATTAAAATCTTTTTTTTTAGAGATCACTTTGTTTTGATAAACAATAGCTTTTTTTTTAAAGATCACTTTGTCGCTTTGCTTTGGAACATTAAAAAGTGACCCCCTTTTTGTAAGGCCATCACTCATTGTTTATATTATCCAGACTTGATATTATATCTATACAAACAAAATTTTTCGGCAACTTGAAATTGGATTTTTGTAAAATTTTAAGCAGCCTATCGTTCATTGATTTTGTTTCTGCCTAGACTCGTTTAGTGAAATAAAATAGCAAATAGAGCAAATGAAAAAACATAACTTAAAATTTTACTTACGTTTTTAAAACAGCGCTTGAATGATTGGCAAGCACTACTTGGCTTTTAGGTATTGAGCTTCCAGCGCTCGTTTCCACTACGAGCGTAAAATGGAGCATTATTCGTTGGTTTTATTGATTTTTTTCTTTCCTCACTTAAAATCTAAGCAAGTGCTAAGCAAAGCAAAAAAATCAATAAAACAAACAAAGAATGCTCCATTGCACGCTCGTAGCAAAAACAGGCCCTTTAAGCTGCGGAAATAATGCCGCCGATAAGGCACGTAACGCGATCGTGCAACGTCAAAAACGCGATGGCGCAAAGCATAGTTCGCGAAGTTTACTAAACTAAGCAATGGTTTAAAAAAAGTCGAGGAGCGAAGCCCCCCGCATTTAAAAAGGTATTTGAATAGTGTCAGCCCCCATTTGTTGAGACTGGTTGCATCCCTGCTTATATATAATGTATCCCTTGAAAAGTCAAAATATACCCCAGCTTGGGAACCCCTGGTTTAAACTGTATTTTTATTTATTTATTTTGTTTTTCAAATTTTAACGTCTGACAAGCCTGACAAGCTGAGGCAGGCGAAACAGTCTGTTGGGGCAAATAAAATGTTAAATTAAATTTTGTGATCTGAAATTTAATAAATTTTAGTATTATATTTAAATATATTACACCAGGGTTTCTCAAACTTTTACTTCACTGGTATCCTTTGGCCACTTTCACAGGTTTGCATGTACCCCCAAAATTTTGTGACGTTTCTCTAAAAAAATTTTGTCCAAAATTAACTTGATCTCTAAAAAAAAATCTTCACTAGGATTCAGCCACAAATCTTCCCGATTTTTGTCCAAAATCAACTTGATCTTTAAAAAAAGTCTTCCCTTTTCATTGTCCTGTTAAACGTGCTGGATTCGAAATTTTTGAACATTTCAGTTTATTTTAAACATTTTTCAGGAGGCCGGATTTAACTTAAATCAGGATATTCTCTCACATAGTTATGTACCCCTTAAGATGTCTAAATGTAACCGGTTTGGGAACCCTTTGTAGTACACGATTCATGCGCTGCTGTTTCAAATCATTGAGCGTAAATGCAACTTTTGCTTAACATGCAATCTTTTACTACTTAATTGCAACAATAAGTTCTTTTACTAACAAGACATCAAAGTTAAAATTAATTGCCAAAGAAACTTTTAAAAAAGTAAATAGTTAAGCCTTTATTTTAGCTTTTTGTGACACCAAAAAGAATGCTAATCATTTTTTTCTTATCTTCCCACCGAAACTTTTAAAATTTTTTACTGGTGAAGTATTATCAATCAATCAATCAATCAATCTATTTATTTGTTTTGTGCTTCAAAACGAAAAATACACCAATATATGTGAAAAAAAGTTTTCGAAAGCACAGGAAGGCAGCGAAATGACCATACGGTCTTCTAGTCAACTGCCTCCCTCTAAATAGTGGGACAAAAAAAATTTTTTTTTTATCAGAAAAACACAGCAGTACACTTACAAAAACACAGTACATTTAGAAAAACAATGAAGATTAAATAGCAATATTAGTTGTTATTAAATAATTTTCCATCTGCCAGCTAACTTCATCAAACTGTTGTGGCATCTTATTTAATATTGACAAGTTAAAAAAAGTTTAAATTTCTTCTTAAATTGATTATAAGAAAGCGACTTTAATTCGAAAGGTACTGTTATGAGTTCCACTAGTATCTGCAGTTAGCTCTTTTATTTATACGGAGTTACACGATAGTTATACGACTGAATCTGTAAGTTATACTAATAGTTTATCACGCAGTTAACCACACTTAACAAACCAGAGAGAAGAAGGCAGTAGAGCCGTGCGCTATGACGTCACATACTATAACAACCCCCTTTTAAGAAGCTTTTTAGCGAAAAGGTTGTCTAAGAAAAATATTAGTACGTTGTACGAGCCCGATTAATAAACATGCACAAACTATATACAATACGGCACAAGCGTTATGAGTTTTACGCTACTTCATACAAAATCTCTTAAATGATTAGGAAAGCGTTTTTGTCTCACGCTTCGCCGCGAGGTTGGAGATGATGGAAAGACTTCATCTTCAAAATGGACGTGACGTTCATCTGATGTCATCATTTCCTCTTTGGGGTCTCCCCCTTCGGTGGGGAGAGGGCGAATAAAACGTCTATTGCGCCAACAGACTCGACCGCTCGGTAGTTTTATGTGGTAGTCGCGGTTTCTCCCGACGCCGATGATGAGTCCCGATCGCAACCATTTTTTTGTAATATGGTCTTGAATTCGAACATGTTGTCCGATTTTTAGTGGATTGAGGTGTTTTGCGCGTTTATTGTATTCGGTTTCTGCAGCCACTTGTAGATTTGATAAAGCTGCGTCCCACTTGTCGAATTTGTTTTGCCAATCTTCCTTGAAATATTTCAGTTTAGCTGGGACGATTGAACGTAGCGGGGCGCCGTATAAAATTTCGGCTGGTGATAACCCATGGGCCTTGGGTGTGTTAACCCATTCGATTAGGCCGCTGCTAAATTCATCGCAGTCGAGACTACCATGCTCAGCAGTTTTGGCAACAAGGTGCTTCATGGCTTTCACTGCTGCTTCTGCATGTCCGTTTGACTGTGGGTAATGTGGAGTACTTATGGTGGAAGTTACTCCCCATTTCTTGAGAAACTGTTGAAACTTGCTTGATGTGAATTGCGGTCCTCCGTCAGTTCTGATTCGTACTGGTACCCCTGTGTCCACGAAAAATTTTCTTATAGTGCTGATTATCTGATGTGAACTAGGGTCATGAGAGAACTCGCTGAGCTTAATCCATCCCGACAGACGGTCTACATAAACCAGGTAAGTCTTACCGGCATGATAAAATAAATCTGCAGACACGTCTTCAAAGGGTCTTGATGGGAGGGGATCGCGTTGTAATGGTTCCTGTTGCAAGCTTGGTTGGTGCTCTTGGCATTTCGTGCAGGCTTCAACGGTATTTTTGATGTCGCTATTGATTCCTGGCCAGTACACTATTTGACGCGCTCTTTGTTTTGTTCTTTCGATGCCTTGATGTGAGGCATGTAGCTTTGTCAGTATTTCTTTTCTTTTCTGTACCGGCACCACAATGCGATGGCTGTTCAGGAGAATTAATCCATCTTCGAAAGTAAGCTGATCTTTCAGCTTTTTGAAAGGTTGAGCTAATGGATATTCGTTTCCTTTTGAAAAGTTGCTTTTAATAGCAGTGATTAATTGTTGTGCTGCTTCGTCCTGCTGAGTACTTTCTTTTAAGTCTTCCAGCATTGGATCGATAAATGTTTCTTTTGTGACTTCTGGGTCTTTTCCTCTCAGAATTGTAGAAACGTTTTTGCAGATCATTCTGGTTGTGTCTACGTTTATGATATCTTCTGGTTCTGGGTCGCGGCACGGTGCTCGTGACAACGCGTCGGGGATCACATGGTCTTTGCCTTTTCTCCAGGTGGTGTGGAATATAAAGGCGCTGAGTTTTTCTTTAAGTCTCTGAATCCTGGGATTATCCACCATATCGAGTGTCTGGGTATTCAGGATTGACTCTAATGGCTTGTGATCTACTATCAGCTCGAAATTGGGTAAACCTTGCAGATATATGCGGCATTTACGCATAGCCCAAACAACAGCGAGCAATTCCAGTTCAACCATAGCGTAGTTGGCCTCAGTCTCAGTTATAAAACGTGATCCTGCTTGAACCAATTTCCACGTTTCTTGATGTTTTTGCAAAAGTGCAAAACCTAGACCTTTCAACCGAGATGCATCTGTTTGCAGCATCGTTTCCAGATTGGGGTCGAATGCAACCAAAATATGGGGGCTACAAAGAATTTCTTTTGTCTTTGTAAATGCTTCTTCATGCTGGGGTGACCAGAGAAAAGCATTTTTTGGTTTGAGCAAGTCCCGAAGTGGGCCTGCTGCTTCACTGAGTAGGTGAGTAAATCCGCCCAGCTGGTTTGCCATGCCCATAAAAGATCGTAATTCAGTTATATTTGTTGGAGCAGGGAATTCAGAGATTGCTTCAATTTTTGTGGGGTCTGCTTTAATACCGTCGCTGCTCACTATATATCCGACATATCTCACAGCACTTTGTAGTAACTGCACTTTCTTCGGATTAAGAGTAATACCGTGTTCTCGACATCTGTTTAGTACAGCCACTACGGTATTCAAGTGCTCCTGTGCGGTTTCGCCTTGAATAAGAATGTCATCTACCACTTTTTCGACTTTTTCAATGCCTTGCAGAGCTTCATCGCCTCTTGCGCAATATTCGTCTTGAGAAGAAGCTAGTCCCATCGGAGCTCGAAGGAATTTAAATCTTCCGAACGGCGTAATGAATGTGGTAAAGTCTTGACTTTCTTTTTCTAAAGGTACTTGCCAGTATCCTTTAGTGGCGTCTAATGTTGAGAAAAATTTAGACGAAGAAGAAATATTCGAAATAGCTTCAGCAGGTGATTTAGATGGATAATATGGACGGCGTACGTATTTGTTCAATTTCTGCAAATCAATACAGAGACGTATTCCACCATTGGGTTTTTGTACAACGACCATAGGGTGCACCCAATCAGTTGCTTCTGTTACTGGTGCAATGACTCTGGCTTGTACGAGTTGGTCAAGCTCTGTCTTCACCATCTTTCTGAAAGCTAAAGGTATTTGGCGTGGAACAGGTAAAGCAAATGGAACAGCATCATCTTTCAAGGAAATTTTCATGGGTTTACTGTTCATTTCCCGTAATGTTGTGTCTTCAGAAAACACATCGCTGTACGATTTTATCAACTTGTTCTCAATTTTATTAATTTCTGCTTCAGTTGGGTTCTCTGATATAATGAATCTTGTGTTCTCTGCTTTTAATATGCTTGCTAATTTTCGAGGTGTTTTTGATGAATTTATCGGTTGAGGATACGTGTCAGGTAGAATGTTAACCTGTTGACATACGTACCAAGCAAGCAAAAAATCTTCTACCTCAGGACAGACGTAAATGGTTTCTTCCACGAATCGGCCGCAGTATTCGATAATGCATGGGAAGGTCCCCACGCATGTTACGGTCTGCCGATTTACTGCACTAAGAGTGTCTTGACTTGGAGGCATTAAATTATCAAGGTCTATTCCGAGCCGTTGAATGATGTTTACCCCAACAAGACTTGCTTCGGCACCTGTGTCTGGTGTAGCTTCTGTGGAACCTAACGGGTTACGATGTTTAAGAGAAAAAAGATTAACAGTTATTTTGGGCGCCGCGGAGTTAGAGAAATTTGCGTTAGCATTGCATCTACGCTTGATTTGTCCGGTTAACTTTTTCTTCGTTTCTTCGCGTCTGTTGAACCCGGGTTTGTTGTGAAAGCACACTGATGTAAAGTGACCTTTTTTGCGACATATTAAGCACTCTGTATCCTTTGCGGGACAGTGGGTTTGACCTTTTGGTGGGCAGGTCTTTTTACCGCATTTTGTACAGGGCGTTTTAGTGCGCTCTTTAGATTTACAGAAATTTCGGCGAAATTTGCTTTGGTACGCTTTTCTCTCATTCAGCTGTCGGCTTATTCGCGCGTCGTCTAGTTTTGCTGACTCTTCCGATCTGCATAAATCAGTGACGGTCTGAAGATCAGGTAATGGGGACATGGCTAGGAGCTTTGTTCGAGTCTCTTTGTCATATATTCCCGACATGATTTTTGTGACTAAACGACGATTTAAACATTCATTGCACAAGTCTGCGTCTCTCGCCAAAGTTTTAATCGCGATTAAAAACGAATCGAAGTTTTCGCCAGCCGCTTGCTTTCTCTCTTCAAATGCGACGCAGTCTAACGCTATATTTCTTTGACTCCGGATGTAATTTTTAATTTTGTCTAACACTTCGTCTGGTTTAAGTGTCGTATCATCCGGGATAAGAAGTGCGTGTTCTACGGCTTCTCGCATTTCCATCGAAAAAAAACCGCGAAGCAATGCCAACTGACTGCTCAATGGCAGCTCTGTTGCAAGCGAGACCGTAGCATAATCGTTGTACGATTTACGCCATTTCGCAAATTCAGCTAACGAAATTCCCACCTGCAGTGTCGAAGGCTTTTGTGCGTCCGCTTTGGTTCGCCTTGCCTCGTTGTTAGAATTGTTGACGTCAATGGTTTGCTCACGTGATTCGCTTCTCTCGCTGTTCGCGCATTGGGCCAGCTGCTGTGGCGAAAATTTTTCGATTATTTGTTGCAATTGTCGCTGACTTTCGAGCTGCATTTGTCTCTGATTTTCGACATTCTGTTCTTGTGTTTGTCTTTGCATTGACAACTGTGCTTCTAAAAAAGTTTTTAACCAAGAAGGAGGTTCATCATTATTAATATTACTATTCGCGTTTTGATTAGATTGAGATAATTCGGCTATACGTTTGTTTGCTGCTTCTAATTCTGCTTGCAGCTCTCGCTTGTTTTTTGCCATGTCTCTTTTATCTTCAATCTTTTACAAATCTCCGATCACGAACTTGCAGTATACTTTTATAATGGTTCGTAAGCTTATTTTCTTTAAACAAATTTATAAGCTGACTGTCGACGACGCCATGTTATGAGTTCCACTAGTATCTGCAGTTAGCTCTTTTATTTATATGGAGTTACACGATAGTTATACGACTGAATCTGTAAGTTATACTAATAGTTTATCACGCAGTTAACCACACTTAACAAACCAGAGAGAAGAAGGCAGTAGAGCCGTGCGCTATGACGTCACATACTATAACAGGTACTTCTGGCCATATTTTAGGTCCAATGTAAGAAAATGTCATTTTACCTAATTCTGTTCTCTTTCTAGGTTGAAAGTAATTTTGTTGCACTGCCAGTCTTGTTTTATAATGATGTTTTTGGGTTATACTTACAATAGTTTGGGACTCATTTTTTGCCGAATTTTTATTAAAGCAAAACATTGTTTTTGCCATTTCAAGTTTATCAATATCTTTTATTTTTAAGAAATTCAATTTTTGAAAAAAAAAGTATTACAGTGAGCATAGCGCCAAATTTGAAAGGTTTTTGTTAATAACAAAGATTTTCGATTGGAAATGTTAGTAGCTGTGATATGGTTGCAAGAATTCATCATAAACCTAAAATTTTTCAAGTAAAAAACATTTTTTGACATATAATTTGAATTGAGCGTGTTTTTAGAATAACAACCTCTTAAGACTGGTGGCTTTTAAATGGGCTTCAGCAGTCTTATTTTGTGCGGGTTGATAAATGAACCAGAGAGCGCTGGGTCAAATGACAAAAAGTCACTTTCATCTGAATTTCTACTTAAACAAAACTGTTGACATTGTTTCTATTTCTCTATGTAGGCATATTTTGAGATAAGAAAACATTTTTTTTATAAAGACGATAGTATTGGCCCAAAGTGTTTGAACGTTTGATAAGGTATTATAAAAATACAGATTGATCTTTATATTTTAAATCAATATTCATTGGCAGCGTGATCGAGTGGTTAAAAACGCTGTAATTATGACTAACACAGTCTTGTTCAAAAGCTACTCAGACCATTCTGTTGTGTCGTTGAGGAAGATAAACGACACTTTCCTCTGCTTAGCGGTCTTGGCAAGCAGTTTCGGATTTCAGTCACATCTCCACAAAACCAAAATATAAAGAATTTAACCGGACCCCCTATCTTGGCATCTTGGGAAGCAGATTGCTTGCTTTATGTATAGCGCCTCCAACGCTCACCTGTGAGTCAGGAAGATAAATATAGAGATGAAAGGAAATGAATTTCAGAATCACGACATGCTGAAAGTGTGGTTTTGATAATAAACAAGTATCCTTAGCATTGTTAAATTATTTTGTTTCTTAGTAAATCACATGACAAGCCTGATAAGTTAAGTAGATTGGAAAATCCTTAGCCCGAGCCCAAATATTAATTCAATTCTATCTAAGTCAAATACGTTATAAATGACAAAGATTGACTACATAGTACATATTTGGGTTAAAATAATGCTGAAAGAAAGGGGCGGGCTTCTCACATTTTCATTACCGGGAGGCTCAGAATAATAAAAACCATAACTTGATATCCCAACAATTGATGTGTCATATCTTTACTTAGTCACAGCTAGGCCGATATTTTTTTTTAATTTTTACAAAGCAATTGTAATTATTGAAACCAAAAATTTCTTTAATTAGTTGATTTGTGATCAAAACAGATTTTCACAAGCTAAAAAAAATACTACAAATCAATTCCTACCATCTGCATTTGGAGTAAATTAGCGATGATAACCTTTGCAGTTTAAACAACATTACCTTGAAGACAAAAGTCAAAATCAGGATATATTTTTACATATTTCAATCAATCACGACAGAAAATAGAAAAAATGATCTAATTTTAAAAACCTATTTATATCTTAAATGCAACTTTTTTTAAATGTTTTCAATCTTTTTTTTTTAGGTCCAAGCATAAAAGCCTTGCTGATTGGTGGATTCCATTTAAGCTTTCGAATGGCTTTGCACCGTCGACCGGATCGACATAGTCGGTGTATTTGACTTCCTTTAAAACTTTATAGCCAAGTTTTTCTCCAATCTTTTGTGTAAATCTTGATGTTGAAATGCTAAGAACATATCGACAGTTTTGTTCAGCAGCAATCAAGTTAGCTCTAAACAAGAAAGCTTTATTAAATTTATAAAATTTAATTTGCTTTCAATAAACTGAAACCGTAGTAACAAAAAGTCTTTAAATCATTGATTAACTTATAGGAAAAACATTGTTTCCTTTAAGTTAAGCAATTTTTCCGCTTTACTTAGTACGAATATTACACGGTTGAGTTAGCACAAATCATGCATGACTTATTACTTCAAAAACTCCTACCATCACGATATCGCCAAAAAAATTAAAAACATTTTTATGCCTTTTGCCAATACTGAGCCAATACTGTGTTTATCATTTTATTGGCTCTTTGTTTTATTTTTAAAATATTCAAACGTTCCAGTTATCTTGCTCCGAAACTTTTATGCCTAATTTGAAAGATTGACGAAATTGTATATTTATTATCATTTAATGTTATTATTATAGCTTTTAAATATTATTCAAAAAAATATTAAAAAATTGTTATTGTTAGCAAGCAGCGAATACGCAAGTACCAATTATAAAATCGTGCTGTTGCATATGTAGCCTACTGTACAGTATAAACAGTTGCCCATTATGTACTACAAAAAGAATTCAAAATTTTACAAATGTCACATTTGCGGTTTATTTAGTTTATATTGTTTTTATGAACGAATTTTTTAAAAACTTCAACACTGATTCTAAATCCGGAAGAAACAACTGATAATGTTACTAAATACTGGATTTTTTCAAATCCGGCAACGAATGGAAAATAGGATTGATTAGTCAGTAATAATTGGCAGTTGATTGATTGGTTGAATAAATAAATTTGATAAACAAATCTTTCCAAAAATCCCTAATGCATTTAGATTTGAAAATTTAAAGAGTAAATCTTAAACTTAATTTAATCTTACGAATCAGTAAATTTAAGTTTATATGAAATGACAAAAATTTAGTTTATTTTTCAAAGCGTATTTAAAATATACTTTCTCCAAAGATTTTGCATAATTCCCATTCTTCTGTAATTATAATCAACGGTTGAAATTTCAATGATAATATAATCTTCGTCGCCAATATGATCTTTTAAATCTTCGGACATATAGCTTAAGAACTGCAAAAAAGAAAGTTTTTCAGATATTGGCAAGCAAGTAGTAAAATACAGCATAAGCAGGTCCTAAAAATACTGAAAGAGCAAACTATTGCAGGTTGCATTAAACAAGCGGCAAGCAATCTGTGGCCCTTGGTTTATTTTAAATTTTTATTTTCCCAATCAACAGTAGGTCAAATTCTAGTTTTCACTTGATTTTCAAATATTTACTGATTCTTTAAGGCTATGGTTTGACAATAAGACATTTGATTTAGTCCAATTTAGAATTAGCAGTTTACAGTAGACAGGGGCCCAAGAAAGTTTTGGCGGGAAGGGAAGCAAAATTCAAAACAAAGGCACCTTTTTTTGTTGAATAGAAAAAATTGTACTTAGGTTTATAGCCGGACCAAGCCGAAGAAACTTGGGGGTGAACAATACAATCTTGTCTAAATCTTACTGACAATTGCCTGACTTATGATTTGTAGTATTTCACCATTACAAAGTTTGACTAAAAAAAGGTTATCACTTTTTCAGTGTCGTAAATCTCTATTTTCGTCTCAAAGAGAAGTGAAGACTAAAAAAAAGTAATGATTTTGAATCTATGTTCAATTTTACCATTGTCGTCTCAATAAACTGGCGTGGGCAAAAAATAAAAAAGATCTTCAACTGAAATTGATTTAATATTTTGGTCGAGTTTATATAATTGTAGAGACAAATCTAACCGAATGCTTTTATAGCGCAAATTTCAAAAAGCACTATCTGCCCACCTGTGCCTTACGTTTTTAATTCAGCAGGGGACAATTTGAAAAGGGCAAAAGGGCAGGGGAAAATTTTTCCCCTGCCTTCCTCCCCGCTTTCGGTGCCCCTGATAGTCGACAGTTTTTGCTTTACTGGAAATAAAAACCTTAATCGGTTTTCAGTTTATAATAAGCCCTGCACTAAAAACAAAAATGAACTTCTACGTCAATTTCAACTATATAGAAACTGATTTTTTATTTATCAAAACAAAAATCAAAACACTCCAACAGCCAAGGGCGCCGGAGTTTTTTTGCCAGGGGAGCAAAACTCAAAAAAAGGGCACTTATTTTGTTGAAAAGACACTTCTAACACGAGCAAATTTTGGCAACCATGCCGTAATTTGAAATTTTGTTTGACTAATAAAATTTCAGTTTGCGCAGGATAGACTAGTATCTCGGAAAAGTTTTATTTTAATAATCTGTTATTTTGGTTCGCAATCAATTTTTTGGCCAATATTAACCTTTTCTAATAAACGCAGAGCTTAAAACCTTAATCTTAAAAATGTGTTACATCTTGTACAAGCCTTTAAGTTCACTCTTTCATGACCACTCACTGCGATACCACAGTAATAGCCAATTTTAAAGAAGTTTTTTTCAATTAGCCTACACATTAAAAAACGCAAATCTACGAACTGGTTATTCGACCTAAAACTACCCAACATACCAACTAAACTTTTGTAAAAACTACCAAAGCTAGTTTTGAAAGCATTCAATATTTGCCACGTCCATGCAGTACAGTCAAAGGAAGATAGATACAGAATAAATGCACTTTGCTTTGAAATATCAGTAAATGTTTCCACATGCTGATCAGTGAATAGTTTTTAGTTACCCACTACACAACGCTGGCTAAAATATTTACACTATCAAGAATACGAAAGGGTTAAATAGATAAAACTTGCGTAAAGAACGTAATTACAAGAGCATGAATGGCCCTTTAGATTACGGTATGACGTCAATCATTAAACGTTGCACAATTTATGTAACTGTAGCCCAAAATAATTTGTTAGTGTTTCGCTTGGTTTGGCAAAGTTATCTGTAACGGCTTATAAATTGATATTGTCAAAAAAGTTCGTATGAATATTTACAAACGTTCGATTATTGCGGCTGCTATCTGTCACAGAGCTTCTAACCCATGTTTTGATTCTTTTCGTGACACTGAAACTCTTTTCTGCAGAAGCCGAAACGAGAGTGATGCTGCAGTAAATTTGAAGCAATTTATGTATTTAAGAAAGGCATTTCTTGCTTGTCGGCTCTTTGTTTAAAACTTCTCAAACTGTTGATGTCTTTGTTACTTTTCTCAGAAGCGTGGTGCTTAACGGGTAAAGAATGTCACGTGTTTGGTCTTGGTGTTTATATTTTGATACTTTAATGTCGGCTGTAAGTGAGTATTGAGTAGTTTGTTAAAATTAGATAAACGACACCATCTCTTTGTTTCTAAATCAAAATCTATAATGTTAAAAGTCTTCTATCAGAAATCTATTACCCTTTTTCCAGTAAAGTTACATTGACGATTTTATTCAATTGATCAAATATTAATAAATTTGATCAATTGAATAAAATCGTCAATGTAACTTTACTGTAAAAAGGGTAATAAATTTCTGATGCATGAATTTATTAATAAAATCGGTCAAATTTTAATTTAATATAGAAAATACAAGTTAAAAATTTAAAACCAACTGTATCATTACGAAAATTGATTTCGACCTTTAAAGGTCATCATCAGTTTCTGTAAAAAATTATATATGACAAAAATTTTTTGGAAAATATTAAAAACTCTACTCATACTATTCGGGTCCTGACTCAAAAGGCACAAAGTGAAGCTTTCAATTACAGTGTTTTTCGATCTACTGTAGTTCTCTACCGATCAATTTTAATCATGTGTCGATCAATTTTAGTCACTACCGATCAAATTTAGTTCTGTGTCGACCAATTTTAGTCATGTACCGATCAAATTTAATCTTGTGTCGATCAATTTTAATCGTGTACCGACCAAAAATAGTTATGTCGACAAACTTTATTTTTATTGGTAAATAAACAATTTTGAGATATAATTTTTACTACAGTATAAGTTTTTTTGGTTAATTAAAGCCGTACAACTATTCCATTTTTAAAAACAAATACTGTAAGAATATCATAATTTTCTAGAATACCTCAAAGAATTTATTTGAATATTTAAAGATGGTCTAGTTATGTTACGTATGTGCTTCATTTAACAAAAAAATTAGGTTTTGCGTTTCAAATCTTACTTTAGATTTTTAGAATACCTGTAAATAGGGTTTTTTGATCTAATTCGTTGTTTTTGCAATCAAATTCGTTCTTTTTGCAATCAGATTCGTTGTTTTTGCAATCAGATTCGTTTTGTTTTTTTGCAATCAATTTCGTTTTGCAAAAACTTTTATGTATATACAGTATCTTTGTACAGAGTCTCCCGATAAGGTCTATATACATATATAAAAAATATAAGGTCTCTGTATTAGGTCTCCATACGTAGTCTACAGTCTCTATAATTAGATTTCTATAATATAGTCTCCATAATGTATATATATATATATAGACAGGTATATAGACCTATCAGAGATCCTGTATGGAGACCCAATATTATGGGGACTATATTATGGAGACCATATTATGGAGATCTAATACTGTATCTATTATAGAGACTACATTATGGAGACCTAATTTTGGAGATCTAATATTATGGAAACTATATTATAGAAACCTAATTATGGAGACTATATACATCGTGGAGACCTAATTATGGAGACCTAATATTGTGGTGACCTAATACAGAGACCCTATATTATATATCTATATATTTGATGATATAGAATTTAATTAACAAAAAAACTTATAGTAAAAATTATATCTCAAAATTGTTTATTTACCAATAAAAATAAAGTTTGTTGATATAACTATTTTTGGTCGATACACGATTAAAATTGATCGACACAAGATTAATTTGATCGGTACATGACTAAAATTGATCGACACATGATTAAAATTGATCGGTAGATGACTATAGTAGATCGAAAAACACTGTAAAACCAAGAGGCAAACGACACAACAATTGACATAATGATTATTGATCACGTAGCAAAAAGAAAAAGCGTAGAGTGTAAAACTTGTAGCAAAATTAAAAATCGCTAACTCCCGCTAAGATTCAAAGTGTTGACTGAAAAGATTAACAAAGCTGCTGTAGTTTAATTGTGTATAATTTGAACGATAGTGAACAAACAAACTGGTTTAAAACTCAATCGCAATTATAAGACAGAAAAATTCTATTAATATTAATTTTAGCATTCAAATAATTAATCCATTTATTTTCACACCAATCCCGTAAAGTTTTATCCGGTTGTTCTACAAATATGACCATGTAGCATTCAGTGATATCAGGTTTAGACCATGTCTTTTGAGTTAGGACCCGAATAGTATGAGCAGAGTTTTTAATATTTTCAAAAAAAATTAATTTTAGATTTTATTAATAAATTCATGCATCAAAATCTATAATTATTACTAAAAACTTTTGCTCTTAGCATACTGTAGAACTTTTCTGATGTTTTATTATTTTTTTAGAACGCTTGGTGTAATTGTTGTATCTGGCTATTTGCCATCAGTTAATGAATCAAAAATTTTCCATTAACCCCAAAAATGCTATTTGTCGATAGAATTCAGTTTACTGATTCAAGTAGTATAGGGAGTTTGCAAGAAGGTTAGGTGACTTGAGATATCAATGACTCAATATCGCATACGCTAAAATTTTTATCTTAACTTTTACTGCTGTGCTATGATTCACGGTTGTCTTAGTAATTTTACGAACATTGTTGGATTTAATGGTGATCGAAATTATATACTTTTGATTAATGGTAGAGCTGATCGAAAAAAATATTTCTGTAATACGAACTTCAAAGGGTACAATCTGCCTCTCCTATGCTCCCGTGTTTTAAGAATATTAAGCATGTTTCAATATAATTAAGAAATCATCAGAAGTTCTACTATGCAAGTAAATTTAATCTTTAAAACAAAATTCAATGTTAGCCTAATAATTGTGCATTTATTACATTGTTTTTGGCATCGCAGATCCCCTAATGATTCTTTAATCCGGATGAAACAAAATATATACGAACGTTTTTGTCTTTAATTGGTATTAATAAATGAAAAATCAATATATATTCTGACTTTCATGCAATACTCGACAAAAACTGTCGATTAATATTTTCATATTTATAGGTTTAAAATAGTATCAAAATTTTAGATGCATTGAGGAAAAACATAAGCCTAGTTACTGCCCTAGCTAACAAACTCTAAGTTCCTTTTAATCTGAAATCGCTTTTTTTTTAATTGGGAAGGGGATTTTTTTTAGTCTTTACTTAAATTTTGAAAACATTTGTCGAACCGAAGAGACGTTTAAATTTGCGGTTTTCTAGCCATTTGTTAAAGGAAGCTTTTGAGGGAATTCATTCGTGTTTAGCCAAAACTAACTGTTTAAAGAACTTCAGTCTTGCGGCAAACCATTTTTTGAGCCGACATTAAAAAACAAAACACACACAGCTGTACTTCAGCGCAGGTATTCTGGTTACCTAATTCAACTAGTTTTTTAAGATTCCCGAGTAAAGTTATGACAAAAGGACAATTCTTTACAACAGATATGGAGAAAGATTTGCAATTGAGGCCAAGTTGAAGTAAGAGAAAACGAAAACAAAATAACTTCGAAAACCATTTTTAACTATTATAGCTCTATACAAACCCGGCTGCAGTAGTCTACAGACAATGCATCTGATTCGAAAAATGTGTAAGAATTTGAACCAGGTTTCTTCTCTTTACAATTGCCCTTTTTCAGCAAATTAATTCCACAAAGTCGTGTTTCGTCATTTTGATCATAAGATCCGATTGAAATGTTTCCGCTAAAAACGCTCTTACATAGAAGAACAAAGTTTTTATTAAAAAAGACACATATTACAGTTATGATATAAACTTGATTTTATTTTAATAAGGATGAAATTAATGACAAAGCTACTTAGATAAATCGTCAACTGTGCAAAGACCTATTTGCTTTGTTTATTGTTGTACAGTAACAGCAATATTTATAATCCTTATTGATAGCTTCAAAAGGTCACCGAATATTAAAATATTATTAAAAAGTTAGTGGACTACTACTAAAAATAAAATCCACGATTTAAGTAAAAAGGTTTGGAACTTTTCTTCTGTATTCTACAATTCTTTTATTCAAGTGATTTTGAAAAAACATACTTTCATAAGACTGGAGTCGATATTTATTTTTCACTTTCTTTATGTTTTTTCTTTTTTCACTACAGAGGGAAAAGAAGTGCATAAAACTAAATTTGAGTTGAGATCAGTGTAACTCAGTGCAATTAGCGATTGAAAGAACATTGTCTACTAAATTGTTATAAGCATTTGTCAATCGATTTTTTAAAAAAAATGAGAACTTTATGATTGTTTGTTGTAATTAAGTTAATCAATGGTTGGTTTTATAGAACTTATTTCGGGTCCAAGCATGTTAATATAACTTAGTTAAATACCTTTCCGAATTCACTCATAAATTTCAAAGAATGACAATCACATTGAGCCATTGATATTGGTTCGTCGGAGTAGAATGGACCTTCAACTAATCCAGTGATTTCTTCAGCATCACTTGGATTCAACTTTCTCCAACAAATAGTTTTACCATCTTTTTTGAGTAATTCATTATCCATACTTCTTTTTAACTGAATGTTTACCAGCTTTTTAAAACACTATATCCTACTATAAATACATGTAAGTGTCAAAGATCATTTTCTTTTGATATATTTTTATATGCTACGCTTTAAATTGTGAGGTAACATTGCGCCAAGTCAAATATCGACAATTCAGCTAAGGTAGAGCCCCAAAGCACGCTAAGTTCTTTCTATTATAGGGGATTAGGGGATGCCGAATTGCGAAAACTTATGGCGATTCTTAATTGGATCTAATTTTTATCATAACTAAAATAAGTTTTTAATTGAAATCAAAAGTCAAAAAGTGTTTTTTGTTTTTGAAAGTTAAGAAAAATTTTATTTCTTTGTTTTTATTCACCATTTGAATTTGAAAATTATTTTTAAGAAAATAAAATAAATTGTGTCCCTGCATTCTGTAAAATTTAAGAGGAACTGTAGACCTCAACCTTAATTGCTTAGCTCACAACTGGTATACAAAAAAAAATTAGCAGTAATAAGATTTGTACAACCCTTGGTTATAAAAACTTACTAAAAAATTATTAAACAAATTTAATTAGTTCGAAAAGTACAACTAAAACTTAATATAAAATATATTGTGCTCAAAATAGGAAATTTTTAAAAGCTAACTTCGCCGCAAAGAAAAAAATTAATCAGATTAGTAAAACTGATTTTTCATTCAAAAACCTTTTTTTTAAAACCAAATGTTTTTTTTAAATAACTCAAACCAATGAGCATAAAACTTTAAATAACGGTATGACTACGTATTGACTTGTAATGACTTTAACTTCATATCTTACATAGTATAACCTTGCTCTATAACTGTTATCGACAAAGCGCTTCTAGAACAATGAAAATCTGTTAAACCGCATTTGTTAGCTAAACAAAGTCAAGAAAAAAGAGAACTAAAATTTGATTTTAATCTTTTTTTTTCAAGAAAATTGGAAACTTTCTTGCCTTGTTTATTTAAATAGAAAGCTTGAATTTCAATATTTTTTGTCATAAATTAGGGTTCGTTTAAAACAAAGGCAAATTTTAATTTAAAAATATGCCTGTCATAGCGTTTAAATAAAAAAATTTATTAGTTTATATAATTACATTCCAAAAAATAAATATGATTGAACTGCAAAGAGCTGAGTGAAAATTTTTTGAGCAGAGAAAAAATTTGGATTTTTGATAGATTCAAAATACGTAGATTACAATTCCTTGGGTACAAAATTGAAAATTGCGTACCGGTACTCGGTACCTTTCTAAAATAGTACCGCGGTATCGGTACGGTACTAAAAAAGTACAGCGGTAGTGGTACTCGGTACTTTTGAATAATATGAATTAATGGTAATGACTAAAACTCTGTCATACATTGGATTTCATTTTGACATTTAAAAATTGTATTTAACAAAACGAAAACAATATCCTACGTATCCAACCGTTTACTTTCAAAAATCAATTATGCTTTGGATGTAAAAAACATGCGTGAATATGTTTTTAACTTGATTTTTTGGATAAATTATGCCTTGGATATATGAAAAGCCTAATGAATACGTTGTCTTCTGCTTTGTTTTTATGTTAAAAAAAGTTTGTCAGGAATCGTACTAATTTCCAAATGATCTATGACGTGGTTTATTCAAAGTTATTCTCAAACTTTTTGGGCCACGTACCTCTATTTGCAAATCTTTTTTTATCATGGACCCCAATCTTATGTTACATCAATTTTCTGCCCAACCAACCAGGAAAGATAAAACTAACCCAAAAATAAATAACACAAAATCCGTTAAAAAATAAATGCTTATAAACAGGCACACCATGTTTCCGTAGGGGCAAATCGGGACGCTCGTTTATAGACAAAAATTCGTCCCTAAAAAAAAGTGTAAAAAAAAGCCTTCACTTCGAATCTGTCTTGGATTTCATGGTATGGATTACTTTACCAAGTATATATGTCGACAAATTTTGTTATATCGTCGCGGACCCCTTGTGCGCTCATCACGGGCCTCATTTTGGGAAACGCTGGTTTTAGTGATTTAGTAAAATTACTCAACCTTCGCTGCCCGTTAAATGTTATGATAATTTTTTATATTTTTGCTTGCAAAGCAACGAAATCAGAATTTTATCAAGTCCCTTTCGAACTGGTAAGAATATGAAATCTGGTATTTAGTGGATTTTTGATTTTATGCAAAATATTTCTATTTTTATAATTAGACAACTAGAATGTTCCTTGCAAATGCAATACCATCAGAAAATATTTACTACACTAAGATTAACCCTTTCACTACCGAACGTTTTTTTTCAAAAATTGACATTATTTCCTTCTAGTCCTTTGCAGAATAGACAAAGAAGCATAAAAAATCTGGTTTTTATTTTTCATAATGGCTGAAACGAAAATTAGGGTGCTAAATATTTTGGGACATATAATCCCAATGGTATTTTTTATTGGGATTAGATGTCCCAATGGCATTCAACATACAAATAATGTTCAACTAAAAGCAAAACGAAGAGTCGAACTACTCCAAATCGCAACAAGAAACATAGTAAATGAGTTCAGTCATACATGTAAACTTAATAAATCAGTTCAATTATGATAAGGTGTAAAGCATGATTGGCACAGCGGGACCTGACAAGCCGCACATATATACTTTGTACGCTTGTCAGTCTTCATTTGCTAATATCTAGCGCATCGTCGTCTTCCTTGGCTTTCAACTGGCAGGTGGTCTCCAACATTGGAAAGTGCTTTTGCACGTTTAGAGCGAGGTCCACTAATACTGCTGGTTTTGCGTTTTACGCGAGCAGATTTACGCCCGGTCATAACAAGCTGCTCCGCCAAGTTCACCAAATACTTTAGCAATGAAGTTTTTATTTTGGTTGTAGCTTGGTGGAGTATGTGGCCATTGATTGCAGCAGACATTTTTATTTTATAGAAAACTTTATTCCACCATTTTGTGGATTTCCTGTTGAAATGATAAACATTGACCTTTTGATCAGAAAGATCAGCCCCTCCCATAATTTGGTTGTACAAAGCAATTGCATTGGACCATTGAAACTTTTTCTTCTTTCCATCCTTTTGTTTCCTGCTTATAGAAGACGTTTCTGGTAACGAGCAATTGCTGATAACGACGACTTATTTGGAATCCAGTCATCTTGAAGCAACAATACCTGAGCTTGTTCCCAAAAATTCAGACTCACCTTTTTCCAAATGCTTTGCAAACTTGGGAACATTTTTTCGTGACTTTATCACTGTGCCTATGGCTGAAAATGGCAAGGTGTGAATTAGGTTGACACTCGTAAAAAATCTGTCAAAAGACATCACCACATCAGAAATTTTTATTGTGGAACATAATTTATTTACAACCCTCTCTTCAAGAGTTCCTTCAGAAAATTCATCATTTTCAGTTTTTCCAGAGTAGACATTTAGATCAAAAATATACCCAGTTTTTGCATCACACCTTTGCTACGCTCTGATCCCCCTTTTTATGGGTTTCAAAGGTAAGTATTGTTTTAGTACTGAGCGCCCTTTGAATTTGACCATCGACTCATCAATGCTCTGATGGGAGCTTTCACTTATCGAATTTGTAAAAGTTTGCTTTTTTGCAATTAACAAGTTCTTCTACGTAATACAATTTTGTTGCATCATCAGGCTTTTCAGGATGGTTGAAGTATAATTTGGACATCAGAAACTGGAATCTATTTCTTGAGATTGCGTTTTTGATAAATTGGTTTCCCATTGAAGGATTACAGGACCAGTAATCACTGATATTAGGGTGTCGGTTGTAACACATTACAAACATGACCCCTAAAAGAATCAGCACTTCTCCTTCGTCGGTATGGGGAATCATAGCATTTTTTTCGATGCTATGCAAATCAATTCTTCGTTTGTACACTGCGCAATAAATATACACAAACTTTTTGGAAAGAAAACTTTGAAAAAATCAATTTCGTGTAGTGTAGAAGGCATTTCAACAGTAGGTTTGCATGGGATGTAGTCATGAGTGGGAAACTTGGGTACAAAAGAAGCTGTGGGTTAATGCCAAATAATAAAATTATGTGTAGTATTTGATTACGGATCATTTTGAGAGGGGATCCCTACTTGTTGATGGTTGTGCCGCTGCCACATCATCATCACTTTCCGACAAAGTATCTTTACTTTCACTATAACTTGTTTCGCTGCAGTCCTCGCTATCTGGTGAATACGATGACTCTGAGCAGGTATCATCATCACTGCTAATCTCAAACACAAATTTACTAGCTTCACTTAGTTTTATTCGTTTAGCCATCTAAAAGAGGCAAAAGAAAAACTTATTCATTTTGTAGCATAAAAATACCAATGGGACAAATCGTCCCACTATGAAATACCATTGGGACAATATGTCCCAATTAAATAAAATGAAACTAATAAGTAAAAAACATAGAATCATAAGTGCTGGAAATCAATTACAATTGAAGTACATTTTCCTGGAATAGCTTACAATAAAATATCTTACTGCATATCAGCAACTACAACTCACCAAACCTAAATAATGAAAACTGATTTTTGAGTACATCAGAAAAAAAGGCAACAATACTAAGAAATGATGCAACCACGTGAAATTTTATCACGTGTCAAGAAGCATAGTGCGTAGTTATACCACTGGGATACAAAGCCGTTAGATTTAAATTAGAGTTTATTCCAATTCTAACTTCAAAAAGATATTTGGGACGTATTGTCCCGATGGGAGTGAAAGGGTTAAGTCCTATAATTTCTGATATACCATATTTAGCGCCAAAAGTGCTACTTTTTCCAAAGCTACAATGTCTTTTTTGCACAATAGGCCAATTACTACAGGGTGATCAATATTTAGCGTTAAAACTTCAAATAACTATATTTGGGCAATGATACGTACAATTGGAGTAACACAGGAGAAATATTATTACAGAATGAATATAAATTCTAAAAAAATATTATAATATAAAGAACGATACTAAAAAAGTACCGCGGTACTACAAAAACATTACGTTTTGTTAAATATTTATACAAAGTCCATTCTTACGAATTTAAACTATATTTTAATTGTGTTTTAGTTATGTGAAAGTAATAATTAAGAAGTGTTTGAGTAGCAAATGCCTGATTTTCAAAGTTAAATTCAAAATACAAACCTGCGAATGTTAGCTTATGCAGAATCGGCCCCCACAAAAACATTAGATTTTTTGAATATTTAATAAAAAAAATCAATTCTTACGACATGAAACTATTTTTTAAGAGTGTTTAGACACGTGAAAATATTTAAAAAAAGAAATTATATAACTTAACAAATGCTGTTGTTTGTTATTGTCTTGGTAAAAAAATGAGTCATAATAAACAAAAAGAGAAGCGGAAAACGAGAGACGAGAAAACGAGAGGAGTCGCAAAGGTGATCGGATCCACATAAAGTAGGATCCGGATTCGGTCCGGGTCCGCAAGAAAAAGAACCGGGTCCGTACCGGATCCGCATTTCTTCAATATTATGAGATCCGGATCCGCTCCGGGTACGAAAAAAAGTCAAAGCAAATACTGCAGTAGCATGTGCTTTTGATTGATTAGATCGATTTTTGGTAAACAACTGTTTCTTGTAGGCTCAAAAAAAGGTAAGACCAGCAGATTACCAGAAGTCAATTGCCATCTTATAAAACAAGAAATCAATAGAAAAACATGACCAAGTACACAAGAATAAAATCACTAATATTTTTTATATCATAAAAATCTTACATATGTTAATTAACAAAGAAAGAAATCTTGATTGTCACATCAAAACCATTGACTACCTTTTGTAATTGCTAGCCAGGCATATGTAAAACCTGTATATATAGAAATAAACTGCATTAAAAGAAATCATAAAAGAGATAAAGTAATAAAATATATATTACTAAATGAAAATTCATGCAAAAATTTTTTGTGGTATAAACTTAATTAGCTTGATTTTATTTCCTACAAGCTGGCAGTACATCTAACAATTACATGAGCTATTTTATGGCATTTATTTTATAAAATACTAGTTTAACTCACACTTCAAGTTGCATTATTTGACTGCTTTACAAAAACTAATTAGTCACAAATTTAATTAGAAAATCAGATTCTTGAACAATATCAGAAACAGAAAAACATTTTATAAGTCAAATCTGTCCTTTGTACAGAAATACTGTTACTTGCTAAAAATCCAATCAAATTAATCAAAATACAAATGCATATGAGCTAGCATCAAGCATTTGTATTAATACAAATGCTTGACACATGATAAAATTCTTAATTGTTAATTAACAATTAAGCATTTTTTGAGTATGTTGAATATTGAGCTAATCAAACATACTCAAAAAATGCTTGTATCTTGATTAATCATAGTCTTTCATACTAGGGTATCTCCATTTTACCTTAATTTAAGTTTGTTTTTTTATATGAATACCTAAAACAGAAAGCTTTGCAAATTGTGTTTTCCAAGTATGATAAAAGTAGGTTTTGAACAGAGATGTTGAGTACATTTGCCATATATAAAATGCTTTATTTACTCAGCCACATTGCCAACAAACTTTTGGTTTTGGTTTGTAGCAACTATACTGGCACAGAAGAGCACAAAATAACTGAACTTTAATTTGAAAAAATAATTTTGATATTGGAATTTCAGTACATACCAATATAAATAGCATTACCTATTCAAAACTACATCAACAAGAGTTTGGTTTTTGTTGTATTACCAATAACTTTTTTATCAATTAAACATATTAATTATTTTATATAACAAAGAACATATTTATCATTTAACATTGAGCATATAATAATGCATTTCATTTAGTTACCGCCTCCTTATTCACAATCTTTATTCTTATTTGCACTGTGCGTAATTTTGAGTTGATTATGAGTAGAAGTAAAAATAAATTAATTAAAGTCAAATAGTATTTTTTATGATTTTTTAAAATAAGTAACAACAACAAAAAATAAAAAGTTGGAAAAATATCTAATGGAAACGACAAATTTTACAAGATATATTGGTATCAAGCAAAATGAGGTTGCCAGCAAACACTTCAAAAATATCTTAAGCCTACTTCACTTTACCAGACCCTAAACTTCAAAAAATTCCATCAAAATAACAGTTGCAAAATTACTAAACCAAAAAAACCAAAACTACAAATTTAATTAAAAATAACAATTATCATCGAGACAATGCAATTGTAACTTTCATTGATCAACAAATACAGAAGATCCTAAATTGAAATGACAGAACTACCGTATTTTGTGATGTGAAAAACAAAACTGAAGACTAATCGCTGAATCATAAGAGTCCCTTTTCACTACGAGCGTTAACTGGAGTATTCTTTCTTTGTTCATTGATTTTTTTTACTTCTTTTAGTGCTTATTTCTAAAACTTACACATTTCATTTTTGTTAACTACAAATCAGGTTGCTTTGTCACCTTATTTTGGAAATCAAAGTGTGGTGTTCATATTTTGTATGACTTGACAAACAAAAATTCAGATCCGAATCCACAAGCTTGGTAAAACATTAAATCTGGATCCGCTCCAGATCCGTAAAATTTAGCGGATATCCGCTCCGGATCCGCTCCATGATCACCTCTAAGTCAAAGTAGAGATAAAAAGGCAATGAAGTCCGATTCTGCACCAGACCCGAACTATTTAATGTTCTACTGCAGGGGTCTCCAAACTACGGCCCGCGAGGTCATTTTGTCCGGCCCGCCAGTAGACTTCCAGTAGCCAAAAATGATCAGAGTTCAGCAAGATGTACCCGAGGCATTTGCCCGAATCCACCGAAAATAAATCAATACTTGATAAACACGCAACTTCACATGTGTAGTAGTGATGTCAACCGCGCAGCGTACACTGCCGCGTGCGGCCGCGCGCCGCCGCGCAGTGCCGCGTAGTAATCTTTTTTGGCGGATCTTGCCGCGTACCGCGCCGCGCCGCGTGCAAACTATGAAAAGTTTACATTTAAATTTTAAGCAAATCTTATTTTGCATAATGCCATTGCTTGGGTTGCCGATTCAGTTGTTCCCCTTCATTAATCCAATCACAGAAAGCAAAGTGTCAGGAGCAAAATCAACTGAATAGCCTCTTTCCATAGTACCGGTAATTTATAATGTAAATAGCGCGTATAGCGGCCAAAAAGAAAAAAGAAATTTGTGAGAAACTAAAAATAAATAGAGAGGAGGTAAACTGCTCTTAAACTTAAGAAAGCAATGAAATCTAATTGTACAACAGAGAAAGGCTTGTAAAAAATATTACTAAGAAAAAAATAAGCAATGTGAATTTTAATGATAAACTTGAATTAGAGTATGTGAAGCTTCCCAATTTTTTTAATCAACCTGGCATTTAGATTATTTTATACCTTTGACCCGATTATTCAATACTAAAACAAAGTCTTAGGTTTTTTATCATTTATTAGGGTTTTTATTCACTTTTCGCCCTCACTAACCTCGCAGCTTTTGGAGATTTTCCAAAATTTAAAAGGTAATGAACTAAACTCGGCTGATAGTGAATGAGAACCAACTATTGTTACTTAGCCTAATAAACCTTCTTTACAAAATATCCTATTGCGTTAGTTTGTAAAAAAGCACCCAAACTTGAAACGCCATTGTTTTTATATAGGAAGTACTAATTTAAGCAAAACAAAAAAGCAGATTATAAAATCAGACATAGAACTGTAGAATGAGTTTTTGAAAATCCTTTCAATGTAAAATTGAACTTGCCAATCATTAATAAGTAACTACATTTCAATAATTGGTTTTAGCAACTTCTAGATATTTCCTAATTTTTTTTTAAGTTTAAGTGAAAAGCACTCAATAGCAAGTATTTTTTTAAATGAGTATTTTTTTAAATTTTTGTCACTGATTTTGACCGCGGGCTTTTTTTGGTCTAATAGGTATATCCGCCTAATAAGCCGACCCCAGAAGACTAAGTTACAAATTTAACTCCAGAAAATCGGCTTATTGGCCAGTATATACGGTATGTCAATAGTAATATAGCGCTAAATGCAACTTTTATCGATCTTTCTGTGTACAGGCTGTTATGTTAAACTAGGCAGCTTCACGTGGTTTTTACAGGTAAAAAACACACCGGAGAACTTTTGTTGTTTTAAATAACCCATAATCATGTCAGTTCAGGGAAAAAAGAGGAAAGTAGATTCAGAGTGTCGAATATTCCAGGAAAAATGGAGCATGAACTACTTTGTGATTAAATCAGGAAATAAAGCACTGTGTTTAATTTGTAATGAGATTATTGCTGTTCTTAAAGAATACAACATTCGGAGACATTATGAAAGTAAGCATTCCTCAGCCTATTCTCAGTTCACTGGTAAGCTTCGTTCTGACAAATTAGAAACTTTCAAAAAGAACTTATCATCACAGCAGTTTGTATTTAAGCGGAAAAAGGCCGAGAATGAAGCTGCAACAAGAGCAAGTTTTCGAACAGTACACCTGCTAGCAAAACATGGAAAACCCTTTACTGATGGGGATTTGGTCAAATCTTGTATGATTGAAGCTGCACAGGAAATGTGCCCAGAAAAGGTTGACTTATTTAAGACTATTAGTCTTTCTGCAAACACTGTTGCTCGTAGAGTGGAAGACATTGGGAGCAACCTCATGTCTCAACTAAAATCCAAATCTAAGGAGTTTGAGTACTTTTCTATTGCACTTGATGAGTCAACTGATATAAATGACACTTCACAGTTGCTGATATTCATTCGTGGTGTTGATTCCAACTTTGAAATAACTGAGGAACTATTGTCTGTATCCAGTATGCATAGGACAACCACAGGTGAAGATATTTTTAAAGAGGTTCACAAATCTCTGACACAGCATGGCCTGGATTGGAAGGGGCTCAAGTGTGTTACAACGGATGGTGGTAGAAATATGTGTGGAACAGGTAAGGGGTTAATTGGAGAAATTAACAGAGCTGTTGAAGCTGTGGGATGTTCGAAGCCCATGGTTATCCACTGCATTATTCACCAGCAAGCCCTCTGTGCCAAAAATCTAAATTTGTCCAGTGTTATGGATCCAGTTGTTTCTACAGTAAATTACATTCGCTCTCATGGACTGAAACACAGAAAATTCCGTGACTTTTTGGAACAAATAGGAGCAACACATACTGATTTACCCTACCACACATCTGTTAGGTGGCTCAGTTGTGGGAAAGTTCTCTCACGTTTTTTTGAACTTAGAAGAGAGATTGAAATTTTCTTTAATGAAAACAACCACCCTGAACCACTACTCACCAATGTTGAGTGGCTATGGAAACTGGCATTTTGTGTAGACCTGATGACACACCTGAATGACTTTAATCTCAGACTACAAGGCAAAACTTCACTTCTCTGCAATATGTACACTGAGGTGAAAGCTTTTAGGCAAAAACTTGATCTCTTTGCGACCCAATTAAGCAGAAATAATCTTCCACACTTTCCAGTTTGTGAACAGTTCAATCAAGAAGCAAATTTGCCATTCCCAAGCAAATTTGCACATGATACCATTTCAACCCTAAAGCTGCAATTTAGACAGAGGTTTTCTGACCTTGATGCCCATGCAACTGATGTAAGGATCCTACAAAACCCATTTGACTCTGATGTTGAACTGTTAAAACCTGAACTTCAAATGGAAGTAATTGACCTTCAATCCAATGACATGTTGAAGGACAAATACAAGGAATTGGAACTTATAGAATTCTACAAGTGCCTTCCAAGAGCTCAACATATGCATTTAAAAAACTTTGCTCTTGGATTAATTTCTGTTTTTGGTACCACCTATCTCTGTGAGAAAACATTTTCCAAGATGAAATATGTTAAATCCTGCTACAGATCTGCCTTGTCTGATGAACATTTGGAATCATTGCTAGTGATAGGAACCACAAACTTTGAGCCACAGCTGAACAAAATTATTTCTGGAAAGAAACAAGTACATACTTCCCATTGAGGTAGGCCTAGTGACTATAACTAAATCACTTTGAACTCTACCAAGTGATTGATGTCATTTTATGACATTTATATGTAACAAAGCAAAATAAATCATTGAAGTTCTATTTATTTGTTTGTTTCGAGTCAATTATAATATCATATTTTAACTTTGTATAATCTGTCCGGCCCTCGAAGATATTGTTTCTTTATTATCTGGCCCACCTTCAAAAAAGTTTGGAGACCCTTGCTCTACTGAAATCATAATTTGCATAGTAATTTGATGTAGCTCTTAAAGATGCAGCCTTTAAAAGCTTAAAGATATACTCCCTAAAAGATATTTAAAAGTTTTACTATATACAAAGTAAAGATGTACAGTAGCTTTGAAAAATTTGAAGATATTGAGACACACCAGACAGACTGTGCAAAACTTATTCAAAAAGATACTTACAATAGAATATTTTTCAGCTAAACTTCAAAAAACTCAAAAAAATCAAACAATATCTATGAATTTCTAAAACTAATTATTAAAATTTAATTAACTATTAATGGTTGGCAACTTCAATTTTACATTCAAAGAGTTTTCAAAAAATTATTCTACTGTCGAGGTGGACAGTACCGTGTACAAAAGTACCGCAGTACTTTTTTTATATCGCGGTAAATACACGGTAAATACCGCAGAAATAAATACGCGGTAAATACAGCTGATTTCAGCTGGGGTCAACAACAAGCTGTAGTGTCCTGGCGAGTCCTAACAATGATGAAACAGGTCTGTCGGCATTTGCTTGTTGATTGGCTTGACCATTCTTACTAAATGTTAGCAATGGAACTGCAGGGTTTAGCTTGACTTTACCCGATACGTGTTAGCTGACTCGATGATGTGGTCAGCATATCGAAATCCACCGTCAGTATGCTCTTGCGGCTTAGCCGTGCTTATCGTAGTTACGCTGGTAGTGCATTGTTTTCATTAAACTATATACGTTATAACATGTACAAAAAAATTGTGCATGGTCACCGCACCAGTTGTGCAAAAAAAGAGTGATTATCGTGTTTAATGTGCATAGAGTAATTATTGTGAAAAAGAGACATTGTAGCTTTAGAAAAAGTAGCATTTTTGCGTGCAATTATGTCAAATCTTTAGCGCTTTCGGCGCTAAATATGGTATATCAGAAATTATAGGACTTAATCTTCGTCTAGTAAATATTTTCTGATGGTATTGCATTTGCAAGGAACATTCTAGTTGTCTAATTATAAAAATGGAAATATTTTGCATAAAATCAAAAATCCATTAAATACCAGATTTCATATTCATACCAATGCAAAAGGGACTTGATGAAATTTTAATTTTGTTGCTTTGCAAGCAAAAATATAAAAAATTATCATAACATTTAACGGGCAGCGAAGGTTGAGTAATTTTACTAAATCACTAAAACCAGCGTTTCACAAAATGAGGTCCGTGATGAGCGCACAAGGGGTCCGCGACGATATAACAAAATTTTTCAACATACTGTATATACCTGGTAAAGTAATCCATACCATGAAATCCAAGACAGATTCGAAGTGAAGGCTTTTTTTACACTTCTTTTTAGGAACGAATTTTTGTCTAACTTATAAACCAGCGTCCCGATTTGCCCCTACGGAAACATGGTGTGCCTGTTTATAAGCATTTATTTTTTAACGGATTTTGTGTTATTTATTTTTGGGTTAGTTTTATCTTTCCTGGTTGGTTGGGCAGAAAATTGATGTAACATAAGATTGGGGTCCATAATAAAAAAGATTTGCAAATAGAGGTACGTGGCCCAAAAAGTTTGAGAATAACTTTGACTAAAATCACTGTAATAAGTCATTTGGAAATTAGTACGATTCCTGACAAACTTTTTTTAACATAAAAAAACAAAGCAGAAGACAACGTATTCATTAGGCTTTTCATATATCCAAGGCATAATTTATTCGAAAAATCAAGTTAAAAACATATTCACGCATGTTTTTTACATCCAAAGCATAATTGGTTTTTGAAAGTAAACAGTTGGATACGTAGGATATTATTTTTGCTTTGTTTAATGTATATCTACCAATATATGACAGAGTTTTAGTCGTTACCATTAATTTATATTATTCAAAAGTACCGGTACCGCTGTACCTTTTTAGTACTGTACCGGTACCGCGGTACTTTTAAGAAGTACCGTGCCCACCTCTGTTTATAGTTCTATGTCCAATTTTATCATCTGTTTTTTTATTTTGCTTAAATTAGTATTTCCTACATCAAAAACAATGACGTTTAAAGTTTTGGGCGCTTTTTCACTAAGTAAAAGAGTAAGCTAATTTGGGAAAAAAGTTTATTGGGCTATGAAACATGAAATGGTTTTTGTTCATTATTCGCCGAGTTTGGTTCATTACCTATAAAATTTTGGGAAATCCCCAAATTCTACGAGGTTAATAATGGCGAACAGTGAGCGAAACCCTGATAAATAAAATGATAAGACTTCGTTTTGGTATCTTAAAAGTTGATTAAAAAAATGCGGAAATTTCACATACCGGTAATGCAAATTTTTCTTTTGAAGTCACATGGCTAATTTTCTCTTAATAATTTCTATAGAAGTATCTACACGTACATATTGATGTATGTTTTTTCATATTTCTTTTTTCTTTTTAAATGCTTTACGGTCCATTTACATTATTCAATTTAGATACAGGTTACTTACCGGTAGGTTAGTAATTGATTATACACCTGGCATTTGCTCTCTGTCGTTGGATTGATACAGGGGAAGCAACTAAGTCGGCTACCCAAGTATAATGCAATAATGCAAAATACGATTTGCTTCAAATTTAAATGTAAATTTTTTATTAGTTGAACAAGGCGCGGTACGCCTCACGCGGAAATGTTCTCTATAAAAGGTTACTGCACTCATGCGGCAGCTAAAGTTGCACTGTTGACATCATTATTTCATATGGTCCTACCAGGAGAAACACTGTGTAAATACCAATACAGTGTATTACATGCAAGCAACCAAGCCTTAAGTGTTGGAGTTGATGGGCACATCACCCCAGACAACCTCCAATCATCTTTTCTTAGATCTTCTTTTTTTTTTTATCTTTCATTATAAATTTCATAGCCATTGCTAGAACTTTTTGTTTGTTTATCTTTTCAACGTGCTGAAACCAGCGCAGTTTTTGAGTACTTAAAATCTCCTTCAATGGTTCAACATCAGTCATCGTTAGTATTAGCTCACTTTTTACTTTATCCTTCAGTGTCCTGCAACATACCATTCGAAGCATGCTGATTTGGGTCGACTTTGTGGCAACCCAGGGTTTTTAACCGCTTGGTTTTCGTTTTCTAATAACGCATAATAAGAATTATTACAAATAGTCCTTTTTTGTCACATGCAAATCTTCTTTTTCAAGAATTGAATTTCTTAAAAATAAAAGATATTGTTAAACTTGAAATGACAAAAACAATGTTTTGCTTTAATAAAAATTCAGCAAAAAATGAGTCCCAAACTGTTGTAAGTATAACCCAAAAACATCATTATAAAACAAGACTGGCAGTGCAACAAAATTACTTTCAACCTAGAAAGAGAACAGAATTAGGTAAAAAGACATTTTCTTACATTGGACCTAAAATATGGCCAGAAGTACCTTTCGAATTAAAGTCGCTTTCTTATAATCAATTTAAGAAGAAATTTAAACTTTTTTTAACTTGTCAATATTAAATAAGATGCCACAACAGTTTGATGAAGTCAGCTGGCACATGAAAATTTATTTAATAACAACTAAAATTGCTATTTAATCTTCATTGTTTTTCTAAATGTACTGTTTTTTTGTAAGTGTACTGCTGTGTTTTTCTGATAAAAAAAAAAAAATTTTTTTTTGTCCCACTATTTAGAGGGAGGCAGTTGACTAGAAGACCGTATGGTCATTTCGCTGCCTTCCTGTGCTTTCGAAAACTTTTTTTCACATATATTGGTGTATTTTTCGTTTTGAAGCACAAAACAAATAAATAGATTGATTGATTGATTGATTCTTGTTGCGATGTATAATTATTGTTCCCTTTTTTTTCACATCATTGTTGCGCTTTTAACCGACATCGGCACAAAATATATTTTTTCAATTTTTATATTCGAAAATTGGCAAAACAAAGAAACACTGCACAGGCTACAGCCTACACGTCATGCACATTCATGTAACACGCGATCGCGTCAAGGTCACCATTGTAGCCATATTAAAAAATTATTTTCTAATTCTGTTCTTTCTAATTTTAGAAAGTAAGCTGCTACAATCTATTGCGTGTTCTATATTTTTGCTTTTTTAGTCTTTCTTGAAAATGAACTGATAAGACTAATCTTGTAAGTTTACAACGTTTAAGCTTGTTTCCAATGCGAGCGTAGAATGGATTATTCTTTGTTTCTTTTATTGATTTTTTTCTTCGCTTAGCGCTTTTTGCCGCTTTAAGTGCCGAAAGAAATAAAAAAAATCAATGAAACAAACAAAGAATGCTCCATTCCACGCTCGTAGAGGAAACGAGCCTCTACGACTCAATTTTGTTATCGTATTTTTCTTCGTTTTACCAATCCTTTTTTTTATTTTTTTTATTTTATCTCATTATTTATGCTCCTGATTCTTAGGAAAGCGACAGAGTCAATCTTCAAACATAAAAATGGAAACAAAAGACTTAGGGCTGATGTCGATTAAAAACGCAGCAAAATAACGGTCGGAAAGAAAAAATATGGTAGAAATACTTACAATCAAAGCAAGAAAACGAGTTTAAAAACGCTGCAAATAGGCCTACTGTACAAAGCTAACTAAAATGTCGCATACAGTACACTTGAAATTTTTGTTAAACAGCGGGTAAATGATTAACAATCGTTCTATTGACTCGAACACGTTAACGAATTACATAAAAATTCCTAAACGCCGACCAACAATGTACCAACATGAGTCAGTTTGCTTGACAATTTATAAGTGGATTTTTCGTGTGCTGCCAATATTAACCATGTCCCTTCTCTTGTGTTATTGGTGATTACAGAAAGCACATAAGCAGTGTAGATTCGCTTGACTTTTTTCTGGCATCTTTGTATTTGAAGATAAGTCACGAACAATGTACATTTAGGCCTACTTGTTTTGGTACTTCATGTCAACAGCATTGGTTGCAACATTTATCGTAAAGACTTATACTTCTTAGTTTTCCCAAAAAAAATATGCTGTCCAGAAGTCACTTTCAGGTAAACAGCAATTGTCAATTTTAGTGTATATGTCGTTATTCAACAACTTTCTTAGCTTTTTATTGTTTCAGGCCCATATTACTTCATCTCTGACTGCGGTCAACGTCTCGCGGCAGAAAAGATGCTTATTAAAAAACTTCACTCCAGCGGCTCAAACACCAAAAAGATTGTGAGAACAATTAGTTGAGAATATTAAAAAGGATGATTACACCCATTTGCAAGCCAAAGATGAAAATCGAGGATGATGCAGACATTGTCAAAAAACTTTACAACAACTACCGTAAAATCTCTATTTCATCGCCATGGCGCTCTGTTTTTCAACCCTTCCCCATAGTGGTGTTCTATTAGAGGTGACGTTCAATTGGAGGGTGGCGCTCTATTTTTTGACTAGCTGGTCAGAATTTCGAAAACATAAATTTTATGAATGAAAAGAAAAAACATCTAACACATTTATACAATTAGCAAAAGACACGAATACAGGTGATTATTGGTAAATAATCACAAATTCTCATGTGAAAATCAAGTGACACGTCGCTGTTGTAGCCGTCCTCGTCATTATCAACACCTTCCGCATCAACGTCAAGTTGTATGAGTTTGATCGAGTTGAGAGCGTGCGTGTGCTTCAACAAGAAGATTAGGCGCAGTCTGTATTGATTTTACCGGTTATTCGATTAGAGTCACTACCGATAGTGTAATTGGCGTTTAGGCCACCGCCATTAGTCCATTTAAAAAACTATAGGGACTTCCCAGCGTCTAAATATAAACGTGCAATTCGATAATCCATTCTTCCCTTATTACACCCAGAAAGGCAATTTTAGCCGTAACTATTGCCAAAATAGAAGAATTTGTCAAAGTGGCCAAAAAGATCTTTTCTCTATAGTGGCGTTTCATTAGAGCTGACGTGGTGCTCAAATAGAGATTTTACGGTATTTGTACAAAATGTTATGTTTGTTTGTTCTTTGTGAAACAGTATAATTGTTTTATGAATTTTTAAAAATAAAAATTAACTTTAGTATAAAAGGTTTTTCTTAATTTAGCAATAAACCGAAATGTATTTTTGTACCAAACTTGCGATACGTTTGCTAACTTATAAAAAGCTATAAAGGCACAATGTAGCATATATGCAACATTTAAAAAATAATAAACTTACTCAGAAATATTCTAATCATAAAAAATAATTTTATCAATAAAAAATCATAAAAAATCATTAAAAAATCATTTATAGATCTCCTTGACATTGTAAACAAAAGCTCATGATTTTTAATTAGTATTTCTTAGCTTGAGCCTAAGAGGGTTAAATTAAATTTAAAAAATTACTTTTCTTTCTAAATTATCCTTCGGTAATCTTTGGATAATTTGGACCTTCAAATTCGGATAAATCTATTGATTAAATTAAATTCGGATCATGGAGATTTACTTTAGCCAATCCACTTTGCTTTTGACGAGGTCAAATAGCAGCAAAACTGTGATTGTCTTGCGCTTAACAAATTATTTTTAACAAAAAACTTAATTTTTTGGTGAATTTTATTTAAAGCGACTTTGGCATTCCGGCGAAGCTCAATGGAGCGACCTACGCATATTGATAAGAACTCAGATTCACTGATCAATAAGAGCACGAAGGTTTTAGGTTTTGTATACACGATTCGAATTTTCATCAAAGCTGAAACAGGGGTTGCCTACCCCAAAAACCAAGTTTTCAAAACAAAATTCTTTTCTGTATTTCAAAAATATAAAACTTTTTATCATTTTTAAAAATATAAAGCCTTTTATTATTAAAGGCCAATTTAAATTAAGAAGTAACAAAGGAGGCCGCATAAGTTGAAATACTCAAGAATAAAGCTTCATCACTTTCAATCTATCTCGGATTTCTTGATTTTCGTCTCTAAAATGTAGTGATCGCTAAAAACAGGTTTTTTTGTTATAAGCAGTAATTATTGACGTATAATTTTAATACGTTTTAAATTGTTATGGAGGTTGTGCAACAGCCTCATGCAAGCCGCGGGTTTCAACCTCTAGTCTAATATAAAAACAAAACTATTCTCTATTTTGGGTATCTCAAAAAACTAAGCGAGTTTTTTTCTGTCTATAGGTCTAATAGCAGTTAAAGAATACAGTAAAATTAACAACGGTACGAAAATAGTAAAAACGGAAAAATAGTCTAGAACGTTGACTAACAGTGCCACTCATAATACTTTTGACAAACATTTAGTCAACCATTAACAATTGCTTCTTTAATTCGATACCTAATTCTATTACATACAGTTACAGAAATAGAGTTTTTTTTAACTTCGGCTAAAAACAAGCCCTTATAAATGGATTTTTCTCTTGGTTTTCAGTTTGGTCAATATTGTAGCTATTTAGTCATTAAATTTAACGTTATTTCCTGAAAGGCTTTGATGGATACTTAAGAGTTGAAAATTAGTTACTGTTTAGGATGTCAAGTTTACATTCAAAAGTTTTAAAACTACCTACTTATAGTAATGTCAAACAGTAGCGCAAATCCTTAAAAACATATTTTGGTACACGCCTATTTAAAATGTAGGTGAAATTAGGGACCATTGGGACAAAATTTAGTTTTTTTCGATTGTAGCCTTTGATTTAAAAGGAAAATTACCTAAAAATCTCATACTAAAACTCCGACTTTTAACTCACTTAGATATGCAGATAACTTTTTAACTCGATGAAGTTTTGAAAATATGACGTTTCAAAACTTACAAAATTTTTCGCCTAAGGTCCTTTAGCTTGGGAACAAATGGGCCACACTTAAAAGATCTTTGAGGCAATATTTTTGCATGATTTCCTACATCAATAGACAAAATGAAAATACAGATTAATTGTTTTATACTGTATATACATCATGACAAGAAATTGTAGTTTACAAATTATATTAGGCCTATTATATATAGAAATGTCAATTTATAATTTTCTTTGTTTTTTTTAAAGTACGAATTTTTGGTATCTTTTACAAGATCTATTCTCAGGCTTGTCCATGGGACATATTTTTCTGTCCCATCCTATCCCATCCCACAGCAAATTATGCCTATCCCATCCCATCCCATCCCATGGGCAGTGGTGGATATTCCAATTTAGGGGCCCGAGGCAAGAATTTTCAAAAATTGATGTTGTCTGAGAAAAAAAAGAGGTCTGATCTGGGCTTGCATATTTTTCTCCCAAAATCAAGGTGTTCTCCAAAAAAAAAAGGTCTTCACTCAGAATCGTTCTTTACACTCTGAACAAGCATCTGCAGCAGATTGAAACTGTTACATTAAAACAGAGATATTGAAATACATAGATTACGTAAAGTAAAAACCGCTTCGCTTTTTCATAAATTGCCAGCAACAGATAAAGATATAATGTTATGCACAAAACGCAATCTTATATAAAAAAAGACTATTTGTATTTATTTTCCGGTGTCCCACCACAAAATAGATAATAGATACAAGTATATGAAGAAAAAAGGAGAGTAAAAAACATTTAAAAGGTAAAAAAGTATAAAACTCTGACGTAATCAAGTTGCTATGACATGGCTACTCTCCCATGGGAAATACAAATGTGTGCTGTCCCATCCCATCCCATCCCATGGGAATCCCATTCCCATGGACAAGCCTGTCTATTCTATAGACTATTCATGAAAAGCTACCGGTATAATATGAGTAGATTAATCTTTGTGTATATTTTTTTAACAGAAAACTTTAATAATAGGCCTACATTGTTCGAGTTTTAAGTAGACGGCATCTATTAACGATACCTTAGGCCGGTGGTTCTCAAATGGGGGTACGCGAGGGTCGTGCAAGGGGTACGCGAGTACAAATGATAGAAAGCATCTCAGATACCAAATGGCATAGTATTAAATTGATTGCAATGGTAAATTTTATAAATGGTCACAAGTTGTGACGTCACAATACCCAATGTATCTAATTCTAAACAGATATGTGATTCTTGGTGAGCTGTGGAGTGTTCAGTTTTAGTAAACTTAAATTGACAAAAGCCAAGGAAGTAGAGTTTATAAACTTTATAAATTTATAATATAAACTTTATAAATCAATTTAAGTTTATAGCTTTATATTATAAAGTATTGCATATAATGGAATCGTGGTTAAAACGTTCTATCAGCGAAGCTGGTGCTTCTGATTCTCAAGGCCCGTTAAACAAGAATGCAAAAATACAGTCTGCAGTCAAATATCGCCAGTACAAAGATTCGTATGCATTGATGGGATTCACATGCACCGACTCTAAGCCACCCAAAGCATTGTGTTTTTTCTGTGGCGATACACTGTCAAACAATTCCATGAAGCCACCGCACCTGCAGCGGCATTTGACCACAAAACATGCTTGTCTTGTAGGTAAGCCTTCTAGTTTTTTCAAAAAAAATTTTCGGAAATTCGATCCTCGCAAGATGTGATTCGAAAAGTTACAACTTCAGAGAGAGCACTACAAGCTTCTTATGCTGTATCTCTACTAGTAGCAAAGGCTAAAAAGCCTTTTACAATTGTTGAAGAACTGCTGCTTCCTGCTGCAAAAGTGCTAGCAGAGACCATGCTAGACAAAACCGCTGCAGATAAGTTCAATGCAGTCCCATTGTCCAACGACACCGTCAGTCGCGAGTAAATATCATGGCAACAGACATCGTAGATCAAGTTGTTGCAAAGCTTACAGGCTCTTTTGCAATACAATTAGACGAGTCAACCGACGTAAGTGGAAGTGCACAGCTGGTTGGTTTTGTGAGATATCGTGATGCTGATGACATAGCTGAGCACATATTGTTCTGCAAAAGCATGCAAGGGAGAAGCACTGGAAAAGATATTTTTAACGTAGTAGATGCTTTCTTCGCGGAGAAAAGTCTGAACTGGACACATTGTAGCAGCATATGCACCGATGCTGCTGCTTCTATGACCGGCACCATAAAAGTACTCAATGATCCCTAATCTCCCCAAAAGACGATCAG
The DNA here is from genome assembly GCA_963680785.1 of Diplosoma virens. Classification (NCBI taxonomy): domain Eukaryota; kingdom Metazoa; phylum Chordata; class Ascidiacea; order Aplousobranchia; family Didemnidae; genus Diplosoma; species Diplosoma virens. The sequence continues at coordinate 25,678,490 of OY796893.1, forward strand.
CTTTGTACTTTCCCTAATCTACCCTAATTCCCTTTTTTTCTGCAATCGGTGCTTTTTAAGGTAGTCCTAGTATAAATTTTACCTACAGCTCAACAGCTGGCACAGACAGTACAGTTTTTGTACATTTCTATTATGCTTAAAGTTTCCACTTAGTTTATTGAACAAAATAGTACGTTTTCTATAAGCGAAAAAGTTTATTTTTTAACAATGGCTTAAAGATCTAGTGCAGTGGTTCATCGCGTGGACACATCCGAATGGTTTTTCAGCCCTGTAATCAAGTGGATTAAAAAAAAGCAATTAATTCCGCTTTGATTATCACGGAAAGACTTCGTTTTATTTTTTTACTTGATGTGAAGTCGATTTTACAATAGCAATCGCTTGCAATTGATATTACAAAGTTACTATATTCTGCTGTTAGATATGCAAGTGTTTGGCCTGCACTTAATAATTAGATTAGTTTACGGGCGACAAGCTTTTTTTAATCGACAATAAAGCAAAAGCCAAATTTTTCTCCAAATTACTTATATTATTTTATTTGTAAACCATTTTTGTTGCATCAATGTAAATTTGCTGAAGCTTATGAGTTAAGTTGAATAATTTTGGTTTATGTTTTTATGAAGCCAGGTTTTTAAAGCTAGTTTTAATAGAGTTTGTAAATCAGCTACGAATTTATTAGCCAGTAGTAAAAGAAAAAATAATAAAAGCGATTGGATTGAATCATTTAAGCAGTTTTTGCAGTATAAGTCATGTCAATATAATGGCACAATAATAAAAAAATTAGAAACTTATTTTAATGGCTTTAAAACATTAATTGCGGTTTTATGTACCTTTGCAAATGGACATAATTATCACTGTAACCATGATAAGAACAATTTCACTGCTATATTATTATAAATTATTTGTTTCTTTAATTAACACTTTGCCATAGAGTTACGATAAGACTTGAACCTGAAAAAGCTAAAAGATTTAAGAAAATGCGTCACAATTAAAAAGCAAGAAGTGTCATCACAAAAGTTATAAATTCCATTTTATGCTAAGTAATCTAAAAAAACGACTCTAAATTACAGTCGTATCACTACACTTTAAATTTAATCACAAAAATATTGAACGAACAGCAATACATTGTTAACTACGAAAAAGCGGAGGGTAGTCTCTTTATGGTTGTTTTAACTAAATAAACCAGGCCATGTTGTTACACAGGATCTTGCCAATAGAACAATAACTCATAGTGTGATCCTAGTCAAGTGCGCAACAAAAGGGTCAAACAAAAGGAATTCTTACAGCAGCACTATTATCTTAAACGGAAACAGATCGTATTCGTTATCAGTTTTTCCAAACTATTTTTAAAAAATAAATTTTATAACTTTTATATTGACATATTTATTATATATCAAGCAATAAAAGAAATCGTAAATTAAAATTACGGAAAAGCATGAAAAGGAAAATTGTTATTGCATCCTAGCTTTCCTTGCCAGCCTGCGTGTGATTTGTTTTTTGATTGACAACTAATAGATAAGAGTTTTAAAAAAGTGTTATAAGTTATTGCGTAAATTAATACTAACAATGAAAGAAAATTAATCAACCTTTTTGTTTATAACAACAGTTTTAACACATTGTATTGCATACATAAACAAAGATAGAAAAAAATTAACTCGTTTAAACATTTTAAAAGTTTTTCAATATTTTTTTTGTTAACAATTTAGTATTCTTTAAGATCCAGACATAAAAGCTTGGCAGATTGATGAATCTCTTTTAAGCTTTCAAACGGCTTTTTTCCTAATACAGGATCCACATATTCAGAATATTTGACTTCTTTTAATACTTTGTAACCAAGTTTTTCTCCAATTATTTGCGTAAATTTCGATGAGGAAACACTGACAATATATCGACAGTTTTGTTCAGCAGCAATCAAATTGACTCTAAACAAAAAAACTTTGGTAATTAAATTAAAGTACAAAATAAGATGTAAAAAGATTTCTTAAAAGTACTGTCCAAAGTTTATGAGGAAAAAAGTCGAATTGAGATAATTCTATGTTAAATTTTTATCAATACATGAATGATATTTCATCCGTCCTGTTATTTGACATTAATAAGAATTTTCAAATTTTCAATAAGAATTTTCAGATTCTATACAAGTTTGATCACATAAGGCATTGGAAATTTTATTGCTAAGCAAAACAAGTGTAAATGCAAGATTTCCGGATACTTACATTCCGTAACATATTATCTAATAAATCGGACTTTCTTTCGCAAAAGTATCAAGCAGAATGAAAAAAGAAATTTTGAATGCGGTTTTATAAAAAGAAACTAAGCTCGCGACCAGCACCGCTGTTTACAGCAAGGACAAAAGAAGTTTTGATTTCGTTTTAAATGCAGTATATTTTGACGGCTACTTAGAAACCAAGCCGCTTAAAATATAAGATGCACCAGGCTCGAGTTTGCTCTTGTTAGAGCTCGTCAGTGATGCTTATCTCACTGCGAATCGAAGCGACTACACGTAGTTTCATACGCAGAAGACAACGCCTCTAGATCACACAAGCCCGACAACAACTCGACTCTAAGCAGCTCAAAAGTTATTCCTGGTTTTATTGCGCAAGGAATACATAAAATCTATTATGTTGTAAGACCAAGGCCGCACCTCATGACCGGGACTTAACCGACAAGCGTTAAGCGTCGCACTTCCTTTCCTAGAGCTAGACGAGCGAAAGAAGAATTTTATAGTAACATGAGCATTTAAAAATCCTCGCGTTACTATTAAGTTTTGAAGACAGTAATGCACACAAAGATACGGACGAGGTTTGCTACTTGGCGAGTATTATGAGAAAGTTTAATCGCCAACATGCCAGAAAGATATAGAAAAAATCAAACATTTTGGGGATAATTAGTTTATTTAAAATTCCCAATTTAAAACAGTTTTTACATTTAGCGGATTTGTCCCTGTGCCTATAGAAGAGTGTCCACCTACAACCTTTTCTCAGAGGTTAGTCACGAATATAAAGTAGAAAAAAGATATCCTTCGGTTAAATTTAAATGAAAAGGAAATAAAAATTAGGTTCTTTTTGGAAGACTTTTTTTTGGCTTATCTCAACTGGCGACTGATTTCGAAAGATTTCTTAAGTGTTTATTTTAACAACCGATTTAATTTTTTTTATTTTTGGAATCAATTTTTAAAAATTTCAGAACTGACAAACCGCTGATGGTTTGAAACTGTACAATTACGTCAGTGCTGACTAAAAAAGGCTTTCATTAAAATCATTCGTCGGAAATCTGGTTTTGACTCTCCGAGAATATAGCTTGGACATGGGATATCCAACCTGCGGCCCACTGCCTGCTCCAATTTTTTAGTTGTGTTTTCAAACCTGTATTGAAGCGTTTCTCAAACGAGGTTGGACATCCCTGTCTTGGACGTTTTAAATTGTGTTGATTACTATTATACTTTTACTTTTTTCTAAGAGTCTTCATTATTCCCATCCTTCTACAATTTTCATGAACTGTCGAAATTTCGATCTTGATGTAAGGTTCATTTCCGATGTAATCCTTCAGATCTTTTTCAATATAACTAAAAAACTTTTAAAAAATAACACTTTATAATAAATAAGAATATACAGTAAAGTAAAATTGTACAACCGCCCCATAATGTCATATTATCAATCGGTAATTTTAAACTTTTAACATAACTTTCATGCTAAACTTTAAACAGAAATTTTGTTTAAAAAAGTTTCAATGCTACGTAAAGATCATTTTACGCTTAGTTTATATTTTTTGGTGAGCTTCCATTCTAAACACAAATCGGATTATTTTAGTTATAACCAAAGCAAACCTTTACAGCAGTTTGAAAAAACTCGAGCAAAACCTGTCAATATCTGGGACATAAACAACTCACTGTTTGACTAAATTTGTCGCAAAACCAAACAAAAAATTTACTTCAATTAGTAGCTGAAAAATACACTTGAGTCTCGGAAAAATAATTTCAAAGTTTGATGGCAAATCGTATTACTCTAAAGCTGGGCTTTTTAAAATGAGAGTGGCAACCTCCGTTTGGGATAAAAAATGTAAATTTTTCGGTTGCAAAACTAATTTAAAGTAAAATCATCGACCAAACGTTCCATACAGCGAACTGAAACGTGTGACTGCTTTTCAAAACAACCCTGCTGTTAAAATTATTTATTGAGATTTAATTTTAAGATAAGATTTTTTTTATTTACCGTATCGAAATAATTTTGCTTTTAAAAAAGTTCTTTTCTGTTGACTTTTATTATTACTTAAGAATAAATTGTAAACTGGCCTTCAAAAAAATGGATTTTGCCATTTTTGATTTACTTATAATGGTCAGGGGGTTGGGAAAAATTTATATTTTTAAATCCCTGTTGCGAGACATTTATGAATCCAATTTCCTTATCCAGACATTGCTTATCCTTATCCAGACCTTCCTTATCCATTGCTCGGGCATGCTTTAACTTAGCGTCGATACGGGGTAAATATTTTTTCATGTTACCAAGTACTTTTATACAAAAATAGGCATTTTCATTGTTTTTATCATTTACACCAAAATAGCAATTTTTGTCGTAAATCGTTTGCTTTTGACATGCAATAGTTCACTTTAGACCATAATAACTTTGATTGAAAAAGTCAAAATTATAAATACACTTTAACTTTTCTTAGGCTGCCATGTTAAATGTATGAAAAAAATAACTATTTTATTAAAAGAAAAAACACACATCAAAAATCATATAATCAACAAAATCAAAAATATAAAAAACTGATAATGACCAGCCAAAGTTCTTTAAAAAATTAATACAGGAAAAACTGATATAATAAACTTGAAAAGAAAATTGTTTAATTTTATCTCACAAACCCTTGATAACACGAGTACAGAAGATGCTTTTTTTTCGTGTAAGTTGGAATTAGACTCGGAGTTTGAATGAAAATCTGTTTCATCTACTTTGCACTTCAACAGCAAACTAATGGCACAAAGCTGGGTTTCGTCATTTTGATCATAAGCCCCGATCGAGATGTTATCTTCAAGAGCTTTCTAAAAATTTTAAAAGACTTACTTTAAAATCTCTAAAAAATAAAATATTAAGCGTTTAGACGTAGAATAATTGGCCCCGGAAGTGAAAACAAAGGTTAGTTGCAACAAGCTCAGAAGAGAAATTCACTAAAAATATAATTTAAGCATAAAATAATTCCCAAGTGCCGTTCAATCATTTACGAAAACATCTGCTCCCAAGTCTTACAATCTGTTCAGATTGAAAAAAAGCGGAAAAGTAAAACGTTTAGGGTAAATCGCAAAAGCTGCTCAGATAAATAGCGAAATGTGTAAAAAATCGCCCATGCGAAAATTTTTTTGTACAAAGCAAAAAAATTGAAGTTGAAATATTTCAAATGCTTAACTTGATTCAGACTGTAAGCGGTCACGAAAAAAGTAAGCTGAAAACGTAAAGGCTTGTTTTTACTACAAGTGTGGAAAGGAATATTCTTTGTTTCTTTTATTAGTCTTTTCGCTTTGCTTAGCGCTTAAGCGCGGAAAGAAGTAAAAAAATCAATAAAACAAACAAAGAATACTCCATTCTACGTTCGTAGTGGAAATGGGCATAATTTTTTAAAGCGGAAAATTACGCGTTCCGCTTGCTTTTTCCGCGATAACTTTCAGTCTGAATCAACCTTTATAAATAAAATTTTAATTATTTCAACTCTTTTCTTTCGTGCAATTGGTTTTGACATCTCTAATCAAATTTATTATCCAAGATGTCACCAAAGAAAAATTAGTTAAGTTACATTGTTTCTGTCGTGACAAATTAACTTAAAATTCTCAAACAAGGGCATTTAACTAGTAATAATCAAAACTGTTTTAAAAAAACCTAAACAGGTGCATGACATTTTCAAATTTTATTCCTTTGATTGTTAAAATTTTTACGCTTAGCGTATGAAATTTAATGAACAAACAAACGCACGCAAAGCTTATAATTCAATTTTGAGCTATGACTTTATTGGGGTACCATCATGGCTTGTTTGTTAAGTAGGCCTTGGGTGGGTATGCACTTATTTGTCGTAATTGCAGCTGCTAACAGTGGAGAATAATAAAATATTCCCACAGTCTCAGAAAACAATTTTTTTTCCAACTTTGGCTTTGATCAGGGGTGGGCAAACTTTTTAGCTCGAGGGCCGCATTCGGAAGTTGAATTTGTTTGCGTGCCGCAATATAGTGATCTCTAAAAAAAGGTCTTCACTATGAATCTGCCTCGTATTTTTTAATTTTCGAACCCAAAATAAAGTGATGTCTATACAAAAAAAAATTTTAATTTTAAATCTACCTCGGATTTCTTGATCTTTATTCCTAAAAATCAGTAATAGCTAAAATCATTCCAATGTACAGTGGAGTACTGTGCATCAGTTTGATGTCGCAGTGTACACACTCGTCTTATTGACAGTGTTCTTAATGAAGCTTTGTGCATTGTTATTGGATGCCTATGTCCCACTCCAACGAAAAACCTGCCCATCCTTGTCGGGTATCCAACCAGCTGGACTTTGCCGCCTGAAGCTACTCTTCTCTTGGCCAACCGCAGCGTTTTAAACTCTAAGTACCTCTTGCTTGATCATCTGGTCAGGCCATTGGATGTGCGGCAAAAGAGATTAAAATCCAAACGCCCATTGATACCTGTCGCATGTAAACTCGTGATGGTCAGTGAATGGTCAGTGAATAGTGATAATGCAGCTCAACCAGATATTCGTGATGGTCAGTGAATAGACTTTACATGGAACATGGAGTACTTTGAATAGTCCATGTAAACTTCATGATTTTATCTCAAGAGTCGGTTCCAGGCCTCTTGGACTGGGCTTGCCCAGGGCTGCTTGGTTACGACTCAACCGCTTGCGAACTGGCGCTGAGCGTTTTCGGTCGTTTATACATAAATGGGGTCTTGCTCCCTCCTGTAATTGCGAGTGCGGCGCACATAAACAAACTAAAAACCACATAACTTCTGCATGCCCTACACACTGAGCACCAAAAGGACGTCGTGGTCTATTAATCCTGGATGACGACACCAGCTACTGGCTCAAGAAACAGCATTGCCATCATCTGATGAAACAACAACAACCGGATGATCCCAAACGACGACAACGGGTGATCGTTAAAAGTAATGACCAAGAATTTAATTGAAAACAAAAAAATTAATTATTTTTTAATTAATTGTTTGAAGCCTTCTCGAGTCGCACAGAAGGTCCTTGTGGGCCGTAGTTTGCCCACCCCTGGCTTTGATCATTTTTATGAAATCGTCAATTATTATAGACCGACGAAGCGTTAAGCTAAATATATTCAAAACTTTTTCTTTTTAAAACATAAATTATAATTGAATACCAAAAAGGTCATCATATTAAATAGACCAATCTTGTCAAAACCTTATTTTATTTACCATTGGCATGACGTCACTAAATTCACGTGTGATTATTTTTTCTTCAATTCAGAATTCAACTCAGCTAATAGCCGATGTACAATTGAAAACGCACTTTTTTCTTGTAACAAGCAAAAACAACGTTTTAAATTTTCCTTTCTCATCATTTTCTGTTATATTTACAAATTAAAAAATAACTTTGTTTCGTGTAGATAACAATCATTTACCTTCCCGGTGGCAGTAGCAAATTTCAATAAATCACTATCAGTCGATCCTAACGCGACTGCTAATGGTTCGCTCTTCAAAAATTGATTTGCAATTAAACTATTGACACATTCAATGTCGGATGAAACAAGCTTTCGCCAAAATATAATTTTTTTGTCTTTTCGAATTAACTCTTCGCTCATTATTTTCTTCTCTTTTAATTCGCTTTAAAAAGATTTGAACACAGAAACTTTTCGTTATGTAACCTACAAAACTGAAAAAAAAATAGTTTTTTAACTTTTTTTCTGTAAATCTAGATTTAATTTACTTAATGACCAGAAAACATGAAAAAGTTTGTTCTATGTGAAATCAATTTTTTTCTCCAAATCTAACAATTATATTCTAATGTGGTTGACACCACACGTTTCGAAATCAAGACCGAGACTGAGACCAAATAATTTCTTTATAACTGTAATTGAGGCCGGCAAATTACGAGAACTGAGGTTGGAGATTGAGACCAAGAGCGAAACCGAAAATTTTTTAAAATAAAGTACATTTTCGATAATCCCAAAACCAATAATTTCATATTTTTCTAAAAATGCAAGGTTTCGTTTTGTATAAAAAAGTATTTAGACCAGGGATCGGCAACCTTATACATGTCACAGGCCAAAAACCAAAAACCCAAATTATATTATACAGGGTGTTTCAATAAATTTGACATCATTTGACATGTACTGTAAATATTACAGAAACTACATAGTCGAATCAAATGAAATTCAACAGGTTTAATGTTGACCAAAACAAGATTTATTCCTGTAAATTTTAATAACAAATTCAAAGGCACCTGAATTTCATGAAAGGTTTTACAAATGTTCAATTTGCGCACCGCCTGTAACGCGGCATACGTTAAGTCGGTACTCTGGCTCCTCCTAAACATGCTGCAGCATGTCTTGAGTAAAAATCTCCAGTTTAACTTTCGTGCAAGACAGTTAGTTAACAAAGAAACACCACCGCACTGGATATATATATATACAGTATATATATTGCCACTTTTATTATTACGGTATATATATATATATATCCGAAAAGGATTACAGTCGCACAAACTATAGTCAGTAAACAACTACTGTCGTTGGCAACTCAATCAAATTAAACGGTGACCCACTTTTGGGTGGCGACCCTGAGGTTGAGAAGCAATAGTTGGTGTATTTCGGATTACTTCATTTTTTCATCATCGAATTAATTTGGTGTGATTGTTTTAGTAGATAAGATTGTGATGAGCATAAATGTTTAAAGCAGACTTGTTGCTGCCAAAAGTAACAATAATTTTTTTTTTTTGCAATCGGATTAGCGTGTCACATTTGGCCCAAATCATTCTCTAAATATGGCTCGGATGTGTGTATTAATTTTTCTCAACTTCTATGAAACTTTTTTTCTTCTCACATAGCAAACTGCATTGAAAAATACTTGGTCAGCTTTTTGCGTAATAACTAATTTCCTTTAGTCGCTACTTCGTGATTCGCCATTTTTATATTAACCTATACTATGCAATAATTTCGAACTGATTGTCAGTAAAAATAAAAATAAAAAAATGATTAAATCTTTTTCGAAATAGAGGTTAAAAACCTGGAAAGCTAATAGATTAAAAAAGGTTGTACACGCAGTTTTTTAAGATTTTTAATTTCAACGAAGCTGGCCAAGAAGTGCGGCGCTTAATGAAATTGCCGAAATCATCACAAGCAAATCAATTATCAAAAATATCAACTATCAAAATTTCTGGTCTCTAGATCAATTTAAAAAACAAGACTAAGACCAAATCAATTCAAAGCCAAGACCAAGACCACCCCTACAAGCTTAAGACCGAAACCAAAGCCACAAATAAATAGGTCTCAGACTTTTATCACTGATAACTTTAGCATTTGTTTTACTTAAAAAAATGTTTTTTGTCTACATATAGTATTTGACCTATTTTGAATTTTTCTTTTCCAAAAAATTAAAGCCTGCAGTCGTTAACTAAGTTTGACAAGATTTGACTAAGCTGCGGCATTTTCAAGCAAACTTCTTTCAACTTTCCCTTTTACATGTATTTCTTTACATTCTGTACGATCAGCCTACACGGATCTTTGCGGAGTACCATGTGAAGACTAACGAATAGCTACTCCTTTGCAACAAATGTGGACTACTCGACAAAGTTTTTGATTAAAGGAATATTGTGGTAGGCCTAATGCAAGGTCTACTTAAAGCTGCACAAGATTTTAAGGTTGTTCAGAACCCTTTTGTCTTTAAAAACCGATTCAAAGCTAAAAAAAATCTTTATTTCAAAAGTCAGCTAAGACCCAACGTGATCACAGTTGCACCTGCTTTTTGCTTTTCTTTTTCACCACAGTTCAATTACCGGGTGACTCACAAGTAAGCCTAAATTGTGAACAGTGCAATCACCGGTGACTCGCATCTAAATTTAACAGATGTGGTGCTGCCTTGATCAGTACGGTTTAAAAAAACTGTCGAAACGCGACAGTAAATTGTTCAGAAAATGCTAATTGTTAGTCTTAAATTTATGCTCATGCAAATGTGGAGTTAAAATCATCCATTATTTTTACTTACATACAACAAAAAATTTTCCTTATTTTGAGTTTAAAGCCCAACTAGAGAATAAAGTATGCTGTAAAAGTGAATGCATTCTGTAAAAATTGACTTCGCTGATTTTTAAATACCCCATAATAGTTAATTCAAAAGCAGCTAAGGTTATATACTAAAACCAACTGCATATTGTTTATGCCGAAAATGCAACCAATAGTCTTGGTACCTTAGTTGACGATGCTTTCGACTAACAGTGAGTGAATAATTAACAAGCATCAACGACTTCCAAAATTTGTTAAAAAACAATTCTAGCGAATCAAATTTTGCCATGGGCTGCCGGCAGATCAGCTCTGTTCTGTTTCCAGTATTGTTTATTAGAAGATTAATTTTTTTTCTGATAGTGTGAAATAAAATGAAGTACGGTCTCCGGGCCACCTACGGTCTACGGTAGAAAAACTACAGTCTGCGGGTCAAATCTGCCAAGTTGGGCCCGCCAAGCATTCAATGTTATATCTAGCAATGCAGCTGGCTTACTCTGGTGTCACGAATCAAAGCGAGGACATTTTTTTGTCTTCACCACCAAGAATGGTAATAAAAATTGAACTGAAGACTTTTTTTGTTCTTCAAGTAAGTTTGAGGCACGAATTCACGTGGTAAATACTAGTTCAGCCCTTGATCAAAATCAACTTTTAAATCCGGCCTTCGAGCTAAAAAGTTTGCCCACCCCTGGTTTAGACAACAGAGAAAGACTAAGTTTAAAACACTCACTTATAAATAGGTTATCTTTTGTTAACTCATATTGCCAAAAAAATTGTGTTTCGGACCTTGATGCCGGAGTTTTAAGATATGAAAAAAAATTTTACAATTTTTCGTTTAACGAGTTAAATATCAAAGATAAAAGGCGCTTTGTTATCTTTAAAATATTGTTTTATTTTTGCTTTGTTACGGAACGGCTAATCCCGTCAAACGTCATTTATATTTTTTCATTGATCAGCTTAGTTACTAAACCATTGAATTCCCAAACTGTTTGCAGTTCTCAATTGAAATATAAAGATACTCTTTAAAAAAGAAAAAAATTTCTTGAAAGCAGCGATCCGAAAGCTAAAAAAATGCAATGTAATGTGTATTGTGCAAAGCGTTCTAGGGTCGTTTCATGCTAGATATGCAAAACTTGGATACTTCACATGAAATAAACCGTTCAAAATCTAGTGAAGAGTAATAAAGAAAAGTCTTTATTTTATTTATAGAAACTCACATTGAAATTCGAGTCCTTTGATGTAATACGCTATGAAGCATTAGGCAAAGGAAAGCGTTGCAAACTTAAGTTAAAACCAATGAAAGATCTGCACTTTGATCCAAGTGTGCCGCAAGCGCAAAAAGCTTGAGAATCACTGAGCTGTAAAAGGCTGTGAAAATTGTTTTAATCTTTCTCTACGCTGACCAAGGGTAAACACTAAGTACGCCAAATACTATATAGCAGGGTTCTAAACTGGGGTCTATGGACCCTTAGCGACCTATCAAGCGCGTCCTCAGGAATTCTCTATAAACAGTGATTTGCTATCTACATTTTACTTTATTTAAAAGCATACTATCAGGGGCGATTCTAGGGAAGAGCCAGAGGGGAGCCATGGCCCCTTCAGATTTTTTGCTTGGCTCCCGGGTTGGCCCCCCAGTTTAAACGAGCTTGTTTGGCCTATGACAGGGATGGCCAAACGGCGGCTCTTTGAACCTTTAGAAAAATTGAAAAATTATATGAAAAATCTGGAAATGATTTGATGCGATAAACTTTTTTTTTTGTAAAGAACATCATGATTTTGGGACAAAAACTGGGAAATCTGAGGATGATTTCAAGTGAAAACCTTTTTTTTTATCAGTAAATGAGTAAATAATTTCATGTTTTTAGATTTTCGTGTTGCGGCTCTTAAAATTTGAATTAATGATATGCAGCTAGAACATGGTATAGGATTGGCCTCCCCTGCAATATAGCCTACTTTCTTAAATTCGGTGACAAAGGCTTTTTAAACTTACAATTTTTCCTCTCATATGCTTTTGTCACTCGCCCCCTTCTTAATATACCTTGGCCCCAACGTGGCCCCCTCACTTTCTGAGTTCTAGAATCGCCTGCATACTACTCAAAAAAACTTATAACTTGACATTAATGCATAGAGTTTTTTCAAGTCAAGTGAAGAAAAAAAGGTTTTCACTTTAACAATACCTGAACATCAAATAAAGTTTGGATATAGTCACATATCAAACGTAAGGAAGCTTTTTTCGCTAATTTTATGAAATTCTGTGGACTCCAAAACCGAATTTTTCACATGAGCCTTAATTTTTATTTGAAATATTTCCGAAAGTCAAATGAAGAGCAAAAAAAAGTCTTTACTCTACGTTGAACAGGAATTTAAAGCCTCACAAAATTTTATTTGCTGACCTTTTTTGGTCTTCACTTGACTTTCGGAAAACATTTTTACCCTTCAAATAAAGTTTAAGATTTGTGTGAAAAAAATTGGTTTTAGAATCCCCAGAGTTTCAGAAAATTAGCCAAGGGGTCCACAGGTTTCAGGGAGTTTAGAAACCCTACTTTATAGTTTTGGTCTAACATTTTTTTTCTTTTTTGCGTTTTGTTTTGAAAGATGACGCACAAACGCAGGGTTACGTTCTTGCTAAATCATTTAAAAATAGTCAGTCATGCTACAACAACACGTCATGATACAATCAAGTAAAACGAATGATTTCAGTGCATTAATTAGAATGGGTGCAATAGCTCGAGCAAATTAAACATTTTTAGAAAAAATAGAAATGTTTAGCAATATCAAAAATCAGTCATTGGTAAAATTAGTGAAATGCAAAAGTTTACATAAAAATGCTATCTAGACAGGTGAACAAATTGCGAGGTCTTGCCGGTTACGCAAATGAAAGGTACCCATCGAAAAGGAAAACAAAATATAACACTAACATGTACAAATTTACCTTCTGACCTCAATTTATTGTTAATTTGGCTATAAGGTAGGCAGCGGTTTGTAATGATGTCATCTGTTATACGTCGATGACGTGTTAATGCGATATCAGCCGTTCAAACGACGCATAAAAGAATTAAAAATAAAGGATCGGAAGGAATAAAAATTGGGAAAGCCGTGTCAACCATTGAAATCAATCAAAAAAGAACAAAAAATTATGCACTAAAGTTGACTTAGCTTTTACAGTATTAATGGCACAAGCTTTCGTGAAAGGCAATGCAATGCACAAGCTCACGAAAACTTGTGCCATAAGTCAACTTTTGTAGACAATTTTTTCTTCTTTTCTGATTAAAAATAAGTTGAAGTTTAGTTCGTGACAAAACAGAGTCAATTGGTTACGGGATTAATTTTCACAGAGTACTCCATATACATTACTAACGATGTGTTGTGGCATTGGATGTGCTAAAGGTTTTGTTTCGGCTTAATTTTTACCCTGATTTAAGTCACTCGTCTGGCTGGTTAAATTGTCTCGATAACTTCAAACCCGATCGTGTAGTGGTAAAATTACAGCGCATTTTGAGCTTTATGTTTACACAAGTTCTTTTGACCAGTTTGAACTTAAGCTTCGAAGTAACTTCATAATACTGAGAAGTGCGATTGACAACTTAGAATTTAATTGTACTTAACTTTTTCTAGTAGTGTGCGTTTACATAAACTTTTATGCGTTTTATGGTTAAAAGTTGCTGTTAAATTTTGCTAGTAGGAAAAAAACAACAAATTGACTTTATCCTGATTTTTAACTAATTTATATAACTTTAACTAATTTCTTTGCTAGTTAAATTGCCGTCCAAAATTTTTGTTAATTAAAATTGTTGAGGCAAAAGTCGTGAACCTTTTTTCACATATTAAAGTATTATGCTAGCTCTTCCTTTTCTTGATCTTTTTTAGAATTTACGATTTTTTTTTGGAACTGTTCAATAATGATCGAGATTAAAAATAAATAAATGAATAAATGTAACTCGGGCTAAGAAAGGAAGGTCGGCTCTAGTATTTTATTTATTTTATTTTTTTATTTTTATTTCTATATTTATCCTCCTGATTTGCAGGAAAACGCCAAAGGCGCTATACATAGGGCAAGCAATCACCTCGACCTGCTTCCGGGGATGCTAAGATATTGCTGTCCGCTTGAAATTGTAATAGAGATATGACTTTAATTTAGGAGAAGGACGCGAGTAGGTTTTCAACTGAGACTGGTTCGATCACGATCCCAGCGGTAATATATTTGTCTTGGCCTGCGCTTGCTACTGAAATAAGTATTCCACGAAAGCAGGTACCGATTAATTGTGGCAAATTTCCAGCCTAGATTATTCGTTGACTGAAAAATTGTTTCGGGTAAACTTCAATTTGAGTTATAGTTTCGGTAGCTGTAATAATTTTTAAATGTTTCAGACAGCTTTAGGACAAACAATTTAAAAAAAAATTTACAGTGCAGTTCTAAGATTGGGTTTATGACTAGCTGCTTTTATAAAAAAAGAAAAATACCGAAAAAAAAATCTAAGTGATCGAATAAATACTGTCGGCTTAAACCTAACCCAAACTTATCTTTTGTCTTGAAAAACATCTGATCAAACTAAATTTTCCATTCTATCCTGTTGTTATTGCAATAGTTGCTTGGCTATAAAAGATTATTTAGATTTGTATAGCATTTGTATCAACAAACTTTTCCAATAACTTTCTTCTCGCAAAAGCGCTTGTTAAAGTGAAGAATTGCTGTTTTGACCGTTTTACGCTTGACTGATTACGGTCGCAGAGTAATAGACGTTTGTTAAAACGTTCGCAATGCAGTCGAGCTTGACACTTTTCAACGGAACATATCTAGTAAATTTTATTAATAGCTTTAATTATGTTTACGCCAGCTTGTAAGTTTCGCTTTTTTCCCTGGTAGCTGTCGATCAATAATCTTAAAATGCTCAAAATTGTTTCGCAAAGGACTTTTGCCTATGTCTTTTGCTATAAAAACCTTGTCTCAGAAAGGTGCATCTAATCTTGGCCTTTTGTCTTCCGCTATGAAAAAGATTGAAGGCAAGAGTGTTTTTTGTTCGTGAAGTAAAGACTAAAAAAAGTTTTTTTTCGTCCACGCTGCCAACACAAGTCGTATTTAAATCGAGAAGAAAGCTGTGAGCCACTGTTTGCTTCAAAAATGTAATCTTCTAAAATCACGGAAACAAGCAAGAAAACTAAGTCTACACGAACGATAAGAAAAAAGTCTTGAATGACAAAATACTATTTAACATACTGCCAAGAGTTTTATACAGTAGGTAAAAAGAAAATAAAATGCCACAGAACACAAATCGTAAGAAAATGTATACCTCAAAGCTTTAAATTAGAGGTGACGAACATGCGGCCCGCGAAATAGTTTAACAAAATTAACCCCCTAAACTTTAGGATATCAAAAGCAAGCAGGTGGACCTTGACGACTTTTTTATACCTTCAATATTACACCCAATTCTGCACTCCCTGAGTTCCAACTCGAACTCATAAAACTACTGAGCAATGACATGCTGAAAGCGATGTATCTGAGGAAGCCTGTGCTTCAATTTTAATCGTGTTTATTTATCATAGGAAAACAGTACGACCTGGTTCGATTCTCCGTAACGTCGATTGAGTGATACTCGTTGTGCCCTTCGGAAAGGCACTTCACAAACATTCCGAGAAATGTGGTCAAGCTGCTTACCTTCAATGGTGACCACGGTTAATTTACAGAAAGCAGCAAATCGGTGTGTGTGGAACACAACGCCATACGAATGTTTTTGTCCGGCGGGTTAGCTCAGTGGTAACATCCGCGACTCACGCGCAAAACGACCTGGTTCGATTCTCCGTAACGTCGACTGAGTGATACTCGTTGTGCCCTTCGGAAAGGCACTTCACGAACATTCCGAGAAATGTGGTCAAGCTGCTTACCTTCAATGGTGACCGCGGTTAATTCACAGAAAGCAGCAAATCGGTGTGTGTTGAACACAACGCCATACGAATGTTTTGTTTGTTTAGTGACGTGCCGTGAAGCTCATGATTGGTGAGACACAAATTTTTTAAGGTAATGTCAGCCTACAGTAATAATTTTATTTGATACCAAACAAAACAGTGGTCTACTTAAAAAAAGGCAATTTGAAGCATTCTCTTCTATTTATCTAACTTATTTCCGAGTTAAAAAATATTTTTTTGTATTTAATCTCTATATTTATCTTGCTGACTCGCCGGAAGGCGTCGGAGGCGCTATACATAGGCCAAGCAATTACCCCAGCCTGCTTCCGAAGACAGTAAGATATTGCTGTGAGGTTGAAATTTATTATTTGTTTTTTTAGTTTTATAGAAATATAACTAAAATTTAGAACTGCTTGCCAAGATTACCCGGCAGGAAGAAGTGCTGTACAGTGGCTTTCCCAAGGACACAACAGAATGGCGCCAGTGGGTTTTGAACCGAGACCATGTTGATCACAAGCACGGCGCTTGAACCACGCTGCGGACGAAAATATGTTTTCTTTATAAAAAAATTGAAAAATTTTTAGTTTCCTTTAACATTACAATTGCAAAATCTTTTATTTAGAGACAAATCAGTTCTTTAGGTTTTATAAGTTTTAATTATTGTCATTGTCCAATCGTAAACGTTTTCACGCGTGCATGCACACCCACGTTATTTGTCACGTGATTCTTTCGAGAGCCGATTGGTCGCCACTGTTTCCTTTAACATTACAATTGCAAAATCTTTTATTTAGAGACAAATCAGTTCTTTAGGTTTTATAAGTTTTAATGAATGTCACACTTTATTCATAATAATTTTAATCATGACGATGTAGTTTACTCCCGTTAATAGTAATTCGTTTTAATATTGGTTTTAAATAAAGAAATCATGCGATTAAACATTATTTATTATTATTTTAGTTGGGAAATGGAAATTAATAATTAATGAAAAAAGTATGCATTCTCATTCTTCGTCTCCCGATTATGTTTATAACCTGAATATTCCATATTTTGGCCATGACTCCAAACGTTTTTTAATTAAACTTAAAAACATTATTAAATCTAAATTTAAAATAACTTTAAAAATAAATCCTGTCTATAAAACGTTTAAAGTCTCACATTATTTTCAATTGAAGACTCGTGTTCCCCCCGCACTATGCTCAAACATTGTGTATCAATTTTCATGTTCGTGTGATTCGAACCTGATGTACATTGGTATGTCAACTCGTCATCTGAGCACTAGGGTGGGGGAGCACTTAGGTTTCCGTTTGAAGACTGAAAGCTCCGTCAAGGAGCATATCATGTCATGTGATAGTTGCTCCAATATAAAATTCAACGTTAATTCGTTTAAAATAATTAAAAAATGTAATTCTAATTTTGAAACCAAAATTCATAAAGCGTTATTGATAAAAAAACATAACCCCAAACTTAACCGACAATTATTTGCTAATGGTTCATCATTTTTATTAAATATATTTTAGATTAGTATTTTGTGTTATTTGGTTTTGATGTATCGGTATTGTTGTTGTCATTATGGCAGTCGCATTTCAAACGAATTCCTTTATGTTGAAAAAAACCCGTGTGAAAAAGATGTGACAAATAATTAAGTAATTCAAATCATTGACTTAGTCTTTTTTAAATTACAATACATAGTTCTTTAAATCATTTTATTTATCTGAAGAGGGCTGACGCAAGCCGAAAACGTTTATCATGGTTTTTTCTTTTGTTTATTTTTGTTAAAATTTTTTTTTTTTTAATTTATGATGAATATATTTATGCTGTTATATTTAGTCGTGTTATGGATTAAGAAAACATTTTATTCTCTTCCTAAATTGTACTTTATCTTTGGCTTGCAAATGGGTGTAGTCATCTTTTTTAATATTCTCAACTAATTGTTCTCACAATCTTTTTGGTGTTTGAGCCGCTGGAGTGAAGTTTTTTAATAAGCATCTTTTCTGCCGCGAGACGTTGACCGCAGTCAGAGATGAAGTAACATGGGCCTGAAACAATAAAAAGCTAAGAAAGTTGTTGAATAACGACATATACACTAAAATTGACAATTGCTGTTTACCTGAAAGTGACTTCTGGACAGCATATTTTTTTTGGGAAAACTAAGAAGTATAAGTCTTTACGATAAATGTTGCAACCAATGCTGTTGACATGAAGTACCAAAACAAGTAGGCTTAAATGTACATTGTTCGTGACTTATCTTCAAATACAAAGATGCCAGAAAAAAGTCAAGCGAATCTACACTGCTCATGTGCTTTCTGTAATCACCAATAGCACAAGAGAAGGGACATGGTTAATATTGGCAGCACACGAAAAATCCACTTATAAATTGTCAAGCAAACTGACTCATGTTGGTACATTGTTGGTCGGCGTTTAGGAATTTTTATGTAATTCGTTAACGTGTTCGAGTCAATAGAACGATTGTTAATCATTCACCCGCTGTTTAACAAAAATTTCAAGTGTACTGTATGCGACATTTTAGTTAGCTTTGTACAGTAGGCCTATTTGCAGCGTCTTTAAACTCATTTTCTTGCTTCGATTGTAAGTACAGTAGAATTCCAATTATATAGACTACAAATTTTGTAGAATACCTATTATATAGACTTTTTGAAAATAAATTTACTGTATTTTGAACATGCCATGCAAAATATTGCTTTGACTACAGATGAAACTGATGAATAAATACTATTTACTTTAAGACTAATACAATAGTTTATATGTAAGAAATATATATTTTCAAATATTTCTTTGAGAGCAGCCGGTACATTTTTTATAGACAATACACGTTATATAGACTTGCCCGAGTCTATATAATTGGAATTCTACTGTATTTCGACAGTATTTTTTCTTTCCGACCGTTATTTTGCTGCGTTTTAAATCGACATCAGCCCTAAGTCTTTTGTTTCCATTTTTATGTTTGAAGATTGACTCTGTCGCTTTCCTAAGAATCAGGAGGATAAATATAGAGATAAAATAAAAAAAAAATAAAAAAAAGATTGGTAAAACGAAGAAAAATACGATAACAAAATTGAGTCGTAGAGGCTCGTTTCCTCTACGAGCGTGGAATGGAGCATTCTTTGTTTGTTTCATTGATTTTTTTTATTTCTTTCGGCACTTAAAGCGGCAAAAAGCGCTAAGCGAAGAAAAAAATCAATAAAAGAAACAAAGAATAATCCATTCTACGCTCGCATTGGAAACAAGCTTAAACGTTGTAAACTTACAAGATTAGTCTTATCAGTTCATTTTCAAGAAAGACTAAGAAAGCAAAAATATAGAACACGCAATAGATTGTAGCAGCTTAGTTTCTAAAATTAGAAAGAACAGAATTAGAAAATAATTTTTTAATATGGCTACAATGGTGACCTTGACGCGATCGCGTGTCACATGAATGTGCATGACGTGTAGGCTGTAGCCTGTGCAGTGTTTCTTTGTTTTACCAATTTTCGAATATAAAAATTGAAAAAAAATATTTTGTGCCGATGTCGGTTAAAAGCGCAACAATGATGTGAAAAAAAAAAGGGAACAATAATTATACATCGCAACAAGAAAACGAAAACCAAGCGGTTAAAAACCCTGGGTTGCCACAAAGTCGACCCAAATCAGCATGCTTCGAATGGTATGTTGCAGGACACTAAAGGATAAAGTAAAAAGTGAGCTAATACTAACGATGACTGATGTTGAACCATTGAAGGAGTTTTTAAGTACTCAAAAACTGCGCTGGTTTCAGCACGTTGAAAAGATAAACAAACAAAAAGTTCTAGCAACGGCTATGAAATTTATAATGAAAGATAAAAAAAAGAAGATCTAAGAAAAGATGATTGGAGGTTGTCTGGGGTGATGTGCCCATCAACTCCAACACTTAAGGCTTGGTTGCTTGCATGTAATACACTGTATTGGTATTTACACAGTGTTTCTCCTGGTAGGACCATATGAAATAATGATGTCAACAGTGCAACTTTAGCTGCCGCATGAGTGCAGTAACCTTTTTTAGAGAATATTTCCGCGTGAGGCGCACCGCGCCATGTTCAACTAATAAAAAATTTACATTTAAATTTGAAGCAAATCGTATTTTGCATTATTGCATTATACTTGGGTAGCCGACTTAGTTGCTTCCCCTGTATCAATCCAACGACAGAGAGCAAATGCCAGGTGTATAATCAATTACTAACTGTCACAAACTTTGTTCGGGAATCCCAAAGGACCAGTTGAGCTAGGTAACCCGAATACCTGCGCTGAAACAAAGCTGTGTCTAAATTTTATTTTATTCCGGCTCAAGAAGTAGTTTTGCTATGAGCCTGACGGTTTATACAGTTGAATTAACGAAAGCTCGGATTGATTTTTGTTGAAGACTCTTCTTCACAACAGGCAGAGACCACTGTCTCTAATAACAACGAATGTATTACAAAATCACGACCGACGAAATTCTATTCCACGCTTTGCCAAACTGCAAAGCGAAATCAACACTATAACTCGACTCAATCAACACAAATAATTCTACCTCTGTAGAACAAAACTGCCAACCACTGGCACAAAATAAATTCAACAATTGTCCACCGACACAAAATCTAACGGTCCACCTCCTGTGGCCAAACAAATTCACCTTCGCTCGAGCCGCCACTCGAGTCGCTTCAAATTACTTCACAACGATAATAATCATCATAATAATAATTCTCGCTACGCATCGGCTTTATATAGAAAACAAAATCACGTGACGTAAACTTTCTCGTAAATTCAAGATTCAGCCAGAAACCCCTGGAGAGTTCGTTACGCGAATCAAGTGGAATATACGCGAATTTTCCAGTACAATGATGTTAGTCAAAAAAACATATTACGTCAATACAAAGAGGAGAAAAAAGAGAAAAAGATACATGTATCGAGCCATATAACAAATTGGACGTATATCGCAGACAGCGCTCAAAGAGCCGCATTTATTCTCTTATGATAAAACTACGAACTGCTTTTAACGGGAATACACTACATCGTTATGATAAAATTATGAATGAAGTGTGACATACGCCCCCCGCAAAGAAAAATATTATGCAATAATATTTTTAACAACACACACGAAATACAAATAATTTTACAAAACAAAACACGAAGTTATTCACACGAAAGTCTATACGATTATGCGGCTGAGATAGTCCGCCATAACGTTCTCCTTGCCGGCAATGTCTTTTACTACGAAGTCGTACCCCTGCAATGATAGAGACCACCGGAGTATACGATCGTTCTTGTAGCGGGCCGTGCTAAGGAAAGTCAGCGGCTTGTGGTCCGTTTGGAGGACGAACTTCTTTCCGGCCAGGAATAAGCGAAATTTACCAACTCCCCATATTATTGCCAAGCACTCCTTTTCAAGTGTAGAGTACTTTGTCTCCGCATTCGTCAACTTCTTGCTTGCGTACGCGACGGGGTGGAGTTTTCCCTCGTGCTCCTGCATCAGAACAGCTCCAATTCCGCTGTTGGATGCATCCGTGCGTAGAGTGAAATTTCGCGAATGGTCGGGCAGTCTTAATATGGGCCGCTTCAGGAGAGCCTCTCTCAGAGTGTTGAAAGCTTTCTCTTGAACCTCACCCCATTTGACAAAGTTTGGCTGCCCCTTCTTCGTCAGGTCCGTCAACGGTGCCGCAATAATCGCAAACGAAGGAATATAGTCCCGATAGTACCCGAGCAACCCACAAAATGATCGGACTTCCTTCTTTGTGACTGGACGCTTCGCTCGCGCAATCTTCTCTAGATTGTCATCGTTCGGCGTGATCCAGTCGTATCCGACATCGTGACCTAAAAATTCTACCGTAGATGCCCCAAAAATACATTTTGAGGGACGAGCAGTGAGGTTGGCCTCACTTAGTCTTTTCAACAATTCTTCCAAAGTTCGCAGGTGTGTCTCCCAATCTCTGGAGAATACAATCAAATCATCGATATAGCTCTCAACGCCAGACATGCCTGAAAGCACTTCCCTCATCCCACGAACCAGTGTAGCACCAGAGTTCTTCATGCCAAAGGGCATTCGAAGAAATTCATACGTCCCATCCGGTGTCACAAACGCGGTCTTGAATATATCTTCTTCTGCTACGGGTATCTGCCAATATCCTTTACTGAGATCAATTTTCGAAAAGAACTTTGACTTCCCTAATTGTTGGAAAAGATCCTCCGAAGTCCTCATTGGCTCCGGATCCGAAATCGTTACTTTGTTCAATTTTCTGTAGTCGACGCAAATGCGATTCGAACCATCCTTTTTTTTCACAATAACCACCGGTGAAGCATACGGCGATGACGACTTCCTGATGACTCCCATATCTAACATCTCCTTTATTTCTTCTTTCAGTTCCTGCCGCAGTGCATACGGCAAAGGATAAGGTTTCAAGCGGACAGGCTCCTCATCTATCAAATTAATCCGGTGTTCAATCTTAGATGTTCTTCCCGGTACATCTGAGAAAACATCAGCATAATTTTCCATCAAGGCTTGCAGTTGTCGACTTTGGCTGTCGCCCAGTTCTGTGCCCAATTTGACGTCGCTTACATCTTCCTTTTGTTTGTATGTTCCCAATTCTAACAACGAATCCTCGTCT
Organism: Diplosoma virens; assembly: GCA_963680785.1. NCBI lineage: Eukaryota > Metazoa > Chordata > Ascidiacea > Aplousobranchia > Didemnidae > Diplosoma > Diplosoma virens. The sequence goes on from OY796893.1 coordinate 25,701,218, forward strand.
ATGCTGGGCATCTCTTCATCCATTAACATTTCCGCACCAGCTGACATCTTTAAATCTTCTTTCTCTATTTCGGTCTTCACTTCATCCTCTCGGGCATAATATTTCTTCAACATGTTAGCGTGGTAATTCTTTTCTTTGTTTCCGACCAAAATTTTATAACCATTATCTCCCATCCTTTGGATAACTTCGTACGGTCCCTTCCATTGCATTAAAAGCTTATTATTGTCCGTTGGTAGCATTACCAAAACTTTGTCTCCTTTATTAAATAGTCGATCCTTCGTTTTCTTGTCGTAGTTTCTCTTGTATCTAGTCTGGTTCTTCGTTAGCTCCTCCTGAGCAAGTTTCATCGTTTCCTCCAGCCTCTCTCTCAACTCCAACACATATTGATAGCTGGTCTTCACTTCGGTTGATTCACTTTCACCTGTCCATAGTTCCTTCAGAATTGCCATAGGTCCTCGCACAGTGCGACCATACAAAAGTTCAAAAGGTGAAAACCCAGTGGACGCTTGGGGAACCTCTCTATACGCAAACAAAAGTGGATTTATAAACCTATACCACTGCTTCGGTTGTTCCATACATAATCGCCTCAGCATCTTCTTCAGCGTACCATTAAATTTCTCAGTCAGACCATTGCAAATCGGATGATACGGTGTCGTCGTCAGCCTTCTGATCGACAATAATCTTGATACTTCTTGCATGCATTCCGACACAAATTGAGTCCCAAGATCACTCAATACTTCTTCCGGAATTCCAACTCGACTATATAGGTCCAAAAGTGCTTCTGCCACTGTCTCGGTGTCAATATTCTTCAGAGGCACGGCCTCTGGATAACGTGTCGCATAATCCACCAGAGTAAGAACATATCGGTGCCCCTTATCACTTGCCGGCATAATCGGGCCAATCAAATCCACCGCCACTCGCTTAAACGGCAAATCCATTAACGGCATTTTTCCCAGCGGAACTTTTGCTACTCTCCCTTTCGATACCGTTCTCTGGCACACATCACATGACCTGCAGAAACTCACCACATCCTGATGAATCCCAGGCCAATAAAAATTGGTCAATATCCTATCTTCCGTCTTCTTGACACCCATATGTCCAGCCAACATCGTATCGTGAGCGATCTCCATCACCTTCTTCCTCAGATCTTTTGGCACTAAAATCTGCTTCAATTCCTTCTCTCCTACATCAATGTTTTTGGTGATGCGGTACAAAATTCCCTTCCTCTTTATATAGCTGATCTCTCTCCCGTTCTTGACCAAGGGCGCTTCCATCGTCACGTACTTTAACAAGGATGGGTCTTCCCCTTGAAGTTTGATGAGCTCATCCTTCGTCACAGCCATCTGATTCGTTGCCTCCGCAACTTTTAAAGGTTTTGACTCGGTGCTCCTTTTAGCTTGCGACCGAGTAACTGCTGCCGCCTCCACGCACCAAGTTTCATCAGGATCATCGGGTGCTCTAGCTCCTGGAATATTTCCAACAATCAACGGATACAGCGGGTCTCTTAAGCACAAAGCTTCCACTGTTCCACTACAATAAGGCGTATTTATCTCTACATTTGCAAACGGGGCCTTCAGTAAAGTGCGCGCAACCGTCATTATATACCCCACCTTTCCTGTGAGCTGCTCTTCCGCGACCAACTCCCTCTTAACGATCACTCCGGAGCACCCAGTGTCTCTCAAAACGGTGACCGATTTGTTTCCGACTTTTCCAATTGACGTAGGCATTTGATTACTTAAATTTTCGTCTAAACATGCGCCATTCAAAATTCCAATTTTTCGTCCATCTTTTAGCTCTAAATACTCTTGTGATTTTTGATCAATTTCTTTTCTTTCTTTACTTACACTTCGGTAATTTTCTTCTTTTTGTTTTTCATTTCCGATCTCACTAAAACTCTTTATAGGCACGGCGCAAGCAACCTTGTATGCTCTTTCCCGCGCACCAGCACCACCACGCGCTAATCGATTTCTTTCTTCGCATTGCATAAAAGTATGACCCATTCCACCGCACCGGTAGCAATATCTTTTGGGGTTTCTCTCTTGAATCTTTGAGAAGCACTCACTTGCCCTGTGCCCGACTTTCCCGCAGTTAAAGCATTTTATATTTCCTTTCGTTGTAGGAGAGATATCCGGAATCTTGCCTTCCAATCTTGGCGCGCCGACACTCTTCTTAGCACTTACATCTCGGCTCGACAGCTTCCTGTTGTGCGCTGTCAAGTACTGCCCCGCACTCGCTGCCAATTCTCGGAGATCCTTATGCTTGCTCTCCATCAGATGTACCGACAATTCCTTCGGGCACGCGTTTATAAACTGCTCCTTAACCATTAGCTCGACAACACCTTCGAAGCTGCTTTCCATATCAGAAAGCTTCACCCACTGCGTGAAATAGTTTCTAAGCCTTACAATGAACTGGTCAGGGCTCTCAGCACCCTCTGGCTTGGCTTCTCTAAAACGTTGGCGATACCCTTTTTCCGTATAGTCGTATCGCTCTAGCAACGCTGCCTTCAATCGCTCGTAATCCAGAGCATCCTCCTGTGAAAGCCTGGAGTACACGCCCAAAGCTTCCCCCCTCAACAAAGCACTCAACTGAGTCGCCCAATTAGTCTGGGGCCAATTCGCAACCGTAGCATATCTTTCAAAGCGCAACAAATAGCTATCAAGGTCGTCTTTTCCGTCAACAAAATGAGGGAGATCAAGGGACTTTACCCCTCCAAAAGCACGTACGCCCCCCGCCTGGTTTGCTTCTCCCCCTTCTCCAGCAGAGCGATTGGCTTCTCGTTCCAACCTCAACCTCTCTAATTCCATTTGCATTTTCCTCTCTTCAAACTCCATTCTTTTGAGCTCTAATTCTCGCTCTTTCTCCTTCTCTTCCAACATCGCTTGTCGTTCCTTTTCCTTCTCTTCCTTTTCACATAGTCGGTTCCATTCGCTCTGGAAGAAATCGGCTTTTGCCTTTTCCGACATCTTCAAATTTTCCACACGGACTCTCAGTCTTTCGAACTCTTCTTCACTCGAACTATTTGCCATTTTCAAGCTGTAAAGTTCCGTTCAGTCTCTTAAGCAAAAATTCTAAACCTTTCCCGGACGAAGAGCCCCCAGATGTCACAAACTTTGTTCGGGAATCCCAAAGGACCAGTTGAGCTAGGTAACCCGAATACCTGCGCTGAAACAAAGCTGTGTCTAAATTTTATTTTATTCCGGCTCAAGAAGTAGTTTTGCTATGAGCCTGACGGTTTATACAGTTGAATTAACGAAAGCTCGGATTGATTTTTGTTGAAGACTCTTCTTCACAACAGGCAGAGACCACTGTCTCTAATAACAACGAATGTATTACAAAATCACGACCGACGAAATTCTATTCCACGCTTTGCCAAACTGCAAAGCGAAATCAACACTATAACTCGACTCAATCAACACAAATAATTCTACCTCTGTAGAACAAAACTGCCAACCACTGGCACAAAATAAATTCAACAATTGTCCACCGACACAAAATCTAACGGTCCACCTCCTGTGGCCAAACAAATTCACCTTCGCTCGAGCCGCCACTCGAGTCGCTTCAAATTACTTCACAACGATAATAATCATCATAATAATAATTCTCGCTACGCATCGGCTTTATATAGAAAACAAAATCACGTGACGTAAACTTTCTCGTAAATTCAAGATTCAGCCAGAAACCCCTGGAGAGTTCGTTACGCGAATCAAGTGGAATATACGCGAATTTTCCAGTACAATGATGTTAGTCAAAAAAACATATTACGTCAATACAAAGAGGAGAAAAAAGAGAAAAAGATACATGTATCGAGCCATATAACAAATTGGACGTATATCGCAGACAGCGCTCAAAGAGCCGCATTTATTCTCTTATGATAAAACTACGAACTGCTTTTAACGGGAATACACTACATCGTTATGATAAAATTATGAATGAAGTGTGACACTAACCTACCGGTAAGTAACCTGTATCTAAATTGAATAATGTAAATGGACCGTAAAGCATTTAAAAAGAAAAAAGAAATATGAAAAAACATACATCAATATGTACGTGTAGATACTTCTATAGAAATTATTAAGAGAAAATTAGCCATGTGACTTCAAAAGAAAAATTTGCATTACCGGTATGTGAAATTTCCGCATTTTTTTAATCAACTTTTAAGATACCAAAACGAAGTCTTATCATTTTGCTGGCAACCCCATTTTGCTGGATACCAATATATTTTGTAAATTTGTCGTTTCCATTAGATATTTTTCCAACTTTTTGTTTTTTTATTTTTTATTTATTTTATTTTTATCTCTATATTTATCCTCCTGATTCGCAGGAAAGCGACGGAGGCGCTATACATATGGTAAGCAATTACCCCGACCTGCTTCCGGAGATGCCAAGATATTGCTGTCCGCTAGTAATTTACTAGAGATATTACTGTAATTTAGAACTGCTTGCCAAGACCACCAGGCAGGGAAAGTGCCGTAAAGTGTCTTTCCCAAGGACACAACAGAATGGCGCAAGTGGGTTTTGAACCGAGACCATGTTGATCATCAGTCCGGTGCTTTAACCACTCGACCACGCTGCCGACAAGTTTTTGTTGTTGTTACTTATTTTTAAATATCATAAAAAATACTATTTGACTTTAATTAATTTATTTTTACTTCTACTCATAATCAACTCAAAATTACTTATAGTGCAAATAAAAATAAAGATTGTGAATAATGAGGCAGGAACTAAATGAAATGCATTATTATATGCTCAATGTTAATTGATAAATAAGTTTTTTCTTATATAAAATTAATTAATATGTTCAATTGATGAAAAAGTTATTGGTAATACAACAAAAACCAAACTCTTGTTGATGTAGTTTTGAATAGGTAGTGCTATTTATACTGGTATGTACTGAAATTCCAATATCAAAATTATTTTTTCAAATTAAAGTTCAGTTATTTTGTGCTCTTCTGTGCCAGTATAGTTGCTACAAACCAAAACCAAAAGTTTGTTGGCAATGTGGCTGAGTAAATAAAGCATTTTATATATGGCAAATGTACTCAATATCTCTGTTCAAAACCTACTTTTATCATTCTTGGAAAACACATTTTGCAGAGCTTTCTGTTTTAGGTATTTATATAAAAAAACAAACTTAAGTTAAGGTAAAATGGAGATACCCTAGTATGAAAGACTATGATTAATCAAGATGAGATACGAGCATTTTTTGAGTATGTTTTATTAGCTCAATATTTAACATAATCAAAAAATGCTTAATTGTTAATACAAATGCTTGACGTTAGCTCATGTGCATTTGTATTTTGATTAATTTGATTGGATTTTTAGCAAGTAACAGTATTTCTGTACAAAGGACAGATTTGACTTATAAAATGTTTTTCTGTTTCTGATATTGTTAGAGAATGTGATTTTCTAATTAAATTTGTGACTAATTAGTTTTTGTAAAGCAGTCAAATAATGCAGCTTGAAGTGTAAGTTAAACTAGTATTTTATAAAATAAATGCCATAAAAAAAGCTCATGTAATTGTTAGATGTTCTGCCAGCTTGTAGGAAATGAAATCAAGCTAATTAAGTTCATACCACAAAAAAATTTTTGCATGAATTTTCATTTAGTAATATTTATATTTTATTGCTTTATTTCTTTTATGATTTCTTTTAATGCGGTTTATTTCATAATAAAATTTCTATTTCTATATATACAGGTTTTACATATGCCTGGCTAGCAATTATAAAAGGTAGTTGATGGTTTTGATATGACAATCAAGATTTCTTTCTTTGTTAATTAACATGTGTAAAATAGTATAGCCACCTTATCTACGCATAGCCACCTTATTTCTAGTCTACTCAACAGCTGAGTACTGTGCGCCAGTCTGGTGTCGCAGTGCTCACACTCGCCTCATCGACAGTGTCTTAAATGACGCCTTGCGCATAGTTACTGGATGCCTGCGTCCCACTCCAACGGACCACCTACCTATACTCTCAGGCATCCAGCCAGCTGAGCTTCGCCGACTGGGAGCGACACTCTCCTTGGCTCACCGTGGATCTCTGGACGCCGATCATATCTTGTATGGTCTTTTAAGTGGGTCCTCAGATACTCGCCAAGTGAGACTAAGATCCAGACGCCCGTTTGTGCCAGCTGCGCGGAATCTTTTGGACAACCTTGCCAGACTTGGCATCCGCGCTTCTGAATGGACAAATCACAAATGGAAAACGGAGTACTGTGAAAATGCTTCCAGACTCCGTGCTTTTGTGCCCGGGACCGGTGCCAGGCCTGTTGGGATGAGCTTACCCCGAGCAGCTTGGGTTAGGCTTAACCGCCTGCGGACTGGTGTTGGGCGATTCCATTCGTCCATGCACAAATGGGGTCTCGCTCCTTCACCGAATTGCGAGTGTGGCGCCTCTGAGCAAACCGCAGACCATGTACTAACAGCGTGCCCTATACATCGGGCACCACATGGAGCACGAGCTCTGACGGTTTTGGATGACGAAACTCAATGCTGGCTTAATGACACCACTGCCTGCATCTGATCCAGGCAGTGCAGCAGTCTGGGGTAGTAAAAGGATAAACCTTCGGTCCCAGTCCTGTTTGTGTCTGACCTGGAGTGGATGCCCTTCAAACGATGATGACGACGATGTGTAAGATTTTTATAATATAAAAAATATTAGTGATTTTGTTCTTGTGTACTTGGTCATGTTTTTCTATTGATTTCTTGTTTTATAAGATGGCAATTGACTTCTGGTTATCTGCTGGTCTTACCTTTTTTTTGAGCCTACAAGAAAAAGCTGTTTACCAAAAATCGATCTAATCAATCAAAAACACATGCTACTGCAGTATTTGCTTTGACTTTTTTTCGTACCCGGAACGAATCCGGATCTTATAATATTGAAGCAATGCGGATCCGGTACGGACCCGGTTCTTTTTTTTGCGGACCCGGACCGGATCCGGATCCTACTTTATGTGGATCCGATCATCTTTGCGACTCCTCTCGTTTTCTCGTCTCTCGTTTTCCGCTTCTCTTTTTGTTTATTATAACTCATTTTTTTACCAAGACAATAACAAACAACAGCATTTGTTAAGTTATATAATTTCTTTTTTAAAATATTTTCACGTGTCTAAACACTCTTAAAAAATAGTTTTATGTAGTAAGAATTGATTTTTTTTTATTAAATATTCAACAAAATCTAATGTTTTTGTGGGGGCTGATTCTGCACAAGCTAACATTCGCAGGTTTGTATTTTGAATTTAACTTCGAAATTCAGGCATTTGCTACTCAAACACTTCTTAATTATTACTTTCACATAACTAAAACACAATTAAAATATAGTTTGAAGTTGTAAGAATTGATTTTGTATAAATATTCAGCAAAACGTAATGTTTTTGTGGGGGCCGATTCTGCACAAGTTATCATTCGCAAGTTTGTATTACGAATTTAACTGTAAAAATCCTTCTCAAGCACTTCTTTATTACAGTGATGGGAAGTACCGTGTACTAAAGTACCGCGGTACTTTTTTAGTATCGTTCTTTAAATTATAATATTTTTTTAGAATTTATATTCATTCTGTAATGATATTTCTCCTGTGTTACTCCAACTGTACGTATCATTTTCAAAATATAGTTATTTGAAATTGTAACGCTGAATATTGATCACCCTGTAGTAATTAGCCTATTGTGCAAAAAAGGCATTGTAGCTTTGGAAAAAGTAGCATTTTTGCGTGCAATTATGTCAAATCTTTAGCACTTTCGGCGCTAAATATGGTATATCAGAAATTATAGGACTTAATCTTAGTGTAGTAAATATTTTCTGAAGGTATTGCATTTGCAAGGAATATTCTAGTTGTCTATTTTTAAAAATGGAAATATTTTGCATAAAATCAAAAATCCACTAAATACCAGATTTGGAAAGGGACTTTATAAAATTCTGATTTCGTTGCTTTGCAAGCAAAAATATAAAAAATTATCATAACATTTAACGGCCAGCGAAGGTTGAGTAATTTTACTAAATCACCAAAACCAGGGTTTCCCAAAATGAGGTCCGTGATGAGCGCACAAGGGGTCCGCGACGATATGACAAAATTTGTCAACATATATACTTGGTAAAGTAATCCATACCATGAAATCCGAGACAGATTCCAAGTGAAGACTTTTTTTAGAGAAGAATTTTTGTCTATAAACGAGCGTCCCGATTTGCCCCTACAAAAATATGGTGTGCCTGTTTATAAGCATTTATTTTTTAACGAATTTTGTGTTATTTTTTTTGGGTTAGTTTTATCTTTCCTCGTTGGTTGGGCAGAAAATTGATGTGACATAAGATTGGGGTCCATGATAAAAAAAGATTTGCAAATAGAGGTCCGTGGCCCAAAAAGTTTAAAAATAACTTTGACTAAACCACGTCATAGGTCATATGGAAATTAATACGAATCCTGACAAACTTTTTTTAACATAAAAACAAAGCAGAAGACAACGTATTCATTAGGTTTTTCATATATCCAAGGCATAATTTATCCAAAAAATCAAGTTAAAAACATATTCACGCATGTTTTTTACATCCAAAGCATAACTAATTTTTGAAAGTGAACAGTTGGATACGTAGGATATTGTTTTCGCTTTGTTAAATACAATTTTTAAATGTCAAATGAAATCCAATGTAGGACAGAGTTTTAGTCATTACCATTAATTCGTATTATTCAAAAGTACCGAGTACCGATACCGCTGTACTTTTTTAGTACCGTACCGATACCGCGGTACTATTTTAGAAAGGTACCGAGTACCGGTAGGTGATTTTCAATTTTGTATATTTTCAATCTATCAAAAATCCAAATTTTTTCTCTGCTCAAAAAATTTTCACCCAGCTCTTTGCAGTTCAATCATATTTATTTTTTGGAATATAATTATACAAACTAATAAATTTTTTTATTTAAACGCTATGACAGGCATATTTTTAAATTAAAATTTGCCTTTGTTTTAAACGAACCCTAATTTATGACAAAAAATATTGAAATTCAAGCTTTCTATTTAAATAAACAAGGCAAGAAAGTTTCCAATTTTCTTGAAAAAAAAAGATTAAAATCAAATTTTAGTTCTCTTTTTTCTTGACTTTGTTTAGCTAACAAATGCGGTTTAACAGATTTTCATTGTTCTAGAAGCGCTTTGTCGATAACAGTTATAGAGCAAGGTTATACTATGTAAGATATGAAGTTGAAGTCGTTACAAGTCAATACGTAGTCATACCGTTATTTAAAGTTTTATGCTCATTGGTTTGAGTTATTTAAAAAAAACATTTGGTTTTAAAAAAAAGGTTTTCGAATGAAAAATCAGTTTTACTAATCTGATTAATTTTTTTCTTTGCGGCGAAGTTAGCTTTTAAAAATTTCCTATTTTGAGCACAATATATTTTATATTAAGCTTTAGTTCTACTTTTCGAACTAATTAAATTTGTTTAATAATTTTTTAGTAAGTTTTTATAACCAAGGGTTGTACAAATCTTATTGCTGCAAATTTTTTTTGTATACCAGTAGTAAGCTACGCAATTAAGATTGGGGTCTACAGTCCCTCTTAAATTTTACAGAATGCAGGGACACAATTTATTTTATTTTCTTAAAAATGACTTTCAAATTCAAATGGTGAATAAAAACAAAGAAATAAAATTTTTCTTAACTTTCAAAAACAAAAAACACTTTTTGACTTTCGATTTCAATTAAAAACTTATTTTAGTTTTGATAAAAATTAGATCCAATTAAGAATCGCCATAAGTTTTTGCAATTCGGCATCCCCTAACCCCTATAATAGAAAGAACTTAGCGTGCTTTGGGGCTCTACCTTAGCTGAATTTTCAATATTTGACTTGGCGCAATGTTACCTCACAATTTAAAGCGTAGCATATAAAAAAATATCAAAAGAAAATAATCTTTGACACTTATTTATAGTAGGATATAGTGTTTTAAAAAGCTGGTAAACATTCAGTTAAAAAGAAGTATGGATAATGAATTACTCAAAAAAGATGGTTGAATCCAATATTGTTGGAGAATATTGTTGGAAATTGTTGGAGAAAGTTGAATCCAAGTGATGCTGAAGAAATCACTGGATTAGTTGAAGGTCCATTCTACTCCGACGAACCAATATCAATGGCTCAATGTGATAGTTATTTGTTGAAATTTATGAGTGAATTCGGAAAGGTATTTAACTTAGTTTTATTAGCATGCTTAGACCCGAAATAAGTTCTATAAAACCAACCATTGATTAACTTAATTACAACAAACAATCATAAAGTTCTCATTTTTTTTTAAATCGATTGACAAATGCTTATAACAATTTAGTAGACAATGTTCTTTCGATCATGGATCAATCGCTAATTGCACTGAGTTACACTGATCTCAACTCAAATTTAGTTTTTGTACTTCTTTTCCCTCTGTAGTGAAAAGAAGAAAAAACATAAAGAAAGTGGAAAATAAATATCGACTCCAGTCTTATGGAAGTATGTTTTTTCAAAATCACTTGAATAAAAGAATAGTGGAATACAGAAGAAAAGTTCCAAACCTTTTCACTTAAATCGTGGATTTTATTTTTAGTAGTAGTCCACTAACTTTTTAATAATATTTTAATATTCGGTGACCTTTTGAAGCTATCAATAAGGATTATAAATATTGCTGTTACTGTACAACAATAAACAAAGCAAATAGGTCTTTGCACAGTTGACGATTTATCTAAGTAGCTTTGTCATTAATTTCATCCTTATTAAAATAAAATCAAGTTTATATCATAACTGTAATATGTGTCTTTTTTAATAAAAACTTTGTTCTTCTATGTAAGAGCGTTTTTAGCGGAAACATTTCGATTGGATCTTATGATCAAAATGACGAAACACGACTTTGTGGAATTAATTTGCTGAAAAAGGGCAATTGTAAAGAGAAGAAACCTGGTTCAAATTCTTACACATTTTTCGAATCAGATGCATTGTCTGTAGACTACTGCAGCCGGGTTTGTATAGAGTTATAATCGTTAAAAATGGTTTTCAAAGTTATTTTGTTTTCGTTTTCTCTTACTTCAACTTGGCCTCAATTGCAAATCTTTCTCCATATCTGTTGTAAAGAATTGTCCTTTTGTCACAACTTTACTCGGGAATCTTAAAAAACTAGTTGAATTAGGTAACCCAAATATTTGCGCTGAAGTACAGCTGTGTGTGTTTTGTTTTTTAATGTCGGCTCAAAAAATGGTTTGCCGCAAGACTGAAGTTCTTTAAACAGTTAGTTTTGGCTAAACACGAATGAATTCCCTCAAAAGCTTCCTTTAACAAATGGCTAGAAAACCGCAAATTTAAACGTCTCTTCGGTTCGACAAATGTTTTCAAAATTTAAATAAAGACTAAAAAAAATCCCCTTCCCAATTAAAAAAAAAGCGATTTCAGATTAAAAGGAACTTAGAGTTTGTTAGCTAGGGCAGTAACTAGGCTTATGTTTTTCCTCAATGCTTCTAAAAATTTGATACTATTTTAAACCTCTAAATATGAAAATATTAATCGACAGTTTTTGTCGAGTGTTGAATGAAAGTCAGAATATATATTGATTTTTCATTTATTATTACCAATTAAAGACAAAAACGTTCGTATATATTTTGTTTCATCCGGATTAAAGAATCATTAGGGGATCTGCGATGCCAAAAACAATGTAATAAATGCACAATTATTAGGCTAACATTGAATTTTGTTTTAAAGATTAAATTTACTTGCATAGTAGAACTCCTGATGACTTCTTAATCAAATTGAAACATGCTTAATATTCTTAAAACACGGGAGCACGGGAGAGGCAGATTGTACCCTTTGAAGTTCGTATTACAGAAATATTTTTTTCGATCAGCTCTAACATTAACCAAAAGTATATAATTTCGATCACCATTAAATCCAACAATGTTCGTAAAATTACTAAGACAACCGTGAATCATAGCACAGCAGTAAAAGTTAAGATAAAAATTTTAGCGTATGCGATATTGAGTCATTGATATCTCAAGTCACCTAACCTTCTTGCAAACTCCCTATACTACTTGAATCAGTAAACTGAATTCTTATCTGCAAATAGAATTTTGGGGTTAATGGAAATTTTTTGATTCATTAACTGATGGCAAATAGCCAGATACACAACAATTACACCAAGCGTTCTAAAAAAATAATAAAACATCAGAAAAGTTCTACAGTATGCTAAGAGCAAAAGTTTTTAGTAATAATTATAGATTTTGATGCATGAATTTATTAATAAAATCTAAAATTAATTTTTTTGAAAATATTAAAAACTCTACTCATACTATTCGGGTCCTGACTCAAAAGACATGGTCTAAACCTGATATCACTGAATGCTACATGGTCATATTTGTAGAACAACCGGATAAAACTTTATTGGATTGGTGTGAAAATAAATGGGTTAATATAATGGCACAATGATAAAAAAATTAGAAACTTATTTTAATGACTATAAAACATTAATTGTGATTTTATGTACCTTTGCAAATGGACATAATTATCACTGTAACCACGATAAGAACAACTTCACTGCTATATTATTATAAATAATTTGTTTCTTTAATTAATACTTTGCCATAGAGTTACGATAAAACTTAAACCTGAAAAAGCTAAAGGATTTAAGAAAATTGAAAGAAGTACTGTATATATTAAGAAAATATTGAACGAACAGCAATACATTGTTAACTACGAAAAAGCGGAGGGTAGTCTCTTTATGGTTGTTTTAACTAAATAAACCAGGCCATGTTGTTACACAGGATCTTGCCAATAGAACAATAACTCATAGTGTGATCCTAGTCAAGCGCGCAACAAAAGGGTCAAACAAAAGGAATTCTTACAGCAGCACTATTGTCTTAAACGGAAACAGATCGTATTCGTTATCAGTTTTGCCAAACTATTTTTAAAAAATAAATTTTATAACTTTTATATTGACATATTTATTATATATCAAGCAATAAAAGAAATCGTAAATTAAAATTACGGAAAAGCATGAAAAGGAAAATTGTTATTGCATCCTAGCTTTCCTTGCCAGCCTGCGTGTGATTTGTTTTTTGATTGACAACTAATAGATAAGAGTTTTAAAAAAGTGTTATAAGTTATTGCGTAAATTAATACTAACAATGAAAGAAAATTAATCAACCTTTTTGTTTATAACAACAGTTTTAACACATTGTATTGCATACAATAACAAAGATAGAAAAAAATTAACTCGTTTAAACATTTTAAAAGTTTTTCAATATTTTTTTCGTTAACAATTTAGTATTCTTTAAGATCCAGACATACAAGCTTGGCAGATTGATGAATCTCTTTTGAGGTTTCAAACGGCTTTTTTCCTAATACAGGATCCACATATTCAGAATATTTGACTTCTTTTAAAACTTTGTAACCAAGTTTTTCTCCAATTATTTGCGTAAATTTCGATGAGAAAACACTGACAATATATCGACAGTTTTGTTCAGCAGCAATCAAATTGACTCTAAACAAAAAAACTTTGGTAATTAAAAATAAAGTACAAAATAAGATGTAAAAACATTTCTTAAAAGTACTGTCCAAAGTTTATGAGGAAAAAAGTCGAATTGAGATAATTCTATGTTAAATTTTATCAATACATGAATGATATTTTATCCGTCCTATTATTTGACATTAATGAGAATTTTCAAATTTTCAATAAGAAGTTTCAGATTCTATACAAAGTTTGATCACATAAGGCATTGGAAATTTTATTGGTAACCAAAACAAGTGTAAATGCAAGATTTCCGGATACTTACATTCCGTAAAATATTATCTAATAAATCGGACTTTCTTTTGCAAAAATATCAAGCAGAATGAAAAAAGAAATTTTGAATGCGGTTTTATAAAAAGAAACTAAGCTCGCGACCAGCACCGCTGTTTACCAGGGTTGCGGAGTCGGAAGATTAAGATCCGACTCCGACTCCGACTCTGACTCCGAGAATTTCTAAATTTCCGACTCCGACTCCGACTCCGACTCCCGACTCCGACTCCGACTCCCTACTATGAGCAAAATATTTTTCTTAAATTAACTTTAACTAAGCAAAAATCATTCTTTTAAGTTGTTAGTTGCACAAAATAAGTCAGGTTTTTTAAATACATAAAAAGATATTTACTTTAAAAAATTATGTACATGTATATGAGTGTATATACCAGGGGTGAAAAACACGGTTGCGCGACCAGAAGATTTGCCCGTGCGACGTAAATCAGGGGCGTCCAACCCGTGGCCCGCGTAAAGGTTTTGAGTGGTTCACGCAGTATTTTTGAAGCCCTCTGTCGCGTCAAGTTTGGCAGAAATGGAAAATAGATTTGTGTGAAAACCTTGTTATTTTTTAAAGTTCATTATAATTTTGGGACGAAAAAGTCGGAAATCTGAGACTAATTTTAGGCGAAGACCTTTTTTTTTCGTAGAGATCACTATGATTTTTCGACAAAAAGTCGGAAATCTGATACTAATTTTAGGCGAAGACCTTTTTTTTTAGAGATCAATGTGATTTTTTTGGAGATCAAAGTCAAAATGGCCCTGGTCTCAAAAACGTTGGACAACCCTGATGTATGTGGTACTAAAAATTTCTGTGTGCTACTAAAGTTAACAAAAATTTTTGCACCCCTGGTATATACATATATAACTGCAAATTATTGGTGCTAATCGGAAGAGTGCTCAATGGCTTCAATAGTCAGAACGATTATTCCTGATTATCAAAACACAAATATTAAAAAATATTGTATTAAAATAGTCCCAACAGACTGTTTCACCTGTAAGGCTCATCAGGGGACACAGTTAAAATAAATTTTTACGCTTCAGATTAAAACTCGCATCTTAGAAAAATAACGCTACCAAAAGCTTGGGTTTAAACGATTATTTTACTGAAGTAAGTGATTGATTAGCAAACAATTACTTTTGTTACGAGATATTAAAAGAAAACATGCTGTAATGTTGCACATAGATGTATTCTTAAACTTGTCCAAGCTGCCGAAAAGATTACCGGTAAAGCGTAAAAAAATGTATGGATTATTAGTTAAAAGAAAATGTTATAAAAGAATCTTTTTATAAAAAAATGATTTTATAACACTCTCTCTTAACGAATGATCCATACAAATATTTTATACAGTATAAAAAAAAATTTTTATAGCATTTGCTCTTAACTAATGATCCATAAACTTTTCTACACTTTAATTTTTTCGGCAACTTGGCCAAGTTTAATACATCTAGAAGTATGCGCAACATTACAGCATGTTCTCTTTTGATATCTCGTAACAAAAGTAATTATTTGCTAATCAATCACTAACTTGGGTAAAATAATTGTAAAAACCAAAACTTTTGGTAGCGTTATTTTTCTAAGATGCGAGTTTTCTTCTGAAGCCTAAAAATTTATTTTAACTTTTAATTTTTGCTTATTTTATTTCTTTCAACGTAAATAATATTACTTTTTTTAATTGTTGAGCCTCACAGGCGAAGCAATTTGTTGGAACTATTTTTATACAACATGTTTTTTTTGTTATATTTATGTTTTGATAAATACGTATATAGATATAATTATATTATATACACAACCCATTAACTATAATTCTTACTGTGTTTGAATGAAACATTAATACAAATCACATTTGGAAAACTAACTCGAAATGGCATACATAACTCGAAACTAAATATGTATTCTATACTTAGTGTTTATCACATTTTCTGAACATCAAGGTATTTTATGGATAATCATGATGTTATCTCTAGTCTAATTTACAGTTATTATTTTTCCCATGGTAAATCGAACCCGCGACAAACCTTAATGTTAATACAATTAATGCAGGGGTGCAAAAATTTTTGTTAACTTTAGTAGCACACAGAAATTTTTAGTACCACATACATCAGGGTTGTCCAACGTTTTTGAGACCAGGGCCATTTTGACTTTGATCTCCAAAAAAATCACATTGATCTCTAAAAAAAAAGGTCTTCGCCTAAAATTAGTATCAGATTTCCGACTTTTTGTCGAAAAATCATAGTGATCTCTACGAAAAAAAAAAAGGTCTTCGCCTAAAATTAGTCTCAGATTTCCGACTTTTTCGTCCCAAAATTATAATGAACTTTAAAAAATAACAAGGTTTTCACACAAATCTATTTTCCATTTCTGCCAAACTTGACGCGACAGAGGGCTTCAAAAATACTGCGTGAACCACTCAAAACCTTTATGCGGGCCACGGGTTGGACGTCCCTGATTTACGTCGCACGGCAAATCTTCTGGTCGAGCGGTGCGAGTGCGCGACCGTGTTTTTGCACCCCTGAATTAATGACTTGTGTAGGGCGTGGATGTAGGACTAGACCCTGAGTGTTGTCTCCTGCGTGTTAGGACTGCATCTACCTGTAGTCGGTTCGAAATTCAATGAGGTATGCATCACTGACGAACTTTAACAAGAGCAAAACTCGAGTCTGGTGCTTCTTGTTTTAGGTGGCTTAGTTTTATTTTTATCAGTAGGTAATGAGGTTAAAATGTAAATATGAAAATTTCATACTTGTAAAAATTTTTACAAATGTTAGTAATAACTATGGAATTTATTGACAATGAAAATTTGAAAACAAAAGTTTATAAAAGCAAAAAAAGCAAAAAAACCATATGTAAAAGAATTAAAAATTTAAACCCACAATTATAGACTACAAGAAAAACAATAAAATGCGACTAATTTTAGAATTATCCTGAATCACCAACTGCATAAAAAGAAACTCAAGAGAAAAATGTTGATATTTCCATACCAATAATAAGTTCATCCTTATATCTCTCAAATAAACTTCAGCCATTAGTTTGATGGCATGAAGTCCATCTTCTTCACAGTAATTCATGGTTACATATAGATAGTAAGAATATATATGTGAATTTTGTCGGATTTTGTAAACCAAATAAAAGGGGGTCTGTAGTTTCTATCTCATGAATATTTCAGTTATTGTAATTTTGTACAAGACTAAACATGCAGGCTCCCTGCCGTTTATTGACATTCATATTAGGAGATTATTAAAAAATTCATTTTGGTTCTAAACTTTTGGTTGATATTTTTTTGAAAGAATAGAGCAAGAAGACTAAGTTTTAATTTTTAAAAATTTTAATTTAATAATTTGCTCGTAAAAACAAAATTGCTTCTGTGAGTTTCTTCTTTATTGCAGCCCTTTGGTCTATTCTGATGAGCCTTAGTGATAAAAACACACGTTCAACACTCGCTTCTGTTGGAGGAAGTATTTATTTAAAGACATGTCAAAAATATAAAAAAAAGGGGGGGCATTTTGGAGGTTGAAACGGATTAATGGCATTTACATTAATTTCAATGGAAAAATTCTCTTTGTCATAGGACTAAATTGAGGTACAAGCTCGGTCACGGAACGAACTAAACTCGTATGTCAACATACCACGTATTATAGAAAGAGGCTGCTCAAGATAGTAAATTGATTATGCACCTGGCATTTGCTTCCTGTCATTGGATTGAAGAAAGGGAAGCAACTAAATCGGCTGCCCGAGCATAGCATTACGCAAAATATTATTTGCTTACAAATTAAAATGTAAACTTTTTATGAGTCGCACGCTGTGTCGCGTGATACGCGGCAAGGTTCTCTTAAAAAGATTACTGTACTGCACTCCACTGGCGCGCGCGGCCGCGTAAGTTGCGCGGCTTACATCACTAATACGTAAAGAAATTGGACATGAGGAGTCGGAGTCGGATAAAATATTCCGACTCCGATTCCGACTCCGACTCCTAGTCTACTTGACAGTCCGACTCCGACTCCGACTCCTTCCGAAAACCTCCGACTCCGACTCCTTCCGAAAACCTCCGACTCCGACTCCGACTCCGCAACCCTGCTGTTTACAGCAAGGACAAAAGAAGTTTTGATTTTGTTTTAAATGCAGTATATTTTGACGGCTACTTAGAAACCAAGCCGCTTAAAATATGAGAAGCACCAGGCTCGAGTTTGCTCTTGTTAGAGCTCGTCAGTGATGCTTATCTCACTGCGAATCGAAGCGACTACACGTAGTTTCATACGCAGGAGACAACGCCTCTAGATCACACAAGCCCGACAACAACTCGACTCTAAGCAGCTCAAAAGTTATTCCTGGTTTTATTGCGCAAGGAATACATAAAATCCATTATGTTGTAAGACCAAGGCCGCACCTCATGACCGGGACTTAACCGACAAACGTTAAGCGTCGCGCTTCCTTTCCTAGAGCTAGACGAGCGAAAAAAGAATTTTATAGTAACATGAGCATTTAGAAATCCTCGCGTTACTATTAAGTTTTGAAGACAGTGATGCACACAAAGATACGGACGAGGTTTGCTACTTGGCGAGTATTATGAGAAAGTTTAATCGCCAACATGCCAGAAAGATATAGAAAAAATCAAACATTTTGGGGATAATTAGTTTATTCAAAATTCCCAATTTAAATAGTTTTTACATTTAGCGGATTTGTCCCTGTGCCTATAGAAGAGTGTCCAGCTACAACCTTTTCCCAGAGGTTAGTCATGAATATAAAGTAGAAAAAAGATATCCTTTGGTTAAATTTAAATGAAAAGGAAATAAAAATTAGGTTCTTTTCGGAAGACTTTCTTTTGGCTTATCTCAACTGGCGACTGATTTCAAAATATTTCTTAAGTTTTTATTTTAACAACCGATTTATTTTTTTTTTACTTTTGGAATCAATTTTTAAAAATTTCAGAACTGACAAACCGCTGATGGTTTGAAACTGTACAATTACGTCAGTGCTGACTAAAAAAGGCTTTCATTAAAATTATTCGTCGGAAATCTAGTTTTGACTCTCCGAGAATATAGCTTGGACATGGGATATCCAACCTGCGGCCCACTGCCTGCTCCAATTTTTTAGTTGTATTTTCAAACCTGTATTGAAGCGTTTCTCAAACAAGGTTGGACATCAATGTCTTGGATTTTTTAAATTGTGTTGAGTACTACTATACTTTTACTTTTTTGTAAGAGTCTTCATTATTCCCATCCTTCTACAATTTTCATGAACTGTCGAAATTTCGATCTTGATGTAAGGTTCATTTCCGATGTAATCCTTCAGATCTTTTTCAATATAACTAAAAAACTTTTAAAAAATAACACTTTATAATAAATAAGAATATACAGTAAAGTAAAATTGTACAACCACCCCATAATGTCATATTATCAATCGGTAATTTTAAACTTTTAACATAACTTTCATGCTAAACTTTAAACAGAATTTTTTTAAATAAGGTTTCAATTATGCTTAACTTATATGTTTTGGTGAGCTTCCATTCTAAACACAAATCGGATTATTTTAGTTATAACCAAAGCAAACCTTTACAGCAGTTTGGAAAAACTCGAGAAAAATCTGTCAATATCCGTGGGCATAAACAACTCACTGTTTGACTAAATTTGTCGCAAAACCAAACAAAAAATTTACTTCAATTAGTAGCCGAAAAATACACTTGAGTCTCGGAAAAATAATTTCAAAGTTTTGATGGCAAATCGTATTACTCTAAAGCTGAGCTTTTTAAAATGAGAGTGGCAACCTCCGTTTGGGATAAAAAATATAAATTTTTCGGTTGCAAAACTAATTTAAAGTAAAATCATCGACCAAACGTTCCATGCAGGGAACTAAAACGTGTGGCTGCTTTTCGAAACAACCCTGCTGTTAAAATTATTTATTGAGATTTAATTTTAAGATAAGATTTTTCTATTTAACGTATCGAAATAACTATTCTTTTAAAAAAGTTCTTTTCTGTTGAATTTTATCATTATTGTAATTTTATCATTACTAAATTGTCGGCAGCGTGGTCGAGTGGTTAAAGCGCCGGGCTCGTGATCAACACGGTTTCGGTTCAAAACCCACTCGCGCCATCTGTTGTGTCCTTGGGAAAGACACTTTACGGCACTTTTCCTGCTTGGTTGGTGGTTCTGGCAAGCAGTTTTAAATTGCAGTCATATCTCTATTAAATTACTAGCGGACAGCAATATCTTGGCATCTCCAGAAGCAGGTCGGGGTAATTGCCTACCCTATGTATTAGCGCTTCCGTCGCTTTCCTGCGAGTCAGGAGGATAAATATAGAGATGAAAAAAAAAATACTTAAGAATAAATTGTAAACTGGCCTTCTAAAATATGGATTTTGCCATTTTTAATTTACTTATAATGTGGTCAAGGAGTTGGGAAAAATTTATATTTTTTAATCCCTGTTGCGAGACATCTATGAATCCAATTTCCTGATCCAGACATTGCTCGGGCTTGCTTTAGCTTAGTACTTTTATACAAAAATAGGCATTTTCATTGTTTTTATCATTTACACCAAAATAGCAATTTTTGTCATAAATCGTTTGCTTTTGACATGCAATGGTTCACTTTAGACCATAATAACTTTGATTGAAAAAGTCAAAATTATAAATACACTTTAACTTTTCTTAGGCTGCCATGTTAAATGTATGAAAAAATAACTATTTTATTAAAAGAAAAAACACACACCAAAAATCATATAATCAACAAAATCAAAAATATAAAAAACTGATAATGACCAGCCAAAGTTCTTTAAAAAATTAATACAGGAAAAACTGATATAATAAACTTGAAAAGAAAATTGTTTAATTTTATCTCACAAACCCTTGATAACACGAGTACAGAAGATGCTTTTTTTTCGTGTAAGTTGGAATTAGACTCGGAGTTTGAATGAAAATCTGTTTCATCTACTTTGCACTTCAACAGCAAACTAATGGCACAAAGCTGGGTTTCGTCATTTTGGTCATAAGCCCCGATCGAGATGTTATCTTCAAGAGCTTTCTAAAAATTTTAAAAGACTTACTTTAAAATCTCTAAAAAATAAAATATTAAGCGTTTAGACGTAGGATAATTGGCCCCGGAAGTGAAAACAAGGGTTAGTTGCAACAAGCTCAGAAGAGAAATTCACTAAAAATATAATTTAAGCATAAAATAATTCCCAAGTGCCGTTCAATCATTTACGAAAACATCTGCTCCCAAGTCTTACAATCTGTTCAGATTGAAAAAAAGCGGAAAAGTAAAACGTTTAGCGTAAATCGCAAAAGCTGCTCAGATAAATAGCGAAATGTGTAAAAAATCGCCCATGCGAAAACTTTTTTGTACAACGCAAAAAAATTGAAGTTGAAATATTTCAAATGCTTAACTTGATTTAGACTGTAAGCGGTCACGAAAAAAGTAAGCTGAAAACGTAAAGGCTTGTTTTTACTACAAGTTGAAAAGGAATATTCTTTGTTTCTTTTATTAGTCTTTTCGCTTCGCTTAGCGCTTAAGCGCGGAAAGAAGTAAAAAATCAATAAAACAAACAAAGAATTCTTCATTCTACTGTACGTTCGTAGTGGAAATGGGCCTTAACAGATAAGCATAATTTTTTAAAGCGGAAAATTACGCGTTCCGCTTGCTTTTTCCGCGATAACTTTCAGTCTGAATCAACCTTTATAAATAAAATTTTAATTATTTCAACTCTTTTTTTTCGTGCAATTGGTTTTGACATCTCTAATCAAATTTATTATCCAAGATGTCACCAAAGAAAAATTAGTTAAGTTACATTGTTTCTGTCGTGACAAATTAACTTAAAATTCTCAAACAAGGGCATTTAACTAGTAATAATCAAAACTGTTTTAAAAAAACCTAAACAGGTGCACAACATTTTCAAATTTTATTCCTTTGATTGTTAAAATTTTCACGCTTAGCGTATGAAACTCAACGAACAAACAAACGTACGCAAAGTGCATAATTCAATTTTGAGCTATGACTTTATTGGGGTACCATCATGGCTTGTTTGTTAAGTAGGCCTTGGGTGGGTATGCACTTATTTGTTGTAATTGCAGCTGCTAACAGTGGAGAATAATAAAATATTCCCACAGTCTCAGAAAACAATTTTTTTTCCAACTTTGGCTTTGATCAGGGGTGGGAAAACTTTTTAGCTCGAGGGCCGCATTCGGAAGTTGAATTTGTTTGCGTGCCGCAATATAGTGATCTCTAAAAAAAGGTCTTCACTATGAATCTGCCTCGTATTTCTTAATTTTCGAACCCAAAATAAAGTGATGTTTATACAAAAAAATTTTAATTTTAAATCTACCTCGGATTTCTTGATCTTTGTTGCTTAAAATCAGTGATAGCTAAAATCATTCCAATGTACAGTGGAGTACTGTGCATCAGTTTGATGTCGCAGTGTACACACTCGTCTTATTGACAGTGTTCTTAATGACGCTTTGTGCATTGTCACTGGATGCCTATGTCCCACTCCAACAAAAAACCTGACCATCCTTGTCGGGTATCCAACCAGCTGGACTTTGCCGCCTGGAAGCTACTCTTCTCTTGGCCAACCGCAGCATTTTAAACTCTAAGCACCTCTTGCTTGATCATCTGGTCAGGCCATTGGATGTGCGGCAAAAGAGATTAAAATCCAAACGCCCATTGATACCTGTCGCATGTAAACTATTAGATAATGCAGCTGAACCAGATATTCGTGATGGTCAGTGAATAGACTTTACATGGAACATGGAGTACTTTGAATAGTCCATGTAAACTTCATGATTTTATCTCAAGAGTCGGTTCCAGGCCTCTTGGACTGGGCTTGCCCAGGGCTGCTTGGGTACGACTCAACCGCTTCCGAACTGGCGCTGGGCGTTTTCGGTCGTTCATACATAAATGGGGTCTTGCTCCCTCCTGTAATTGCGAGTGCGGCGCACATAAACAAACTGAAAACCACATAACTTCTGCATGCCCTACACACTGAGCACCAAAAGGACGTCGTGGTCTGTCAATCCTGGATGACGACACCAGCTACTGGCTCAAGAAACAGCATTGCCATCATCTGATGAAACAACAACAATTGGATGATCCCAAACGACGACAACGGGTGATCGTTAAAAGTAATGACCAAGAATTTAATTGAAAATAAAAAAAATTAATCATTTTTTAAATAATTTGTTTGAAGCCTTCTCGGGCCGCACAGAAGGTCCTTGTGGGCCGTAGTTTGCCCACCCCTGGCTTTGATCATTTTTATGAAATCGTCAATTATTATAGACCGACGAAGCGTTAAGCTAAATATATTCAAAACTTTTTCTTTTTAAAACATAAATTATAATTGAATACCAAAAAGGCCATCATACTAAATAGACCAATCTTGTCAAAACCTTATTTTATTTACCATTGGCATGACGTCACTAAATTCACGTGTGATTATTTTTTCTTCAATTCAGAATTCAACTCAGCTAATAGCCGATGTACAATTGAAAACGCACTTTTTTCTTGTAACAAGCAAAAACAACGTTTTAAATTTTCCTTTCTCATCATTTTCTGTTATATTTACAAACTAAAAAATAACTTTGTTTCGTGTAGATAACAATCATTTACCTTCCCTGTGGCAGTAGCAAATTTCAACAAATCGCTATCAGTCGATCCTAACGCGACTGCTAATGGTTCGCTCTTCAAAAATTGATTTGCAATTAAACTATTGACACATTCAATGTCGGATGAAACAAGCTTTCGCCAAAATATAATTTTTTTGTCTTTTCGAATTAACTCTTCGCTCATTATTTTCTTCTCTTTTAATTTGCTTTAAAAAGATTTGAATACGGAAGCTTTTCGTTATGTAACCTACAAAACTGAAAAAAAATAGTTTTTTAACTTTTTAATTTACTTGATGACCAGAAAACATGAAAAAGTTTGTTCTATGTGAAACCAATTTTTTTCTCCAAATCTAACAATTATATTCTAATGTGGTTGACACCACACGTTTCGAAATCAAGACCGAGACTGAGACCAAATAATTTCTTTATAACTGTGACTGAGGCCGGCAAATTTCGAGAACTGAGGTTGGAGATTGAGACCAGGAGTGAAACCGAAAATTTTTTAAAATAAAGTGCATTTTCGATATTCCCGAAAGCAATAATTTTATATTTTTCTAAAAATGCAAGGTTTCGTTTTGTACGAGTATAAACAAATAGTTAGACCAGGGATCGGCAACCTCATACATGTCACAGGCCAAAAACCAAAAACCCAAATTATATTATACAGGGTGTTTCAATAAATTTGACATCATTTGACATATAAATATCACAGAAACTACATAGTCGAATCAAATGAAATTCAACAGGTGTAATATTGACCAAAACAAAATTTATTCCTGTAAATTTGATTAAGAAAGTCAAAGGCACCTGAATTTCATGAAAGGTTTTATAAATGTTCAATATGCGCACCGCCTGTAACGCGGCACACATTAAGTCGGTACTCTGGCTCCTCCTAAACATGCTGCAGTATGTCTTGGGTAACAAGCTCCAGTTTAATTTTCGTGCAAGACAGTTAGTTAACAAAGAAACACCACCGCACTGGATACATCCGAAAAGGATCACAGTCGCACAAACTATAGTCAGTAAACAACTACTGTCGTTGGCAACTCAATCAAATTAAATGGTGACCCACTTTTGGGTCGCGACCCTGAGGTTGAGAAGCAATAGTTGGTGTATTTCGGATTACTTCATTTTTTCATCATCGAATTAATTTGGTGTGATTGTTTTAGTAGATAAGATTGTGATGAGCATAAATATTTAAAGCAGACTTGTTGCTGCCAAAAGTAACAATAAAAATTTTTTTTTTGTAATCGGATTAGAGTGTCACATATGTTCAAATCATTCTCTAAATATGGCTCGGATGTGTGTATTAATTTTCCTCAACTTCTATGAAACTTTTTTTCTTCTCACATAGCAAACTGCATTGAAAAATACTTGGTCAGCTTTTTGCGTAATAACTAATTTCCTTTAGTCGCTACTTCCTGATTCACCATTTTTATATTAACCTATACTATGCAATAATTCCGAACTGATTGTCAGTAAAAATAAAAATAAAAAAATGATTAAATCTTTTTCAAAATAGACGTTAAAAACCTGGAAAGCTAATAGATTAAAAAAGGCTGTACTCGAAGCTTTTTAAGATTTTTAATTTCAACGAAGCTGGTTAAGAAGTGTAGCGCTTAATGAAAATGCCGAAATTATCAAAAAGAAATCAATTATCAAAAATATCAACTATCAAAATTTCTGGTCTCTAGATCAATTTAAAAACAAGACTAAGACCAAATCAATTCAAAGCCAAGACCAAGACCACACCTACAAGTTTAAGACCGAAACCAAGACCACAAATAAATAGGTCTCAGACTTTTGTCACTGATAATTTTAGCATTTGTTTTACTTAAAAAAATGTTTTTTGTCTAGATATAGTATTTGACTTTATTTTGTTTGCTGACCTTTTTTCGTCTTCACTTGACTTTCGGAAAACATTTTTACCCTTCAAATAAAGTTTAAGATTCGTGTGAAAAAAATTGGTTTTAGAATCCCCAGAGTTTCAGAAAATTAGCCAAGGGGTCCACAGGTTTCAGGGAGTTTAGAAACCCTACTTTATAGTTTTGGCCTAACAGTTTTTTTTCTTTTTTGCGTTTTGTTTTGAAAGATGACGCACAAACGCAGGGTTACGTTCTTGCTAAATCATTTAAAAATAGTCAGTCATGCTACAACAACACGTCATGATACAATCAAGTAAACAAATGATTTCAGTGCATTAATTAGAATGGGTGCAATAGCTCGAGCAAATTAAACACTTTTAGAAAAAATAGAAATGTTTAGCAATATCAAAAATCAGTCATTGGTAAAATTAGTGAAATGCAAAAGTTTACATAAAAAAGCTATCTAGACAGGTGACCAAATTGCGAGGTCTTGCCGGTTACGTAAACGAACGGTACCCATCGAAAAGGAAAACAAAATATAACACTAACATGTACAAATTTACCTTCTGATCTCAATTTATTGTTAATTTGGCTATAAGGTAGGCAGCGGTTTGTAATGATGTCATCTGTTATACGTCGATGACGTGTTAATGCGATATCAGCCCTTCACACGACGCATAAAAGAATTAAAAATAAAGGATTGGAAGGAATAAAAATTGGGAAAGCCATGTCAACTATTGAAATCAATCAAAAAAGAACAAAAAATTATGCACTAAAGTTGACTTAGTTCTTATTAATGGCACAAGCTTTCGTGAAAGGCAATGCAATGCACAAGCTCACGAATGCACAAGCTTGTGCCATTAATAAACATTAAGTCAACTTTAGTGGACAATTTTTTCTTCTTTTCTGATTAAAAATAAGTCGAAGTTTAGTTCGTGACAAAACAGAGTCAATTGGTTACGGGATTAATTTTCACAGAGTACTCCATATACATTAGTAAACGATGTGTTGTGGCATTGGATGTGCTAAAGGTTTTGTTTCGGCCCAATTTTTACCCTGATTTAAATCACTCGTCTGGCTGGTTAAATTGTCTCGATAACTTCAAACCTGATCGTGTAGTGGTAAAATTAAAGCGCATTTTGAGCTTTATGTTTACACAAGTTCTTTTGACCAGTTTGAACGTAAGCTTCGAAGTAACTTCATAGTATTGCAAGTGCGATTGACAACTTGAATTTTAAATGTACTTACCTTTTCTGGTCGTGTGCGTTTACATAAACTTTTATGCGTTTTATGGTTAAAAGTTGCTGTTAAATTTTGCTAGTAGGGAAAAAACAACAAATTGACTTTATCCTGATTTTTAACTAATTTATATGACTGATAACTTTAACTAATTTCTTTGCTAGTTAAATTGCCGTCCAAAATTTTTGTTAATTAAAATTGTTGAGGCAAAAGTCGTGAACCTTTTTTCACATATTAAAGTATTATGCTAGCTCTTCCTTTTCTTGATCTTTTTAGAATTTACGATTTTTTTTGTGAACTGTTCAATAATGATTAAGATTAAAAATAAATAAACGAATAAATGCAACTCGGACTAAGAAAGAAAGGTCGGCTCTAATATTTTATTTATTTTATTTTTTTATTTTTGTCTCTATATTTATCTTCCTGATTTGCAGGAAAGCGCCAAAGGCGCCATACATAGGGCAAGCAATTACCTCGACCTGCTTCCGGGGATGCTAAGATATTGCTGTCCGCTTGAAGTTGTAATAGAGATATGACTTTAATTTAGAGCTGCTTGCCAAGACCACCAAGCAGAGGAAAGTGCCGTAAACTGTCTTTCCCAAGGACACAACAGAATGACGCGAGTAGGTTTTCAACTGAGACTGGTTCGATCACGATCCCAGCGGTTATATATTTGTCTTGGCCTGCGCTTGCTACTGAAATAAGTATTCCACGAAAGCAGGTACCGATTAATTGTGGCAAATTCCCAGCCTAGATTATTCGTTGACTGAAAAATTGTTTCGGGTAAACTTTAATTGTGTTATAGTTTTAGTAGCTGTAATAATTTTTAAATATTTCAGACAGCTTTAGGACAAACAATTAAAAAAAAATTTACAGTGCAGTTTCAAGATTGGGTTTATGACTAGCTGCTTTAATAAAAAAAGAAAAATACCGAAAAAAAATCTAAGTGATCGAATAAATACTGTCGGCTTAAACCTAACCCAAACTTATCTTTTGTCTTGAAAAACATCTGATCAAACTAAATTTTCCATTCTATCCTGTTGTTATTGCAATAGTTGCTTGGCTATAAAAGACTATTTAGATTTGTATAGCATTTGTATCAACAAACTTTCCTAATAGCATTTCCTCTCGCAAAAGCGCTTGTTAAAGTGAAGAATTGCTGTTTTGACAGTTTTACGCTTGACTGATTACTGTCGCAGCGTAATGGATGTTTGTTAAAACGGTCGCAATGCAGTCGAGTTCGACACTTTTCAACAGAACATGTCTAGTGAATTTTATTAATACCTATAATTATGTTTACGCCAGCTTGTAAGTTTCGCTTTTTTTTCCCTGGTAGCTGTCGATCAATAATCTTAAAATGCTCAAAATTGTTTCGCAAATAGGGTTGCCAACCGTCCTTTATTGGAAAGGACAGTCCTTTATTTAACCCTTTCCGTCCTTGTCCTTTATGAAGTACAGAAATGTCCTTTATTTCAAATATAACTTTACTTACTGCCAATTTTGCGATTAGAACGTGTATTTTAAAGTTGATTTAATTTTTGCAAACACTGAATCAACAATTTTATATTTCTAAACGTTCTCCAGCAACTTTCCAAGTTGTTTTTAAAAAAAATTATTTGCCCCCTCCCCCCTAAATCATTAGAAGAAATGGTTCATCAGCGTACTGTGAAAGGATAATAATAAAAAATAAGCTTTTCATATTCCTGTACTTTAACTTCAAAGACAGCTGTTCAGAATTTGCTGAAAAAACAAAAGATGACCTTCAATTGTTGAAAGCAGCAAAAAGTCAAACCAAACACAATTTTAAAAAATAAAAAGATTTACACTATTTTTCATTTCTATTTTTTTATGATGCATGTTAGAAATTGCATGACGAACTTTTGCGCGATGAGGTAAATATAGTTCAATTCGATGAGAAATATTACTTGTTCGGGAAAAGATCTGAGGCAGATCTGAGACGAAGACCCGTTTTTTTGTGTTATTTTAGATAATACCGCGAATTTAGGACGAAAAGTAAGAAATCGGACACTGATTTGAAGTGATGACTTTTTTTTTTGGAGATCATTGCATTTTCAGAAGAAAAAGTGCATTACCAGGCAACAATTTTAAGTGATGAACTTCTTTTAGAAAGGTCATCAAAAATCTAGGACGAAAATTGTTCTTGATCACCATGACATTACGACTAAAAGTTACAATCTCACACCGATAACATACCTACTTTCATGACCAGATTTTGGCATGCAAATTGCATGGCCAGACTCAGAGGTCACCGCACGCCACTGAAGCATATATATATAGTGATATAGATGGGATTGAAAATTATGTTTATATCTATTTTTCATATGTCCTTTATTAAAACTTGTCACAGTTGGCAACCCTATTCGCAAAGGACTTTTGCCAATGTCTTTTGCTATAAAAACCTTGTCTCAGAAAGGTGCTTCTAATCTTGGCCTTTTGTCTTCCGCTATGAAAAGGTTTCTGAGACAGAGCTGTACAATCGCAAACAAACTGATTAGTTGCAAAGTCTCACGCCAGCACCTGCGTGTGAACAAGGAGAGGTCAAATTTTAAAAGCATTTTTTGCTAAAATTTAACGCCATTTTTCTTTTTGTCAAATTTTAAAAGTCTTCATTTAAAATTGAAGGCAAGAGTGTTTTTTTGTTCGTGAAGTAAAGACTAGAAAAAGTTTTTTTTCGTCCACGCTGCCAACACAAGTCGTATTTAAATCGAGAAGAAAACTGTGAGTCACTGTTTGCTTCAAGAATGTAGTCTTCTAAAATCACGATTACTTACGTTGGCCTTATTTGACTTCAAATTTAAAGAAATGCTAATTTTAGAAAATTTAGTTGGTAAAATGTATTAAAATGTTCAGTTTTATGATGAATTTTCTTAGTAAAAGTGAAAAACTGTAAAACTTTTTAACATAAACGGTTGTTGTACTTGACTGGTAATTGAACTAAGCTTAAGTCGGTAGTAGTATGTAATGATTTTTTTCGTTGGTGTTTCCGCTAGTGGCGCTAGAGAGCAGGAGCAAGAGCCAGGAGCGCTGACGTCATCGCAGGCGCGGTGGCGCTAGA
Source organism: Diplosoma virens (assembly GCA_963680785.1). NCBI lineage: Eukaryota > Metazoa > Chordata > Ascidiacea > Aplousobranchia > Didemnidae > Diplosoma > Diplosoma virens. The sequence continues at coordinate 25,730,758 of OY796893.1, forward strand.
GAGCAGTGGCGGATCCGAATCCGAATCCGAATTCGAATCCTAATTCTACTCCTAATCCGAATCCTAATCCTACTCCTACTCCTATTCCTAATCCTATTCCTATTCCTAATCCTATTCCTATTCCTATTTCTAATCCTACTCCTATTCCTAATCCTATTCCTAATCCTACTTCTATTCCTAATCCTACTCCTACACTTAATCCTACTCCTATTCCTAATTCTACTCCTATTCCTAATTCTACTCCTATTTTTAATCCTACTCCTATTCCTAATCCTACCTCTATTCCTAATTATACTCCTATTCCTAATTCTACTCCTATTCCTAATTCTACTCCTATTCCTAATCCTACTCCTATTCCTAATTCTACTCTTATTCCTAATCCTACTCCTATTCCTAATTCTACTCCTATTCCTAATCCTACTCCTATTCCTAATCCTACCTCTATTCCTAATCCTACTCCTAATCCTACTCCTATTTTAAATCCTATTTCGAATCTTACTCCTATTCCTAATCCTACTCCTATTCCTAATCCTACTCCTATTCCTAATCCTTTTCTAATCCTATTCTTATTCCTAATCCTATTCCTATTCCTAATCCTATTTCTCTTCTTTTTCCTATTCCTAAGAAAGACGATGATCCTGAGTTCAATTCTTAGCCAAGACAATATAAAACCTAAACCTAAGACATACAGTAGTCCTGAGTTGGATTCCTTCCCTAGATAATATAAAACCAAACCCTAAGAAAGACAGAAGTCTTGAGTTTGACTCCCAACCAAAACAGCGAAGCTGTAAATCCTAATCCTAAGAAAACCACTAGTCTTGAGTTTGATCCCCAACCAAGATAATATAAATTAAAATCTTAAGAAAGGCAGAAGTCCTGAGTTAGATTCCCACCCAAGACAGTATAAACTCTAACCTTAAGAAAGTCAGTAGTCCTGAGTTTGACTCCCACCCAAGACAGTAGAAATCCTAATCCTAACAAAGGTCCTGAGCTCGATTCCTATTCAAGACAATATAAATCCTAACCCTAAGACATACAGTAGTCCTGAGTTGGATTCTTTCCCTAGATAATATAAAACCAAACTTTAAGAAAGACAGAAGTCCTGAGTTTGATTCCCAACCAAGACAGCGAAGCTGTAAATCCTAAACCTAAGAAAGATATAGTCTTGAGTTTGACTCCCAACCAAGACAGCGAAGCTGTAAATCCTAATCCTAAGAAAGGTCCTGAGTTCAAATCTTACCCAAGACAATATAAAACCTAACCCTAAGAAAACCAGTGGTCTTGAGTTTGACTCCCACCCAAGATAATATTAAACCAAAACCTAAGAACATCAGTAGTCCTGAGTTCGTTTCTGGTTCAAAACTTCAAAACATAAGGTTATTTCAAGACATTCTGCAAGATTTTAAAGCAATAAAGCAAAGTTTTTCCTGTTTTTAAGTGCACAATAGAAAAGTCTCTCAATTGGTTTCCTGTTTTTAAGCACTCTGTAGAAAAAGCTGTCAAAGCTTTTAAAGCGCACAATAGAAAATTTCTTTAACCAGTTTCCCGTTTTTAAGTGCACAATAGAAAATTTCTTTAACCAGTTGTCAAACCGCTTTTTTATTTTAAGCGCTCCATAGAAAAAACCTGTCAAAATATGTTCCACAAAGAGCAAGTTTGGACAAGTCAGGTCAATACACAGTTTTCCCATGGGGAATTCCCTAGGTTTTACCGGGATTGTTTGTATAGGTTTCTTTGTGCATTGCAAACTTTGTCTGGATTTTTGTTATATTTATGTCCAATTTCTCAATTTTCCCTAAAAAAGTTTGGTTTTTAGATATTTTATTCAATTTTAAAACTTTTTTTTCTAAAAAAACCTTGATTTTTATTATAACTTTGTTTAATTTTTTCTAATCAATCTTAATTTTTTATAACTATCTTCAAATTTTTTATAGGCGAGCTTGATTTTTGTTATACTTATGCTCAATTTTTCAAAAATTTTTCTTACCCAACCTTGGTTTTTGTTACAACTATCTTCAATTTTTTCTAGACAAATTCGATATTTGTTATACCTTTGTTGAAATTTTAAAAGTTTTTCTTTAGACAACCTTGATTTTGTTACACATTTGTTTAATTCTTCAAACATTTTCTTAGTCAACCGTGATTTTTAGATACCTATTTTAATTTTTTTTACTAAACAAGTTTGATTTTTGCTATACCCTTGTTGGATTTTTTCAAACTTTTCTTTGTCAACCATGATTTTTATTATACTTTTGTTGAATTTTTAAAAGTTTATCTTGATTTTTGTCATTCCTATCTTCAATTTTCTCCTATTCAAGCTTGATTTTTGTTACACCCTTGTTGAATTTTTCAAAATTTATCTTTGTCAACCATGATTTTTATCATATCTTTGTTGAAATTTTAAAAGTTTTTCTTTAGACAACCTTGATTTTTGTCACACATTTGTTTAATTCTTCAAATATTTTCTTAGTCAACCGTGATTTTTGGATATCTATCTTTAATTTTTTCTTGGTAACCTCGATTTTTGTTATACCTTTATTTAATTTTTTTCTAAACAAACTTAATTTTTTTATAACTATCTTCAATTTCTTTCTTGACAACCTTGATTTTTGTCATACGTACTTATGTTCACTTTCTCAAAAATTTGTCCTAAGAAGCTTGATTTTTAGGCAGCTTTATTTAATTTTAAAACTTTTTCTCTTATCAACCTTGATTTTTGTTATACCTAACCTCAATTTTTTTTTCTAACAACCTTGATTTTTGTCATACTTTTGTTTAATTTTTTCTAACCAACCTTGATTTTTGTCATACCTAACCTCAATTTTTTCTTGCCAACCTTGATTTTTATTATCTTATCTTCAGTTTTTTTTCTAAACAAACTTAATTTTTTTTACAACTATCTTCAATTTCTTTCTTGGCAACCTTGATTTTTGTCATACTTATGTTCATTTTCTCAAAAATTTGTCCTAAGAAGCTTGATTTTTAGGCAGCTTTATTTAACTTTAAAATTTTTTCTCTTAGCAACCTTGATTTTTGTTATACCTAACCTCAATTTTTTTTTTCTAACAACCTTGATTTTTGTCATACTTTTGTTTAATTTTTTCTAACCAACCTTGATTTTTGTCATACCTAACCTCAATTTTTTCTTGTCAACCTTGATTTTTATTATCTTATCTTCAATTTTTTTCTAAACAACCTTGTTTTTGTCATACCTATCTTTAATTTTTCTTGGCAACCTCGATTTTTCTCACACCTATCTTTAATTTTTTCTTAACAATCTTGATTTTTGTTGCACCTAACTTCAATTTTTTTTTTTCCGAACAAATTTGATTTTTGTCATACTTTTGTTTAATTTTTCTTGGTTACCTTGATTTTTGTCATACCTAACCTTAATTTTTTCTAAACAAACTTGATTTTGTTATATCTTTGCTTAATTTTTTCTAAACAACCTTGATTTTCCCATGCCTTTGTTTAATTTTTTCTTTGATTTTTGTCGTACCTATCTTTAATTTTTCTTAACAATCTTGATTTTAGTCATATCTTTGTTTAATTTTTCTTAACAATCTTGGTTTTGTTGCACCTACCTTCAATTTTTATCTAGACAAACTTGATTTTGTTATATCTATGCTTAATTTTTTCTTGGTAACCTTGATTTTTGTCATACCTAACCTCAATTTTTTCTTGGCAACCTTGATTTTTAGATACCCGCATTCGATTTTTCCCTAAGAAAGCTTGACTTTTAGATACCTTTATTCAATTCTAAAACTTTTTTCTCTAAACATCCTTGATTTTTGTCATACCTAACCTCAATTTTTTCTCTAAGCAGCCTTGATTTTTGTTATACTTAACATCAATTTTTTCTTGGCAACCTTGATTTTATTATACTTATCTTCAATTTTTTTCTAAGCAACCTTGTTTTTGTTATACCTAAATTCAATTTTTTTTCTTGGCAACCTTGATTTTTACTCATAGTCAAAGTAATCGTTAAAAGTTTTAAACAAAAATTTTTATTGATAGGATATTTGTGTTCAATAAACAGATGTTTCATAATAAAAAATTCGTCTTTTTTTCCACTTTAGTAAACCGAATTCAAACATAGTTATTATTTTTATAGAGTATGAATTCGCTTTCTAGTGTCAAAAGTTTAATTGTCTTGAAAATGAATTCAGTTCCAACTACGTTTAATCTTTTGGTCATTTTTATAAACTTTTAATAGAAAGCTACCCGTAATCTCTATAAGCGTGACAATATGCTTTTGATAATTGCGTCAAATTCTCTCTCTTATACAAAAGCTTGGGCCGTATCCTGCTCATAGCGTATTGCGTTTCCTGTTAAACTGTGATATACTCATGATCGGAGTTTGAAAATCTGGTTACCTTAATTTCCAGAGTAAAAATAGAATAAGCGAAAAAACTTTCTATGATACACCTTGATTTTTATAGTGTTTTAACAACCGTATGTAAAAAGAAATTTTATTACAAACTTGACCCAAAAAAATTTGATTTCAAAACACCGACTTAAGTTTAGTTTGATCCCCAGCCAAATACAACAATCGTTTATGTTAAAAAGTTTTGCATTTTTTCACTTTTAATAAGAAAATTCATCATAAAACTGAACATTTTAATACATTTTGCCAACTAAATTTTCTAAAATTAACATAAAATTTGAAATCAAATAAGACCAACGTAAGTAAGATCGATTCCAAGAAAAGTCAGTTGTTTTTTAAAAATACAATAAGATATATTCTAGCAAATCCTATCACAGATAGTTCTTATGTCTAAATGAAAACAAACCAAGCTGAAATTATTTAATAAATTTATTGACTAGCTTGAAATCTGAAAATAAACCTTTGAAAAATCAGGATTTTTTTAAAAAATAGCTAAAAATTTTACTTTCAGGATATGGTTTCGCTTGGGGTAGCAAACACAAATAAAAAAAAACCAACAAATTCACTCTTTTATCTTGAGCGTTGCTAACCTCTGAAAAAAAAGGTTTGGACAGTGATCTTGTAAAAGAAACCACCTACGGATATTAAAAATTAGACTTTTTAACTTTATTTTCTGTTTTTTACACCAACGTTTTAAAGTACTGTAGAAAACTTTTTAACAATTCTCTTAAAAATCGAAAATGTAAAATATCCAATAAAGCGTAAGACTTCTTTCACACATAATTTTAACTCGATTTCAGTCAGTGTAACAGCAACGTTTTTACATTTTAAACAAATTTCAACTCGCTTTTAATATTTTTAATTCATTCTTCTAACTTTTTATTTAATTTATTCCAACGTAACATTGTTCGACTTCTTAAAAAGAAATGCTATGCAGAAACTCATTGGTTAATTCCAAGAAAAATTTTTAAAATCATTGAATTAGACACGGGGCGTTGATTAACAACCAATTACGATCAGTCATCATATCCCAAACTTAACGGTAATCATTAGGACAAACCGAGTAAAAATGATCCAAGTTAAACCAAATTTTTTATTTTTACTAGCTTAATAAATCTTTGAAACATCAATTTTTTAGAAAATGACCGCTTGACACTAGTTAAACCGAAAATATTTTAGTTTTTCTTTTTCCAAATAAACATATTAACCAAAAACTTCATTAATTGATATTAACAATATGATCCATGAATATAATTTTATACAGTTTTCACACGGAGGTTTTGTGGTCAGGTTCTTAAAATTATCAATATTTAAAGATTTTCTCAAGACCCTCACATTGTAAAGGTTTTAGTATGGAAACAGTAGATTCCTTCTACGTGAAAAAATTTAACTTTTTGAAAGGCCAACCTTTCCTCCAAGTGTCTTACATTTTAAAGTTACGGAAACACTAGCTTACTTAAAAAAATCTAAAAAATTTCTCCTAAAAAGTGTACGTTTCTTCCAAGTGTCACAGAAGTTTGTTAGCTTTTGGAACCAAATTCTAAAAAAACTACTTTATTTTAGGTTTTTGCTATTTTTTAACGCATAGCAACAATTCAATCTCAAATTTTTTGTCACAATATTGCTTTCTTAATTGCGCAAATGTTGTAATTTTGTCAAACTCTTTGTATAATTGTTGCATAGAAGCAAATATTTCGACTTTTGCACGGTTCTCATTTTACTTAGTTTTTCTTTCCAAAGTGAAAAGAGTCGCATTAAAGGTTTTAACTAAATATCAATTTGTTTGTTTTAAATACTAAGCAACAACACAAACATTTTAAAGTAAACTAACAAAAAGTTGACTAGTCAAGTTTATTAGACTCATCTCTTCATTAAAAGATATCAATTTTTGACTTAAAGAATTTTTTCACCTTGTAACTTAAACGTTTTCAATCTACTTTGCATTAAAAAGGTGTTTAGCATCACAAAATTTCACGAGATTTTCTCAAGTTGAAACCGTCTTGATTGAAAAATAGCAAATTTGGCGTTAAAAGTTGTTCGATTTGCAAATCAATATCTGTTTTTAGCAACTGTTTATTCATCATGTGACCTAAATGTGATGTTTTAAATTAACTTTATGATAAAAATCAGTCAACCTCACAAATTTTAACTAGTTGAAACCATTTTTGCCTCAAAAAATCAGAAACATTACTCTTCAGCATGATTTAATTTTGCCTTTTTACAAACAAACTTTTCGAAACAAACCTACATTTTACTTTGTTCACGTTTCAATAGCTAAGTTTGTTGTTTCAAAAGTAAAAGCCAAGAATTTTTTTTTTTTTTTTTTTTTCGATTTGAAGTCACAACTTGTGTATTTTGATTTATAAACCTAAACTTTCTTAATCTATTATGCATGTAAATTGTAGAGCATATCAATTTCTATGTTTTCAACTGGTCTGTTAGATTTTTATTTTAAAAAATTCTCTCGACTTTACATATTGTTGTCTTTAGTTATAAAAAAATTTATCACAATTTGCTAAAAAATTTTCTTTTTCATCATTTATAAGTTCGTTTGATGGTAAGATATTAGATAAAAGTTACAATTTGAAAAATTTTTATAATAGTGCTTTTATTGCTTTTGAAAACAAAAGTTCATGCACAAACCTTGAAAAATACACAGATTTTTTTCGACGTTCACGTGTCTGTTTTTAGCTTTTGCTTAATTTTTTAAATTTTTGGCAATTTTAAAAGGTTTCTTGTTTCTCATTTTTCGAAATTGTTATTATTTTTTTTTTTAAATGTGAACTTTTGACGTGGACAAATTGTGTGGGCAAATTTTTTATTGTCACGTACAATAAAATTGGTTTGAAAGACAGCAATGGGCTTTTGGTAAAGCAACTTTTTTATGTCATTATTGAATTATTTTACTTTATTTTGTTCTATCTTACCATAAGTTTTATACACACTTAAGAATATTTTAAATCACTTGTTTCTTATTTTCAAAGAAAATTAGTGCTACCAACCAACCAAGAAAAAAACGTCAAAAGTTCACATTTAAAAAAAAAAAATAATAACAATTTCGAAAAATGAGAAACAAGAAACCTTTTAAAATTAAAAATTAGAAAAATTAAGCAAAAGCTAAAAACAGACACGTGAACGTCGAAAAAAATAAGTTATGAAATTATGGGTTGGTGATGATGACATGGAGAAAAAACACAAGAAAACATCAAAAATGACAAAGATAGTGTTGAAAACGAAGAACTGTGATTATGACGCAAAGTTCAACAGTTGACTTGAGAAATAGATTTATTGCTGTTATGATACAAAAAAACTTGTTGAAATAGACAACACTGTGGTTAAAATAAAACTTTTCATGACGATCTGTGTATTTTTCAAGGTTTGTGCATGAACTTTTGTTTTCAAAAGCAATAAAAGCACTATTATAAAAATTTTTCAAATTGTAACTTTTATCTAATATCTTACCATCAAACGAACT